>JARHVA010000807.1:2195000-2905000 GCA_037957365.1 Torreya grandis
CTTGTACAACATAAGTGATAAATCCTATGGTCTTCAGTGCCTATCTATGTCTCCCAACCTGATCTTTCATATTGAATTTTCTACTACTGCTAATGAAGTTTGGACCATATTATATATTTTTTTGGGAAATAAAACACAATGAGAGGTCATGTGCTAGAGAATGACCTCATAAATTTTAGCCCATGCAATTTGATAATGTATAATACTTATTCACAAAGTTCAAATCACTCAGGTTATAATTGAAACTACATGAAATTGATAAAAATGATGATTGGTTGATTCTTTCCATCCTTGCTAAGTTGGGATTTAACTATTTTATCTTTATCTCTACCTTCCATGCTGCCAAACATGCCCTTGGAGCTACATGAACCATGTTGTCCTTGGATGACTTTACTACTGACTTGACTTAGCATCAGGACAAAATCATTCAAATGGGTACACTTAAGTTATATAAATTACATGCATTAATTATGTCATGAAAAATAGAATGTTTTTGGTAGTAAGGAGAAGAAATAGAATAAGAAGGACCTATACTAAAGAAAGGGTCATAAATTTGATGCAAAGTCAAAAGCATTAAAAGAGTCCTCTTTAAATGGGAAACCCAAGAAAGAGTTACTCATATGTGGCTACTATAATAAATCTAGACATGATGAATCCAGATGCATGAAAAATAAAATTAGCCAAAGAACTAAGATGCTCAAGAAGCACAACATCATTATCACTGATTCTTTCAATCAAATTTCATAAGAAAATGAATCTTCTAAGGCCAAATATAATAAGAATGACAAATATAAGGGAAATCACTTGTAACAGTTACATCTTTTATGCAATCAAAATTATATGGTGTACATGAATCAATCCTAGATCAGATAAGATAGATCACACTTGCACTTTTGATTGGGGTACACACTTGTTAAGTGGGAGCATGACCAATATGAGGATCTAGTAGACCCAATTAGGGGATCACTTGTATCATCTATCACAACACATCATGCTAGGTAGGGTTACAATGCCTACAGTCTAATACAATCACATAAAAACCCTAAAAGAGTCATATGGTTTCTATATTCACTTATGATAATAAATAAGAAAGTAAACTAATCTAGTGCTCACCAAAACTTGTGGCATAGAGTAAGGGGTTAGATGCAAAGCAATCAAATACATGGATAGTGAACTTCAAATAAAGTAAGTATGAGTAACACCCTAATACATGGAATGTGAGGAGTAATATTATTTGAGCCAACACTCATGCTACTTCTATCTACTAAAAGAGAGGAGAACAAAGTTATAATATACTTACCTAAATGTGAACCTGTCATGACTCAATCTCTCCCTTGGCCAATGGGGCTTCATAAGAGGTTGTTGTGGTTCATAAAGATCACTTTATTAGTCTAAATGATCTAAGATCTATCCACAAGACTAAGATTCTCTAAATAATAAACCTAAGTGAAGACTCCTCAAGTAGAATGGTGGAAGAGCAAATTGTGAAGAAGCACAAGCAAATAATAACTCTTGATTGCATTCATATGGAAATGACCAAAATGACCTTGTATATATAGGAGTATCTGACCCAAAAATTACTTTAACATGTAAGCTATGCTAGGTAGACTAGGTTGACCTAGCACATTATCAAGCTAATGTTTGAAGTTTGTGCTAGGTCGGCCAAATGGAAATTAGGCCTAAAGAGATAAAGTGACCCCAGACTATGTTTGGTCAACCAAGTTGACCTAGCCTACTGAATAGGTAAAAAGGGTAATAAGCAAGGGAAAGAAGGATAGAAAGAGGAAAATACTAGAGGAATGTGTGAGGAAGGAGAAATAGCTTAGGGAAAGGTTTTAGGAGCTAAATGGATAGGGAATAATATGGCAATAAGGGACAATAGTCTTGTGAAGCACCAAAGGTCTACCCACCCCTTTCTCAGTGTACCCCTTAAGACATGCACTCATATAAATTGAGTCATGATGATTTATTGCAAGATGTAAAGAATCAATAATAGATAAAAGTGTGAAAATATTATGTGTATACATACGCCCCACTCAAAGATCATCACATGTCACTAAGGTGTAACAACGGATGATGCTTCGAGAAAGAACATAAGGATACACATAACATTAATACTAAAAAAATTTATAGTATTTTAAAAATCATAAAATAAGTAAATTAAATGATAGGAAAGGAAACTAACTAAAATGTAAATAACTAAAAATTAAATGATTCATACCTTAACTTATCTTTATCATAGGATATTTATAAGCTATTTTTTAGTTTTGATTATGGAGGGTGTAGAGACTACTTTGGATAAACCCATAAATACAAAACTAAGGATAAAAAATTAAAAAAATACAAGAAAAGCCAAGATAAGTGGTGCTATGTGGATGGGACATACCTGGTAATTTGGCAAGCTAGGTGACAAACAAACAAGTAAAAATCAAGTAAAAAAAGACAAACTCACCAAATCAAATCAAGGATACATGTCAAACAAGATGGTAAAAAGAGGATTCAAAAATAAATTTTTTAAAACAACATTGATGAGTGAGCAGTAAAAATCCACATCTCAATCATCAATGGAAAAAGGGATGCATAAAAGGAAAAAAAAACATGGTTGGGTGAGCAATAACAATCCACATCTTATGAAGCAATGGAAAAAAGGGTAAGAACTCAGGTGTTCATAATAACAGAATAATAAAATCAAGATAAATGGGAAAAGGAAAGAAAATTAGTTTTAGTAAATATATATAACACGATGAAAATGATCCATAGATTCTCAAACATGTTGTTTTGCATCTAAAGATAGATAAAAATGAACAAAGTAGTGTTATTATGGTTTTAAGAAATGAAGAAAAAAGAATTTAAAGAAGAGAGAAAATATATTTGGAATCACAATTTGTCTATTAAGGGGGGAAATGAAATGGGGCAGAGAGGAGAATGAAGGAAAAACCAAGGTAGAGGAACTCTTTATTAAAGTGAAGACACTCAAATCTGGTTTGTCAAAACAAAAGGACTGCCAATCTTAAGGACTTTGAAGAACTTCTCTTAGCTACACAAGTCTTAGGTCAATAAATGGAGTATACAAATCATCACATTAAGGCTATATACATGAAAATTAAAATGGACCTACCTCCCCATGATGTGTTTCTCACTCCTTAGGACCCCTTGTAGAGCCGTCAATCTACTACAAATATTGGGTACTTGCATGAGAAAGTAAGTAGCACTATTATTTTTTTTGAAATCCCATATTCCAATCTCCTATCCTAACATACCCCAAAGGACTTTAGTTCTATGTGAAGCTGACTATGGAGTTTGAGCTTTGATTGGAGATAATAGATGTTCTTTTAATCACATCTTTTGGTGTTATTATAATTTTAATATTTGTATGTTTCCTTTTAGATATAATTCTCTTTTGTTTTCAAATGATTGGCTTTTAAATTTCTTTTTTAAAAAAATTTCCTCATCCATACAGATTTGGAAGACCAAACATGGGTGCTAAAGATGAATTTCATTTTAAAAATTTGGGACAAGGGTGATAAGAGAGAGAGAAAATAAAAAATCATGGGGTCTAAGAGTCTCGTAAATCTAGGTGAAATAAAAGTTCTATCTTGACTTTGACCTTATTTTATCCAAATGTGGAGGTGAAAGAAAGGGGGAAATCAAGAGGAAAATGACACATGTAACAAATTTGAATTTCTTCAAATTTCAAAAAATGTGACAAAGGGAAAAAAATAATACAATGATATCAAAGGTGTGATTCCTTATCATTAGACTGTGGGAAGTGAAGGAAAACATGCTAACATAGATTGTTTATAGATTCCATCTAGAAAAAGAAGAAAAAACTAATGTCTAAATAAAAAGGATCACAAATAACATGATAAGAAAGGTAATTTTATGAGGAAGGCTGGGTTTTATCCGTGGTCTTACTAAGCAACTCATAAAAGGAAAAATCAAGGGGTGCCAATAGGTAAAAAGTGAGGGAGCCTTTGTATAAAACACCTCACAAAGAGAGACCCAAAGGATTCCAAAATAAAATTAGCAAGCAAAAGGAGAAAGAATAAAAATATGTTGGTTTTGTGAGAGATTTTAGGTCTTATCCACAGTCTTAAAAAATAACTCACAAAAGAAAAGCCCAAGGGGTACCAAATCAAAATTGGTAAATAGAAGGAAAATTAAAAATAAGATAATGAAGACTATGGTACATCATAAAACTAAAATACCAAAAGGGAGGACTAAAGGTTTGAAAATAAATGAATTGAAGACTATGGTACATCAAAAAACCAAAAGACTAAAAGGGAAGACTAAAGATTTGAAAATAAAGGAAACTGTTGCATAGGGAGAGACCCATTTTAAAGTAACATTCAAAAATATGTTAGATAGATATATAGAGAAATCATGAAAAGAAGTGAAATAATTAATCGAAGTATTTATTAAGGAATTAAGCATTGGTGGGCTCTTTGAAAACACGGCCTTCATTGGTTTGAAGGTGATAAGTACTTGGACCAAGAACATATTTAACTAAGTAAGGGCCCCACCATTTTTGGGAATACTTACCTTATTTATCATGAGTGTAATATAATTTAAGGACAAGATCACCAACATTAAATGTGTGGTTTTTAACATGTTTATTATGTTGTTTAATGATGCGAGCCTTGTATTGGTGACTGTGGTGGAAGGAAAAAAGATGATATTCATCATGTAGATCAAGGGCATGAAGGTCAAACTCATGTAATTATTCATTGGGAATGATTCCATGAAGAGATATGCAAAGAGAAGGAAGCTCAAATTCAAGAGGAAGAACTGACTCAGAACCATAGACTAAAGAGAATGAAGTTGCCATAGTGGTAGTATGAATATTAGTCTGATAGGCCCAAAGTGTAGGATAAAGATGAAAATGCCAATCTATGTGGGTTTCATGAATTATCTTTTAAAGAATTTTATTGGTGGCCTTAGCTTGAGAATTACATTGTGGATGATAAGGAGTGGAAAACTTGTGATTGATTTTGAATTTAGTGCAAAGTTATTTAACATGTTTATTTTTTAAATTACCACCATTGTTAAAAATGATGGTGTGAGGAACACCAAAGTGGCAAATAAATTGGTTGATAATGAATTTAGATAGAGTAGGAATGATAACATTAAAAAGGGGCATGGCTTCAACCCACTTGGTAAAGTAATCAGTGGCAGTGATGATGAAGACATGCCCATCTTGGGAATGAGGAAGCTTGCTAATGAGATTGAATCCCTATGTAAAAAATGGCCAAGGAGATTCAATAACTTGAAGTTTTAATGGCAATAAATGAATGAGGTCATCATGAATCTGATAAGGATTACACTTTTTATCATATTCAATAGCATACTTTTATAGAGTAGGCCAATAATAACCCATATATAAGAATTTTCAGGTTGTAACTGTCCACTACAGTGACCACTACAAATGCCCCCATGTGCTTGCTCAAGTAGAAGAAGAACCTCATATGGTATGACACAATGGAGAAAAGTAACTTTGATATTATGATAATAAAAGATGTTATGTATAAATATGTACTTAAAATATTATTTATGAAGATGCCTTTTTTCATGGGAATCCAAGTTAGGAGGATAAGTTTGATGTTTTAAGAATTGGATGATGTCTTGATACCATGTGCATTATTTGATGGTGATAGCCTTGATGTGGTAGATAAGGGAATAGAGAGGGTGAATAGATGATGGAGATTTGATTATTTGTATGATAAAATAAGGATAAAAAATAACTTGATGTGGATGAAAGAGAGAAGCTACAAAAGGTAAGATAATTATCAATGGAATTTTGGTATTTAGGAATATGTTCAATTGTAAAAGAGGAAAAATCCTTGGCAAGAGTGGTTACAATTTGATGATAGGTAATAATATTTTCACTTTTAAATTGATAAGCACCACTAACTTAAAAGTAAATGAGTTGATAATCACCCAAATCATGAAGATATTATATGCCTAGATCAAGAGCATCTCTCATACCTAAGATAAGAGCCTCATACTTATCCATATTATTGGTGATATCAAATATAAAATGGAAAGCTAAAGAAATTATTTTGCCAAGAAGACTAGTGAGAATTCAATCTAACCCTATCCTTGAAGGCATTTATCACCATCAAAGTGAAGGGTCCAAGTATCCTCATGCAAGTCAATATTGATTTTAGGGAGCTCCTTAATAACCACTTTTAGTTTGGTAGTATCAAAAGGAGTTGAAGGTTTATTAGATTGATCGAATTCAAGATCAGTATTAAAGCTATAAAATAATCTTTAAGAGAAATTACTTGATTAAGACCTTTAATGTCAAAAATATTGTCATTAGGAAGGTCATCTTGAAGTGAGAAAGTGGTTGGAATGGGAGCCACAACAAGTTTGTCAGCTATGACTTGCCCTTTGACAACTTTTTATGTGACAATACAAAGATCAAATTCCATAATTAAAACCATCCACTTGCCAATTCTATCTCCTAGAAGAAATTCTTTGGATAAGAAGTGATGAAGGGGGTTAGAATGAACAATGACATAGGTGGTTTGGTAAAGCATGTAGTGATGAAGCTTTTCAACTATAAAATAGATGGTGAGGCAATCACACTCAATTTTGGTATAATGTGTTTCATAATCGATGAAGCCTCGAATAATGTAATATATGGCATACTCCTTACATGTATCATCTTGTTGGGTAAGCATTGTTCCAACTAAAATAGGTATGGAAGAAGTATAAATAATCAAGGGTTAATCATTAGATAGAGGATGAAGTGTAGGTGGATAAAGAAATGAATCTTTCATGTTTCCAAATAATTATTTAACATGGATCCATCCATTCTAAATCTGTACATTTCTTGAGAAGGGAATTAACAAAGTGAATTTGATAAGCCATCTCAAGAACAAATTGTCTAATTACCCCAAGATTGCCTAAATAGGTATGAATGTCAGGAATATAATGAGGGATAGGCATGTTGATAATATCATTAATCTTGTCTAGATAAACATCAATGCCATAGAGAGAAACTAATAATCTTAATAATTTTCTAGTTGTAACTTCAAAAACACATTTGAAATGATTAAGTCTAACTTTATATTTGATGAGATGATCAAAGATGATGGCAAGATCAGAAAGATGATTTATGCGATGATTGGATTTCATGATAAGATCATCCACATGTGTTTCAACAATTTTATGTATGAGATTATGAAAGATATGAGTCATAGCATGCTGTTAAGTAGCTCCAACATTTTCTGAGATCAAATGGCATTTTAACATATTAATAAGGGTCCCATTCCATGGTGAAAGTAGTCTTATATTGGTCCTCAGGAGTTATATGAATTTGATTGTATCCCAAAAATTCTTCCATAAGGGAAACATTTCATATGTAGCCATCGAATCAACAATGGAATCTATTGAAGCTAAATGAAAGTTATCTCTAGGACAAGCAAGATTAAGATTGTGGAAATCAATGTAAATACGAATGACCATGGTGACCTTCTTCTGAACAATAACAATATTAAAAACCCATTCAAAACAATCCATAGGTTTAATTAATTTAGTATCAATAAGTTTGATGATTTATTTATGGCATAATTTAGTAACTTTGGGAGGAAAATTACATTGCCTCTAACACACGAGTTTGACATTAGGATAGGTAATGATGTTATGGACCACTATGCTAGGGTCAATGCTAGGCATATCTTGGTAAGACCATGTGAATGCCTCTTGATACTTATCAAAAAATAAGCTGAAATTATCATGTTTATAAGGTGAAAGTTTTTTATAAACTATGATTGGTCAAGGACAAGAGGGAGTACCATAGTCAATATGAGTTGTTTCCTCAATAAGCATGGCATTACCATCTTGAAAGTGGTATGGTGCATTGGGTAAAGATGAAATTGGATTATATTTAGGATCAATTCTAGTGACACAGTTATTGAAGCGAGGAGTTTTATTTTTAAAATTTCCAAGTTTATGATGTTGTTATGGGAGTTGTGTTTCCCAAGTATAAAGCAACTCCAAAATAACTTCATCACTAGGCAAGGTAGGAAGAAGAACACAATATTCCACATCTACTTCTAGATATAAAATTTGACTTCCATGTCGATCATATTTAGAATGTATTCAATGGACATTGGTTGCCATGGCATCAAGTGTGATTTTAAGAGTAGAAGAATTAGATGGAGAGATGATGCGAGAATAATTAGATTCAATTGGAGAATCCAAAAGATGTAAAGAAGTTGAAATCACTTCTAGATGTTTAAAAGGTGTGATTTTCTCTACCACACAAGGAGAATCACTAAGAGGATGATTGATAAGAGGCACATAACCCTTAGGTTCTAAGTTATGATCTAAAAAAATTGTATGTACATCCCAATTGAAAGCATGAATTTGAGATAAGATCTTTTTATAATGTAAGACATCTAAGTCTCTAGATTGAGTTTGGGCTATTATATAGTTGTCATCATATGTGGGAGAAATTTTCCATGTTTGGGATTTAGGATAATCTTCAGATTGTGAAATCCCAAGATTAATGAATGTTCAGGGAGTCATGATGATAGGATCTTGAAACATCTTAGCCACTCCAAATTCATTACAAGCAAAAGCATCTTCAAATAATATGGGTTTTGAGGATTGGATGGAGGGGGGAAATTAGTAATCTCATCCATGAGAGGAATGGTATGATCTCTGGGTAAAAGGGAAGGCAAAAGCCATTCTAAAATATACAAAGGTAGTTTCTTAGTATTTTAAGTGTGTTGTAATTCATTGGGCTCATCATCATCAGAATCTATAAGAGTAACTTGTAAATCATGATTCATATTGATGAACTCAGGCAAAGGAACACTATTTATTTTAGGAATTGTGGGAACATGATATTTTGATTTAGGATTAGGCAATTGGATACTCCACGAGTTGGGATCAGCTTTATGCTTATAACATTTTCCATTTTGTTGAAATTTAATGCATTGACTACTGAAAGAATAAATGACCCTCATTCAATGAGTCTATGGACAACCAAGGAGTATGTTATAGGATAAAAGATAATAAAGAACCATGAGTTTGGTTTGCACGGTCTTAATACCAATGGTTAAGGGAATCCATATACAACTAAGTGGATTTTGATTAGTCTTATTAAAACCATGAAAAGTAAGATGGGTTTGTTTAAGATGACTTTTGTAATAACCAAGTTGCAAAATCCATAAAGAAGTCACATTAATACTAGAACCTTCATCAACTAGTACATTTCAAATAAGGGTGGTATTAATGGATATATTGATGAAAAGAGGTAGATCATCAACATGAAAGAGGATTTAATCATTATCATGTCCTCTTTAAATAATTTAATGAAAGGTTTTGAATAAGGACATATAGATTCAATGGTATTAATGTTTGTTGGTTGAGAATCAATAGAAGGTGGTTCTTCATCTAAATAAGATGGGTCTTCAATCTCTTGGAGTTATTTCGTAAGGAATTTATGATGATAAGGTGAGGTGAAAACCAAATCCATAAGAGGAATCTTACATGGCATAGATTTAAGTTCTTCGGTAAAATTCCAATGAGATTTAGAAGAAGAGCCATGAGGTTTATAGGATAAATTAGACTTTGGAGGAGTGGACATGGTTTGAGGATCAGAAGGAGTAAGTTTTTCCTTAGGTGTTTTTGAATAAATATTGATAGTGGTAGTATCTTTAAGTAATTGTTCCTCCAAAAAAGGTTTCGTAGGCTTGGTAATATGATCTTTGTGGGCTAGTTTCTAACGGTAGTTGACTTTAGCCATATTGAAATATTGAGAGTTATTAAAGTATTGGTCATAATCAACATCAATTGCAAAAACATATTTAGAAGTTGATTGACTATGGGAAGAAGGTTTGTGGTTATTAGATGTAGAAGCTTTAGAGGATTGTCATTTTTAAGAAGCATTAGTGTACTGTTGACAATGATATTTGATCATGGTGTCATGATCGAATGAATCACCAAGCATATAATAAATAACACATTTACCAAGCCCTCTACAAGATTTGTGAGAATGTCCAATGTCAACATGGAACCAATAAAAGAGATTGGGATCATACCACTTAGGAGGAGCATTAGGATATATAAAAGGTTTAGAGGATGGTAAAAATTGTCTCATTTGATGTACTAAAAGGGGTATGTTAGATAGTGAAGGAATATTATTTTTGGAAACACTAGGTTTGGTTTGAGAAGATCCTTTAAGGATTTTAGAATTAGGTTCGAATTGCTTCATAAGAAAATCTTGCCATTTAGCTTGGTCAAGAGCTTCATTAAGAGTTTGAGGAGAAAAGGTTCAAACCTTGTATTGAAGAGTAGGAGTTAAAAAAGTGATAAAGAGTTTGAATAGGTTATCATTAGACACATTATGGTCAGATTTATGAGCTAAGGATTTCCATCTTTTAATAAAGTCATGAGATGATTCATTAGGAGATTGTTTAGCATTTATGAAATGTTTAAGACAATTTTTAGGAAGATCATTATGTTTAAACTCTTTAACTAAATGATTTACCAAATCTTCAAGTTACCAAATAAAATGTTGAGGTAATTGATTATATCATTTTAATACATCACTAGTGAAGGTTTTGACTAAGATTTTAGTAGTGGAAAATGTATTAGTTTGGATCCAATCTTTATAGAGATTACCAAAGGCTTTAAGAAACAAGGTGGGGTATTTAGTCCCATCATATTTAATAGTTGGCAATATGTTACCAATGTCAATAGATACAATTAAGGGAGTTAAAGGCTCATTTTGGATAGTTTGAGTCATTTTGTTATTCATTATTGGTTGAGGAATAATGTTACCTAAGGCATTTATAAGAGGTGGAGGAATGTAATTAGGATTAGCTTGAGGAATCATGATTAGAGGTTGATTAGCCACATTGATCAAATGTTATTGAAGTTGCATAACTTGATTGGTATTAGAGTTTTGCATAATGTTCATTTGTTGAATCACTTAGGCTAATAATTGAGTTGTATTAGGGAGTGGGTTGATGTTGGAAGGTCCATTTCCCACATTGGTGTTGGAGGGAATATTAGAAGAAGAGTTATTAGTGGGCTTATTAAATAAAATTGAGTCAATCATTCCCACATTAGTTTGAAGATTTTGAGAAGGTTCAAAAAGGATTAGACCCATCAACCTCATCTTGAGGTGTTATTTGAACCATGTTGCAATTTGTAGATGGAGGAGAAGAGGTGCCCCAAGAGTGATAGTGTTATTGGGAGGTAAAGAAAGGGAGAAATGAACACCCCATATAGGATCTAAATGGATTAAGACTATCCAAAAATATTTTGATAGGGGACCTTATTTCAATCAAAGAGAAATGAACAAGATACAAATTAAAAAAGATGAAGAACCAAGCTAAAAAGTAGGGGAAGCAAAAAATAAAGCTAGGTCAACTCAGTTAACCTAGTGGAAAAACTAGACCTACAAATGATACTAGGTTGACCAGGTCAACCTAATGCAGTGAATAAAAGTAACAAAAATAGTATGAGATAGTGAAGAGTTGAGCTGGTTAATGTAGTACAATAGAGAAGGAAAGGGAAAGGATTGCTAATAAGATGAGAAATAAAACAATGTATGCTTGTAGCTATTCGAAAAAAGTAGATACTGAAATGAAATACACAGTTAACTGAATTGACATTGGCCAATCCAATATATATATATATAAATAAATTACAATTATGAAACAAAAGTATGGAACAGAGTGAAATATAGAAAATAAGAACTGACCTTGGTATTTTGGAGATGAAAATAGAATATATAATTAACCTATAACCTTGGATAAAACTAGCCCAATATATAGAATTGGGTTGAGCTGGTTGACCAAGTGAGATAGGAACCTACTGTAAAAGTTGAAAAAGTATGCTAAGTCAACTTGGTTAACCTAGTAGACTAAACTAGATGTCTAGAAATGTGTTAAGTTGATTTGGTCAACCTAGTTGACTAGACTACAAATCTAAAAGTCTAGAATTTGGAACCTACACTATGAATCCTGAATAAGAACCTACTACAAAGTGGTTAGAAATGTGCTAGGTCAACCTGGTCAACCTAGTAGGTTGAAAAAAAAGTTTGAATAGTGTTAGAAACTTGTGCTAGTTTGATCTGGTCAATCTAGTTGCCTATTACCAATGGATCTTTCCAAGAGGTTATTATGGTTCATAAGGATCACTTTGTTAGGCCAAAGCATCCAAGACCTATCCAAAAGGCTAAGATTCTACAAATAAGAAACCTAAGCGAAGACTTCTCAAGTAGAATGGTGGAAGAGCATATTATGAAGAAGCACGAGTGAATAATAATTCTTGATTGTGTTCATATGGAAATGACTGAAATAACCTTGTATATATAGGAGTATCTGACTTGAAAATGGCTTAGACATGTCAAATGTGCTAGGTCGACTAGGTTGACCTAGAACATTATCAAGTTAATGCCTAAAGTTTGTATTAGGTTAGCTAGATAGAAACTAGGCCTAAAGAGATAAAGTGACCCTAGACTATGCTAGGTCAACCAGGTTGACCTAGCTTATTAAACAAGTGAAAAGGGTACTAAGCAAGGGAAAGAAGGATAGAAAGAGGAAAATACTAGAGGAATGTGCAAGGAAGGAAAGATAGCTTAGGGAAATGATTTAAGAGATGAATGGATAGGGAATAATATGGAAATAAGGGACAACAATCCTATGAAGCACCAAAGGTTCACCCACCCGTTTCTTGATGTACTGCTTAAGGCATACACTTAAAGAGATTGAGTCAAGATAGGTTCCTAAAAGATGTAAAGCATCAATAATCAATAAAAGTGTGAAAATATTAGGTGTATACATATCTTAACCTTCCACATGGGTTATTATTCCTAGTGCATCACACTACATGGATTCATCACATGACATGTTCTCATCTTTGGATACTTATTTTATGCCTTCTATTTTGTTGTTGATGATACTTTCACTAGAATTAGTGGGAGTGGATCTGTTGAAGTGAAATATGGGACATTTCATGATGTTCTATGCATTCTCTCTTTGTCTACTAATCTCTTATCTATTTATCAAATCACTCACATCATTTCAAGTAATAAATTTGAGTTCACACCCAATGTAGTGGTTATTAGGGAATTAGATAGTGAATTCATTGTTATATTTAGAAAAGCAGATCACTAGTCATAATTGTATACTTTTTCACATTTTTCTCCCAATCAACCCTCTACTACACTCCTCACTTATTCAAATGGGGTGATTTATTTATGGCATGAGCAATTAATCCATCTCAACTATTACTATTTGGAGCAACATAGTCATCAAGAAAGGGTTTAAGGGTTGCCATGATTCAAGTTTTTTGATGGAGTTTGCCAAGGTTGCATACTTGGTAAATATCCTGAGGAGAAGTATGACAAGGTAAAATCATAGAGAGTTGAATAGATATTGGATATTTTCCATAGTGACATTAATGGTTCATTTTCAAAACTTTCATTCAATAAGACTAAATACATGCTTACTTTCATTAATGAATTTTTGAAGCATACTTGTTCATATTTTCTTAAGTAGAAATCAGAGGTGTTTGATCATTTTTCAGGGCTTTGAGACACTTGTAAAAAAATAGTCAAGTAAATTCATCAATATTTTATACATTGACAATGGTGGTGAGTGATGAGTCCATAAAATTGCTCATTATATTAGAATATGAAACAATTTTCTATTACATACACTTATATTTAGTTTAAGAACTTGTGCTTATTTTAAAATAAAATATAGGATATGTACCTAGTCAATTCTTTATAAATCATTATAGTCTGTATTGTATATATTTTATAACAAATTGTTAAGAAAAGATGTCAAATATTATTCATGCAGACTAAAAAGGATATATCAAAATTTTATCTTCTCAAATATAAAATTAGGAACAATTTTCATGTAGCTCTAGAGATCTTTAGTAGCTTTAGAGTCTCATGTAAATAATTTTTAAGGTTATTCAGATGCTATTGAAATGGATGTACTATTTATGAATGATCATATAAGATATAAATACTTTTTTATCAATGAAAAACATGTCTTGTGTTTTTGTGTTAGTTTTCTTGACATTTTAGCTATGAAGGTGTAATAATAAAATGGATAGGTTCCATAAAATAGTAAAAATAGTCATCAATAACATCTCTAGTCATGAATCTAATTTAATATTTAGATTCTTCTTAAAAAATAGATAGTTTTAAAAAATGAATCATCTTGATCTGAGCTCACACAAAAGTTATGAGAATTTTAGTGAGCTTTGTACATGCATAATTGAAGCTCCAAAGTCCATTAGTCTAGATTTGGAGTTCATTAGTCTAGCTCCAGAATACATTAGTCAAGCTCTAGAGTTTTATATAATTTAGTCTGAAGATGTAAATAATTGATTTTGAAGTTTTCTAGGATAAAAGAGGCATGAAGGAATGTTTTGGAACATGTTTTAAGTGTTTCTATATATAAATGTCAAAAATAGAAACTTCTAAAAATACACATCAACATTATAAATGTCTATAACTATGGACACATGGAAGCAAAGATGATTTCTACCTATTTTTAAACATTTATATATAGTATTTATAATTATAGGTATTCCTATAAAGATAAATATATTTATAGTACTTTAACTATTATCAATATCTTACATATCAAAGTTGTAAAAATCAAATTGGTTATTTAATCCTAAAATAACAATCAGTTTCTAAACTGATTTGTTAGTTTGTTGAGGTTAGTAAATCTGTTTCAAATTGATTATTTAGTTTGTTAGAATAAAAATTCTAAGTTGTTAGGTTTTTAAAATTAGAAAATCAAGTTATTACTCTCCAACAATAATTTTTTAAATAAGTTATATTATAAATACAACCTTCTTATTCATTATGAGATTTAGTAGAGTGTGATTAAGAATTATAATGTTAAATATAACATGGATTTCATATAGCTATCAAGAATTTTTTATATTGTAATCATTTTTTAGAAGTAATGAGAAGTTTATGAAGTTTCTACAAAGCTAACTGTTGATCCACATCCTATTTCAAGGAAGAGTAAAGGCCAGGGTTTTTTTTAACGATGAATATTCATTAATTCATGAATATTCTAATTTTTAGATTTTAGTTTTGGTGATTTTTTAGGGTTGGTAAATGGGAATGGATCACCAAAATTTTAGGGATATATATTATTTTAGGGGTTAGCTCATGAACTCTTTACGACATTATTTTTGAAAATAGTTTAATTCACCATATATATATATATATATATATATATATATATATATATATATATATATATATATCCCTTGATCCTAATATCAAACAACAAAACATTTATGAATGCCGATTAACTAAATGACATAGCTGAACAACCATGTCAAATGACATGAATGAATGATAGAATTTAATGACATTACCTAATGATGCTGTCAAACTAAGAAAAAAATAAGGAAACCAAAATTTCAAACCTTGAAAGGCAAACATTAAGTGTACAAACAAAACCTAGCATGTACACCTTTGAACTAGAAACTGGTGATGTTATCTCTAACAAACATATAATGGATCAATTGGATAACTTTAGAATGCATATGAAAACATATGAACTAGCCAAAAAAATGGGCCACATTAAAAAATAGGAAACCCTGGGTGACATAAAAATTGAACCCATGAAATAGTTCAATTTTTATGTCACCAAGGGTTTCATCTTTTTCAATGACCCTTTATTGGTGATCTCATATGCTTCAAATGGATTATAGAGCATTAAATCCTAAGGCCCAAATCCTGAGGGCATAAATATATTATAGTATCCACACCTACAACTTATTGAAAAAGACCGATCTCACCTAAACAACACTCACTAGTGGAGCCAAATGACTCAACTGGATGGTGAACTTGAATGAATCAATTAAATGGTAGATCTAAATGATGGAGCTAAATGGCTTGACCAAATGACAAAGCTAAACATCTCTTCTAAATGGTAAAGTTAACTATCTTGACTGAACAATAGATCCAAATGGCTCAACTGAATGGCTTAATCAATGGTAGATCCAGATGGCTCTTTCCTCGACAAAGTCAAACACCTTGGTCAAATGACAAAGCTACATGAATCAACTAGTAGTAGAGCTCAATGGATCTCCCAGTGGGAGAGCCAAGTTGATTTCCCTGTGATAGAGCCAAACATGATAGTGTCATTCGAATCTACCATGGGTTGAGCCATTTGTATTTGCTTAAAGAAGAAGAGCCATGTATCACCAATAATCGAGCCATACTAAAGAATATCTATTGGCTTGGAAATACCTTAATTGTAAGTGAAGGTATATATGTCAAAAATAATGTGTAATCTATTTGGTACCTAAATCTATGTGATGGAATGGTAATTTAAAGAACATTTCAAACATGTTGACTCACCAAAGCTACAAATTAGATTCACCAAAATGAATCTAAGGGGGTTTGGGATATGGTCTCTTAAAATGAACCATGGTAAGGGCCCGCTAAACCAAGAAAGAAGGATATTTTATGATATTTTTTGTTGTGTATTATTTTTTAAATATTTTATTCTTTATGTTAAGTATTATGTGATATATTTTAACCTTCTGGTCTTTGTGTGTTTCAAATGTGTCTTAGTAAAATTTTACTTTCAACATTCTATTTTCAAAGCATTTTCATTTCAATAACTTAGATTAAAAATGTGTTTAATTTTTTTGTAATTGATGTTTTTGAAATTTAGATTAATTTTGCATTTCCTTTTAAAGTCTTTTAATTATAACAAAAAAATTTCTTTTAAAGCATTTAAAATTCAACAAAGTGTGTTTCCATTTTAAGTATTTAAATTCAATAAGTATATTCGCTTTCACAAGTTTAGATTAGATTTTTAATTCAAGTAATTGGATTACATATTTTGGTGTGAATGATCAACAATTCTCTCCAAACATACACGTATTAGTCCTTATATTTTATACTTTATTGTAGACTATCATTGGATATTGACCTTGGTTTGATATGACATCAACTATACTTAATTGATTAAATTAAGGGATTGATGACACCCATCATTTTTGGTGTCATTATTGGGGACTTCTAGGTGTTAATAAGGTATAATTCATAAGCTAATAGTTGATTACAATAAAGTCCAATAAATAAAATAAACTTTTTGAATAGAATAAGAGATTCATGGTGAAGAGATATTTAGAAATAAAATTTAAACATGAGAGAAATTTTGGGAAATCTAATGAATCTAAAAAATATGCTTAGGGCAGATAGAGTTCAACTAGTAGGAATAACCTGTGCCTACTCTATTATATTAAACAAGATGAGAGTGATACAATGAAAAACATATCCCCATCCATACTACCTAATGTTAGAGGAATGTTAATAGAATATCTTAACCAGTTCTTGTTTGAGTTCAACATATTATGTCAAGCCTATGACTACCAATCAAATAATCAAAAGTTGAAACTATTTACTTTTATATTTAAGGAATCAACTATGAAATGGTTTATGATTTTGTATCCAAATTTCATTAATTCATGGGATGAAATGGAAAACATATTCTTGGACAAATATCAAGACTCTTTTAGGGTAAAAGAGCAATTCTTCTATATAAAACAAAAAGAAAATGAAATTATAGAAGATTATCTTGATAGATTATTCTTTTTCTATATAATATGTGTATATGAGTTTGATGAATACCTCAGTAAGATAGTTTTCTTAAAAGTATCATATGATTGTGCTTGAGATTCATTGAACCTAATGGGAAAAGGTGATGCAAATAAACTAAATTTTAATAAAATTACTGAATTGTGTAGGAATTATTCAAGAACAACTATTAGAAAGTTGAGAACAAAAAAATGAAATAATTATGTATTCAATAAAAAATAAGGTTTCTACCTCAATAAATATTGATTCCTACTCTCACTATCTAGCCTTCACAAACTAAATAAGAAATAAATAGAAGAGTTAATTCTATAAGTTGTAATGTTTAGGGAGGACATTGATTAGTTCAACATTCACCATCAATTTTTATTTTAAGAAAAATGAAAGTTCAAACCTTCTTAATGAGAAAATAATAAAATATAAGACATTAAATAATTAGAGGAGGAATTGACAAGTTGTTTTGAAGATTCTAATCTAGATCTAGAGTTAGTCAGACTAGCTCTGGAGTTTGATAGTCCAACTTTGAAGTCAAATAGTTTAGCTCCAAAACCTATTAGACTAGCTCTAGAGTATATCAATGTAGCTCTAGAGAATGTTACACCTTCCTATGAAGAACAATCAACCAAATTTGAAACCATTCTTAATGAGACTTATGATCACACACCTCATCTAAGTCCATTGAAATATCTTATGAGTTAATTTATACAATTTGATTCAATATATCTAGAAATGAAACAAATTAAAGCCCAAATAAGAAAAATATTAAACATAAATAGTTGGTTGATTGATGGACAAGAAATCATAATTTCATAATTCTTAAAAATAATATTTAAAGATAAAAATGATTTGACTATTTTTTTTTTTTGAGATTTTGAGTGTGAATTCTAGGTTGATTGTACAAACACAACCATTATACAAAATAAATTGATAGATGAAAAAGGAATCATGAAAATGATACTTGTTTTCTAAAAATAACCATGGCCATTAAATCAATAAATTTTAGATATGTATTACTTGTTTTCATATTAACATGAATATGTTTCCTATAAACATGCATTTCATA
Organism: Torreya grandis; assembly: GCA_037957365.1. Classification (NCBI taxonomy): domain Eukaryota; kingdom Viridiplantae; phylum Streptophyta; class Pinopsida; order Cupressales; family Taxaceae; genus Torreya; species Torreya grandis. The sequence continues at coordinate 2,213,687 of JARHVA010000807.1, forward strand.
CTTGGGCCAATCGACCTTTACCATATCAAAATTTGTCAAATCATTTTCATCAACCATTTATCCAATTAATGCAATATCAAACCCATTTATGGTGGCCTCCACCCCACCATTAATAATATGTTAGATATGAGAATTTACAAAATAAATATTATATAATAATTAAATGATGACTATTTCCATCTCATGAATTCCATCCATTCATAATAAAAGTTATTTAAGTGTTTCTAAATTTATCTTTTTATGCATGCCTAATCAAATAACCTTTGTAAACATGTGAAAATATGCAAGCAACATATCAGATAGAATATTTTCAAATAGTACATGTTTTTTACAACTTGTTAATCTTCTATTATAATATTTTGTAAATAAAATATGATGTTTGAATATAGTCTATAGGTATGACTAGAAATATTTTGCTTATAGCATAGTCTTTCTAGACTTTTATTTATTTAGTAAAATCACAATTAATGGATTTGGAGTAGATTTTGAGTTAAGTTTAGAATCAATGAATATTATGTTTTTAATAAGCACATAGATTTCAGTCAATTCATCATGGACCAACATAGTTCTGGTTCTAGAGTCCATCAAGCTAGCTCTTGAGTCTACTAATCTATCTTTGAAGTTCACGAGTCTGACTATGGAATTGCATAGACCAGTTTAGGAGCTTGAAAAAATATATTTTAAAGCCTATTAATCATTTAAAATGTCATGAAAATCTCTTTGAATAATAATGGGAGACTTTTTTCTCATGATTTGCACAAGCTTATTTTGGTAAAGTTAACTCACAAAAAGAAGTTTATGAGTAAAATCAGCGTTTTAGTTAATTTCAGTATTGTAGATAAAATGGAACATTTACTTCTTAATTTGTCATCATGCTATCATTTATTGAAATAAAAACGTAAAAAAAAATATTAAAAATAAAAGTCAAAATCAAATTAAAACAATAACAATGAAAACCCTCTAGCATTGTTGACAGTCATGGTTAGACAACAACTTGCCTATTGGCCATGTATTGTATAAAAGAGTCTTGATTAGAAAAACAACAAATGGTTAATCAAGGGTAATTAAAAGAGAAAATTTGAAAACCAACAAATGTCTAATTTTTCTAATCAATAATAAATTTGTCTTGATTCACTTTGTCTTTTTTCTCTCTTTCAACATCAAATAACTTTGTCCAAATCAATATGGAAGAATCAACCAACAATTAGGAGAATGATAGGTATTTATTCTATTATTTTATTCGAAATATAGTTATAAGTTTTTAAATTATAAATAGATGCACTTGACACAACTTATTGAGTAGATAATAGAAATAGTTTCCAAAGAGAGAGAGAGAGAAAAAGAGAAAAAACAAAATAAAAATAAAGAAACTCCCCAAGCATGAGGACATGCATTAGTCTAAGTGTGGGAAAAAAGAGAATAAAATAGTTGAATACTAGTAAATAGAGGCCCTTTTCAAATACAAAAATAATGTATTGATTCAAAAGAATGTTCATTGGTATACTTTAGTTCAGCTTATATGGTTTTTAATAAAAGGTGAGATGATCTAGTTAACTCCTTGAAAAAGAGGATTCAATCTTCTCAAATATATATATATATATATATATATATATATATATATATATATATATATAAAGCAAAGACCATTATTTAAATTATCAAAAAATAAGTGGATAAAAACAAAATAAAAATATGCACTACTTCCCATCATAGGCTACCAAAATAGAACAAGCTTATGATTATTAAGAAAGATGGAAAATACTATTTTTTTTGGTAGAATATGTGGACTGATTTCTACTAAACTAAATGATTAAATAAACTAAATCTATTAAAAAATTTAGAATGCATGAATACATGCATGAATTTAAGTGTTGGAAAATGATGAGTCCATAAAATGGCTCACTATATCAGTAAATGACACTATTTTATATTGCATAAATCATATTCTAAAAGTGGACTTATATGTAGTTTAAGAACTTGTGCTTATTTTAGAATGAAATATAGGATATGTATCTAGTATAATATTTAGAATTCTTTCTAGTCTGCATTATTTCTATTTTCTAATTTTTTCTGAGAAAATATGTATATAGCAAATTTTGAAGTTCTCAAATATAAAATTAAGAACAATTTTCATGTAGCTCGAAAGATCTTTGGTAGCTTCAGAGTCTCATGTAAATAATATTTAATATTTTTTAGCTGATATCGATACATATGTACTATTTATGCATGATAATATAATACATATAAACACTTTTTTATCAATCAAAAACATGTCTTGTGTTTTTATGTTGGTTTGCTTGATGTTTTGGATATGAAGGTGTAAGGATAAAATGGATAGGTTTTGTAAAATAGTAAAGATATTCATATATAACATATCTAATAATTAATGTAATTTCATATTAATATTTATCTAAAAAAAATATACAAGTTCAAAAAAATAATCATCTTGATCTAAGCTCGTACGCACAAATTATGAACATTTTAGTGAGATCTGTACATACATAGTCTAAGCTCTAGAGTTCATCAATCTAACTTAAGAGTTCATCAGTCAAGCTTTGAATTTATACAAAATTCATTATAAGGATGCCCATAATGTATTTTTAAGTTTGATAGGATAAATGAATGATTTGGATCATATTTTATTGTGTTTCTATATATAGAATGTCAAAAATAGAAAATTCTACAAATGCACATAACCACTACAAAGGTCTACAACTTTGGACACATGAAAGCAAAGATGATTGCTACCTATTTTTAAATATCTTATTATATTATTTATAAAAATAAGTATTCTTAAAGAAGGTAAGATATATATATCACTTTAACTACTATGAATATCTTACATATCAAAGTTTTATGAATCAAATTTGTTATTTGTTATCATAGAATATGAATGGATTTCTAAACTAATTTGTTAGTTTGTTGAGGTTAGTAAATTAGTTTCAAACTGATTTATTAGTTTGTTATAATAATAAAACCAAGTTTTTAAGTTGTTAGGATTATAAAATTAAGTTGTTACTCTCCAACAATAATTTGTTAAATAAGTTATATTATAAATACAACCTTCTTATTCATTGTGATAGTTAGTAGAGTGTGATTTAGAATCAATAGAGTTATATATAACATATATTTTATATGGCTATCAAGCATTTTTTAGATTTTGATCATTTTTCATAAGCAATGATAAGTCGATGGAGTTTATACAAAGCAAGTGTTGATCCACATACTATTCCAAAGAAGAGTAAGGCCTCACTCAACCAAAGAAGAAGGATATTTTATAATATTTTATGTTGTGTGTTATTTAAATATTTCAGTCTTTAAGTATTATGTGATATATTTTAACCTACAGGTTTTTACATGTTTCATGTGCATTTATGGCAAAGTTTACATTCAATATATTCCTTTCAAAGTATTTACATCTCAACAACCTAGATTAAAAGTGTGTTTACATTTTATGCAATTGATATTTTTATAATTTAGATTAGTTGTGTGTTTGATTTTGAAGAATTTTAATTAAAACAAACATGTTTATTTTAAAACATTTAAAATTCAATAAAGTGTGTTTCCATTCTAATCATTTAAATTCATCAAGTATTTTTTATTTCATAAGTTATAGATCATATTTACAATTCAAGTAATTAAATTAGATATTTAGGCATAACTAATCGACAATTCCCCACAAACATAAAACTATTAGATTTTGTCCTTTATACCTTATTGTAGACTATCGTTGGACAATGACCCTAGTTTGATATAAAATCAACTAAACTTAATTGATTAAATGAATGGATTGATGACACCCATCAATGAGTATATCAGTAACTATTTTGAGTAATTGTATACATCAGATGGGATTGAATTACAACATACATTTCCATATAGTCCTCAATAGAATGGTTTTGTAGATCATAAAAACAAGTCCTTGAAGGAAATGGCTAATTATATGTTACACGCTAAGTATCTTATACCTTAGTATTGGGTCGAGGCCATCAATTATGCATGTTATATCTAGAATTTATTCATAAAGCATTGAAGGGATTCATTCTTTTTAAATCTTAAAATGGTTATAAACCCAAAGTAAATCACTTTCAAGTGTTTGGATATCATTCTATGGCCTATATTCTGAAGAAGAAATGTAAGGTAATGGAACCTCAGAGTCATCCTTACATCTTCATTAAATATCCTAAGGTTTTTATGGGACATAGGATTCTCAATCCCACCACTCATGATTTTTTCATTAAGAGGAGAGATTGATTTTAAGAGAGTCTTCAAGACTGCACACATGAAATTCCTCCCTCTTCCTTAGATGCACTAGTATTTGATGATAGTTTTGATCATTCATATCTCCCTAAACAAATTCCTCATGATTCATATTATTCTTATAGTTTTGATGATGAGATTAGTGATGAGAATTCCCATCATAGTCCTCTAATAATATCTTCAGAGGATGAGGAATATCCTGCTGAATCTCTAAGCAATGAACTTATTTGTGTTAGATAGATACTACAAAGTGTTTGTAAATGAGTTAGAGATCCATCATACATCAGGTGAACCCTTTCATAGTTTTTGAATGCCCCACATGATTTCATTACATCTATTTCTAATTCATAGTCATTTTGTGTGGCATTAGAAAATCTTGAGTGTGATACTACTATGGAAGATGAGTATGGTTCCTTGTCAAAGAATAATAACTGGGATTTAGTCCCTCTTCTTAAGGGAATAAAACTTGTTCCATGTAGGTGGATCTACTAAACACAATTTATAAAAAATGGGTCCATAGATAATTTCAAAGTATGTTTGGTAGAAAAGGGTTTTTTTAGGTGCCTGGCATTGACTATACTGAGACATTCACTCTAATTATCAAAATGAACTCAATCTGATTCACTCTCACCATTTATATAGCACATCATTGGGATGTTCATTAGATGGATGTGAAGAGTGACTTTCTTCATAGTGGCCTTAAAGAGGAAATATACGTGTAGCAACCATAAGGATTTGTGGAAGATTACTCCTTAGTTTTTAAACTTTAAAAATCTATAGATGGCCTAAGAAATGCTCCTTGAGCTTGGTATGCCAAGATGGAATCATTTATTTTTTTATTTGGGCTCACCATATGCCACTCTAAACCAAAATATTACATTTGATGATCCTCCAAAGGAATCATGTTCACAACCTGGTGATCACTAAAAGCATAAAATATTTAACAATTCTTTGTAAGACCATTCTATGAATGATTTAGAAGTGTAAATGGCATATAATGCACATCCTCATCCATAACATTATGGGAACACATTGGATGAGTTGACTAGTAATTAAATGTGGCATACACCTCCCATGGTTTAAATACCCTCCATTATTTTTGATGACACTGATATTAGGGATGATGACTCAGATCTTCATTCCTTATATATTTGAGTATACCTTGATCACCATCATATACATAGTGTTATGATTGATAATGGTGAAATTGAGAATGTTTATACCATGACATTACTTACACATTTGGGTTATATAAATCATGATTTACATCCTTTGACCAAATCAGTTAGAATATTTGATGGGACCTCATAGCAAGTTCTTGGTTAGAGAAACTTACCTTTATAGGTGGGTCCCATACATGTGGTTACTACCTTCTTAGTTATACCATCCATGATTGTATTTAATATGTTATTGGGATGACATTAGATACATACACTTTGAGTAGTGCCTTATATAGTGCATGGATGAACTTGGAAATAAATGAGTACCATGAAGCTCATCAAAAAACACATTAATAACAGGGACTAAGAACTTATCCTTGATTATGATGTGATTAAGTACACTAAAGTTAATGCAAAGGTGCCATAACCCATATTTTTTCTAGACAAGGAGAACTAGGGAATAATATGGGATGGTACTGGGGTGAATAATGCCTTATTTTAAAAAGTCTTAAATGAGCATCTTGATCTCGGTATTTTTTTGAAATGGGTAGTGGTAAGGCATAATGTTGGGAGGAATGCTTTTAGGAAGGAGATAAATATAGTGGTCCTTTGGCCATGAATGTGGCAATCCCACTAGTTTAGTAAATACACCTGCATACCTCTATAAAATGGTTTGTAGATTATAAGGAGTAGTGAAGACCATCGATGGTTGTATTTGAATGGAATAGAGCTAGGTAATGACACCATGTGAATTATTTTTTAAGAATATTTTACATGCAATGTGAACCTATGATGCTGAGAGACTCTAGTTGTAAGCCTTTCAATGTGTGTTTTTTCCCATTATCTAAAAATTGTATCCAAAGTTTAGCAAAATCCCATAAGATGGGTCCAAGTGTGTGTAACCATTGAGGTACTAAAACAACATCACATCCACCTAAGGGTAAGACAAACATGTCAAAGTGAAAGTCATAATATCTAATAGAGATACACAAATTATAATAGATCCCTTTATAAGGTAATGTGCCCCCATTAACAATCATGACTTCAAAGTTAGAATAAGGGTAGATAAAACAATCAACCCATTTGGCAATATGAGGGTTAATGAAGTTATGAGTGCTACCCGAATCAATGAGTATTATGAGAGGGATATTCTTGAAGTAACCCCTGACCCACATGGTTTATGGGGTGATGAATCCTACTAAGGTATGGAGAGATATCTCTAGTTGGCCTTATTGAAAAGTAGGTTCCATAATTGGTGGATATTTTTCTAGATAATCTGTTGTATGCTGAACATCTTCCCAATCTTTAGTTTTGGGTGGAGAGTCAACATCCAATAGGTAGAGCTTTTTCTCAACACATCAATGTCTTTGAGTGAATTTATCATCATAGTTATAACATAGTTATTTTTCTCTATGGGATTACATCTCTAATTTAGTCAAACACTCGATAAGGGTAGTTCTAGGGGTTGGCATTGTTTGAGATCATTATGGAGCTATATTTTTGAATGGAATAAAATTGGATTTGAATCTTTACTAAGATATGATCTTGTCCTCTACCAACTTAGCCATCCCTAAGGATTCTATCATCATGTTTGGCCAAAATATTTTGACCTCAGATTGAATTGCATCCTTCAGTCCAATGGAAAAGTAACTCCTAAAGAATTCATTACATAATCCCTCTGTGTGATTAGATAGCTTTTCAAATTGCATTTGATATTCTCTCATAGTTCTTAATTGCAAAAAATTAGTGAGTGCTATAGTGAAGTCATCAAAAGTACTATGTCTAAACCATTATACAATCAAGGTGCATAAATTGGTCCATATGGGCTCATTATGAGCATTGGTATACCAATGATACCATTGAAGGGCTCCATGTCCCAAGTGAAAGGATGAAAGTAAGACCTTGTTGGCATCAAAAGTATTATGTAGACTAAAATATTATTCTACCTAATAGATCCATCTATTCAGATCTGCATAATTGAATCGAGGAAAATTAAGCTTCAACACATGAAAAGTGATAGAGAAATAAAACCTAGTGTCTGAAGAGGATGCTAGATGATATCTATTATTCATGGTGGTATGTTGAAGACTAAGATAAATAATTTTTTCATCAAGATCTTTGATGTGGGTCTTGAGGGCAACAATTTCATCTTCCATGTTTTTTGCCCCTGTTTAGGTTACTACCATGACTAGAATAAGATTTTTTTTTGGGAATGGGTGGGAAAACTAGAGTTAAGACATGTTTAGTAAGGGAAGTTTTTAATTTGGGTGAAATCAGAATGGGTAAAGGTACTTTTACTAATTTTTTGTATTGGGGGTATTATTGATGAAGGTGAGGATAATTTCAAGAGTGAAAATGGAAAAATTGGAAAATTTATCAAATACAGTCAAAGGAATAGAATATGGAGATGAACACTGTGGTAAAATTTTGAGGAAAACAGACAAAAATGGAAGTTGTCAAAACTCAAAAAAAGGGAAAATTGAGATTTTTAAGAATTAGGAGTGGAATCAAGAGATGGGACCTCAAGGAAGAAAATGTGGGGAATGGAATTTTAGGTGTTTGGATAAAGTTTGAGGACCGACAGGGCTACAGATGGAGAGATATGACAAAAAAAAGATAAAAATTCTCTTTTTTTCTTGATATCTATTTTTTTTTCTGGATTTAAGTTCTTAGAGAGTCTTCTAATACTCTGTATATAGTTTTCTAAAACTGATAGAAGGTATATTTCCTAGTTTCCATCAAATATTTGGCTATAAGTCCTCTGACAGTCTATGAATACTCTACTAGAAATATTTTGAAACTGATAGAAATGGGACCCAAGTTTCAATGGTTTCCTAATGGTTTAAAGATATCACTCTAGCCACCAATGCCATCTAAGAGAGTACCATTCTCTAAAAAAAATTTGGCCATGAATTCACCTCTAAGTGATAAATCTTGGTTTTCTTCACAGATGGGAACTACTCAATTGGGAACATGCCATTGCTCATTTCACTGGTAGGTCCTCTCAATGGGCCAACTACTTTTGGGTTCCTATGGTACTCCTCAAAATGAGTTTGAAGGCTTTCACCCAAGCACTTCCCACATTTATGTGGTCAAGTTTTTATCCTTATCTGAAATAGATTATTTTAATACCAAAAATTATTTAAATAAATTATGCTATAGAATAGAGATAAGATTTTCTAAAAAATTATTGAAAGAAATTATGTCATAGAACAGAGTTAATATTTTTTGAAAAATTATTGAAAGGAATTATGGAATAAAATAGAGTTAAGATTTTTTGAAGGAAAAAAAATTTGGCCCTAGAAATCACTTTGATAACAGATGAGAGGATCTTCCTACAACAATTGATAAAAATGCATGAAATATAGGAATTGGCAGCATGAATTAATAGATTTATATAATTAGCAGAACACTTGAAAAGATTAAATTGATCATAGGCAACTTTGAGGGGGTAACCTCCTTTAAACAAACTCACTATAATAAATTCATGGATGCCTTCATTGGCCTCAACACTTACTTATATACTAAGTCTAATCTAAGCAACTACTACCTCCCATAAATGCGAGATAAAACAAAATGCTCATGGGATGACTTATAAGGCATATGCATCTATAACAATAATTAAACTAACAAATTAAAGAAAAGGGGTAGTATGGGTTGCTAATAATTAACTATATTTATGCTAATCAGTGAATTATAATGTTTGGTATTCCATATGAACATCATCTGGAGCAATACAAACTTATATATAGATAGTTAATTATCAAACCTAATAAGGTTAATCTTTCATAAAAGGGTAAGAAATAGGAAATCCCCTTCACATGATGTTAGTACTTGAGAAACCTTTGCATCAGAGATCCATAATGGGTTCCATGGAATCTTCATATACTACACACCATTTAGTTATCTAGAGCACCTACACATGTTCATATTACCGCTATTCAAAGAAACCATAAATCACTCAATGATGGGTTCCATGAATCCATACTCCTATTTTTTCTTCATGGACATAGAGTTTTATTATACATATGTAAAACATTACAGATTCTATGGTGACAAATATTACACCTATATATGTTCCTTGGTAGTACCACCAGTTATTACAATAGGTTCCTAATGGAGAGATACCTATAACCATCCATTGAATCATATTATAGGATAGTTCTTTCTTTGGAAAAAAACCAAAAATACCAAAATAATAAAAAAGCTTCAAAAATCCAAAAATACTTTTAACATTTACATGTTTTATTATCTCCTTACCATCTATGTTGTTATTTCCATGTTAATGGATAACACATCATTCATTTCTATATACATGTGTTTCATGCATCTTTTGAGTGTGATTTAGATATACACAGATATATGATGTATGCACTTTCAGATGTTGGGCCTTCCCTCTACTCATGTCATAAAGACATTAGAGTCATCCATTTATTTCATCATGATACATCTAGGTTATATCATTTTATGGTCACTTTAAATTATCATGTTTGAGATTATGTACTTACACATGCTTTTATCTAGGCTTATATATTTTTTAATGTACTTGATATGCTATGTACTTAACAATTTTTGCTAACACATATGATCTATGGGATTGTATGATATGTTTATGTTGGTTTCTCATGTTCCATGATTTTCCTTTATGTAATTATTTGAGTGTCTTATCTTACTTGTTGAGCATTTTAATAGGCTCCATTGTATGTGGCTCCCATGCCATTATTTACCTCTTTAACATTTGAATATGTCATTTTTTATAATATGGACATTTGAATATGTCATGATTGATGTTGTGGACATTTTTTATTTGATAAGGGTAAACACTTTTTAAGATAGAGATATGAACTAGAAAAGTGAGGGTTTTGATTATTGGTCCCATAATTAAGACAGGGTTTTAAATAATGGTCCCACAACCAAGAGGGTTTGAAGGATCCCACAACCATACTAGATCAAATAAGAGGGTTTGATGTCTTCCACAACCATACAAGGTAATAACAAGAGGGATTAAAGGATCCCACAACCTAATAATACACAATAAGATGGTTTTATGGATCCCAAAACCATAACACTAAGAGATTTTGAAGGATCCCACAACCTTAAGAAAACAAGGCAACTCCTCAACAATCAAAAAATATAGACAAAAATCTAGTAAAATAGCCTTTAACTAATATTTTATCTCCTTGAAACATCGATATATCCTCCACCCAATTAAATAATAAAAAATGGGCTTGCACATTCAATGAGCCAAATAACAGCTAAATCATAGTAAATAAATATCTAAATCACCCTCAATAATCTCATAGTAGCTTGATACAATTTAGGAATGTCTAGCCTATAATAAATCACCATTTCCTCCACTTTGTTGAATAAACCTTAAAAAATATATCAACCGTCATTACTCTTACTATGATGGTGGTTGAGATGATCATTGTGTATCAGGCCAACCAACCAACAAACATTACCCCATAATTTTAGAACAAACCTAAAAAACTAGAAAAAACAGGGATCAAATCTTATAACATCCACCCTTCCCTGAGAAACAACATAATGGAATACTCTAACATTCACTAAAGGAAGGAAGGGGTATATTCCTCTATCATCTACCCAAACCCCAAAAATTATTATGATAAATCCTCTAACTTCCTTCATAAAAACCCACAACGTTCTAGCCTCGATAAGGCAGGGAGGTTTGAAGAAGAGTCCAATAACATCCACTTTCAAAACCAATGTTAAGCATGGGATATATATTTTAATTGATAAAATTCCTTTTATTTTAACCACTTAATCATAAATTCAAGATATAAAATAAAACTAAAAATAATAACATGAACCACACAAGAGAAAGAGAGACACTAGATTTTAAATGGAAACACTAAGTCGGAAAAACCATGGAGAATAATCTCAAGTATATAAATGAGCACCAAATCAATTTTAAAAAGTTTGGAAGAACCAAATTATAGGATCACCAACCCCTTTGCTAAGCACCAACACAATAATGATTTGTGAGCACCAACCCCTTTGTATATAAAACACAAACTATCTCTAAATGTTGCTTTCTCAACAAATGATATCACACTACTATATCTCTTTCTTTTCTCTCCTCTACTATTCTAAGATATATATAACAATTAAAAACCATGCTCTTCCTTCCTTATTATAAATGGTTTCCCAAGCCTCCTTTTATATCAATTAAAATGAACTTTGGCTTTCACCCTTTATGTCATTTCAATTCACATGGAAAATGGTGCCAAAATTGTATGACCCTTTGAATTTTTTCATATGAAAAGTCACATGGTGACCCTTCATAGGAAAATGCATCCTTTCCCTCTTTTGTCTTTATCTCATGACTCTTTGAACTCCTCAAGGTGACCCTTCATGGGAAAATGCATCCTTTCCCTCTTTTGTCTTTACTTGGTGACTCTTTGACTTCCTCATGGGCCTTCTTTTGACTTTATGCAACCAAAAATATATTCATTAATATTTAATTAATATTAACACACTTTAGACAAGATATGAACATTAAAAACACCTTTAGACATTAAATTATATATTTCTAGACTTTTGACATCAATGACAATATTTTCAACAATCTCCCCCTTTGTTATTGATGGTAACCTGAAACTGAAATTGTAACATTCTAAAAACCTGTATTACACATGCCAACCTGAAACTAAGAGTTGCACAAAATACAAACTAAACCAATTGAAATCATATAGTAATTCCCCCTTACTATAACATCTTATTTTTTGAACCTATTCATGTACTTGTTCCTATATTTCTCCACCTTTGACATCAATGGTAAGGATTTTGTCCTAGAGCTAACACTTAGCTCCCCCTCAATTGATATACAAATTAATTTATCAACTCACCTTCATGACTTTCTTATCATGCAACACAACCAAGTGCCAACATGCATCCAACATGATTCATTTTTTCTATAAAGTGTCTCCTTAAATCCTAAAAGAGACCCCACACAAAGGATCCTAGAACAAAGTGAACCCAGGAGATGCCCACATCTCCTCTGTTACTTCCTTGATCCTTTTGCATCCATAAGACTGATTAGGCATGTTTAACTTCTTTAACTCATTAACCTCAACATCCATGATGTTTTTCATATTATCAACTCTTGCAACTATCTTACCTTCCAATGCACTATCATTTTGAAAAGGCTCATACTCAATAGTAACAAGATATTCTCTTTGATCTACAGGCTGCTTTGGTCTAGTATTCACTATCTCAGGTCTCCAAACCTGAGTTTGGACCTTCTCATACCTTCTAGGGGATCCATAGCCTTTGACATACCTTAAGGATCTCTTTAGTCCATTTAGACATAATTTAATAATATGTCCAACCTTATGACAATAAAATCAAACAACATTTTTCATGCCTTTTGTTTGAAGGTGATTAAGATCTCCCTTTGACTGATTGATTCTCCTCAAACAGTCTCTTGCCCTATGACCAACATAATGAAAAACAAAATAATGGCCATGAAAATAATTTGAAAACCTAAAAGCAGTGGGTTGCCTAATTTGCTTCTTCAATTTGCCCTTCAAACTTGCATCCTTATTAACTTGGAATGATATCTCATGATCTTTCTCAACCTTGACTATGAACACCTCATTCTTATCCTTCAGAGAACCTAACTCAACCTTCAACTGATCACATTCTTCTTCTCTTGATATCAAACTTGAAAATGCAACCTCTAGTTGATTCTTAAAATTCTAAATAGACATATTATCTTCTTTTTGTTTCAAAACCAACTTAGAATCCAAGATATATACCTTCTCCTTAAGATCCTTGACCTTAGATTTCAACTCTTGATTCTCCTTCCTTAGTTACTTGGCCATCTTGTGCTTTTCCTAATCTACCTTCAAGCTATTAAACTCTTTCTAAAGGAACCTAATCTGATACCAATTATTAAGCATGGGATATATCTTTTACTTAATCAAATTCCTTTTGTTTTAACCACTTAATCATACATTCAAGATATGCAATAAAACTAAAAGAAATAACATGCACCACACAAGATAGAGAGAGACACCAAATTTTACGTGGAAACCCAAAGTGGGAAAAACCATAGATAATAATCTCAAGTATATAAATGAACACCAACTCAAGTTTACAAAGTTTGCAAGCACTAACTTGCAGGAGTACCAACCCCTTTGTTGAGCACCAACATAATAATTATTAGTGAGCACCAACCTATAACAACACTAATCCCTTTGTGTATAAAACACAAACTATATCTCAATGTTGCTTTCTCAACAAATGATAGCACACTACTATATCTCTTTCTTTTCTCTCCTCCACTCTTCTAAGCTAGATATAATAATTATAAACCATGCTCTTCTTTGCTTATTATAAATGGCTTCCCAAGCCTCCTTTTATAGCATTCCAAATGACCTTTGGAAATTACCCTTTGTGACCTTTTAATTCACATGGAAAATGGCACCAAACTTGCATGACCCTTCGAATTATTTCATATGAAAAGTCACATGGTGACCCTTCATGGGAAAATGCATCCTTTTCCTCTTTTGTCTTTAACTCATGACTCTTCGAATTCATCAAGGTGACCTTTCGTGGGAAGTTGAATCCTTTCCCTCTTTTGTCTTTACTTTTTTCCCCTTTAACTTACTCATGGACCCTCTTTTGGCTTTATGCAACCAAAAATATATTTGTTAATATTTAATTAATATTAACACACTTTAGCCAAGATATGAACATAAAAAACAACTTTAGATATTAAATGTTATATTTCTAGACTTTTGACATCAATGACAATATTTCCAACACCCAAAAAACCTTTGGCCTAAGTTATGGGATTCACATCCTTAAAAAGGATATATACTCTTTTTGGATCTCAAATTTATATAGCCAATCCCTCAACAGTCTAACATCAACTTGGTACATGGATATAAATGGATGAAAATAGATAATACAACTAAGCTTATACCCTTTCCCAATAGGAGAGGGAGATAACTAAATAGCCATCAGACTATGAGAAATAATCTCTCATATGATATAAATAGAATAAAATAAGAGCATAAATGGAATGCAATAATACCTACCAAACAACCACCATTCTGACATAGAGACTCCACTAGTCCATTATCTTACCAAGCCTAGTCTTAAACTTATGGATCTAATACTTAGCATTTAATAATCTTCTACTCTAGTTTTTTCTACCAAACCCTACCCAAAATCTTTATCTATAGTATGTTTACACTAGAGTCCTCTAACATCCACTTTTAAACCTAGAAACCCATAGTTTGAGTCATGGGATTCAAATCTCATAAAAGGGAGATATACACCCTTTGGATTTCAAAGTTAGACAACTAATCCATTAGTAGACTGGCATCAACTTGGTAAATGTATGTTTTTAGAAATTTGACTAAGTCATGTCCCTTCAATTGTATAACATTTGAACATGCCCCTTGTCTGATTTATCCTTGGAAAATTAATTTTTTGATTTGCTTTTGAGTGCTCTTGTGTGTGTGCTTGATTTCTTCATGACCTTGCATTATTACTATATATATATATATATATATATATATATATATATATATATATATATATATATATATATATATATATAGATACATACATACATATACATATATATACATAAAAGATCTATTTCATGCATCTTAGGACTTGATGTGATCACATTATTTTTGATTCAATGATAAAACTACCTTGACATGTTCCTTTTATATGTTACTTGTTTCGTACATAGATTGTAAGTTATCTTGTCCTTTTGAGGAAGGTGACTATTAGTTTTTACTTCCCTTCACTTCAAAATGGGAGGAATTTTAGTGGGGGAATGCCATAGAGGCATGGATTCTGTAGTTTTCATACTTTTTCAAATTTAGACATACAATGGGAGCATGTTATGGACACACATTCTCCACACTTACACTAGTTTTCAAATTAGATATACAATAGGGGAATGTTTTAAAAACATGTTCTCCAAACTTACACTAATTTTTAGTTTCATATTATATTAGGATCATGTTCTCCACACTTAAAAATCTTTCAAATTGTCCAAATTACATAGTTATATGATTTAAATGTAGATTTGTGGCAAAATTCTATACATTGGTACCATTGTTATACACAGTTTCAACATGAAACTTGTCTAAGGTACATATGTTATTTAATGTCAACCTAAAATTATAAAATCAAATCATTTTCATATTTCCAAACACTTCTATGGACTGTCATCACCAAGCAAGTTAGACTTTCATAGATTGTATTAAGCCAATCTAATACAATGTTGGTTCACTTTTGGCATGGTTGAGGTGATTAAATCACTCAACGTTGCCAAGTTTATAGGTTGGAATTGATTGCATTGTCCAACCTCACTAGATTTATAGTGTGATTTGACTTGGTTCATTCACACTCACCAAGTTATAAGTATGATTATGTTACATGATTGAGCTAACCTCAATTGTTAGTGGCATCTCACCTTTTTGCCATAGTTGGGAGAATGGGTCCTCAAATCTCTCTCTATCTACCTATATATATGAACTATCCATATATTATATTTGTCCTAATCTCAGATCTAATGACTCATAATGATACATCTTTTCAAATCAAATTATCAAAAGATAAGGTAGTTGTATCGATACATAGGTTTACTACTAGACCTTAATCTCTTTCAATTTAAATAATTTAAATGATTTCAAACTTATATTATATGCACTAATTATCTATTGTAACATGATCTTTGGTTTTTGGTTAGTCACCACCAAAGCACTCAAGTTTAACTCACATAAAGCTAAGGTGTGTTATACACACCCAAATATACATTTCTTTTCCTATAAACTAGTAATTTCATTACTAGATTAATGGGGGGAAATGTCAACACTATTTTTGAATTATGTAGCATCTCAGTCTTGTACACTTTGAAAATACATATCATGGATGTACCTTCAATTTCTATACATTTTTGTTGTTTAAAGTATTTCATACATATCTCTTTGTACCTATTACTTATCTCTTAAACTAACCAATGTTATTCTAATGATTTAGACCTTCTATCATGACCAAATATTATAAACCTACTTATCATATTTTTTTTTAAGTTTTAGAGCTATGCCTATTTTATAGCTACTTAGACACATGCATCCCACATAGATACCTACATTGATTAAAGTGTTCTACCCTAACACAAGTGTCTAGTACCCTAAAGTCATTCAATTTTTAAATGAAACATATACCAATGGTCAGCCTCAGTGCTTTAATGAGAGATATTCTCTAAAGGGATTGGTATATATAAAATATTAACCCTAATTCATTCTTAACCTAACAACTTCTTACCTAGTCACAAGGCAACATAACAAAGGCATTCAATCAAGAACACATGTGAGCTAAGCTTCCCTATTTTCCCCTACTTTCATATCAGTCATAGGGACATTACCTAAAGGTATAAAGTAATGAAGGAACATCTCATGAATAACATTTTTTAAGTTACAAGATACATCACTCTATGTTCTTTCTTATCATACATTGCATAATACACACATAAGCCAACATGAAGGGTAAAAATCCATATGTCTAAGTCCCTTTTCTGAGTATTGGCTATGTAAGTAGTGCTCATTGATAGAGGGGTATTTGGGGTAGATCAACACCATGTAACTACTAACCAACTTATTCCATAGCCACTATGAAGATGAAGAACTAGGGTTTTATAATTTGACAAGGAGTGACAATCCATAACCTAAATTTGAATGCATTAGAGTGAATGAAACACAAAACCTAGAAGCATCTAGGTGGTCACATATAGTTTTATTAGGTATTCCATACTAGACATCTACATCTGAGTAAGATAAAAGCATTAATGTAATTATCCTAGGTTAACTCAAGTGTTCATAACTATAGAGGTATAATTGATATAATCATGTGACTAATACATAATCCATATCCATTATATTCTCTTCATGTTCTAGATCTAGATCTACATCAAAACTATCTAAGTATCTTATTTTCATTATCATTGTAATATCTAACATATCTATACTTTCTATTTCTAGCATATCTTAGCATAATGATTTTAGTATATGTTTATTTGATATTTCCAATTAATTGGATTGATTTAGAGATAGTCTACCATCCTTATGCCCTAGGATATCTCTACCCATTTAACCCTAGATTTCATAATCTATATTTTAGGGTTAAACATAAAATAAATTAGGATAAATAACTAGAACTCATAGAATACTAGGCTTCTTCAATATTACCATTTTTAATTATTTAATAAAAAGGGTCTTTAACCATAATATAATCATTATTGACACTTGCATCTCAATTCATTCCTCAGTCTCATATCTATAACATGGTGATTTAATGTTGGTTTTAAACATTTATTCCACTAGTCCCATATTACATTGGAATCTTAACACAAGTTTCAATTTTGAAAAATAATGAAAATAGGGATTAATAATAACATGCTCAATAGTGAATATTACAATAATGAAATTTTAAAATAACTAAATATACATACACCTCAAATGAATTCACTACTTTTCTTATCAACTTAGATACCTCTATCATAACCAAGAAATCAATTACAACTATCTCTTTACAAGAAACAAATAATGCCCTAAATACATATCCACTCCTAATAAGTCATGGAAAATGTAAGTGAATTAAAACCCTAAATTTATTAATAATTTCCTAACTTAAAATAAAAATGAACCAAATTATTACCATAATGACATCAAAAAAATTCCAAAACATGTAATACAGAAGGCATTTTATCAAGTAACCAAATTATGGTTTCCTTGAATAGATTATCCCTTATTTTCTCCTTGAGATTAAGTTTATATTTATAATAAGGCAAGTCATAAACCATATTTTCAAATCCCATTTTAATAGTAAGATAGTAACATTCTATGTAAACTAAGATAGTATAGATATTCAAAACACATAGTACTACCACACACCCGTTTATCCACTTCAATAGAATTCAACAATGTCTTTAGCATATTGCTCTATCTTGGTAATATCTTCCATTTTTTATGAAAGACTCAAAGAGTAGAAATAAAGTGAGAGGTGATAGATCCATAATGAGAAAAAATCCAACCTCCTTATTTTATATACTCAAGCTATTAGACATAAATAATAAACATAACCCATAATGCCATTACACTATCTATTTTCCATGTTTCAATGAAATTGCTATAATAAGGTCAAAAAATAAATAAGATAGTACTGAAAACACAAACTTACTCAAATTTATCCAAGGTTAATTAACATATATAAAACACTCATCAATATTGCATGATAATCATGTTCATGCAAATTGAGGAATCAGGTAAATAGGGGTACTTTATAATTACATTATTTTAAACCTCCCTATACAAAATTATTTCAACATGTCTACAACATATGTGTAAATCAATTCATATAACATACTAGGTCATCCTCGTATCATTTCAACTTGCATATTAATGAAATAAATAAATGAAAAATGGAAATGTATAGGCCTGCTTAGGTAATTCCAACATTACAAATTCATTCACATATAGCCTATATGGTCAACCAATGTTTTTTTGACTTCACAAGTAGTTATGAAAATATGAGTTATTCTAACAACTCCCATGCAAAAAAATTTAATGTTACTATAGTCATACTTTTAGTCTAGTCTAAGAAGAACATCACAACACATACATGTCAAGATAACATGTACAAATAAAAATTTCAAACTAATAACTCAACATCACATTGTATTTTATAATGCATTTTTATAGGCAAAACTAATTTGTTTACATTGTGAATTTCAAAATGAGAACTTAACTATCAAACCAAATATTGTATATAATTTTCTCTCAACAATTAAGTAATAACAACC
Source organism: Torreya grandis (assembly GCA_037957365.1). Lineage (NCBI taxonomy): Eukaryota > Viridiplantae > Streptophyta > Pinopsida > Cupressales > Taxaceae > Torreya > Torreya grandis. The sequence continues at coordinate 2,232,962 of JARHVA010000807.1, forward strand.
AAGTTTAATATAACTAATAATGATCCAAAAAATAGAAGCTTTGGTTGAAAGATAACTCAAGAAACAAGAATAACACAATTTCAATAATGTTATCTTTGGGAAGAGATGTTTTATTGCTCAAAATTGTAGCTACAACATATGTCTATCTCTAGGAAGAGATGTCTCATTTCCTTTTTGGGTTACATATTAATTTATACACATTTTGAAGGATTATGAGGATGTGAAAGGTCACAAATATCGAGGGAGATTAAGTGGTTTGACTTCCTTGATTTAGAGTAATACAAACTTTGAGTAATTACTATCTTTAAAAATTTACTATTTTTAGATTGCACTACTAAAATTGAAATTTGGGGAACTTCTATTTGATTTTGGGGGTAAAAACCTAATGATTAAAGATCATACCATCTCATTATGTTCCCCTCATTATTATCTTTCTAATGGTTCAAACGGGGAGTCAAACGGAGCTATGGTGCAAAAGTTATGGCTCTCTGAAGTTTTTCCACCAATTGGGATAGAACCATCACCCGAATTATCACCTGAAATGGTGCTCAGATCAAATAATGTTATATTAATCCCATGTCAAATAAATTGATGTCATTAATTATAAATAATAATTATCACTCAATAATAAATGATCAAGTAATTTGAATGCATAAAAGTAATTAAATAAAGTAATATAATCTTGCATATAAACCTTACAGTACATTTCTTAATTATCTTATGCTAAGATTGAGTTCAATCTTAAAACCAATAGTCAATGTTACCAACCTCAAACCAAACTTAATTTTTTTATCAATGGATAAATCTTAGACTATAAACCCATTCACGACATATGAAACACATCTATACCTTTACTTAAAATAAATAACAATAAAAATAAGATAAACAATCAACCAAATAAGATAACTTCATATTTAGCTATGCAATAAAATGCCAATTAGTTAAATATGGAATATGTATAAAATTTATATATTTACATCAAATCAAATAAAAAGTATAGAATAATCACCACAAAATAGTGACTTCATAATATGCAACATGGAGATTACACCACAAACATTCTTTAATCATAACTACATATTACATCACAAATTCAAGAAGACTTGAAGTTGCTTTAGTGCCTCAAGAATCATTGGCATAATCAGAATTTCCTTCAAAAATAAGAGAGAGATTATCAAATGCATAGGTTCTTCTTGCTTATGAACACCAAAAATAATGTGAAAGTTGAGCCCATCTATATGTTGGTATCCCTAAACACACCAACCATCATTTTTGGGTTGGAAGAGGTCACCAAAAAAAAACCAAGGTCATAAAATTAAATGAAATGAAGGGTTTATAAAGAGATAAAGTCCACCATAGCTAAGGTTTTCACACAATGATAGTCACATACAAAAATACCTAGGAAACACATAAAACATCAATAGAAACACACCAAGGAACCCTACTAAATAATGAATAAATATATTTGGTTGTCTTAACAATATAAGTGTTATCTATTAACCATCATAGTGTGAGGTGTGCCATGCCAAGCATACCCATCAAGTTTTTAAGTAAATAACTTATATTAATCTCTCAACAATAACCAATTTTCACTTATAGAATTAAATAACAACTATAACATATGAAAATGATTATAAGGGTGATGGGTATGTTCTTGGAGGGTGGAGGCCCTACATTAAATCCAATCATCACCTAGGGTTTCATATAAGGAAAATAACAATAGCCAGTCATAGGAAAATGGAAAATCAGAAAAATAACTTACTTGTAGACTAGTTTTGTTATATGTTGTATTTCTTCCACTTTTTTATTCTAGAGCCTCTATATTCTTTCCCACATGATTTTATACAATTAAACATAGACATATATTCTTTTCAAAACTCCATGGTTAATACCATTACATTATTGCCTCAAGAGTATGTCTTCCAAAAAAAACCTCCACTTCCATCATCATTGCTTCCAAAACACAAACAAACCCTACATTCTCTCCACATTTATTCTTTGAATTCAAATAACAACATAATGATAAAAATGGTTTCAAAACACAACATCATACATTAAAACCCTCATCAAAATGATATCAAACCCAAAATCATCCACACAAACCCTAATCAAAATGATTAGGTTATAAGATTAAGGTTAAGGGTCATGCTAAGGTGATGATGCACAATGGTCAAAAGTGACCTTTTCAACATCATCATAGTCCTAACTCAATTAATTATGTTAAGAAAAAAATCAAAATCCTTAAGAAATGAGTATAAATAAACTCATTAACCAATCATAAGTTCCACATGAAGTCAAACAAACCCACATACTTATCCCACATGTATCTATATGAATAATATGTTCTCAAGGCCCGAACAAGGCTAAGTATCACAATGTGTTCACCATAAAATAAGATGACAAGTGTTTAAATCATATAAGATTTTATATTAATCTAATTCAATCACATTCATCATTATTTATAAGCTTTAGTTTCTTGATTTTGGCAACTCAAAAGAGCTTGATAAGAACCATGACTAACAACATAGACAAAGTGGGCATAATTATCTATAAGCCAATGATGGCCTCAGAATAAATAATAATTAATTATTACACATAGTAATGGATAATAAAAATACAAGAAAACATATACTATAAATTTTGGATGGTTCACTTGATCTTTCTTTACCTTGTTCTCGTTTACCTATATAATGTTATTTTGATAGTCTAGTGAAGTCCTATAGGCTCAAACCTAGTGCAATCATTCAAATTTTATCTACAATCACAAAATGAAATAAATATTACCATCTTGGTATAAACATGAGTTAAATTAAATACTAAACTTAAATACTACAATACAACTCATAAAGTAAATACTAATCAAATCGATGCCAAATATCATAATATTAAAATGGTTCATTAAATAGTACAACATAACACATTTTTTCCTATATTCCCAAGTGGTATATGACATATTCAAACCCACCCTTTATAGTTTCAAAAATCTAAAACTTGTGTTTCATCTGCTAAGATCAAATTACATAAAGAACTGTTATCACAATAATAGTCACATAAATAAGAGTTGACTAAACATAAAGTGTGCATAAAAAATAGGTTTCTAAGATGGAATTTAAAAATAAATATGTAATTAATAATACTAATGTTACAAGCATGGTTTATGTTCCTTAAACCAGGTGGGCATTCCACACTAAGCTTCACCAACATGGATTATATATTCTTATATCAACATATTATTAATAGATGATTGTTTTAAACTATGTTCAATGTTAAAAAAAAAGATAAATAAGTGTTATAAATGAAATTTAAAACATACTAAACATTAAAGGAAAGCATAATATGAACACACTATATGACCTGAAGAAACCTAGTGTGGGAAAAACTCTATTAGGTGAGGAATTTTCTTTCCCCTTTCACTATGTGATTAATTAATTTTCCAAGTTACTACCAAAAATAGCCTCTATGTATAGATATTTCATTAATGAACTATATAAATTTGCACACAAGACTAATTTTCAATTATTAGACACTTCATAATGATCCAATATAAATGGAACATCCATTCACAACTAGGAAACAATGAGACAACATGGACTAGGACCCAAACTTTCAAAACTATAATGTGAATCCAACTTCAAGACTTATCTCTGAATTATTTGATTATATCTTCCATCAACAGATATTTTATTTATACCCTTCCACCTTGAAACCCTTGAAAGACTTCAAAATAACTATAACAAAGAATAATAAATGTTTATAACCACTCCTCTACCTAATTTTTGTCGGTGGTGAAACCACTACTTTAAGAAAACTAAATTTTTTAAAACCTCTAGGGTGGATTTGAAATCACTACCTAAAAATAATGGTAGTTACATAATTTTCACCTACAAATATTTATATTTACACAACTATCATCTATGCTTACCAACACTTTCATCATCTTTGACGAAAACCTCAAATTGAAAGGCTACAAGTTGATAATTTCATTAATGAAAGAGTTTTTTGGTCGTCCCAGCACTGATTCTGCCAGTACAACTAAATTTAATAGTTAATTTTACATGAAAAATATTTAATAATTGTCTTGAATAATGTTTAACATACATGAATTACATAATTAATTATAGTGGAAATGAACTAGACAATTTGATAAGTAAAATAGATCCATATTTTGGATCATGCCTCTAAAATTTGAGGCTTTTAAGTTCCTAAAATATTTTAAAAATTCTATAATTGATGAGATATCTTACCAAAATCTTATTTTGTATACCATTTGGCCTTATTAGGTATCTAACCTTTTAACTCAACCAACCCATGCTCTTGCACTCCTCTTCTTGTTATCCTCTCATTTTTTAGCATAACATCCTCCTTAAATTCCAACTACTTATCAAGAGTGATGTATTCAATCGAAGGTAGAAACAACCCTTAATATTCATTCTTTAACATATAAGGCTCAAATATATGTATGTTACAAATATTGATAATGAAATAATTTTTCATATAAGGAGGTAATTCAAGTCTAAATGCATTCTTGCCCACTTGTTCTAGAATTCAAATGGACCATACCTAAGAGGCCTAAACTTATTATATTTTCCTTGGATCCTCTCTTAACTCAATTATAACCATAACTTATCTCCACTAAGAAAATTATGATTAGTATTATGGTGATCATGTCTTCCTTTGTACTTGGTTTTTGACTTTTTAAACATCTCTTGCACTTGGAAGTGATTTTTTTGAATATTCTCAATGAACCTTTCAACTTTGTGTACCTATAGATCCACTTTACCATATCATGTTTATGTTTGTCTCAAAAAAACATCAAACTAACATGGAATTAAGTAACTAAAATAAGTTTCAAAAGGAGATTTTTTAGTAGAATAATGCATTTCGCTATTATATTAATGTTGAATACACACCAAAATTCCATCCCAAGTCTTAGATTGACTCCTATTGTACCCTATCAAGAGTTTTACCAATTTTTTTTTCACATATTTTTTAGCCATTAGTCTATGGGTGAAAATAAATACACCATTTTAGTTTGGCATTCATTTTTCTTACAATTTGGCCTAAAATATACCAACGAATATTGGGTCTCAATCTGAAACAATATAACTAGGCAAACTAAAATGAATACACACATTAGAAAATGAAAACTCAGATATATTTATATATTTTAGGGTATTATTACAAGGAAAAATAATCCACATATTAATAAACTATTCCAAAAACACAAAAATGTAGTCATGGTCCCTCTTTGACATAGAAAATCTACTTAAAAATCCATATAAATGTTGTCCCATGGATTATGAGGAACTAGTAATGACATATAAAAACCCAACTTCCTATTACTAGGCTTACTTGTTTTACATAACACACATCTCATTATGAACTTAGAAACATCAAAATCTATATTAGGCTAATAAACATTAATCAACAAATGTGCAATAGACTTTTTAACACCAAAATGTCTTAAACATTTTGACGTATATGTTTCTCTCATAGCTGAATTCTTTCCTTATTAGGCACAACATTTTTACACAACATGTATATTAATCCATATTTAAGGTAATAATATCCTTTGGGCTCAAATCATGTCCTTTTGGACCTATTTTCTTGAATAAATGGCTCCCCAAAAATATTCTTCAAGCTCATATCTTTCTACATAAGACTCATGCACAAAAGGCTCAAAAATATTTTGTTAGTCACATGGAGGTATAGATAACATATCAAATAGGTTTTTAGTCACACCTTCATTAAATTTAATAATAAAAAAATGAAATTATTGCAAAACCCCATCCATTTACAGTGTCTAGCTTGATAAAGTTTTGTTTGAGCTTGAAAATATTGGAGAGGTTGGTGATCCATGTGGACAATAATACCCATACCCATAAGATAGTGTTTCCATTTATTGACAAACTGAACCATAGCATAAATTTGTTTATCACATATAAAATGATCTAGAATTTAATTGTGAAATACATTTAACTAGTAACACACATGCTTACCTCCTTTTTATAAGACAACCCCCATAGCCTAGTTACTAGCATCTATTTCCACCTCAAAGGGTAGTTATAAGTTATAAAATGTTAATATTAGAGAATGGATAATCTTGTGTTTGAATTAATCAAATGCATCTTGTTTATTCATTACCTTAATTAAATTCTTACCACTTGTTATAATGGCATGTAAATGTTTGGCTATGGGAGAGAAATCCTTGATGAACTTCCTAAAAAAAAACATCCACTATAACTTCATCAATGGAAAGTTAATTAATTAAAAACTTAACTTAATATTTATTAGTCACCTTGATATCTAAAGCTTTCCTTACTAAGTCTAAATAATATGGGCTTGGGTGATTTTAAGTCTTTATCGCTCTTTTTTTTTAATTAACTTCTTGCTTATCAAATTTACTTGTGAATAAGTATAAAAAAGAGAATCTAATTTTTTTTCTTCATCTAAATTTTAACATGAAATATTTTATAAATTTCATTCTCTTGATCATTATTACCACCCATACATGAATCTCTATTAACTGAGGTAAAACACAAAGTCTCATCCATGTCAGAGCTATAGCTAATGTCTTCACCTTTGAGAGAGGGTATATTCTTCTTCTTCTTATAGTTATTGAATGGATGCAATTATATATGTAACTTAAAAACATAATCCACAAAATGACTATCAACATAATAGTGTCCATAGTTCCTTTAATTATTCTTCTTATAAATATAAGTATTACCAAGCATACCTTTTCCTTTACCCTTATGCCTAGAACCACCATGTTACTTTAGATTGATTTGAGAGGTAGATGGAGACTTCTTCTTGTTTTCCATCCTTAAATAGTAAACTTGAGAACAATGATCATTTACATTTGTAGGATTGACCAAGAGGATAGTTTTCCTCAAATGGCCGTGGAGTCCAACAACATACTTCATCAAGATTTCATAGTTTGGTATATCTTTACCCTTTTGAATATCCTTCTTATGAAATTCACTTGTGTACTCATGTACACTTTGGAACTTATTTTTACTATGATATTTACAATACATGGACCTCTTTTCCTTATAAAAAATAGGATAAATCTACACCTTAATTAGGATATTAAAATCAACTCACTTATTAATAGAAGGAAGCTTCTTCACAACTAGGGTATAAACGTAACTTTTAAACCACATTAAAGCATGATGGGTTAATTAAAAAATTACAAAAAAAATATTTTGGCTCTCATTAATCTAACACAATTTTAAATATACATTTATTTAGGCTAGACAATGGTATAGTCTCTATATATTCACATCTTCATCATATGGTTGATTATTTATCCTTGCCTCAGACTTGACTAGAGGTGGATCTTAGTTGGCATAGGGTTTTGCTTCCATTTTTTCATGCTCAATACCTTCCTCCAAATTTTTTTTGGTGTTTCCATAGAAACACCAAGATTATCTATGAGAATCCCTCGAGCCTATCATGCTTGCTCATATACATAGAGATACTAGACACTTCTTCAAGATTTTGAAACCATTCTTCTATTATATGGACATGTTATTCATCATAATGAACCATGCTTTCAATCTCTTACTTCCACTTATTTGTGGAAATTTATTTGCCAAAGGTAACTAAGATACCTTGACTATTAATAGTGCTTGCTTTAGTGACACAATGTATGGTGCAATGTAGTCAAAAACACACATCCACACAAAATGAATAAAATGATACTAAACCATCTCTAATACTAATATGATCTATGAACTAGGTGGATATTCTACACTAAGCTTCACTAACATGGATCCCATACTCATATCTCAATATATGATTGTTATAAAATACTTTCAATGCTGAAAAAAAAATAAAGAAGTATTAGAAATGAAATGTACAATTACTAAACATATAAATAAACTTAAGATAACCCCAAGCATACAATGAACACACTATATGACCTGGAGAAACTTGGTGTGGGAAAAACTCTAGTGGGTGAAGCAATTAATCTTCCCTTCCACAATGCAATATAATAGTTTTACATGTTACTACCAAACATGGCCTTCATGGATAAATATTTCATTATTAAACTATTCGATACTTTCACTTAGGAATAATTTTCACTTCTTAGACACTTCACAATGAATCAAGACAACTAGAACTGCCATTCAGGGATAGGAAATAACGATAAAGTATGAAAAAGGACATAAACTTGCAAAATTATAATTTGAATTTAGCTTCTAGACTTCTAACTAACTTTTTTGATGGTTTTTACCTTTAAAAAATATTGTATTTATGCTCTTCTACCTTGGAACCTACTAAATAATACAAATGAACCTTCATCAAGAAGAGGAAGCATTTGTATTTGATCCTTTACTCATCTTTTAGTTTGTGGAAAAACCATTATAATTAGACTAATAATTTCACAACTACTATTTACATATACCTATAGTTATGCAATATCTATGGAAATCAGTTATGTAATAGTCACCTATAGATACTAATAATTATGAAAAAATTGTGGAAATTAGTTATGAAATAGCTACCCATAAATATAGCATTCCACTTATCAATTTTATTGTATATGGCATCAAAAAATTTAATAATACTAATTCATCTAAAGTATGATTTAGATCTATTGAATTTCATATAACTCTTGGCCTCAAAACATCTTCCATTATAGTCCACATTGATCCTAATTTGGTTCAATATAATTCTAAAATAGGAGGATAAAGGATAAGATTAATGGATGAAACACTTGATAAGAATAATGAATCTATTACATTTTACCATGGATGTATAACTATTTCCATTTCACAAGATGGAACATCTTCATAGAAAAATATAAAGTGGAACTATTTTTTTGACTCGTACTCAAGCAATGATATTTGATTCTTATACAATAATGACTAAGGAACATATTAATGCAGATAATAATGAATATTTTTGGGAAATTAAAATAGCTAATAACATAATTTCAAAATATGGTGTATTTGCATACTTATTGTATCCAAATTTGAATAAGATGAAAAATTGAGTTTTTCTAGTCTTTTGGTAGAAAATAATTAAAATTTGGCCTAGTCAGCCAAGAAACATGTTATCAATATATTATTTGAATCAAATTTGAAAATATGTATTTTGAAAAGTATCTAAGTGTGATTCAATTCCTAGAAAGATTGGAAATAAATTAAAAAAATTGGTTAAGTCCCATTTCTTTTTCATGTTTTAGGCATGTACTGAAACATGCAATATTTTCACCATATGTCAAACACTGTGTCAAAACTTGATCTATTCTCAAGCATGTATCATAACCCAAACCATGCCTAGAATAATGGTATATCTTACAACTTGATCTAACTAACATCAAAACCTAAATATTGTTCTAACACACTTTAAAACATGTTGACCTTCTAGACACCCCTATAGATTTTGATGCCTACTCAAACATCCTTACATCATCATTATTGAAGGTTTTCTCTAGATCAATCACATTTTTATTAGATTGGGTTGAGATATTTAGCTTTCAAAATTGTATGTCAAATATTTGGTAATCTTGATAGCTAGGGTTTCTTACTCAATGCATTTTTTTCAACTCTAAAATCCATTACTACTTATTATTAGATTTTTGGAACTTGTTCAAAACCCTAAAAAACATTCTTAATTTGACTTAAATATTCTATATCCTTATTGAGTTTTTAAACTTGTTTGAAACACTATTAAAATTTAGGGTTTATTTAAAATTTTAGATGAATCTAAGTATTTATTGCACCTTCTTTAGACTTTGATACCTATTTGAATACATAGAAGATTACATATCTTGCCCAAACTAACCTCAGATCTTGAATCCATCTAAAATATACATTAAAATCTAACATTTTTTTAATCCTTCATCAGATCCTGACATTTAATCAACACAGTAGTGGATTCTAAACATTTTTGGAACCCTTGATAGGTTTTGGTCTCTATATTTGCACTTGTTGGAGCCCACCCCTTCATTAAATAAATTTTCAGATCTGGTTCTTCACATGAGTAGATGTTTTTTGTTATATGTAAACATTAGATACTCTAATGAAGGGTACTCCAAATAAGAATATTCTAAAAATGGATACTCCAAAAAAAGATGATATAGATATGAAGTATCAATTCAGAAGAGTTGTTCCTCCTTTGATTCTTGAGTCCAATATTGACAAAGAGACAAACACTTACCTAGGTCATATAAACATGGATGAATTTTAGTAGAGAATCAATGTCATACATAAAACATACAAGGGATAGAGCATTCATGATAGTGGTTTGGCTCAAGAATTAGCTTTCCTAGCATCAGTGTAATATCTATATTTGATACTCACCATGGCCTAACCCTATGACCAAGAAAATAGAGAAGTGAATATTCTAAATGGCGATTATATACTTTTCCTATATGTAGAGCACATTAATCACATACTTAGATTATCTAATCCTAAATCATATGTAGATATTTCTCTAAATTTTGTTAAATAATTTTGGGAAAATAATACTAGCTCTTTTTCCAAGTGGGTCAACAAGGAATGGATAATAAATTCAAAATATGTAGCAATGAAATTGCCTAAAACCATTACAAGGTTTGATTTTAAAGATGAATTTAGTGACATCATCACACTTCTAAGTAGATTTGTTGGCAATATCATTGCTAAGTATTTTCAAACATGGATGCACATGTACATTTGGATAATTCACAAGAATCGACATTATATCAATTGGGGTCAATTGATCAATGACTCTATTTATAAACAATTGATATAAGTCACCACAATATCCAAATTATGTATGATTTCATTTATATTCTATGTGGTTGCCCATATAAGGATCTATAGTGGGTTGAATACATTTGGTGACATGGCCTCATCTAAGATCTATGAATTTTACCATCAACTTACTTTGAAAGAAAGCTCACATTATTTCCACATAGTGAACTATGAATTTTTTCAATATGTTATTCATATGTTTGAGCTTGATCCATTCAAATTTAGAATATCAGTTCAATATTCTACTAAAATTTCTAGATGGAGGGCTTGGTTCATATAATTTATAGATTTCACATACCTAAGAATCTATGGAAGTGAAATAGATCTATATATGCTTCTAAGTTTTTTATATGACAAGTGGGACCTAATGGAGCTATTAAGATGGTTGAAACACATAAACTACTATCCAACAAACATAAAACTAAGATAAAATTTACAATATCTATAGGTAGATATTCATGTGTTTCATTGACCATGAAAAATGATATTGATGCACAAATGACTCAATTCACCATTCAATCATTCAATAACCAAACTTATTTTTATGCATGAGGTTTGATAGAGAATTTTCTCAATTCCTCATACCAACATGTGCCCCACTTTTAATAATTTTAGATGGATTGTGATGATGAATTAGAAGTTAGAATTTGTGATTATTCCCAATTCACTATAGAGAAATTAATTACATTCAAGATATTAATAATCATAAAAAATATTTAAGATGATAAATATTATATAGATCCCATCTATGAAGAAGAAAACATTGAATCAAAGACTCTACCATGGATTGATTAGAACAAAGTAGAATCCACATCCTTGGAAAGAAGAACTTAAAAAGTGTTAACTAGAAATTTTAGATTGTTACAAATTAAAGGCATCAATGTGGACTAATCAAGGTTTCCTCCACCAATGAAATAAATGGAGGTGGGTATTTTTCATCGATAAAAATTAAAATCATGTCCATATTTGGAAAAATGAGCAAGTGAAGATATATAATAAATTCAAGAGCAAGGAGTTGAAGTAGTCCAAATGATTACTCAACCTCAAAATAAAAAGACTTGGAGAATGATCTTCAGGTACTCTTGGTATTTATTATACACTTGAAAATCCTCTTGTAAATGTTTCTCATTATCAAAGTTTGGTGACAATTACAACTTAATAATTCATGGATAATGATGCTTCTTTGTTTCTTCCTAAATATACTCCTCCCTAAGTCAACATCACATTGCCTCTACTTCTTCCTCAAAATGTTGATCTACCTTACATCTAAATTCCTAAAGCTAAAATGAATCACATAAAAAGGATCAAGGTGATGTTCTATCTATAGATCCTAGATATTTAGTAACTCCACCTCCTCCACCTAACATTCAAAATCAACTAGAATCAACACTTGTGCAAAAATAATTAAGTACAAATGTTCCTAATTGGTTGAATGAGGTAGTAAGAAAAAGAAATAAACTATGCAATCACATTAAATTGATTTTAGTGTTCTAACTAATCCTAATCTACATGCGGTTAATAAACATAAGATAATTTTTAGAATAATAATAGATTAAAACGAAGAAATGTATGTTGAATTAAAAATTCCCTCTACAGGAAAAGATAAATATAATGTTAGTACCTTTGACTTTCAAATATCAAAATTTCATCTTGGTAAAGCCACTTGAGAAGGAATCAAAGAAAACATGAGATATATAATTGGCATGCTTTTTGAAAATTTGGATCAAGATAAAGCAACTAAGGAATAGTTTTAAGAAAGGGTTGACCAACTAACTTTAGTATTTCATAAGTTGGTTAAACCAATTTAGGCTTCTTCATCCAACACAACTCTTCAAATTTTATTCTCTAAAATATTGCATATAGCTGAGGAAATGGGTCATTTGGGAAAATTAACCAAAGAGTGGTATGAAAAAATTATTGAATAAGGAACTAAAATAATAATTAAGCCAAGAATATTTTTGTTAAGATTTAGTGTGAATGTGATATTGTAAAAGAAGTTGATGAAAAATATGAAATGGCATTAGGTAAATGGAAATAAATGATATCAAAACTTGGAGATTTTTTTTTTGATCCAGAAGATATTCTCAATGAATGAATTATAAAAAAGGAAAATATTATAGATCTCACAAATTTCCTGGGAGATGCTAAATTTTGGATCAGCCTTATATCAATGGATCTATAAATAAGTTCAAAAAATCCTAGTCAATCACAAGTGGTGATTTTCTTGATATACATGGAAAAATTGAAAACTTACATTATTAATTTGTTAATGATGATAGACTGATTATTCTAGTAGACATAATCATAACATAATTCAAGTAGTTGATAGAAAAGGAAATGACTCCTAAATCAACATTTAATTATGATTCAGTTCATAAGTTTGTCAAATATCAAGTTTATCTTGTTAGCTTTAGTAAATAATTGAAAAATCTATAATGAGTTCCACATACAATGATTAATCTTATTTGAAGCTTAAATTGATTTCATGCACTCACTTGGAGCTAATGAAGATAGAGTCAAAGAAAATCTGATTTTTTTTATGAATATAGGAAGAATATACAACAAGATAAAGAAGAAGATGAAGAATTACAAATTTCCCTTGATGATGAAGAAAAATAACTTGTAAAATTTTGATAAATCTATACATGTAATTTTCCTAAGTCACTTTTACAATCTTGGATTATGCATTTTTGTAATAGCGATTTTGTATATTATATGTCATGAAAATTTGTTATGTCAATTTTTTAAAGTTTTGAGTTTTGAAAATTTGTCAATGCACTTTTTTAAGTTATGTGAATTTGTCAAATATGATTTTGTAAGTTTTGTAAATTGGGCAATGCACTTTTATAATTTTCAAGTCATGCAAATTTTCTAACACACTTTTACAAGTGACTTAAACTTAAAAAAAGGTGTTATGCAATATAACCACCCATTGTAACTGATAAATAGAAGTTTCAAGATCATCTATAGGGATTTTTGATGTCCAAACTTATTTTGTCTAAGATAGAAAGTAAATATTGTATTTTTAACTCACAAAAGAATAAATACAAGGAAAAATTTTACAAACTTTGTGCCCAAAATTTCTCTGAATAGATAACATATGTGCATATGTTAATCTATTTGATTCTTTTTATTTTGAATATTTCTAAGTTTTATTAAAATATAGTTAGTGTGTAATAAATGAATATTTTTAAATATACATTAAGAATTTATATCATTATGAAACTTTGGTGGGGTAAAAATAGGTTTTTTGTCTATTTTTACAAGGAAATACAAATTCATTAATATATCCCTATTTTTAGTGGTGTTAAATCTCTTTTGTGTATGTTTTATATTCGTATGATCACAATATGTCTTTCCTATCCCATTTTAATGACATATGTTTCCTATACTAAAATTCCATTTTTATCGATTATTCTAGTAAGTTTCTATGTTTATTTAATTGGAGTTATCTTTTATTTTCCTTTTATCCTCATGTACATTTCTTCTTCCCATCACCTTTTCTCTACATTCTATGTATGCTTCATTTTATTACATTGTGGTTAAAATCACTACCATAAAAAAACCATTTTTACTATTAATGACCTTGTTTCCCATATCCCTTTTTGGTTTTCAATAAAGTTAGCTCTAACTTCTAATAGGAGAGGGACTCTATCTCAACAATATTGACTTAAATTCATCCATTTGTCCCCATGACAATTTTTGTATCAAACTATTTTTAGTGCTCATTTTGGGGCACATATTTGTTCAACCCACATATGAATGTCTTCCCACATGACTCTCTAAAAAGTTTGAGGGCTAGTTTACCAGCCAGATATTGAATGGGAAAACTTACATAGTCAAATATTAACATTGGTATCCCACAAAGTGCTTAGGGGTGTGACAAATTTAGCATTATTAAATTCATAATTATTTTAAAGATATTAAACTAGAATTAGATTGTTTAGAAAGAGAAGAAAGGATTCTTGACCATATGATAGGTCATAGAGCTCATCAAACAACTCAAAATCCTATTTAGTAAACTATGCATATGATAATCACTAGAAATAGAGATCCTAATCATCAACCTAGTTTAAATTGGATAGAATCCATAGAATAAAATATTTATTCAAGACTTTGATTACTCACCTAGTAAAATAGAATAAGTTATGCCCTATTCAACACTCTTACTACAATAATTAACATACAATAAGATCATATTATTATTTTTTAAAGAAATTTAGAAATTATTTCAAGAAAAGAAGTGATGATAGTAGTTCATATAGCTTCTCAAAAATATTCTATAGTAATAAATGTTTCTCATGAACATCCCAGTAGCTCAAGTTCTAGTACTTCAACCAAATCTTGATTGGTTGAATGAAAAACAAGAGGATATTTATTCAGATTTGTAAGTAATTATGTGGGATAATAGGACTAGTGCAATTCAATTTTGGAGAGTTATTGAAGTGTTAGAATAATAAGATTGTGCTATTTTAGTAAAAAGTGTTGAGGTAATAGGATCATGAAGAGCATGACAAATAAGATCAGCGTAGAGAACACTTCAAATTTAATCTACACCTCAACAATGGTAGTTTTCCTTTCAAATTAGTAGAAATATGATTTACTAAATCAAGTAAATATCAAGGTAACATAGATACCTTTTATTATTTACAAAAAATTTCTAACTTTAAGTTATATCTTGAGCAAATAAAAACTTAAGAAGTCAATCAATCTCCCTTCAAGTCCCAAGAGAAGTAAACAATCACAAAGTGGCTCAATAGTAAGTCAGGCTCTTATCCTCTCATGGATTATTCTTCCATTATAGGTAGTATTTATAACCATGAAAATATCATGGGATAATTTAATTAGGTCATTGGCTCTAGGTCAATTACATGAACTCCCAAATAGTTCATGAACTAATTTTCCAAATTTTTTATGTGATGGTAAACAACATCCGGGCAAACACATTTCAACTTTCTTTGTAGCTTGTGGAGTCTTCGAAGTAGAATATGAAGACATTGTAGTTAGATTATTTATAGAAAATCTTCAATATGGAGTAGTTGATTGTTTATATCACCTTCCTCCAGGTTGAATCAATAGTTAGAATAACATGAAAACTAAGTTTGAAAGTAGATTTAAATAGTATAAGTGTGCATGTGTTTCTTGCATAGCTCACTCAAATGAATAAATAAACATATGAACCCATGAGATATTTTTTGACTAAATTCAATAAGCTATTAAATAAGATACCAATAATATCCAGGCCAATAATAGAAAATCATAAGTGTTTCTTCATAAGCTCATAATTGCTAGAAGTGAGTTATCAGTTAAGAAGATCCAGAGTAGTTAATTTGGATACAGCTCAAACATTAGATATTGATATATAATATGACATGATAATGGCTTGGAAATTTAAAAATAACCTTTAAAGCATAAAACACAAAGTTTAAATCAATATTTTACTAAACAACTTCTACAAAAAATGGATAATGATATAAAAACACATAAGAATAAAATATCAAAGAAAAAATTCTCCCCCTTATCAAGACATTCTTAGAAGGAAATATGTGCCTTTTTAAGGTAATCTTCCTCGATTGCAAACCCCTTAGTAAAATATTGCCATAGAGGCACCTTCGAATTT
Organism: Torreya grandis; assembly: GCA_037957365.1. Taxonomy (NCBI): domain Eukaryota; kingdom Viridiplantae; phylum Streptophyta; class Pinopsida; order Cupressales; family Taxaceae; genus Torreya; species Torreya grandis. The sequence goes on from JARHVA010000807.1 coordinate 2,249,333, forward strand.
GAATACAAATGCTCTTATGAATGTTTTTTGAAAACAAAAGATTTTTTTGGGTATGAAGAAATTGAAACAAAATATTTAGATCTTCAAGAATTTAAGATAGAAGAATCTGGTGGTGACTCCACTAACATGTTCCTAGAATGTGACTTAGGTGAAGATGAATATGATTATACCATTGGAGATATGAACATTCACTCATTTATAATCTTCACTATAACCCAAAATAAAAAAGGCAACCAATTGAAAAACAAGAAGAAACTTCAAAAGTCATTATTTCATGAGGAATTGAATCATTGGGGAAAAAGAAAGAAAAATAACTAGTAATGAAAGTATGTGAATGTATTCAAACATATACTTCCACTTATACAAAAGGTAATACTGATGTGAACATTTCTCAATCAATTAAAAGTTATTCTTATAATAGCTTACATGCCTTTTATATAATTGAACATATAAATAAAACCAAAATCTAAATGTCTCAAATAAAATATTTGAGGTCAAACCTAGACCAATTAGATAGGCTAATAAATTTTATCCAAGTAAAATCCCAACACAAAAAATTAAAATATCAAAGGGATACTTATAACCCCACCCTCTTATAATATAATAAATTCCATAGTTGTTGTTACTTCTAAGTTCAATAAGATTGAACCCTTTTATATGTCTCTTTTTCTCAAAGGATGTAATATAAGTAATTGCAAGATTGATACTGGAGCCTTTGATAACGTGATGCCTTCCAAAGTTTACCATGCTATAGGATTGCCATGCACAAAGAATTTTTGTCATTTTTATTCCATGGAAGAAAATAAAGTACCTTTTATTAGTCAAATCAAAGATACCCATGTTGTTTTAGACTCTTTACCTCAGAAAATGATCAAAATGACTAGCTTTATAGCAGACATTCTAGTTGTTTATGGCATATTGTTGGGAATGACTTTTTATAAATAAATTATTGGTGAAATTCAAATATATATTTCTCATTTGATGATTCCTGTCAAAGGATTTAAGCTATACATAGAACCTGAATTAAATACTAAATACTCTGCATAGAAAGTAGATGAACCTAGAGAAGGTATTTTGTATGAAGATGCAAAGATAGGGAATTATCTACTTATGTTAGAGAAATACTTGGAAATTCTTGAAGTAATGAAAGGTTATCCTAATGATATTTGGATCCTAAAATTTGATGGCAATTATTCTTTAGTAGGTTATGGAGCTAGAATTATTCTTTTGTCTCCAAATAAAAACATCTTTCCTTTCTCATATAATTTATAATTTAAATGCACCAAGAAAACTACTGAGTATGAATTATTTCTAATAGGTTTATAGGTTGATGGATAAATGAGAATCAATAATTTAAAAGTTATTTATGACACATAATTGGTTGTCAAATAGATTAATGGCCAATATTATGTAAAAAATGACCACCTCAAGCACTACAAAAATAGATTTTGGGACAATATAGAATCCTTCAAAGCCTTTTCCATCACTATAGTCCCAAGAGAATTACTTTTAAAGTAGTTACACTCATAATGTCTACTTATCTATTAATTTTTCATGTAAATGATGGAAAGTAAAAGTATATAATTGAGTTAGTATGAAGGCCCAATGTATCAGATAACTCAAAGAATTGGCAATTTTCCAATGATGATCAACATATTATCACTTTTATATAAAAAATTGATATCTTTAGAAACATATATTTTGAAAGTAGCGAACCATCATATAGAGGATATTAAACATAATTATAAGGAGTGTGTTATTTAAGAATAATATGAATAAGGGGTGATCAAAATTAAAGGAAACAATATTATTATAGGCTTGGTTTCTTTAGAATAAATCTTTTAAAAGCATGACATGTTTGTAAAAAAAATGCATAAAAACTCTCTCAATTCAATAGATTATGAAAAGGTGAACATAGGTTTAGAAGATCAACATAGATTAGTGAATGTTGGAAAATGTTACTTTCTAAAATAATGAATAAAATGTATCACTCTAATTCATAAATATATTGATATTATCACATATCTATATGCATATCTAAATTATTTATATCCAAAGGAAATGCAACTCATAGTTCCATTCAAACCAAATGTTAAGACTTTTAAATAGAAATAGAGACAATATAATTTGAAAATAGAAGGAGCATTTATGGAAAAAATTCAAAAAAATTTGAATGCATGAATCATATTTCCTATTCATCACTCAACATGGGTTGAAAATATAGCTCCATTCCATAATAACATTAGATAAGTTAGGATCTATGTATCTTTCTAGAATTTGAATGAGGTGTCCTTAAAATAAAAGTATCCCAGACCCATCATTGATCAAGTCATTCAATCAATTATAGGTTTTGAAATGATCTCCATGTTAGATGGATTCTCATGTTGAAATCAGATATAAATTAATAGAGAATATCTACACAAGACTAATTTTTATAACTCCTTGGGGAATGTTTGTGTATGAGAGAATGCCATTTAGTTTGATCAACATAGGTGCTACATTCTAAAGACACATGGAGCTCACTTTCAAAGATTTGAATAATAAGATAATTATAGTATATGTAGATGATCTGTTCATGTTTTTGAAGAAAATAGAAAACCACTATGAACATCTTGAAAAAGTGTTCTAAAAATGTCATATTTGTGACATTTCTTTCAACCTTAAAAAATATATATTTTGGGTGACTTAAGGGAAAATCCTTGGTTATGTTATATTGAAATAAGGAATAAAATTGATCTAGAAAGAGTTGAGGCAATGCAAAAAATATCTTTACTAACTATCAAACCAGGTGTACACTCCTTTTCTGAGAAAGTAATTTTCTAGGAAGATTTATAACTAATTTGGTAGAACTTACTAGACACATTATTAAAATGATGAGAGGCAAACCCTATTTAAAATGGAACAATAAAGGTAAAGAAGCATTTAAGAAGATTAAAAATTCCATTGAATAATGCACTTACGTTGACCTAACTAAATTTCAAAAAATATTTCATCATCTACTATTATTCCTCAAACCATACTCTTTCAACCATTTTGATTCAAAATAATAGTGAAGGGATTAAGTCACTGATTGCATTCATGAGCTACTAACTCAAATGTAATGAATTAAAATATTCCCCAAAATAAAAACATGCATATATCATTGTGAAGGTTGTCAAACAATTTATGTATTATATCCTTCATTCACACTCTATTTTGATGTTGTACGATATGACAGTGAAGTTTATTTAATGCAACAAGAACTAGGTTCAAAGCAAGAAAATTACATAACAAAAGTTCAATAGTATGACCTAGAGATAAAACTCACCAATTTAGTTTAAGGAAAATGTTTATGTCAAATAATGTAAGAATAAGTAAAAAATCATAAATGCCTATTTCAATAAGTAAAGTAATGAAAATAAATAAGAATCATCTTTGGTTCTATTTTTGGATTTTATGAATGAATGGTTTTTAGACATTGTTTTATTTCTAACATATAGAAAATAGCCACCTCATATAGATGTTAAAAACTGAAGAATAATCAAATTGAAATTTAGAAAATATGTGATTTAGGATGGTATATTATTCAAGAAAAATATTGATATTTTATTTATTAAATGCTTTGATAAAGAATAACAGAATAAAATTATATAATCTTTTCACAATCAATCTTGTAGCAGACATTTTTTTTCTCTAGTAAGAACATATAAAATAATAAGAGAATAATACTATTGACCATCACTATTCAAATATTCTTATGAATGGGTTATCAAGTGTGAAGCATGTTAATAGTTTATCAGATGAACAAAACTTTAAAACTTTCCTCCCAAACTTTTAGTAATTGAAGAACCATTTCATTAATGTGGACTAGATTTTGTTAGAATAGTGAATCCTCATTTGAATGTTAGTCACACTCATGTATTCAAAGCTACATCTTACTTTACCAAATGGGTTGGGATTTCCAAATCAAAAGGAAAACTTTATAAGTTGTGTGTAACTTTATCAAAGAAAACATCTTGTTGAGATATGGTGTCCAATAAAATATTATAACTGACAATGCATCTAAATTTTATTGTACAGAATTGGTTGGTTTCTATTATGTTATGGAATTTCATTATCTCCCTCTTCATATTATTATCCACAAGGAAATGGTTATGTATAATCAAGTAATAAGAATTTGGTCACCATCATCCATAAGTTGGTATATGAAAATATAAATAAGTAGCACAAAAAATCATACGATGCACGATGGCTAGATCATATAGCTCTAAAGAAAACTATTGGAGTGTCACCCTTACAATTTTTATATGATATTGATTTTACTATTATCATAACTCTTTAATTGCATGCACTACAACTAGAAAGAGCCATTGAAAATTAGAATTTTGAAAGCCCACTAGATAAAGTAATTCTATATTTGAATCAGCTTGAAGAAGATAGGACACGGGTCATGGAAAAAATTATAAAAAATCAATCCTAGGTCAAATTTATATTCAAAAAAAGGAAAATAAGAGGTATTTTCAAGTAGGATATCTTGTACTCGTATGGGATAAGTGAAGAAAGTCAAATGGGAGTCATGGAAATTTTGACTCTCTATGGATGGGTCCTTTCAAAATAAGACATTTATATAGAGATAATACTTTCTATTTTGCATATTGAGATGGAACACATCTCTCATTTCCTTATAGTGGGAAATACCTAAAACATTACTTGAAATTAGGTTGTTTCCTACATGTAAATAGGTAATTACTAGGATTTTGGTTATGTTCCTTATTGTTTGTTTCTTTTTTATTGTGTCATGTCACTTTGTTTTTATTTCATTATTTTATTTATCTTGTTTCATTCTCTTTGTGTTTTATTAGTCTCTCATATTTATGTTAAGAAATTAATGAAATTATGACCTAATGGATAAACAATTACCTATAAAACTAGAGTTTGGAGTTCTTCATTTATTCCTTACAGTTTAAAGTTCTTGAGTTGGATCTAGTTGTTATACCCAAAGTTAAACAAGTGTGAAAGTCCAAGTTTTTCAAGTTTTTTGGTCATAAATGATCAAAATTTGGTCTAGTTAGTCAAGAAACATATTGTCAATATATTAGTGGGTTAAAATTTGAAAACATATCCTTTGAAAAGTATTTAAGTGTTAATCAATTCCTAAAAATATTAGAAATAAATTCAAAAAATGGTTAAGTTTCATTTCTTTTTCGAGTTTTGGGCCTATGCTGAAGACATATTAGATTTATGCCATATGTGAAGCACTATGTTGAAACCCAATGTATGTTCAAGTATGTATTATAATTTTAACCATGCCTAGACTAATGGTAGATATTATAACTTATTCCAACCAATGTTATAACATATATCTTATTGGCACTCCTTGGAACTTCTTGTCATGCTAGACACCCCACATATCCTAATGCCTATTGAACATCCTCACATTTTTACCATTAAGTGAGTGGTTACCCCACATGCATGAAGATTTTAAGGGTTGATTTAAAACTCTGATTTAACTCATTTTTTCCTCACTTCACTCTTTGCCACCTCCATTTGTTCAGCTCACTTTCCCTTTTTACTCCTACCTCATCATTCCTATAGGTTTTCTCAAAATCAATCACATTTTGCTCATATTAGGGTTGATATTTTTGGATTTAAGACTTTTACATCATAGATTTGATCAAATACTTCATGGCTAGGGTTTCCTACTCAATACATATTTTCAAATTCAAAATCCCTTGCTATATCTTATCATATTTTTAGAACTTGTTCAAAACCTCAAAAAACATTCTGAGTTTAACTTAAGCATTCTAAAGCCTTATCTAATCTAGATACTTGATTGAAACATTGTCAAAATCTAGGGTTAATTTAAACTTATAGAGGAATATAAGTATTTCCTTCACCTTCTTTAGAATTTGAAACCTATCTGAACAATATAGTCATGTGAATTTTATAGTCCTAAAAGTATCCAAGAGATACCCAAATTCAAACCAAGAATCAGATGATATAGTGTTCTTATCTGGGTATAGAATCATATCAAATTTCCATATGTTCTCATCATTGGCATCATCATACCTTGGTAAATATATATATTTTTATGCTTTCCATCTGCTCTTTCATGGATCTTATGCATATGGATTTCATGTTATTCAATAGCATATGAGGTATCTTACATTATGTTATGAAATAATACCATAACATTTGTCCTTGAATATTTGATCTTGTGGTGATCATTATTTCTATCATTACCATAAATAAATTGTATTTCCTTTAAATATGAAATTAATACACCTATTAAAAGTATCAAATTGAGCTTACATATATTATAATCATTTTTTTCCAAGCATACATGAAACTTATATATGGTGCATGCCACATATATAAATGTGTTTACAACATTTGGTCCATAATAAATTAATAATTTAATAAATCCTATTGATCTATCACAGTGTATAATATGTTTTAACTTATTTTAACCAATATACCACCATTCTTTTTATTTAGAATAAGGACCCACTATCTTTCAGAACATGGTCTAGCCCTATATTGAAAATCTTCTAAAGATATAGGCTTTATGTATTACACTAACTTTGCTACTCGAAAAACCAATGAACATGATTTATTTTTGGACTAACCTACTAATTATTTTCAAAATTTGTGTAAATTTAGGTCTTGACTCATCTTTTTTTATGAACTTGTTTGGAACTATGCTTAAAAGGATATGGTATTCAAAACTTGTGTTCAGAAGCCTTCCTTCAAAAGTTTTCAACACTTCATATTTGTTTGAACCTCCACACGAATTCAAATTTTAGGGTTTCTATTTAGAATAATTATTCATGAAATATATTTAGAATTCATGTTTGCAAGACTTTCACAACTTTATTCACCTTGTATTAAATACTTCAGCATTTACTCTTCGAGACCTATTCTTTGAGAACCAAGTTTTCAGAGGTTTTACACTTAAACTCATTTTGGTCCTCAGAGTATTTGCTTGATAAGACCCTTCACTAAAATTACTTAACACAAAAAGGGTCTTTAATGAAAGTTTTTAGAACATTCATCTAATGAGTTTTTCCAACTCATTTGGGTCTTTGATGAAAGTGTTCAAAACATTCGTTCGACAAGTTTATCTAACTTATTTTAGTCTTCGGTGATTTTTTTTAGTGAAATTGTTTGGTGGGAATAATTGACATTTTGGTCTTTGTTAAAAGTGTTTGGATCATCAAGGTTTTTGGAAAAATTATCTGGGGCTTTTCTCTGATCTTTTTTTTCTTTGGCAAAAGTGTTTGGAACTTTAATATGAAGGACTCATCTACCTCACAAACATATTATATCCAAGCTCCAAAATATCAAGAGCCCTATGACATGGTAAAATAAATCCAAAGAAGCACTACAATGTCACTTGGTAAAAGGTAATGATGTGACACTCCTACTAAGCATCAATAGTGCCTACATGGCATATCCACAAATTGAAGTGTCAAAGTTTGAATTGAAAAAATAAATCAAGGTTATAGATGTTAGACATTAATGGTGCATAAAATAGAAATGAATGCCAAATATATATCAAATAATTTCAAATGATGACATTTCCATTGATCTCAAGCTAATTTCCAAACATATTTTTTCCCCTATGATTAAACCCTAGCTAGCAGTGTTTCTATCCTAATAGTATAATTAGGAGAGCCAAGCTATTAATTTATAAACTAGACCAATATCAAAATAGTGAAATAGAAATGGCATCCTCATCTAGAAAATTTTGAGTAACTCTTTCCTCATCAATATTTTTTATCAAAGATTAAATTAAACATAAGGATAAATTCTTTGAACATGTAAAATTCAATAATGATTCTAACAACTACTCAACCTTGTGGGAGGTGACACACCAAGTTGATGAACATACACATGAATAAAAATTGACTCCAACTCAACAAAAACTAATTAAATACCTCATCCCATTAAAAATTCAAGGGTTACACTTTAAAAAATTAAAGATAGAGGTCATGCCATGAATTGACCTCTTATGAGACTTATTCTTCACTAGGAAGATAATAGGAAGAACATTCCTACACCATTTGGAACACAATAGTTATTATGTGCTTCTCAGGTGATGTGTTTCATAGGTACCTTTCCCTCCCTATTGTAGATGTAAGTTATGATTTGTTTATGGTATTAGCATGGAATAAAAAATTTCAATTGAGAATACACTCAATAGTTGGATGTTACCTGGGGAAACTATCAACTTGAAGGATAAGCAACCAATGCTATTAACCAAATTTAGGATAGGAATATGAATTAAGATGGCCCTTTTAAATAGGTTATTTGTATATATAATAATCTTATTATTCCACCTCAAGTGGATTTCATTTATTGATTTACTAGAGTTGACATTCACTCTAAGTGAAGTAATTGGTGCAAGGCTACAGGAGCAAATATTGCACAAGGACAATAGACCTTAGGGAGGTCATTTCTACATGATGTGTTACCTACTTAACACTTTCCTTGACATATTCTATGTTAATAAATGGTCATTTTGGATCTCATATCTAGACTACATCAAGAATCATATATGTGATTCTTATTATTTCATGCACATATACACGTACACTTAAAAAATTTTAAGCACTATAGAAAATGTCTACCCCTAGGTATGGATGAATATCCATGAGTCCCCCTTACCTAGGATATCCCAAAGTATTGAATATATACTAAAAATTAGGGGAGACTATTGGTTTTACCTAGATTACACTATCATCATTGTTATAAGACATAAGGTAACACCTCTATGCCTCTCCATGTATGTCCCTGATAAACTAGCTAAGTATGAAATTACCTAATAGTTATGGTGGGGTACTAATGAATACATGCATAAGAGCAATAAAATTTAATTTCATGTATCCAACCTAATTATTGGAAAAATGTACTACATAAACCATAATAAATTATATAAATTAGGCAAGTACAAAGATTATTATTCATTAGACACATTACCACATAGGGGCTGGGATCCCCATGGTTAGGTGCAAAAACACATTAGTGGACTTGGCATTGTCTATCAACATGATCAATATGATGATGATTTATTATTAATAAATGATAAGAATGATGACCAAGTCAATGAAAGGGCAAAATCAATCAATTTGAAAGAAGACATCCTGGAAATTATTCAAGGGCAACCTTCTATTTCTAAAATGGACACATAAACTAGAATCCCACTAGATGGAAGATGGAATTCATCATAATTTTGGGTTAATAGGTCCTCTCAACCAAAAAATTATCAAGTTTAATTTTCATAAACACCCTTGTGATACTCAAATTAGTAAATAAGGAGCTAGGGGTGCTTGATACCTCACCTGGGGGAGCACAAGATGAACCTATTTGTCTTGACTCTTTAGATTTTGAGAGCCCTACCTAGCTAAATGGTCTATTAGTCACAAAGGCTGTTGTGGTGGTTACATAAAACATGACCACACAAGAGGCATCTTCCATAGTTACAAATACAATCATTTGATACATGAGGAAGTCAAGAGTCCATCCCCATCCATATATCCTATCCATTGAAGCACCATCAATAGAGGTAGCTAGCTAGAGGTGAATTTGATGAGGAGGTAGAAATTTAGATAGCCGAGATATTGAGCCTATAGGACAAATGGTAAATCACCACTACATGATCATCCATTAGGTAAATAACTAACCCCTTCAATTTTCATTACTCCTACTATGTCTAATGTTTCTCTACTTATTATTAACAATTTTGAGTCTATTTCACTTAGACTTACTAGTCTCCCTCCCCTCTTAGTCCCCAAGGTGGAGGTTATTTATAAAAAACGAATTGCCCAACCATCTTTGCTTATTAAAAATGTCGAGGATACTTCCCTTGCCCTTTCTATTCCTACTCCCCCAATAAGTCTCCCCCAATTACATCTTTTATATCCATTCCTACTATTGTTCCTTCCACTAATCTCCCAGCCCCTACAAAGACAAATAAAAAGTCAATAAAAAAGGATAGGGAAGTAATAGTAAGTCCTAAACTCCATGTGTCATGTACTCAACTAGGTTTACTAGTGCCTCCTCCCAGTTCCTCTTAGGATACTATGGTGATAATGAAAAAAAGGCTAAGAATAAGAAGATAATTTACACAATTCACCCACTACTTTAATATGGTGGAGTTGACTAGTCTAAAATCATTTGGACTTTACTTTATGATCCCCTAGTGGGGGAAAGTTTGAGGTAAACATAAAGAGAATTACTGGGTGAGACTATAGTACAAGACACTAACCTATAGATCTAACCTAGCTCGTCTTCCCATAGTGAGAAACAAATATGCAATTAGAGTCTTCTTGAAGGCCTAATCTTGTAATCATAGAATTTCCCACTGTAAGTTCCATTTTAAAAAAATCTATAGCGAGTGTTTAGAGGGTAAGGAATAGGAATCTAGAAGATGATATTAGGAGAGGGGCTATAGTGGAAGAGAGATAAGAAGTATTTACTTTATCTAAAAGGAAGGATAAGAAATTGGGGTAGTCCCCATATATAGAGGATTTTAAGTCCTATATCAAAACTCATAATGATACTCTATTGTAAATACATGAAGGAACTAAGATGTCAATAAGATAGCTAGATCAAGAACTAGAATAAATAAGGGAACAAGTAAACTATGCATATTCTAATACTAATAAAGACAAATATCTAGAATATTGCATCTATATTATATAATATATTAGAAACTATCGGTGCAATGAGGGTAGAATTCACACCTTAAATAATAGAAACTACTAAAATGTATAATTATTTGAATGTAGATAACAATAAACTAAATTTGATTATTTTGTTTATAATTGGTAAGGAATACACCGACCTAAATCTGATGGATCCATTGGAGGTAATCAATTCCCTTAATTTGGTAGTCATCAAAACAAAAGATACCATAAAGTGTATCAATGTATTTAATTCTTAAGTGCTCAAAGCATGAAACTCTCATTTTGTATATTATATATGATCTCAAACTTTTATAGGCTATGGATTCCATGGGTAGGCTTATTAACAAGGCTAATTTTGATCATCACTTACAATAGACTTTAGCAAAATTCAAACTGAACATACAAGGAAAGACATTAGAAGAAATATAATCCTATCTTATTTTTTTTAGGAAAAAGGTCATAAATGTTGAAATCTTCAGGATTAATTTTAGAAACATAAAGATTGAGCATGCAAGGATCCGTGAACAAGTCACTAGAGTTCATAGACCTCCATTATTAATATGGACATAATTAGGTATTAGTATGAAATTGGTGATAAACACTATCAAGTGTTGGAAGAAAATAACAAATATAATTCTTCAACTTCTAGTTTGACACAAGCCATAACTTAAACACCTCCAAAAACCTCTAGTGCCATGAAAACACCTAGTCAACCTTAAGTTCAAGGATAATTTTTTATGTACATGTGTAGATAATACTTATCTTTGTACTATAGTTTACTTACACTTGTAACATAAAGGTAAATTTACCTAAACTATTTGTAAGCAAGCACACATTGCATTGCATTAAATAGGTTAACTAGTCTTGACTTAGTTTCAGTTAGCTATGAGCATGCACACTTGAAATTTTGATGTTAAATTTAGAAATAAGGTTCTAATTAAATAATGTAATCATGAGTTCACATGCACTTGGAGGATGAGGTGTCCCCTCCCCAAGTCTATTCATTCATGTTATCATACGTTCAAAAGGGTTGTAAGTTTTATCAATATAGGAAGAAACGAGTTTTGATTGTCATGCAACTATGTTGGTGTTCTCTCCTTAAATTTTTGTGTTATTAAGGTTTTAATTTCTTGGTGGTGTTAATATAGTAATTTTAAGTGTACAAACACTATAGATAATTATGATTATTTTCATTGATGTATGTTAATCTTAGTTGTAAAAAATCTATTGAAAGTTAGTAGATTTTATTGATTATTAAACAATTAGGTAGAATTTTGAATAATTTGGACTTTTTACTAGTCCAAATCCAAATAAAACTGTTAGAAAAATGTATAAATTATTAAAAAATTGTAATTATAAATTTTCTCCAATGTAATATACAGGAATAGATCTAAATTAATACCATAATCCTACTCCATTTTATTTAGAACATATAAAGATTATTATTTTTCTAACATTTTCTTTAGTTTGGTTTGGGGGGCTTAAGTCCCTAATATATAAAATGATACTTAAATATTTAAGACTATGTTAATATTCTTAGTGTGCAGGAGTGTTTTCTCTCTAGTATAATCTTTTGAGTGTGTGCAACAACTACCTTAGATGTCATCCTTATCCAATCTGTAATCCCCCAATTAATGGTATGCAATAACAACTCTAAAGGGATCAACCTTTAGTTGAGGCCATCAAGTTTCCTAAACCATTCCCATAGACTCCCTAATTATGTTTTCTTGTAAGCGTATAATAGCTACAAATAACAAGCACTAGTTTTGGAAACACTTGTCCACTAATAAACCAACCTAAGAAGTGACCTCTTGAGACCGTAAAACCTTCTTTTTTGCTCTACCCTTCCCTCCTTTTGAAGTTTGATTGATTGATACCTACCCACTCTAGATTAGGTACCACCCATTTATCCCACTCACGTAGGTTTGATTGCTTTACTATAATTCATTTAACTACAAGTAAACCCAGTTAACAAAATACATGATCTGTGTGTTATTCCTCCACAAGGTTGTTTAACCCATACCTAAAAATCATGCCCTAGAGTGGAGTTTATCCCCATTGAGATCCTAAAATGTTAGAGGCTACCTTGTTAAAATTTAGGGATGTGCACAAGAACCACATGAATAGAAAAAATATAGTGTTATAAGGAGGGCCACTTGTGTGCCTTCCCTAGTGAGAGGTTATACCCTACATTGATTTGCATTGGGGATGCCCAAAAAAGTTACTAGGTTTAGGGTCCAAACTAGTCTTTTGGTTTCACCCTTATCATTACATCGAAGACATATATTTGTACCATTTGTTACCAATAGACCTAGGTCTATAACACCATCTTTAATAATAAATATCCATCCCATCAATCATATCATGGCTCAATAATAACCTTGGTTAGTTGGATTTTCCATTCCCATCCTAAGGGACATGCATAATTTGTTGAAGAATCCACAAAAATGTCTTCATTATTTCTCCCCTTCAGGATGAATAACTAAAGAGGAACACATCAACTATTTCAAGGCAAATTTAAGATCAGTGAATGTTACTGATGAAGATTTTGTATTTGGGATTTTCCTATTTAACTTACAAGATTCTACTTATGATTGGTACCTTAACCTTCAAGAGAATTCAATCACTTCTTAGAATACATGTTAGAGCATGTTTCTTGACTAATTCATACAAGTTACCAGCCTTGGACTAGTGTGTCAAATTTTTACTAGCATGAAGATGGAGACTAGTGAGCTAATTTGGGATTTTTATGCTAGGTTATAGAATATGTACACTTGGCTTAACCTAGAGTATAGACTAGATGTAACATTAGCATTGGAGATGTATAAAAAATTACTTGGACCCAATCACAATAGTGTCCCTATGAATAACTATTACTTCTACCACTCTAGCTTTAGCATATGAATAGGCTATCAATATTTATAGATAGTTGAGCCCTCAAATACTAGGCACTACCAATATCAATGCTAGTTTTCTAGCCCTAAATCCCAACTCTCATGTTAATAAAAATGTCCCTACTTTCAACCATTATCAAATATATGCACTACCTCTTGTAATGAAAAAACACCCAACAAGAACTATGGTTATATGAACAATCAGGTATAGATGACTAATCATCAATAGAAACAACATTTAATTCCCTCTAATACTAGAGTTGGACAAGGAATTGATTCTACCAAAGAAGAGTTGGATTCCATCCAAAGAATGGTCTAGAAATTGAGCAATGACTTATTGAACATGTAGAGGAAGATGGGAAACACTAGTGGCTAGAATAATAAATAGAATTATACATTTCAAAGATATAATAGGCCCTTTAATAGGCCTATGAATAATACAAAATATCAGATCAACAAGTTTCCAAAAATCAACATAGTAGAAATGGATCTACTTAATTGGTGTAGAGTCCATATTACATCATCACATGGTCAAATTGAATGTGTGGAATTATATGTAATGTTTGACATATTCCAAAGGGATATGGTTAGGTAGGGCTTGATTAATAATCTACCAAAGTTCCACCTATAAGTTGACTCTTCAAACACCAAAATGATATTTGAAACACATGATTCTTTCTTCCCAGAAGAAGATGACAATGAACCAGATGATAAATCTGATTAAATACATGATTTCTATCAATATAAAATGGAAATTACAATATGAGAAATAATAAACCCTTCATAATGTCTACACTTATAAAAAAAAATACTCTTCTACTGAATTTAAGAGTTGACAATAATCCACCTCCCTCGAAAGGGAATGAATAGATCCAAAATAAAGAGGAGTAAGTTACAGAATGGTATAACGTTATTGAAGATATGAGTAATATTAAATCCAAAATTACTCTTTATGAACTATTTTAGATCACTAAAAAAAGGAACTCCTATGGAGGTCTATTACAGGGAAAGAAATCATAGAGAAGACAATGGATACTCAAACTAATGTCATATACAAAATCAAACCAAAATTTCCACCTTTATTATTGACTATTCGAGCATTTGGAAAGAACATCCACAATTTTTTATTTGATTCTAGAGTTTTAGCCATAGTGATGCGAACTTCAATTTTCCAAAAGTTAGTTTTGAATCCAAGCCCATTAAAGAGAATGGTTTCATAGTTGGATAAGACTATGGTCTCTATAATAGGAAAACTAAATGATGTACACATCCAAGTAGCATTTGAACAATGAATATAAATGATAATTGACATAGTGGTAATGGATATTATGGAAGGATATAGAATCCTTAGTAGAGACTAGTTCAATATCTTAAATGGGTATGTATCAATAGGATTCTTTTACATTTGGTTACCATGGAGAGGTATCCCAAATCAAATTTGAATCAATCAAGAGCAAAAATGAATAAAATAATTACTTAATACAATATGAAGAATGAAGATGTAACTTATAAATATCCTAATCTTGGGATCTATACCCTTACTACAAAGCATGAGGTGAAATAACTAGAAATCTAGGGATCTTCCCAATTATGGATTCTTCACATTGACGGTGCAAGATCCATGCAAGGATCAAGAATTGGCATTGAATTGGTGGACCCACAAGGAAATAAATAATTGGAAACATATAAAATTAAAATTCTCTTGAATTAATAATAGAGTAGATTATGAATCACTAACCTTGGGATTGTATTTTGCTCTAAAAAATAATGTCAAATAACTACTAATTTATGGAGACTCAAAATTGGTACTCAATCAAGTCAAGAACAAATACCAATTCAAGATCTCATATCTAAAAAGGTAAAAACATAGATCTCAAGATTTAATTGAGTATTTTTAGGCCTTCAACATAGTGGTTGTGTCTAGAAAATAAAATCAAATTGTTGATTCACTAACTGCTTTAGTCACTAATTTGGCACCCATACAAGAATCCAAGCTACATAGATTCTCCATTGAGCTAGTACCTTGTCTATTTATTCTAGATAATGTTGAAAATTTAAAATTATTTGATGATGACCAATAGATCATCCATTTTTTGACTAACTCAGGGATATTTGAGTCTCAAATCATTGATGACAAGGAAAATAGTTACCTATGCCAAGAGGAATTAGGGGAAGAAGGAATCATTCAACTTAAGGAAAATTGCCTCCCTTTGGGAATGGTTTCCTTGGAAATTCCACTTGATTTGGATCCTCAAGATTAGAATTAAAGGCAAACAAAAGTAAATGAGTCTAAATTCAAAATGGAGGATCTAGGAGATGAATATGGCCCATGCTATTTAACATTGTCCTAAGTTTCACTCCAGAGGAAAGGCAAAGGGTGAAGAATCTACTCACTTAATATAGATATGTGATTACATGGACATATGAATACCTAAAGTTTTTCAACCCAAGGTTCATCACTCATAAAATCCCACTAAAGGTGGACCATAAACCATTCAGCCAAAGGCAAATACCAGTAAATCATATCTTTGCACCTCTTATTCAGAAGGAAGTGGAAAAGTTGCTCAGTAAAAAAATAGTTTTTTCTATCATACATTCCACTTGGGCAGATAATTTAGTTCCAATTGGGAGTAATAATGGGGAGATTAGGCTCTATGTTGATTTTATAATCTTAAATAAATATTTTGATTATAAAATTATCCATTTCCTTCCTTAGATGAGATCATCCAAATAGTGAGTGATTCAAGAATAATGTCCTCAGATAGATTCTTAAGATATAACCAGGGGTTTTTATAATTAAAAGACATAATTAAGACATCATTCACCACCAAGTTGGGTACTTATATGTATAAGAGGATGTCATTCAACCTAATTAACATAGGTTTCACCTTTTAATGAGCTATGGGCCATGCCATCTAGGGAATGAGAGGTAAATGTATAATTAATTACGTGGATGACCTCATAATTTTCTCAAAAGCAAGGACTAATAACGTAGGTCACCAATCAATATTTTAAAGATGCAAAAAGTTTGAAATTTCATTGAACCCCAAGAAGAGCATATTTGGTGTCACATAAGGCAATCTCTTGGGTCACATCATCACCAAAGATTGAATTATAATTAACCTATATAGAATTCAAGGGATATCAAAAATTGCATTCCCAAATAGAAAGAAGGAATTTAGATCTTTTTTTGGGAAGATAAACTTTGTGAGAAAGTTTATATCAAGATTTGCATAAATTGTTTAACCTCTAAATGTACTACTCAAATGATATACTAATGTAGAATGGACAATAGAGGCCCAAAAGTCTTTTCAAGACGTTAAAGATGCAATATCTCAGGCCCTTGTACTGATAAGTCTAGACTTCACTAAATACTTCTTATTGTATTCATTTGTTTTAGAACATACTATTATCACTATGCTCACCTAGAAGAAAGATGAAAGTGAGCATCCTATTGTGTTCATGAGTAGAAACTTAAAATAATCAAAAATCAATTATGTTAGGATAAAATAAAAGATAGATTTATCTCCAAATCACATACAAGATAAACTATGAAATGATTCAATCAAACATATATAAAATAACCATAAAAATACACAAAATAGGAGACACCAAATTTAACATGGTTCACCCAAGATGGGCTACATGCACCAAAATTGTCTAACATATTATTTCCAGTAATACAAGGGAGAAACAAATCTTGCAACAAACCCTGTTAGATCTAGAAACATTATTTTAGGGTGAAAAAACACCTAAACATAACCTCTAATGTTAGATCTAGAAACATTTAATCAGTGGCCTAGATTGAATACAAAATTATAATTTTACAATGATTACACTTGGATTACACTATCATAGATACAAAGAATGGGATACAACCCCCCTTGAAAACCACCCTCTCCATCATAGATAAAAAGAATGGGATAAAAAACCTAATTGAAATAACATCATATTTTTAACCTCTGATCCTAAAATACAATCAAGCTCCACACGTAATAATCTCCCACTTGGAGACTGATTGTAGCAACTCCACCACTACTACCTCCACTATACTATCATCACTTGGACAAGTTCATTAATTTAATTATCATCCATGAAGACCAATTGAATCTGAACAAATATTTAACTTATCTCTTGTAACCACCTTGGTCATCTTATCAATATGATTTTTACTAATATGTATCTTCTCCAATTTTAATTACTGTTCCTCTATCACTAAATGAATGAAATTATACCACAACTAAATATGTTTTGTTCTAGAGTGAAAAATTGAGTTTTTGGCTAGATGGATTACACTCTGACTGTCCCAATTATTCCATCTACCTTTGTCCCAATTATTCCATCTACCTTTGTAACCAAATTATTTCCTTACTTGTTTCTATAGCAACAACATACCTAGCCTCTATGGTTGAAAGTGACACAACCTTATATAACTATGATACCCAACTAACTATTATACCACCTATTGTAAACACATACCTTATAACACTTCTTCTACCATCCAAGTCACTTACCATATCTAAGTCAATATATCCCTGTAATGTCACATCTAATCCACCATAGCTTAACATTGTATCTATGGTCCTTCTTAAGTAACAAAGGATCCATTTTACTACCTTCCAATGTTCCTTTCCTAGATCACTCACGAACCAAATCACCACTTCCACTACATGTGTAATGCCCATCTTCATATACACCATTGCATACATTAAACTACTAACTACTGATGAGTATGGAATTTTGGACATCAAGTTCTTTTTATGTTGTGTTTTAGAATATTATTCCTTTGTTAATTTAAAGTGTGCAACCAAAGGTGTCCCAATTGATTTTGCATCCTGCATATGAAATATTTCCAACACTTTTTTGATGTACTCTCCCTATGATAACTCCAACTTCATATTCTTTCTATCTCTAGCTATCCTCATACCAAGGATCTATTTAGCTACACCTAGATCCTTCATAGAAAATCTATCACTTAACTATTTCTTGAGTACATTAATATTGTACATGTTGGAACCAACTACAAGCATATCATCTACATATAAAAGAAAAATAAGGTAAATTCCATTTTAAAAAAATTTAAAATATACACAATGGTCTGAATGACATCTATCATAACCCTATTCTATCATAAAACTATCAAATTTCAAATACCACTATCTTGGAGCTTGTTTTAGGCCATAAAAACTCTTCTTCAACCTACACACAATTTTCTCCTTACCTTTGACTATGTATCCCTATGGCTGCTCCATATATATTTCCTCCTCCAAATCACCATGAAGGAATGCAGTCTTCACATCTAACTATTCAAGGTGAAAATATTCTATTGCTACCAAACATAAAATAATTCTTCTATAAATCATTTTGACTACTAGAGAAAATATTTTGTCAAAATCTATACCTTTATTTTGTGCAAAAACTTTAAGCACCATTCTGGCTTTGAATTTATTTTTACCCTCATTCTCCTCTATTCTATTTATCCACTTATTCTGTAATGCCTTCTTTCCTTTGGGAAGCTCCACTAAATCCCATATCTAGTTTTCCATTAGAACATCATACTCCTCATCCATAGCTTACTCTCACTTATCCTTGGCATCAATTTGTACTACTTTTTCATAGATTTTTGGATCACCACCATCAGTAAGTAATAAATAATATAAAGGAGAAAAATGATTATGTGGTCTACTTACTCTTTCAAATCTTCTAATAGGGGTTTGAGGTCTTTGTTCCTATTGCAAATTTTGATCAAGAACCTCTAGGACATTTTTTTGTAATGTCTTCTAATACTGTATATTCCATTTTGTTTTATTCTTGCTTCTTTTCCTGCAACTGGTCCCTGTACATGATTTTTTCATGGAACAAAACATCTCTACTCTTGATTATTTTATTATCTTCTAGATTCCACAAGTAGAATCCATAGTCATCAGTTCCATAACCAATAAATATGAATTTTTGAGACTTAGCTTCTAACTTATTCCTATGATCTATATCAATATAATAAAATACCTCAAAACCAAAAACTCTTAGAAAAGAATAATCTACATTCTTTCCAATCCATGCCTCCTCTAGTATTCCACCATCCAAAACACTCGAAGGTCCTTTATTTATTAGATAAATTGTTGTAGTTAAAACATCTACCCAAAATTGTAAAGGCAAACTAGCATGCAATCTCATGCATCTGGCATGCTCTATAATAGTCATGTTTAATCTTTCTGACACACCATTCTATTGTGGTATTCCTAGAACTATTTTATATCTATGAATTCTACTTTTTGAACAATAATTGTTAAAAGCGTTACTAAAATAATCACCTCCATTATCTGATCTAAGGCATTTTAGTTTAAAACCTATTTCATTTTCAACTAAAGCTTTTCATTTCTTGAACATCTCAAAAACATCATATTTCCTTTTTTATATAGTATACCCAATCCTTCCTAGTTACATCATCAATAAATGTAACATAATAATTTGAACCACCAAATGAAGATACCTAAGATGGTATTCATACATATGTATGCACAAGCTCTAATTTTTGCTCCTTTCTGATTGATCCAACTTTGAGAAACCTCACACATTTTTGTTTCCCATATACACAGTGCTCAAAAAAGTCTATATCTAATTCTTTCAAACCTGGTATTTTATCTTTTACATGTAGGTTCTTCATTCCATTTTCACTCATTTGGCCAAGATTGTAATGCCACAAAGCTACATCTTTAACTGTAGTAGCTAAATCAAAAGATAAAATAACATTATCTATAGATAAATAGAAGGTTTTGACACTTTCAATCATAAAGGTTGATTGTGTTATTTCTAAATAAGTAAATAAGGAAATAATTTAGTTACAGAGGTTGATGGAAGAATTTTGACATAGCCAAGAAATATGTACTATATATAGTGATAATCAGAGTGCAATCCATCTATACAATCCATCTAGCCAAAAACTTAGCTTTTCACTCTAAAACAAAACATATTTAGTTACAATATCATTTAATTTGTTCAGCGATAAAGAAAGAGAAACTAAAATTAGAGAAGATACATACCACTTGTTAGGATAAAATAATTCATATATTTATCCCCAAATTGTATACAAGAGAAACTATGAAATGAATCAATCAAACATACAAAAAATAATCATAAACATGTACAAAATAAGAGACACCAGATTTAACATGGCTCACCCAAGATGGGATACATCCACCAAACTTATCCAGTATATTATTTCCAATAATACAAGGGAGAAACAAATCCTACAACAAAACCTATTACACCTCTCTACCTTATCTACCTCCTCTCTCTGTGTACCATCTCCTCTTTTTTTATTTTTATCTCAGCCATGTATCAATACATTTTAGGAAAAAGACACCTAAACATAACCTTTACCATTAGATTTAGAAACCTTTAATCAATGGACTATATTGACTATGAAATCATAACCCCTACACCATCATGGATATAAAGAATGGGATACAAAACCTAGTGGAAATAACATCAAATTTTTAACCTCTGATCTTAGAAGACAATCAGGCTCCACACCTAACAAATTATTCCATTATAAATAAGAAAATCTTTGCCCTTGTCAAAATGGTAAAGAAATTTTGGCATTCCATCTTGAGGAATAAGAACATCTCCATTATATTAGATCCTATTGTTAAGATCACTTTGACATAAAATGAATTAGGAGAACACAAAGGAAAATGGATGGAAAAACTATAAGATTTTGATATAGAAATCAAGCCTACTAAGATCATTATAGGTCAGGGCATCATTCAACTCATGACTGAGCCTGATAAATGCATCACCATTGAAGAGGTTTTTGAAAACCAAGTATCTAATTGAGATTTGTATACTAATATTATTCAATACTTTCTCATAGGTACCTACTCCCTAGAGTTCAAGAGAGAATAAAAGAGAGCTTTGAGACTCAAATCCAATCATTACATGATGAAGAAAGGGATATTATATAGAAATAATTACAAAGGCATCTACCTAAGATGCATATCATGAGAATAAGCTCAATAAATTATGGAAATTTTGACTAAAAGATAGGCTATGGTCATCCCTCTAGAAACACCACAACCCATAAAATCCTTAAAATGGGTTATTACTGGCCAATAGTTTTGAATGATGCACATGTTCATGTTAGAACATGCCATGAATGTCAAGTCCTAGCAAAAAGATAAGTACACATAATAATTCCTCTATAGCCTATGATTAAAGGAAGACCATTTACTCAATGGGGTTTGGACTTCATTGGGGTCATTAATTCTAATTCTTTGGTTGGACATAATTTTGTACTCATTGCTATAGACTATTGCCCATAATGGATTGAGTTATAGATATAAAGAATTCAAGAGCAAAATATGTGATCAAATTTCTAGAGGAAAATATCACAACTAAATTTGGTACTCCCATCTCTCTATTTTTTTATAACGAGCCAACATTCCAATTAGTTGAATTTACTGAATGGGCCCATGATATCAAATCACCATCAGGTCATCATCCAACTATTACCCACAAGGAAATAGATTGGCTGAGTTAACAAGCAAGAACTTGATTAACACCATTAGAAATTTTACAATATATAAACCTAGATATTGGCATAATCTACTACAATATGCACTATGGGATGATCGAACAAGATATAATTAGGCACTCAAGGCCTCACCTTACTTACTGGTCTATAGGAGAGAACCTAATTTTCCAATAATAAATAAAATTCCAACATATCATTTTATGTAGGAGTACATGGAACTAAGTGAGAAGGTGGAGTCTTGATTACTGGATATAATAGAGATAGAAGACTCAAGGATTGAACCCTTATAGAATTTATGTAAACATCAAGATATAGTGAAAAGATGATTTGACAAAAGAGAAAAATACAAAGTATTTAGAATATCCAACCTAGTTATTATATTGGAAAAATCCCATGAAAATAAAGGACATACCAAGTTTACCCCATTTTGGATTGGACCCTTTTATATTTTAGAGATCCTAGGTAATAATGCTTTCCATTTGAGATACCTCCAAGGTATTAAGATGACATATCTAGTCAATGGACATTATTTAAAGCATTAATTCATGGTTATACCATCTGTGGATGTCCCTAAATAATAATAGATGTGGTGGTAAGATTAGGATTAGAGTAGATTTAATTATTTATTGGAATAGTTTTATTGATTTGATAAAATAGTTTTCATGCTTCGTAGGTTAGTGTTCTCTATTTTCAACATTTCATTTTATAGTTTAGCTTCATACTTTCTCAATTAGTTATTTTTCATTATCATGTGGAAATATGATTGACTTCCCATAGTATGATCAAAGTGAGTATATAACCTATTATGAATTATTATAACATGTTCATAAGCTAAAGGATCAATATGTGGGAAACACACCAACAAAAGATACACCAATTTTTTTACTTGCAGGATTTTGCACCCTTACATTTTGGATTTTTAGAATTTAGTATTGAATAGTAAAATTAATAATGATCAAGATAACATTAAATACTTTAATCAAACATACAAATAATTCTCTCATTACTACATATAAATTTTAGAAAGGTTTTTTCATTTTTACTATATTGAATGCACTTATTATGTTAATACTTGTTTGAGGAAATAACCCTTGATATGAGTATAGTTGGCAAGGATAATTTGTTAAACTTATGCTTTCATAGATACCAGCTCACTATGGTTTATGTTCTCCCTCTTCAAATAGTATTCTATAAAAAATATATATATATCAAAATAAGGATCAAGGCATCCTTAAAAGAGTGATCCAACAAACCTAAATAAAAATCCAAAGGTGATCAAAAGCTCAAATGATGAAATAAGGTCAATGTACAATGCATCATGTAAGAATATAGGAGGGGGAAAGAGAAGGAACCCGTGGTACCTATATCAAGGCTATGGAGGTTTGTCTAGTAGTAGAGAAATGCTAGAGCTTTCCTAGTTTTCAAAATACTTTTCCTCAAAACTAGAATGAAACCTACACTTATCCCCAAGTCTCTAATAAATTCCTCATAATAAGGATAAAATAAAATCACTTTCTCACATAGAGATCTAGGGTAAATGAATAGGAAAAGATGTTGTATATGGCTAGTATTAGTCTCTTTTGCATATATAATTTAATTATCCTTTGTGGAATGGTTTTTGTTTGATCTAAAAGTTGTTAACCAAAGGTTTTGGGTTCTCAAATACTCAGGAGTATTTCCCCTATGAGTCACCATTGTTGTAGCCAACATACCCCATTGTTTTTATTTAGAATATGGATCCACTATATTTTAGAACATGGTCTATCCCTATCTTTAAAATATTATAAAGAGAAAAAAATTATGTATTGCACTAACTTCACTATTCAATAGACCTATGAACATGTTTTGTTTTTGGACCAACCTACTAATGATTTTTAGAAGTTGTATATATGCAGGTCTTGGCTCATCTTTTTTAGTGAACTTTTATGGAAATACGCTTATTAGGATATGGTATATAGAACTTCTATTTATAATCTTACCTTTGAAAGTTTAAGTTTTCAACACTTCATAATTGTATGGACCTCTGCATGGATTTACATTATAGGGTTTTTATTCAAAGGAATTTTAGGGGCATCTATTTGGATCCATTTTTGTAATACTTATAAAAATTTATTATCCCTGTATTAAAGACTTCACCATTTAATATTTTGGACCTATTCTGTAGGAACCAATATTTTAGAGGTTTTATACTTTAGCTCATTTTGGTCATCAGAGGATTTGTTTAGTAAGACCATTTGACAAAATTACTTAACACAAAAAGGGTCTTCAATGAAAGTGTTTGGAACATTCATCTGATGAATTTATCTAACTTATTTTGGTATTCAATTAAAGAGTTTATAATATTCACTCAATAAGTTTCTCTAACTCATTTTGGTCTTTGATAATTTTATTCGATGAAATTATTTGGTGGGAACAGTTGACATTTTGGTCTTGAGAAATTTTTTTCAACTTATCAAGGTCTTTGATGAAATTGTTTAGGTATTTTCTCCAAATCATTTTGGTATTTGAAAAAAGTGTTCAGAATTTATTTTTGAGGAATGCATTCACCTTGAAAAAACATTATATCATGACTCTTGAATACTGAGAGCCCCATGGCATAATAAACCAAAGCCCAAAAAGCAATAAAATGAAACTTGGTAAAAGGAAATGATGTGTCAATCCTAATAATTATCAACAATGCCTACATGGAAAACCTACAAAATGAAGTGGTAAAGTTTGAATTGAATAAATAAATCAAAGTTATAAATGTTGGACATTAATGGCACATAAATTAGAAATGAATTCCAAAGGTATATCAAATCATTTTGACTGACAACATGCCCATTGATCTCAAGATAACTTGTGAACTAATTTTTTCCCCTATGATCAATCCCTAGCTACTAGTGTTTCCAACTTAATAGTATATGTAGGAGAGCAAAGATGCTAATTTACAAACTAGACTAGTATCAACATAATAGAATAACAATGGCATCCTTGTCCAAAGAATTATCAAGAAATCTACCCTAGTCAATGATTTATATAAAATATTAAACTAAATATAAGGATACATTCTTTGAACTTGTAGTATTAAAAAATGATTATAGCAACTACTCAGCCCTTTGAGAGGTGATACACCAAGTTGATGGACATACACATGAAGATTATTTGATTCCAGCTCAATGTAAATTGACTATAGACATCCTCCCCTTCAAAAATTAAGGGTTACACTTCGTAGAAGAAAAGATAGAGGTCATTCCATGCATTGACCTCCTACAAGACTTATTATTCACTAGGAAGATAATAGGAAGACTATTCCTACACCATTTGGAGCACAAAATAGTCATTGTATATATCTCAGATGATGCATTTAAAATGTACATATCCCTCCATATTGCATATTCCACTTATGATTTACATAAGTTATTAGCATAAGAAGAAATAAAAGTCAATTGAGAAGATGCTCAACAAATGGATGATCCTTGGGGAAATTATTAACTTGAAAGATAAGCAGCCAGTGTTAGTGACCAAATTTAAGATGGGAATCCAAATTTGTATGGACATATTGAATAATTTATTTGGCTATCTAAGCATAAAATTTATCTACATAGATTGGTTTCATTTATCAATTTACTAATGGCCTCAAAGTTGACATTTGCTCTGGGTGAAGTAATTGGTGCAAGGTTAAAGGAGAAAATATTGCATAAGGATAAGAGACCTCATGTAGGTCATTTATCCATGATGTCTTACCTCATTGACACTATCCTTAACATATTATATGTTCACTCTAGATCTTAGTTCCAAAATTCATCAAGAATTATATATGTGATTCCTATTCTTTCATGCACATGTATGCCTACACTCATAATATTATATGCATTGTAAAAGACATCTACCCCTAGGTGTTGATGGCTATGCATGAGTCCCTCCTACCTAGGATATATAAAATTATTAAAGATTCACTTTTAATTAGTGGATACTATTGGTTAAACCTATTTTACACTCTCATCATGGTTATAGGCCAAAAGGTATCACCTCTATGCCTCTCCAAGTATATCCCCCAAAAACTAGCTGAGCAAGAAATTGCCTACTAGTTATGATGGGATATTGATGAAGACATGCATAAGATAAAAAAAAATTAATTTCATGGATCCCACCTCATGATTGAGATAATGTGATACATAAACCATAATCACTTCTATGAAGCAGGTAGGTATATAGAGTATTATTCATTAGGCACATTATCAAATAGGGATTGGGATCCCCATGGTTAGGTGTAAGATCACATCAGGGGACTTGGCATTGTCTATCATCATGAGCCCTATGACCATGATTTATTATTCCTAAATTATAGGAATGATGATAAAGTCAAGGAAAGGGAAAAATCAATTAATTTGAAAGAAGACCTCTTAAAAATTATTCAAGGGCAGCCTTATATTTCTATAGTTGATGCACAAACTAGAATCCCACCAACTAGAGGATCAGATTCATCATAATTTTAGGTTAATAGGTCCTTTCATCTAGAAAAATATCAAGGAAAACCCTCATAAATATCCTCTTTGACACTAAAAATAGTAAATAAGGAGCTAGGGTGCCTAATACCTCACTTGGGGGAGTACAAGATGAACTTATTTGTATTGACTCTTCACATTATGAGAGCCCTATCTAACTAGATTTTACATTAGTCTTAGATGTTTTTGATATGGTTACATCAACCAAAACCACACAATGATCACATTCTATAAGTTCTAATACAACCATTCGATTTATGAGGAAGTTGAGGGCCTATCCCCCTTTATAATGCCCAACCATTAAAGCACCATCAGTATAGATAACTAGAGGTGAATCTAATGAGGAAGCAAAACTTTAGAGAGACAAGATATTGAACCTCTAGTACATAAAGTGGAAAATAACACTACATGAGAATCCATCACTTGATAAAGTAACCACTTCAATTTACATTACTCCTACTTTTTTTAATGTTTATCCCCTTACTATTAGCACTTTTAAGTTTCTTTCATTTAGTGCTACGAGTACCCCTCCCCTCTTAGTCTCTAAGGTGGAGGTTGCTTCTACATTAATAATTATCCAACCATCCTTGATTTTTCCAAAGGTAGAGGATAATTCCTCTATCCCTATTATTCCTACTCCCCTAGTTAGTTTCCCCCAATTACATCTTATATATCTAATCCTATTATTCCTACTATTGTTCCTTCCACTAATGTCCTAGACCCTACAAAGACAAAGAAAAAAGCAACAAAGAAGGCCAAGGGACAAGTATAAAGGCATAAACTCCATGTGTCATCTACTCAGTTGGGTTTACCAATGCCTCCTCCAAGTTCCTCTCAAGATACTATGGTGATAATGACAAATAAGGCTGAGAATAAGAAGCTAGTTTACACATTTCACCCACTAACTCAATATGTTAGAGTGGATTTGTCTAAATATCATATGTTATTCACTTATTGATCCCATACTATAATAAATATTGAGGTATAAATTAGGATAATTATTAGGTAAGACTATAGTACAAGACATTCAACCCATGAATCTAGCCCAACTAGCCCTCCCATAGTTGGCAATAAATACGGAATTAAAGGCTTCTCCAAAGCCTACTATTGTAATCATAGAATTTATGACTGTAAGTTCCATATTTTAAAAATATATAGGGAGTGTATAGAGGGTAAGGAAGAGGAATATAAAAGATGAGACTGGGAGAGGGTTCATAATGGAAGAGAGACAAGAAGTATTTACTTTGTCTAAAAGGAAGAACAGGAAATTGGGGTAGTCCCCATACATAGAGGATTTTAAATTATATATTAAAACTTATAAGGAAGATATAATTGAAATACATGAAGGAATTAAGATGTAAAGAAGAGAGATAGATAGAGAATTAGAACAAATAAGGGAACAATAAAAAATAATGCATGTTCTAGTACAAATAAAGACTTATGTCCAAATTGTTGCTTCTAGATTGTACCATATCTTCGAAGCTATTATTATAATGAAGGAATAATTGTCAAATCACATAGTATAAACTAATAAATTGTATAATTAATTGAAATTAGATAAATAAATTGATGTTTCTTATTTTTTTTTTACAACTGGTAAGGCATACACCCACCTAAATCTAATGGTTCCATTGGAGGCTACCAATGCCCTCAATTTTGTAGTCATCAGGACATAAGAGGCCATAGAGTGGATAAATGTGATGAGGTAGTAATGCCTAAGTACTCAAATCATGAAAATATTATTTTATATATTTTAGATGAGCTCAAGCTCTCATAGGCTAGGGATTCCATAGGTAGGATTATCAACAAGGCTAATTTTGATTAACTCTTACAACAAGATTCATCAAGATTCAAACATAAAATACAAGGAAAGACATTATAATAAATAGAAAATGATCTTAATTCTTCTAAGAAAAAGGTCACAGAGGTTGAAATCTTCAAGACTAATTTTACAGATATTGAGCATGCAAGGCTCCTTGAACAAGCCACTAGAGTGCATAGACCTATGTTACTTAATATGGACATAATCAAGTAATAGTATGATATCATTGATAATAAATATCAATTTTTTTAATTAAAAAATAAAATTGATGCTTCAACTTCTATTTTAGCATAATCCAAACTTCAACACCTCCAACAATCTCCAGTGCCATGTAAACACCTAGTCAACATAAAGTTGAAGGTTAATTTTATATGTACACATGTGGGAAATATTTATATTTGTAATTATAGTTTACTTACACTTAGAACATAAATTTTAAGTTTCCTAAACTATTTATAAGCATGCACATGCTGTTTTACATTATACAAGTTAACTGTCTTGACATAGTTGTAGTTAGCTATGAGAATGCACACATGAAATTTTGATGCTAAAATTAGAACTAAGGATTTAATTGTGTAATGAAACCATGAGTTCAAATTCACTTAGAGGATGATGTGTCCCCTACACAAGTATATATATTCATGTAATTATACATTCCAAAGGATTTTAAGTTTTATCAATATAGGAAGAAATTAGTTTTGATTATCATGCAACTTCTTTGGTGTTCTCTCCTTCCATTCTTATGTTATTAAGGTTTTGATTTCTTGATTGCATTAATAAATTAATTTGAGTTGGATGATTTTAATTATACAAAGTTATTTTAACTGGTTTGGTTTTTAGTAAATAGGTTGGCTTATGATAAAAGTTAGTTTCACCCATGTAAACACCTCCTAAAGCCTTTTAAACTTTCACATACTTTGTAAATATATCTCAAATGTCTTGCATTGAATACATTATGATATTATTACTCCATTTATTATCCAATTATGGTATCATATACATGAAAATAAAAGGAGGAAGTCATGAACATAATAGTGGAAGGAGAGAAAGAGTCAAATTGAGGTCAAAGCCAAATAAAATCTAGTAGACTAGACTGCAACTAGTTTAAGATCAATAGTGATCCAAGTTAATTGAAAACTAAAGATTTCAAATGGATAAAATTATATAAAACACTCTAGGAATTTATACCTAAAGCACATACATAAATAGGATGAAAGCATGACCAAATCATAGTATTGCATGGCCATAGTGTTATATGACGACTGGTTAATATGCCTATATGGTGGTTTTTTTGGTATAGTTGCTATTTTTTTTGTCTTTTCTATAAAAACCAACACAAGGATATAGAATAATAGAACAAATAGGTATTTATTTTAATTTTTTGATCAAATCTTATACATATATGATGATCTCCTAAGATAATACAACTAGTAAAAGAAAAGAAAAATAATTTAACATAACTAAGGTAATCTATATGGTGATTCATGAGCACAATTTTTTTTCAAATAAATGTTTGGATATATATGCTTCTGGTCTAATTTATTAAATTTAAAATAAGCCAAAATTTTGAATTTGTATGGTGATATTGAAGTCAGTAAAAGATCAAAATTTTATATGCCATCCCAGAAGGATTATTGGCTGATTTGTCTGATGTGAAAATTTTCAATCCAAACAAATGGTGTAGTAAGGTTTTCTTATATTTATTTTACTAATAATTTTATGGGCTGCACCAAAGGTAAGGTCATTTGATTTTATGTACAATTAAAAAAAGACAAGTGCCATATTTTGCATGCCAAGTAAAAATTCATTAGGGTGGAATAAATTTTATTTTATTCTCAATTGTAAAACAAGCATTTTTCATAATATTTTACCTTCATTTACTAAAAATTGACAAATGGAAAGTTGGATAGCATGTATTTTGTTATTAGTTTGTGAAGGAGAGATCTAGGGTTCAAAACTCATCAAATATATATAT
Organism: Torreya grandis; assembly: GCA_037957365.1. Classification (NCBI taxonomy): domain Eukaryota; kingdom Viridiplantae; phylum Streptophyta; class Pinopsida; order Cupressales; family Taxaceae; genus Torreya; species Torreya grandis. Next base: position 2,279,714 of record JARHVA010000807.1, read on the forward strand.
ATATATATACATATATATATATATATATATATACATATATATATATATATATACATATATATATATATATATATATATACATATATATATATATATATATATATATATATATATATATATCTTTTGACTTTATTTGTAAAGGGAAATATAATATGTGATTAAATTGTTGAAAAATATATAAATATTTTGTATTTAGAATCTATCTATTGGGTCAAGGCCAAACCCTGACAATTTTCCTTGTTTTTTGACCAACATGGCAAAAATTGTGAGCCTAATTTTATAAAATGGACATTTAACACCAAAAAACTACAAGGAATGGTTGATGAATATGGAAAATATACTAATTTTTAATGATTTGTTGGAAATAACTAGAAAATACTCCACACCACCCATTGATTCTATGAAATTGCTTGAGTATCAAAAAAGTGATAATCATGTTCTGGCTTTATTAAAATCTTCATGTTATGCATAGGTGATTATTCATAGTGAATCTATTAAAACTAGTGCATGGAAATCATGAAAAACATTAAATGGTTTGTATGAAAAATAACCTACCTATAAGAAGATTAATCTCTTAATGTAATTGCTTAAAAATAAGCTTAGCATTGAAGAATATGTATCTAAATATCTCTCTCTCATGAAAACTCTGAAACAAGAACATTGTACTATAGGGGGTAAAATTGATGATGACATGTTGATTTCCATCACATAGAGTTGGGAAATTTTCTATCACATTTTATTTAAAGTGCTAAAGTGTCTAGTCCCAATAAGCTTACATGTTATATTTTCATGTAAGACTAAACTCTTGCACATTCACCCAAACCACATAGCAAGAAACTAGTTCCTGTGGGTTATGTTACATAGTAAAACTTGTCATAAACTTGAGTTTATTCATATATCTAACTAGAGATTATACAGAAAAGGAAATATATGACTGAGGATCTTCTCTCATCAATCACAAAAAATAAGAACATGAGGATAAATGTCATGAATTTCAAAGTGTTGATTATGAAAACTCATACAATGCATATTTTATAAGTCTCATAGTGAATTATAAGCCACATATTACTCAAATCAAACCCATTGTTAATGTTTTAACTATCAATTAACTGAATCATAACACCAAAACTGATTTTAACTTATATAATTCTATATTACCATAAATATTTATTACATAATGCCAATATTGAGTCACCTCACACATCTCTACAAAAGGGGGTATTTATACTTTTTTTTTCCCTAACCAAGTAGTTACATTATTAATGACAATTAGGTGACTAGACAATGATCTCTATTAGACTAAGAGTCATGGAAATCATTTACTTATTTTCTCCTAAGGACCCAGGACTTCATGTCCCCTATATTCTTGTTTGATGCTAGATCCTTGTTACCAAATGTCTTCCTTTGTGTAGATATATGTGAAACTTGTGTGATGATTAAAGACAAGTTTATCCTTAAGAATTATTCCTCAATCATCTCCCACTTCACTTGTGCTCCCCAAGTCTTTTTCTATTATACATAGTCTCCCTTAGGTTCTCCATAGTTATGTTCCATATTTGACTAGGTCTTCTCACATTGTTATCTTCCATGCTATTGTCCTCTTGTGTTGCATTGGTTCTACACCATAGTCTTCTTATGTTATGCTAGTTCTATGCTATGGTATTCCTGCACCATACTCCTCTCATACCATGCTGGTTTCATGCCAAAAAATAAAATACTTAGTCAAAATTTTGGGTCCAACATCTCTCAACACTATGCTCTTAGTCCATTTTGGAATAAGTCTCAGTCTTGACCTCAACCAATAATTTAGGCCTAATTTGTTCAATATGCTTTTGGACACCATCCCAATGTGACAAGGTGTCAAGTAGCTTAGATGTTATTTCCTTGATCACTACCTTCAAATTTTTCATCTCCTTAGGTTGATTGGGACACTCACTTTCCTTATTAACCAATTAGTTGAGGGATGTATTAGAATCCTTTTGGACCTCTTCAAGCATAGTGACTTTAATTACAACCTATCTTCAAAGAGATGCAAAACTAGAATTTAGTCATTGCTAATGCACATTTATTATTTACTTCATAGTTATGACATATTTAAATGCCTTAGTGTGCTTGATGTGGTCTTTTATTAAAAGGTCAGCATCCACCAATTATTTTCATTGAGACTCCTCTGACTTGATCCAGGAATTCAAAATTTTATTGAGCCATGCCATTTTTTCAAAAATCTCATCCAAGATGTGGATCACTTCCCTAATCCTTTCAATGGAACATCTGTAAACTTCCATTATCTCTATAAACTACTCATCCACCCATAAGTATTCATTCATAGGTGTGGGATATTCCTTATACTACTTTAACTAAATATTTACTAGGGTTTCCAACTTATCAATAACATCTCCTTCTAAAGGGGCCCCATCTGCCAATGCTAGTTTTTGGCCCAAAATAGTTTTACATAAATTTAAAGTTTTTTTCACTTTGGTCACTATGGCTTCTTCTATTTTTTGTTTTAGCATAGACACTTCCTCTTCAATCTTATTTTAAGAAACAACTTCCTTATTATACAATACCACCACTTGGCCATGTTTTTTTCTCAGCTTTGCATGCATTATAATATAAAAGTATATTATGCCACATGACTTTAAAGGCCATTTACAAAAATACAACACTAGATTCTAGGTAAAATTCCTTATGGGGATCAATCAAAACTAGAGTGGTAAAAATTACTGCTTCAGAATATAAAATTAGGATATCAAGATGAAATTTGAAATGACATTCTTCATTGTACATATCTAAGAGAAAGGACACCTGACACTAGGTATCTATAGTTGCATTCTGAGGATGGAAATGGGATAAAAAATAGAGCATCATATTTATAATACCTATTTAATATTAAGAATCAAAATTGGTGGCTAGATCATCCAAAGGTGGTTAAACTTTGGATTCAATCATCTCCTTCCCCTTGAGGGGATCTCGCTCAAAGTTTTTGACATCTACATCTGGGGGAAAAAAAGTGCTATCAATGTCCATGCCACTCATATATTTTGTATCAAATATATTCCCCTCTTCACCAAGTCAATATTTAATGTTCAATTACACCTCATCAAGGGTTGTTTCCTTCTCTTGTGCTAGGGAGGGTATATTTTTTGATTCAAACTCCTCCATTTATTCACTATGACCTATAGGATCTTCTTCCAATGGATTGGTTGGGTATAATGGCATAGAAACCTTAGTTTATCTCTTTGGTTTATTTTTTTTAGAAGTCCTCAATGATGATTCCCTTGGTGGGGAGACCCTTAGTCATGAAGCCCTTACTAGGGAGGTCCTAGGTGGTGAAACCCTTAGTGGTGGTGCTTGGATAGTCTTTTGTCATTTTGGTGGTTTTGACCATGAAATTATGCTAGCATCATGTCTAGCCTGATTCTTGTTATCAAGATGTGGTACAGGTGGAAGATTTTTTCTTACATGCTTCGTGCCTCTTGAATATTTCTTTTTGGGTTGCAACATATAAAATAAATTGTGAATTTTTCTCAAACCATGGTCTTCTTAACCTTGATGTTTATTTTATTAGTCTTATGATTTTACCTATATGGAATCTTACCAGGGTAACCATACAACCTTTGAATAATGTGAATCTTTAAGTCAATTTGATCATCTTCTAGGGTGAGGGGATGTGTATCATATATGTGGTTCAATAAATTGATGTACTACACTGTGAAGGCATATGATAGCTTTAACCAAGCTAAAAGTTCTCTAGAGGGGGCCATTTTGATATGATCCAAAGATAAATTTTGTTTCATTACAAATTAGGCTTGCTCATCAACCTAGATGTTTAAGTCCTTAGTAATTCACTATTCATTTCCAAATACCTCTTTCATTCCATCATACTATGACTTCATATTGATTTTGAACATTGGGGTGATATGATTGGGGAATGTGAATGCCTTGTAACATTCTACAGGGGATTTGTGCTCTGGTAGGTATGCCCACTTCATCTCACTATAGGTGTAATCAAGTACACTAATTTCATCAAACAACATCAATAAAAAAATACCCCCATGGGAACCTATGGCCTGATTTATCATGGGTCCTTTCCGCATCCAATATGATATTATTGGAAAAAAAATTACCTAATTATAATTTATTTCCTTGGTTAATTGATGGGTGATGTATAGGTGATCCATGTCCACCTCTATCTAATGATCAATGCCACTGATCTTGGCCATGATGATGCACACTACTACTCAGAGCGTAGGGTCTTGTAAGTTCTTAATTTGCATGGCATGACCCTTCTTCAAGTATTCAAACATCATTGTTGTCTTCCCTATCTCCTCTAAGTTGGCCAAATAAAATTCTATATTTTTGCCAAATCATTAAAATTTTGACACCTTGACTATTTTTTTAGTTTTAATATTCATATGATACCCAACAATATATATATATATATATATATATATATATATATATATATATATATATATATATATATATATATATATATATATATATATATATATATAGTTCTCATGGATGTATAAAAGTAGAAATTTTACTACTTCCACTAGGTTTCCAAAATATGGAAGGTTAAATAACTAGAATAACCCTATAGATTCTAAGTCATTTAATATTTTTAGGTCATACACCAATTATTTTTTGGTGTTTTGGTACTCAACCCAGTATTCATTCTCTAGTTCAACCTCATTTCTTATTTGGTGATGTTTATAGTCAAATATGATACAAGAAGGTACTTTTGATACCCAAATTTCTATGTGCAACATTATTTTTAGGTACTACATCTCTTTTATCATCAATGGTGGGGGTCGAGGTATTTGTGCATTCTTTTTTTGGTGTGCCATTCTATATTATTTTCCTTCTACATGCTACCTCTATTCCTCCAGTGTTTTTTTTATATTAATACTGCTTCCCCCCAACACATGGTTATTCCTCCAATGGAATGGTTGGTAATGGATCACTTCTTATGGCCTTATTCATAGGCTGCATCACCCTCTATGGAGCATGAGGGTTGAGGCTTGACCATCCAATATTCCCAAAGGAATATGTGTTTGTGGTGGAAGTGATGTAGATTTTCTTACTTCAATGCCTTTTAATGGTGGATGCCTACCTCTACAACCTGTAACTACTATTTTTATTCTTCATGCTTCAAGGATAGTTAATTTTCACTTGATTATTTAGTAAAGATCCTTCATAATAGCTAATGAATGTGAATTTTGATGCTCTATACTTACTATATAATTTTTTGGACTTAATTTTCTGTTAATTTCTATAAAAAATCAAATAAAAGTAAAGGTAAAGTTTAAAATGAGCCCTTGAATCCTTTTTATAGGCTTGAGGGGGTAACTTGCATTTACTACCCCCCCCCCCTCTTCAACCATCACTTCTCATAATGAATGCATTTTAATGGCATCCTTTCTTTGAATATAGATTTTCATCATAAATGAAATTAATGATATCATCATGACATGATATTGGCATTATTATCATAACCACTTATCCCTTCATATTAATGACACGTCTTATCCTACACTTTTCTTCAAAGTGCATGATAGATGTTTGACCCTTAAAATATTCATATCACTGGTATAAATATTTATCCTATAACTTTTTAACTTTTGTGCACATCCTTATATTACCCAACACATAGACCTTTCCTTAATACATGTAACACTTCTTACCCCACACTAAATGGGCATTATGGTCTTCCATGAAAATACAAAGACAAAATGATAAAAAGAGCATAAAAAAAAAGATAGTTGTATGTGACTAAGATATTGATTTTATTAAAAATATGAAATCCTAAACTAATGACATATGCCTTATTATTACAAATTAAACTAAACTTTAAGTAGAGAAATATGACCTTATCCAGCTACCATTGTAGTAACCTGGAAGAAATTGGCCATCCAATATTTGTAAACAATAAGTACCAATAGGTAAAATGATATGAAAAATGAAAGGATCATCCCAATTATTACAAAACTTCCCAAAATGGCATGCAAACTTGGATTCATAGAGAAAGACTTTCATTCCAAGGGTGAATGTCTTGTGCTTAAGGTGGTGATCATGCCATGCCTTTTGTCTACATTTTTTTACATCTTGACTCAAATAAACAAGAAAAAAAACCTCATACAATTACAATAAAGCATACAAACATGATTTCAATGATGAATCCTCATTTAATTATCCAACATATGCAATATGAATATATGGTACCAAGAATTCAATTAGAAGAACTAATTTTGTTCTGAACACCATATTAAAGGGTGTAGTCTTATTGAGGTGCTTTTAATTGCTTGGTAAGCCCAAAGTAATGCAAACACCTAATCATCCCAGTTAGTATGGTCAATATTAAAAATATTTATAAGTGTTTCACCTAAATTTTTATCGAATGCCTCAACAATTCCATTCTCCTAGGGATGATATAGTGTTATCTTATGATGGGAAATCATGAACTCAATGAGTAATATGCAGATAGTCTCATTGAGGAAATATGTATTGTGATCACTAGTAAAACTTAATGGATAAATAAAATGGGTAATGATATGTTCTCATATGAAGTACATGGTGGTTGTAGTCGTGTAATCCCTTATTGGCATGGCCTCAACCCCACATGTGAGATAATTAGTTACTATTATGCTATAGAAGGAACCTATACATCATCCTATGGGGTTGATGAGGTCAAAAAAATAATGGCCCATTTCTCAAATGGTTCTTGTAATGAAATAGGATATAAAGGTATGGCATCCTAATAATTTGGTTTCCCAACATACTAGAAAATATCACACTACTTAACAATACTTTACATTTAGTAGCCTCACTAGCATAGTGTTTGCCAACAATGCCTTCATGGATTACTAATAGGTCACTCATGTTTTATGAAAAAACATCAAAATATTTCATCTCAACCAAGCTTATATAGGCCCCCTCTAATTAGCTATAATGGTGCAACACAGATGGCTAGTTTTTTATTATCCTACAGACTCAGACAATCTGACATTGTGTTAGCAGTTAAGAAAGTTGTAATATATTATAAATCCTCAAGAACATGTGAAATATATATATATATATATATATATATATATATATATATATATATATATATATATATATATATATATATATATATATATATATATAGTTCATCCTCAGTGGCATGTGTTGTTTCTCTAGAATCAATTCAGGAGAGATGATAAGGACCATAATTAGTCATTCCTAGTTTGACCAAGATAGAGAATTGGATTTATTGAAACAATAAAATCCAACATTAGATATGGCCATGTAACACAAGTTTATTAACCAAATATTTTAAATCTTTTTGGCATGTATAGAATACAAAAGGAGTTGCCAATAGGTATTGTCAAAAATTTTATAAATCATAACTATGGAGAGTGATTTGTGCTCTATGGTAGTATAATTCCTCTCAAATGGAGTAATTTTTATACTAGAAAAATAGATAAGTTGATCAAGGTGACCTTCACTAGGTTATGTAAGGATTTTAATAATGACCATTCAATAAGAATCAACATAGACATGGAATATGTTGATGATTAATTTTTTTTTGTCAACTAATCAACCCTTTTACCTATAATGAAGGTTAAATTAGAATCATACTAGTCTAATAGTAATGTTCTAAAGGTTCAATTATAATCTTAAAGATGTGAGGGTTTTTTAAATGTTCTAGGATATAAAAAATAGGCTAGTGAATCTAACATATTCCATTATAATTTCATAAATCCACTTATCAAATAATAAATTAGTTAAGATATGAATGTGTAATCTATCTTATCTGATAGAGAAGGTTTATGAACAAGACAATCTCTTAAAGGAAAGAAATATGATGCAATAATATAATATATTCTCAAAGTAATATTTTAATTTGTTGTAATGACTTGTGAGTAACATCAAGATAATAAAAAAAGAAATAAAAGTGCAAAATGAAGATAAAAAGTAAATCAGTTTATAAATAGATCTTCAATAAAGAAGACATAACTCAATAATCAAGGTAAATAAGAAAATAAAACATAAAATAACTAAGCAAAGGTAATGAAATAATTAAGAAAAATAAAAATTACTAAGTCAAAACTAAACTAGAACATAAACAAACTAACCTATAATTTACTAAACCTAACACTAAACTAACTAAAGAAAGAAAAGTAACTAAAGAAACTTAACTCAATAAAGAAAATCAAGAATAAAAAAAAATTAAATAAAATAGAAAATAAATTAGATCAATTAGAGATTAAACTAAAATCAGATTAAACTAAATTAAAATTCAAAGTTAAAATAAAGTACAATATAGACAAAACATGTGAGTCTCAATGGAGAGAGTCATATTAGAAAAATCAATCATTTAATTTTTAGAAACCAACACATTCTTTACAAAATATCTTAAAAAAATAATTTTTACAATCGGTTAGATCATTGAAATGATGCAAATAATAAAGTTTTCATCATTATTTAGGTTGAATAGTTAGGTTCTGCACATAGAACTACAATAAGAAATCATCAAAAGATGTTAAACTTGATAAAATTTAGATAATCTATTATAAAATGATAATATAAAATTAGATATACCTATGTTGCCTAAGTAATATACTCAACTGTTAGATAAAGTACGATTGATCTATTTGCAAGAGTTATGCTATTTCAGAGAAGTTGCATAAAAGAGAGATAAATGATTGACTTTATAATGTATAAGTCTTCAATACCTATGTTTTTCTTCCTCTTCAAATGAATCTTTGATCTCTTTTTATACTTCAAAATTGATTGGAAAAAGAAGTTGTAACTAACCTTAGTTAGTTACTTGTTAACTTAAATAATTGAGTTTTACAAGTCAATTAATATTGACAATTATTAATTAAGGTTTATTTAAGACTATAAAGTCTTAAAATATCAATTATTTAAATATAGACCATATATTTTATAATAGATGGGGACCCTTTAATCAATTAATAATAATAAGAAATACATATTTCAATAAATAATATGATAACTCAAAGTTAAATGACATCCTTATCTATATTAATTCCATAATGCATATAATCAAAATTAATTATGTATATTATATATAAAAAAAATTTAAAGTCTATTATACTTTTAAAATATTATAACCAAAGTATCAAAATCTGAAATGTACTAGAGTATTAACAACATAAAAGTTTTACTTCAAAATGAAAATTTATCTTTCTAATAACCAAAAGTTATCAGAATCAAATAAAAATTCTATCACTGATTTTTACCATTCATTCAAATACTCATTATATTCTACTTTAACTATAGGAAACTATACCGGTTTCATTCCTAAATCAATTTCAAAATCATCAACCTCCAACTTAACCTGCTTCACAACTTTAATTTCTGTCAGAGTATCTAATTCATCCTAATTGATTGAACACTTATTTAAAGTGGTTAGATGAATGATAAGAAGTATCTTTTCTAATCTTAGCTTTTTTCACCCTATAATAGGCATTTTCTAAGGTGGTGTAGGATCATTAGAACAAGAAGGAAAGACAAGATTCATAAAATTAATTGAATGGACAATCTCATTGGCCAACTATCTTGGTTCGTTAACATCATGGGCTCTTTCTCGGTTGGGTGATTGAATAGGTACCTAGTTTGGATTATTCTATAGCCGATGGAAAAAACTACTATGAGACTAGGATCTAGTTCCAAATATACAACCACAAAAACCTCTATCAAAACCTATGATTTGTAAGATTAAAGGATAGATTATTCAATACATTCCAAAATTTAGGGTCAGTGGCATCAAAATAGATAGAAATTTTGGCTCCTCTACTAGCATACCTAGGGGAAAACTGTCTAGCCCTAAAACCCCTATAAGAAATTGAATATTTGGTGCCTCTTGATTCATACTTCTCAAATTTTGATTACTTCCCCATCCTATATTATCATTATCCCTACTTGAGCCTTAATGGTCCCAGCCTGACATCTTATATATAGTTTAAAATATATATTCAAAATATGTTTATTATATGATTGAACCAAAGAATGAATATATCATCTTAAATAATAATTGTATTCCAATATATAAAATCCCTAGTCATTTATAAAATTTACAGTTATGAACCAAGTGGTCATTCAACTGTCTACTACCTAAAACTAAATTATTCATATTGAAAACTTCTGACTATGTCAAATTTCATCATAATATTCCAACTTCAAACCTTAATAATAAAATTATATAATAATAATAATTTTATTTCCAAAATACTCTATCATATTTTCTTGCATTTTGTTCTCACTAAAAATTACACATATTTCCATAATATTAAAATAAAATTTCAATAGATGTTCCATTATATAAACTATATGTATTTCTTAAACTGGTACATAGTGTAAAACCTCTAAATAGTCATATCATAAGAAACCATTCAATATTATAAGTCTTTGACAGGGTTTTTTTTAAAATAATACTCTGAAACATCAAAAAATAACTTATTAGATTTTTCCTTAAATTTTAAATCATTTCTTACTTCTCTTACATATTCATGACTTTGAAATAAAACCCAAGAAAGTAAATTAATAATTTATAAAATAACCTTTTGAGTTTATAAAATAACATATGTTGCATGCAAATCAAATCTATGTATTGAAAAATTTCAACAAAGTTTCCTCACATTATACTTGAAAATATTTTTGAATCCATCAAATTTCCATGATGGTAAACACACAAAGCTCATTCTTATAAAAATACCCAAATATCAATGAACACATCTTTGAGATATAACTGATGCATTCAAAACTATCATTTTATTTCTAACAAACAATAGAAAACTAGAACTAAAAAATTGTAAGTTAATAATATATATTCCAAATCATCTCAAACATAGTTTGAGTAGATTATACTTCCATAAAAATGACTATGCAGAGCTCAAACTTACTAAACTAGCATATATTTATGTAATCATAACATGCCACAAAAAATTAATTGACCAAAATCTCCACTATGTCGAACTAAATGATAAAAATGAAAACCTAAAATTAAAAATCACATTTTCATAAAAATATCCATATTTGTTATCAAAATACCATGCTGAATTGACAATTGTAGTATTTTTAGTTTTAACTTCAAAAAGCCAAGATAAACAGATTATATCAAAATGAAAGATATTTTATCATTAATACTTCATGTAAGTGATATGATAAACTAGAAAATAATGTTTTTCAATAAAACCAAAACTCTATGACCTTTCAACTTTATTTTTTCCAAAATCCATGTATGTAAAGAGATTTATGACAAACAATTTATCTCCATGGAAACTTTATCAAAACCATGCATAGCCAAAAACCATTGTTTATCTCCACACAAACCAGTCATAAATAAATAACCATAATTATTTTTCCATATTTATTCATTTCATACATGATGTACCTATATAATCTTTCTTGTAACTTCCTATCTACTATTTTCTATTTGTAACTTTCCAAACTTATCTCGGTAAAGTGTCACTTCCATAGGTGAGCTTTAGAAAATGACCATCGAAATTAAAAAAAATGCTATTTATACACAAAGTACTGCATATTAACTATTGATGCCTACTTTCACACACACTATTGGCTTATCAAATCAAGGAAAACAATTAGTAGAATGCTAACTCATTATGCAATGTTTTGAAATTTAATCATGACCATAATATTCACTAAATCCTAGCTAACTTACATTATTCTAGGCATGTACATATCTCATAAATTTACTCTAAATTAACTATGATCTCATCGAGATCTTGAATCATCCATTATACTTCAAATTTACTCCAACCTACCAACTTACCACCTAGCTACCAACTAAGACTACTAACTTTCCATTCAAACCACAACAACACAAGCCTTGAGAAAAACATGATTTAAGTTCAAATTGACCTTTAAAATTACACAATCACCTTAAACCATAAAATATTCATGCCTCAAGTCAATGACATAATATAACCAAATTTCCAAGTTCAAGCATAGGTTTATTTCAATAGGTCTTTGAAATAACTTATGCCTATTTCTAATCTTTCATACCTTAAAGTTGAATGTGTAGGTTTAGTTAAATTTATCCTTCAAAATTACCCATGACCACTTTAGAGCCTTTGATAAATCCAACATATTGAATTAAATACTTAGGATAGATAATGTTTTGAATTAAAACTTAGATCCTCTTTAGGATTATCAAATAGTTTATTTAAATATTAAACCAAACTTATTCATGTCACCATTTACACAATGTCAACCTTTCATATTTCCAATGAATTCTGAATGTGACTGATCTGACAATCATAATGGTAAATCCATATAAAGTTCATAGTCAAATTTCAAATGAATATAACTAAAAACTAGCATGGTAAATCATACTAAAATACTGTAGTAACCACTTCAAATAAATACACCCTAATCAACTTGATCATTGGAATGTCATAACTAAAAATAAAAATTCATATATATATATATATATATGTATATATATATGTATATATATATATCTGTATATATATCTGTATATATATATATATATATATATATATATATATATATATATATATATATATATATATATATCTGTGTGTGTGTGTGTGTTTTAAAACCACTGTAATATAGATATGACTTCATGAATAAATCATTACCAAATCATTTCATTAAAAATATATATATTCATAAAACTACTAATTGACTTAGGTTTCTAACTGTAGTTTTAGATTTTATGACTAGGTCATCTCTATAGAAAATAAGAGTATAGATTTTTTTTAAAAAATTACATAGGTATGAAAAATAGGCATAACATTAAAAACCTTGCTAGTCAGTTTTAAATAATGAAATTGAGTAGTAATAAAATTACGTATCATAAGAATGATAATCTTGAGAGTGTGATCCAGGTAAATCATTTCTCAAGCAGCTATACATGATCTCCTTTATAATGAATTTCAATAACGGATACAATTTTCAGCTAGCGTAGCATGAAAAAAAGGAATGATATAATAGGGAAGTTAAGGCTATATGCACAAATAAATACAAATGCCTCAAATATAATATTTAAAAATAAAGTATTATTTCAATAACTAGTTATAGCTTATCTTATTCATGTATAAAAAAATTGAGTTTATAACGAATAATATCTCAAAATAATTGATACTTCTAGTTGAATTGTAGCATCTTCACATTCTTCCTTCATAATGTGAAAACTTCATCACTTGAAACACTTGTTGATATTTCAAAAGTAAAATTCAAACAACAAGAAGTAAACAAACAAACAAAGCAAGAAATAATAGAAAAAATATAAAAGAAAATAAGCACAAAACTAAAAAGAAATCAAAATAAAAAGAAACAAACAAAACTAAAAGGAAGTTAATTGTGAAACAATTTTAAATGATGGATATTAAATTAGTAACATAACCAATTCCCATCAAGATCTTTCAAATGAAAATTATTATTTCTAAGTATAGTTGCAATGTGATAAAGACCAAGCCATAATGAATCAAATTTATGATATTTACCAAGATCTGCATGAGCTTTATCCCAATATAAAACTAGATCACCAACTTTGAAATTTTTATTAGAAACTTTCTTATCAAAAACTATATTCAATTTTTGTTTAACCCTTTCTAATTTTTATAATACTATTGCTTTTGATTCATCAAGAGATATGAGATCATGTAATCTTTGTTCAATAAAATTAGTATATTTAAAAATATATTGTAAAGTAGTTCTAACTAAAGAAACCTAAAGTTCTATTGGTAAGGTGACTTCAAATCCATATGCTAACATGAAAGTTGAATAACTAATTGCTACCTTGACAATAGTCTTATTAGCCCATAAAGCTTCAAAAATTTTAAGATGCCAATTTCATTTATTTTCACAAACTAATTTCTTTATGATTGAAATCAGATTTTTATTTGTTGACTTAGTTTGAACATTAACTTGAGGGTGATATTTAGATGAATGACTAGATATAATAGAATATTTACCTAAAATTTATATAAATTCATTTCAAATAAATTGAGGTCTAATATCAAAAATGATTTCATAAGGAACTTCAAATATGGATAAATTTTGATTTTCTAAAAATGAAATTACTTCACTTATTACATAACTTTTAAGTGCTTTGGATTCAGGGCACTTAGTGAAATAATCCATCGTGTTTAATATAAATCTATGACCAACTGATGAAGGAGGATGTATATCTAAAATAAAGTCAATACACCATTTTTTAAATAGTTTTAAGGTATGATAAGTTTCAAATGCATTAAAGGTAACCTATCTCTATCAACAAATAATTGACATGACTTACAAGAATGAACTAATTTATAAACATCTTGAAATAATGTAGGCCAATAATACCCTGTTCATAAGATATTATAAGCATTGGTTTTTGAAACATAATTTCCACCATAATTTCCTTCATGATAACCTCTAATAACTTTTTGACTTTGGTCATGTGTAAGGCATATTAATAAAACACCATCTCTATTTTGATAAAACAAAAAAATTCTAATAAATAGAAATTTAAAGCTTTTAAACATAAATAACACCTTTATTTCTTATTACAATTATCAGAATAAGTTTTATTTTTAAAATAAAAGACTATGTCATGATATTAATCATATTTAACCAATATACAATCCCATTCATTCATTTCAAAACTAAATTTAATTTTTTTTTTAAAATCAGATATTTTCAAGGTCTTTAAATGAGTCTTTGTTTTTGAATTATTATCAACTGAAAAGACCAAAGCATTGATATTTAAAGAATCATTTTCAACTAAATGTTTTGCCATGTCAATATTTTTATTTGTTTTTGATATTTTAAATTCAAGATCAAACTCTTGAATTCATAATATCCACTTTGTAAGCCTTCCTTGAATGGTTGATTATTTCAAAAGATAAGATAAAATAGGTACATTTTATTGATCTATAACTTTGTTTCCCATAAATAAATAATAAAATTTAATTAAAGAGGAAAATAATGAGAAAATAAATTTCTCAATAAGAAGGTACCTGGTTTCAACATATTTTAAAACTTGACTCATATAACTAATTAGTTTTTCATCATTATTTTCAAATTCTTAAGTGATAACAACTCCAATTGATTTTTTAGTAGCATTAACATAAATAATGAATGCTTTCTTTAAATATAGTTTATCAAGTACCAGAGTGCTTGTAATGGCATCTTTAACATTATCGAATGCTAGATTAGCAATTTCATCCCAATTATAAATTTTATCTTTCTTAAGAAATAATTGCAAAGGATTGTACTTATCAACAAAA
The DNA here is from genome assembly GCA_037957365.1 of Torreya grandis. Classification (NCBI taxonomy): domain Eukaryota; kingdom Viridiplantae; phylum Streptophyta; class Pinopsida; order Cupressales; family Taxaceae; genus Torreya; species Torreya grandis. Next base: position 2,294,989 of record JARHVA010000807.1, read on the forward strand.
TTTAATATGAATTTCCTAAAAAAGTTAATTTTATCAAAGAAAAATCATAAACTAGGTTGATCTTTAGGAGGTAATTCCTTAATGGATTTAATGCATTTAGGATATATGAAAATACCATCTTTAGAAATGATATTTCTTAATAATTTACCTTTGGTAACACCAAAAACTGATTTCTTTAGATTAAAAAATCTACATCTTGTAAAAACTTCATGAAGATGATCTAAATGATTTTTACATGTTTTCAAATGAACAGTGAGATCATCAAGATAAACCTGAATAACAATGCCAATCAAGTCATCAAATACAACATGCATAGCTCTTTGAAAAGTATCTCCTACATTCAATAATTGAAATGGCATTCTATTAAGCAAAAGTCCCTCTATGAGTAGTAAAATTTATTTTATGTCTATCTTCAAAATTTACAAAAATATGATTGTAACTAGAAAATACATCTAATAATGACATCATTATGACCCTGTAATTTTTTGCAAAATATGATCTATACTTGGTAGAGAAAAATTATCTTTAATGCTAGCTTTGTTCAAGTGCATAAAATCAACACATAATCTAATATCACCATTTTTTTCTAACTGGTACTAAATTACCTACACATTCATAATATTTTTTAAAAAAAATGACACTAGCATTAATCATTTTATCTAGCTCTTTGTTAATAGTGTCCTCTACAAAAAGGTTAATTCTTCATATTTTCTATATTACAAGTTTAATAAGTATATCATGTTTAATAATATCATTATATAACCTTTAATATCTTTGTATGACCAAGTAAATACATCAATAAATTATTTGAATAATTTAATGAATTTCACCTTCTCACTTGCAGTAACTTGAATTCCTAAATATACATATTTAGGATCCTGTTTTGTACCTAAGTTGATAGGAATAATTTCACCTATAATTGTCTTAGATGGTTCTTTTATTCTAAAAAATTTAAGCTAACCATTAGGTGTAAATGCAGATTCCATACTTACTAAATCAACAAGTAATTTATTAGTAGTTAATTATAGATAATCCCCACAATTTAATACATAATCATTTTGATTAAAGTAATTACCTTTAATAAATGAGTCTATGTGTTCATCACAACTAAAAATAGACCAACTATCATTCAAACCAGGAATTTTATGTTGAAAATTTTTAGAAAAAGAGAAGTCTATGATAGGTTTACTCTCACATAGAATTGGGTTAGATGCAAAAACAACAAGCTTATTAACTCTATTATTATATTCTCTAAGTATGTGAGTGATATTGAAAGCTTCAAAATGTTCTAGTAAAGACCAAACCCTTTGAGTATAATGATGTAAACAAGTTTGATTAGTTTTGTAAAAATTTTGAACTTGCCTAACAACTAATTTAGAATCCCTAAAAACTTCTAAATGTTTAATATTAAGATTGATAAGTTTTTCCAAACCTAAATATAATGCTTCAAATTCTACAGTATTATTAGTGTTTTCAAATGATAATTTGTAAGAATAATAGAATTATTACCAAAAGGAGAGATTAAACAAATTCTACCACCATTTTATTATTAAGAACATGCTCCATCAAAATAAAGTGATCATATAATGATTTTCTCAAAGAATTCTTCATGTTAATTTTTTGGTTCATCTAAATTCAACAACACATTATTAGAGGTACAATAACTAAGTGGGGGGAGGGGGTGAATCAGTAATCCCAAATAATATCATTTCAATTTCAAACCTTTTAAAAATTATAATCAATTACCACAAGTATTCATGAAGCATACACATTATTCATAGTAATGAACAAGAGAGACAATGCAAAATCAAAAACATAACACATGACATATGTGGGAAACCCTCTTGAGAGAGAAAAAATAATAGAACCTACAATTAGACTACTATCATATAATAAAAAGAACCAATTTAGACTATCTATAACTAATCAAGGAAATGCCATCCCTTATTTTAGTGAGATTACAATCCCACAAGGAGCTTGTACACCTATCTAGTTGAGCTGCCACAACTATATCTTTAGCAAGTTTCACCTTTCAAAGAGGCTATAACCCCCTATATGTCAAAAATACACAATAAAACCTATGAACATAACATATATTAAATATTAACTTCCTTCCAATCTGATGGATAAATAATATATATCAACACTCTTCAAATTTGCACACACAATGCATCAAAAGCCTCATTTTGGATCACTCTTCACTCCTTAGTAATGAATATGTCACCACATCAACAACATAGCCAAATGTTCATACACATAAACCTTAATATAATCTTCTCAATAACCCATACATTGGGCACACTTACTTTCCTTCACCTCTCAACCCTTCACTCTAGACCACACACATAATCCTCTCACAAAATCTCACAAGTCTAGAAATCATCATCTTTGATTTCACTATTTATAGAACATTCATGATTATCACCATCTTGGTTGGCCATTAGGCATTCCTTAACCCTTAATTCATATCTCACATCAAGACATGGATCAAAACAATCGTCATAGGTTGGTTATAGAATCTATGGGTCACCCTTAAGTAACTACACCTTTCAATTAGGCCCTTATAGCTCTTATAAATCTCATGGAGACCTATTCACCCATTTATCATTCCATCAATAAAAAAAAAGAATACAAGACCACTTACAAATATATAGGTCCACTCTACATGAAGCCTTAGTCATCCTCAAATGATCACAGAGACCATACTCTTTTGCATATACCCAATCAACTCAAACATTGACCTTATAAACATGAAAATTATGAATAAACACATAGTCAACTTCTTATACTTTATTCATACTAAAAATTTATTGATCAAACCTCCAAATACCATATAAATCATCTCATGGATTCTAAAACACTCCTAAATATCTAAGTCATCATGACACATCAAAATATCATTAGAATAATCTCAAATATCCTTCTCAGGTCACTTGCAGAGCATACATGAAAAAATAGTCAACTTTGAACCTTAATATATTTGACTGTACAAAATTTTAGATATTCAAATCTATATTTCAAATGCACCTTGGAGTCCTCTACAAATTCATTTTGTACACCATGATCAAATTTGTCCTAGATCAAAAGTTATAGCCAAAATATAGAGCACTAGTATTTCCATTTGTAAATTTAAATATTCAAATGCCAAAAGTCATAGTTAAACCTTAGACACTTTGAAATCATCTTGTGTCCTCACTACTTAGATCAATTATGTACCATCATTTTTATTTTAAGGAAATCAACCTTTACCTTTCATCACTCATCATTAGATCTTCATCTTGACTATTTGACTTAATGCACTCCATTGATCTCTTGTACATACCTCAATCTTTATCTGTGTTTAAACATTAGACACCTTGAAATCATCTCGCTCAACACACACTATTGATTTGTATATGTAAAAAAATTCATTCACCATTAGATCTTAGAAGAAGCTCAATCTTTATTCAGTTTAAGTAATGAATTCTTTGAATCTATATTATCCATTGATCTTGATATGTATGAATGCCTACGAGCCATAATATCTCCATTTCATCATGGTATTTACCCTTCACAAATTTGGCTATGTATGGGGACCATTTAAAACTACTTATAAGACCAACTTTGCTCCTCAATAATTTTTACCCTGATCAATATTATGACCTCAAACTTGAGCCATATGATCTCCTCACATAAGAGAATCCAATCATGTGTCAAACTACTCTTGAAACATTCATATGTGTGAGATATAAATACATTAATATTCTCACTTAGATTTTTATACTATAGAGCCAACTATGCCAAGAATTATATAGAAGGCCAACTTTGCACATGCATATCTTTTGATGCACTTCATCACATGATCTAGAATTTAGAAAAAAATCAACTAGGCATAAAATTGAACAAACCCATATAATCATTTTCTCCTCTCACCTTCACATGTGCATAATATAAAAACATCAAAATGCCTACTCAACTTTCCTTGCCATATTGGAAATTTGGCTAAATATGAGAAAACACTGTCAAACTACTTAGGAGCCCAACTTTACACATATATATTATGTTGCACTTTATCACATGACCTAAAATTTAGCACATAAAAACTAGGCACAAATGTGATCAAAACCATATGGCCAACTCCCCCTGATTCATCCACACATGACAATGGGGACATTAATAAACTACCTACTCATATTTTTTACCACTAGACGCAAAATGTCTAGATGAAAACAACGATCAACCAAATTAAATTCACTCATGTACATAAGAAATCAAATCATTCTTGGCTTCTGATAGGACCCATTTCACATTATAAATACTTCAAACTCATCCCTAACCATCTAAAACCATGTTAAAACTAAATATCAACCAAGCATACTTCAAGTATATTAGGACAAACACATTTCACACTTTGTCATTGTCACTTACACTATCAAGGCACTTAATCCACTAGAATATCAAGACACTTCATCCACTCACATAAACACCTCCATAAATCACCATAAAATCATTGAAAACTCTCCAAAACTCTCCCTCTTTGTCAGTGTTGTCAACACCCATCATATAACTCACCTTCCTTCTTTCTCTTCAAGCACTCTCAAAATAGGAACTTTCTTCCCCTTTGACACAATGACAATATGGGAACCAATTGATATTGAGGACCTAAAAAGATGACCTAAAAATATCATCAATAGGAGAGGATCACCTTATTAATATGATATAAACTCCCCTTACCTTGAGCCTACCTTTTATTGCCTTGACAATTTCCTCTTGCTCTATGCCAACACTCTCTTCAACCAAGCACTATAACCAATGAAGGAATAACATGAAAAAATACTAAAATATAATCGAAATAACCAAGAAACATCTGATAGGGAATCCCCTTAATATTTTTTATCATATTCACCTCTTGAGTATTTTCAAATCTCCATACACCATGAAGAACCACCATATAGGCTTATTAGTCTTCTTTCTTAAACTAGCTCAAGGACCACCAATAAAAAAATTCATGCCACTAAAAAAATAGGGAACATGATATAATCAAAACTAATAACTCTTATTTAAATACTCATACCTTTATTTTTTAAATAAACTAAACACAAATCACTCTTCTTCTTTCAAGGCCTATCTAGTCTCCTTGTAGCCTTACCTAAAAATTATAGAGCCCAAAAAATTTAGAAGACACACCTTCAAGATTTGAAAATTCATAAATAAATTAATATCATATTAAACCTTAGGCACACAAATTTTCATCATATACCTCCTCTTCTAAAATTACTTCCTTGACAAAAACTTGAATAACTTGAGAAAAAAACATTAAAATATATATGAAGCATGATTTGACAACCCACTTGGTCCATTAAACCAATTAAGAAGCCTCAAATCTTATCTCATAAGACAAACCACTTTTATAGCATAGCCCAAAACCTTATAATCTTAAAATAAATAGGGTCAACAAACCTCCTTTTGGTTAATGTCCACCTCTAAAACTTCTTTCACACCTATAGAAAATCATCACACACTTCTAAACCAATATTTGATGCTCCATAATTTTTGGAACATTAACTTCCTATAACCCATTTTAGGTCTGCTTACCCTTAAGCCAAAACTAAGAAAACTAAGAGTACTAAAAAATCTTCAAATTGACTTCAACATACCTTCAAACCATAAAAAACACCTAAATCACATCACGAATAAGTTCATATACCTTTCTAAGCACCAAAGTCTTCTCGACATTCCATCAATCTTACTAAACCACTTGGAAACACCCATTTAGACCCTGTACTATAGCTCCTTCACAAATCTCTGGGGAAAGCTCATGAACATGTTGCTCTTCCTTAACTAATGACCTTATAAGATCAACACAAGTCTCTATAAATATTGGAATTAATATCTTGAGCACACAAACTTACTTCTCCATAAGAAAGATGTCTCCTAAGAAGCATAGGCAGAGACATCCTACTTCATAATGTCTTAGAATAATGTGAAACCAAGAGTTGCTCACAACTCCTCATATTACTTTTCCTCCTTGGTCATCTAATTTTTATAGTTATACTTATTCTTCTTAGGATTAAGATAAAAAACATGCTCATCCACTACAAAATTATATTTTTCTTCTATGATTGGATTGACAATACATTTAGAAAACATAGATTCATGACATACCTTTTCATCTATAGAATATTCCTTACAATTAGGAATCTCATCACTAGGTACTAATAATTGATGTTCTTTTAATGATACATGCTAAAAAATGATAGGATGTTCACTTGGATCCATACACATCTTAGAATAGGTGTCAACCAGTACCTTGGTTTTCTCCTTGAGCTTGTTCTCTTTATTCATAACATTAGCATATAATGAGACCCCTTGGCACTCTTAAACTTATAAAGCATTCTCCACCATAGGAAATAGATTACTTGGACCTGTATACTCATCTTGACTCACACTTACCACCTTTGGTTTCCATGAGTTAACTTGTCTTATTCCTTGTACTCTGGGAGCCTAATTGAACTTATTTTAACTTAATGGCCTTTGCTTATAAAAATTAGCAATGTGGCCAATCTTCTCATAGTTGTAGCAAATAATACTTCTTGATGGAAAAATAGTTTTTATTAACTTTTTTGGACAAAAAATTTCAATGTGTCCTATGTCATAACAAATTAAACAACCTCCTCTTTTTGAATAGGACTCACCCTATTTAATCTTATGTGTATAATGGTTTGCAAAGTGTCCCACATCAAGATAACTGAAACACTTAAATTTTTTTACACATTTTGACTAATGGCCCCCATCATAGTTCCATGAAAAATTATTTCTAATAGGTCTCTTACATTCTCTATCCCTATGACCAAATTTATTACATGTGTAACAATAACCATTGAATCTTGCATACCTCATGGCAATAGGTTATCTAACCTGATTTATCTTCATTCTACCAGTACCTTCATTCCTTTTCTAATGATTTGCCTTCAAAGTATGATTTTCCTTGTTCACATTATCCTTCATCTTGTCTTGAGTTACATTCTTCTGTTCTTCTTCATATCCAAGACTAGTTTTATCACTAGCATGCTTTTGACCAGTTAGAATATTGTCTAGATCATTTGAGCTCTTTTTAAATCTCACAAATGACTTCACCTTACTAGATGTCTTATATAACTCAAATTTCAATGACTTATTTTCAATTACATACCTTGAACATTTATCTTTTTTGGCTTTCAAACTTGTAGATAAAATTTCCAATTAACAACTGAGATTCTTGAGCATATCTTCATGTTCTTTGGTATCTTCATTCAATCTTGATTCATACACACTAAATTGATCCTCATAGTCCTTTATTTTAGAGTTTATATTATTTTTAATCTTATTCTCAATCTTCAGTTCTTCAAGGGCATTCATCAATCCAGTCTCACAGTCCACCTCATCTCTATCAACATCTTAATCACTCCAAGTAGACTTATTTTGATATGAGTAACTTCCTTTATCAGACATGAATAGGGTTTCATATTCAATAGGACCATCATCTTCATGATCATACTCTAAGTCACTATCTTCACTCTCATCTAATGAGTGGAAATATTCTTTAGTGTAGAGACTCTTCTTGTTCTTGAAGGACTTCTTATTGTTATACTTTTTGAATCCTTTCTTCCTGTATGTCTTCTTGTCTTCATATTGGCATTCACCATGTTCTTCATAATCATTATTCTCATGCTTATAAGGGCACTTATGAGCTCCCATCTCTCCACAATTGAAACATTTCAAGGGTAGTATACCTTTATACTTGCCTAAGCTTGTTTTTAATTTGATAGTAATCAAAGAAATTAGTTCATCCTCATCAATGTCAGACATCTCATCCTCTTTGGGTTTCTTACCTTGGAACTTCTTCTTAGGCTTTATATATATCTTGAATATTACATTCTTATTTGATGGTATATCATAATTTACTCTCATCTCATATGAAATAAGAATACCATGTAATTCATCCATATTCAATTGAGTAATATCATGACTTTCATCTATAACAAACACTTTTGGATCAAACTTTGGGGATAGAGACCTTAATACCTTTTAAACTACATTAACCTCTTCAAGGTTCTCTCCAATAATTTTGATGATGTTCACAATGTCATCAAATCTCTGTAGAAAGGATGCCACATAATCTTACTCCATTTTAAGACTCTCAAATTGTTTTTGGTGAGTTTGCAACTTTTTCAACTTAATCTTTGAATCTCCTTCATAGATTATCTTCAATTTATCCCACATTTACTTGGTAGATATATAAAGGATTGCCTTAGTGTATTCAATATTTTAAATACCACAAGTGATAGCATTCATTCCCTTAGAATTATTCTCAAACAACTTCTTATTTACAACACTGGGTGGAGGAATAGTAGGTACAAAATAACCATCCACAATAGATTTCCAAATGTCAAATCATAGGGACATGATGTAGGTCCTAATTATTATAATAAAAAAAGAATAATTGGATCCATTGAAAATTGTTGCTTTCTTAGTAGATAAACCTCCTTGATGACTACACATATTATACCTTGGATCACCTTCAAGCTAGCAATCCTTTACCAAAAGACAGGTTCTAATACCAATTGTCAGAGGTACAATCAATAAGAGGGGGTAAATTAGTGAGCCTAAATAATCCAATTTCAATTTAAATACCTTTAAAAACTCTTAATAAATTACCAAAAGCATTCATGAAGCATACACATTACTCATATCAATGAACAAGAGAGACAATGCAAGATCAAGCACATAACACAAAATATATTTGGGAAACCCTCTTGGGGGATAAAATATAGTAAAAACTATAATTGAACTACCATTTTATAATAATAAGAACCAATTTATATTAGATACAACTGATCAAATAACTACCATCCCTTATTTAAGTGAGACTTTAATCAAATAAAGATATTCTACACCTATCTAGATGAGTTGCCATAATAACTAGACCTTTAGCAAGTTTCACCTTGTAAGGAGGCTACAAGCCCATAGATTTTGAGAAGCCAAAACAACACATATAAATAAAACATATCTTGAATGCTAATTTCCTACCAATATTATGGAGAAACAATGTATATCAACACTCTTTACCTTTACACACACAAAGCATCCAAAGCCACCTTTTGTATCACTCTTCACTCTTTAGTAACAACTTTGTCACCACATAAACAACATGACAAAATGGTTATACACATAGAGAAAAATCTAATCTTCTCAATAATCTATTCATTGGTCACACTTACTTTCTTTTCCACTCAACCCTTCGCTCTAGACCACGCACACAAGCATCTCACAAAATCTCACAAGTCTAGAAATCATCATCTTTGATTTCACTATTTATAGAGCATTTATTATTATCATGACCTTAGTCAAAAATTAGGCATGAATTAACCCTTAAGGCATCTCTCACATTAAGACATAGTTTAAAACAATCTTCTTAGGTTTACCATAGCATCAATGGGTCACCCTTAAGCAACTACACCTTTCAATTAGGCCCTTGTAGCTCTTATAGGTCTCATGGAGACTTATTCAACCATTTAGCATTCCATCAAGTAAAAAAAGAACACATGACCGCTTCCAAATGTATAGGTCCACTCTACATGACCCCTTAGTCATCCTCAAATGATCATATACATCATTACACTTGTATGCATATGCTCAATCAACTCAAATATTGACCTTGTAAACATAAACATTATGAATGAACACAATATCAACTTATTAGACTTTTTTAATATTAAAATAAATTGATCAAACCTCCAAATACCACATATATCATCCTCATGGAGTCTACAACACTCCAAAATATCTAAGTCATCATGAGACATCAAAATACCTTTAGAACGAGCTCAAATATCCTTCTTAGGTCACTTGTAGAGCATACACAAAAACATAGTCAAATTTAAACCTAAATATATTTGATTATACACAATTTCATATCTTCAAATCTATATTTATAGATGCACCTTGGATTCCTCTACAAATTCACTTATTACACCATGATCAAATTTATCCTAGATCAAAAGTTATAGCCAAAAAATAGAGCACTAGTTTTCCCTTTGTAAATTTGAATATTGAAATGCAAAGGTCATAGTTAAACCTTGAACACTTTGAAATCATTTAATGTCCTAATTTCTTAAATCAATTACAAACCATCAATCTTATTATAAGGAACTCAACCTTTATCTTTCATCACTCATTGTTAGATCTTCATCTTGACTATTTGACTTAATGTGCTTCATCGATATCCTATACATAGATTGGTGTTTATCTATGTTTAAACATTGGACACCTTGAAATCATCTCTCTCAATACACACCACTAATCTATATATGTACAAACATATTCTAACCATTAGATCTTATAAGAATATCTATCTTTACTTAGTTTAAGAAATGAATATTTTGACTCATTTGACTCTATATACTCCATTGATCTTAATTTTTACAAATGCCCACAAGCTATAGGATCTCCACCCTTCACAAATTTTCCTAAGTATGTGGACGAATACAAACTACCTGGAGGCCAACTTTACTCCTTAATAACTTTTTCCTCGATCAATCTCATGACTTAAAACATGAAACATATGATCTCCTCACATAAGAGAATCTAACAATGTGTCAAACTAATCCTAAAACCTTTGCACGTGTGAGATATAAATCCATTAATCTACTCACTTATATTTTTCTACCACAAAGCCAACTATTAAAATAACTGTTTAGAAGTCCAACTTTGCACATGCATATCTTTTGATGCGCTTCATTACATGATCTAAAATTTAGCACAAATAATCTAGGAATGAAATTGAATAAACACATATGATGATTTTCTCCTCACACCTTCACATGTGTGAAATATAACATCAAAATACCTACTAATCTTTTCTTGTCATATTGCAAAGCTAGCTAAGTATGAGAAAACAATGTCAAACTGCCTGGGAACTCAACTTTACACTTACTTATCTTATGTTACACTTCATCACATGACCTAAACTTTAGTGAATAGTAAATAGATACAAATTTGATCACAACTATATGACCAACTCCCCCTGACTCATCCACACATGGCAATGGTGATGTTAGTAAACTACCTACTCATATTTTCCATCACTAGACCCAAAAGTCTAGATGAAAACAATGATCAACCAGATGAAATCCACTCATGCATACAAGCACTCAAATAATTATTGACTTCTGATAAGACCCATTTCACATGATCAATACTTTATAATCATCTCTAACCATCTCAAACCATACTAAAATTGAAGATCAACCAATCATACTTCAAACATACTAGGATAAACACATTGCACACTTTGTCATTATTGCTTAGACTATCAAGGCAATTCATCCACTCACCTAGACACCTCCATGATATCACCATGACATCATTAATAACTCTTAAACACTCATAATTTCCAATTCTTATCTCAACATAAGTAATGGTGGAAGAAGTGGATGATTCTATAGGTGTACTAGACCAATCTTATCTTTTTATGAAAGCAATCTTATTATTTATAGGAACCCATGTAATATCTTTTTTGATGAAAGCACCAATTGAATTTTACCAATCTCTTCCTAATAAAATAGCACAATTGCTAGGAATGTCTAAAATTTGGACGTTATTCATGCATAAAATTCTTTTTTTGAGTAATCTTAATGACTATGTTTCGAAACTTACCACAACTTTTAGTTTGTTTTGAATCAAATCCAATAAGCTTCCTATTGTCAGTTTCATAAGAAATGCCTAATTAGTCTACAATAAATTTGGGAATTATATTATTTGAAGTACTTATATCTAAGATACAATTATGGATTACCTTATTAATAATTTTTACTGAAACATAAAATGGAGGTATATAATCTACAGGAGGATCATAACTTTGAGCAAAAATAGATGATTGTTCATTACTATATTATTCTTGTAAGTCTACATCATTTTTATTATTCTTAAAAACTTCATTAATTTTATCAAGTTGCCCTGGAAGGCTAGCTACTTATAATAATGAAAATCTAGCTTTAATTATAGATATCATCAATTATATTATAAGATTTAACATCATTTTGTCAAAATATCTTAGGCTTATAATACTGATATTGAGTATTATTATTACCAATTGATAAAGGAATGTTTTGAGAATAATTATTAGATAAATTACTTGAAAAAATATTTTCATTTTCATTACTTTTATCTTTAGAATAAGAATCACTATTTACTACATTGTTATTTTAGAAAGAGCTATAATATATGTTTCTAGTATTAACAACATAAGCACCTTCTTTTTCTGAAGGATCATCAAGAACATACATATTTATGTTGTCTGCTAGATCAACATATATACTATCTTTTTCTTCAATAAACTTTTAAAAATTTTAAATAGTAATACATGAATCCATATCGTGATCCAATTCACACACAATGCAGTAATGAGCAACTTTTTTATTTTTACTTTCAACATTGCTTCTATTAGATAAATAAAGTTTATCATTCAATTATATTTTAACAATAACTACTTTATTTCTTAGACTTTGAATAGATTTTAATTTTTTGCATTATCTAAATTTAGACTTATAGAAGACTTATCTTTAAACCTAATATGTTTAAGTTTATTTTCATACTCAATATAGAATGTTACAATTTCATCATATTCTATAATGTCTCTATCTTCTAAGGCCATTTTATACTTCACAGGTAAAGCAATAAAAAAGTAAAGTCTAGATAATTTTTTAGAAGACCTAAGATCATGAGAAATATTTTGATGTAACTTAGTAAATCTGATAATGAAATGATATATAGTCTCACTTAGATCAAGATAAAAATTTACAAGATCATTGACCAGGTCTAGATCTTCTTATGATTTTCTAAAAGTTAATTCAATCCAATATTCAATATCTTTCCAAGTGTTGATATCTTTAGCAAGTATACTAACAAAATTTTGATAATCGTTCCCTTCAATTGTTTGAGAAAAAAATCTTAAACAAATATTTTCACTTGTTATACTAAGAGTATAAAAAAATAACTTGAATTCTTCTAAATAATCTTCCTAAGATTGCCCAGAAGATTCAAAAAAATTTGGTATATTTAATACTTTAATGGAAGGTAACTTACCTAGATAATTTTTAATGTCATGGATTTAAAGCCATTTGTTGTTTCGCTTCATCTTGAGTGAGATCATCTTGATCTCTATTATTTTAGAGACCTTGAATGATATCTTGTATTATCTCTTTTGCTTGATCTCTCATTGAAAGTTTTAATAGTTTCTTCTACCTGAATTGATTGATTTTCTTAAACCTGATTAGCTTGATTTAATTGTAGATTTATATCAATAGGTTCAGAGGGCATAACCAAATCATCAAATAGGAAAGAATCAGAAAGAAAATGAGTTCTAGGTTTAGGATTAGTAGTTAAAACTTTAGCTCTATCTTCTTGAATTCATCTATTTATATTTAAAATAACTTGTTGAGCCTTACGAGTAAAATTGAAATACTAATCTATCTCAACTTCTACAATTTATTATTCTTTGTTTATGACTTTTATGACATGTTGAAGATTATAAGGGTGATTATACCAAGCATAATGAGTTAAATTAAAATCAAAATCAACTCGATCATCAACAATATCAATTCTAGGTTGGCTAATAGGAGGCTATCCTCCAAGTACCATGAGTAAGAAGAAATGCAGATTCAAACAAATAATATTTATAAAATCTATCCCCAGTGGAGTCGTCAAATTTATTGATGATGAAAATTGTTCCATCAACTAATCAAACTTTTTGCCAATCATGAAGGTTAAGTTAGAATCATACTAGTCTAATAGTAATGTTCTAAAGGTTCAATTATGATCCTAAAGACATGAGGGTTTTTAAAATGTTCTATGAAATAATAAATAGGCTAGTGAATATAACATATTCCATTATAATTTTAAAAATTCACTTATCAAATAATAAATTAGTTAAGATATGAATGTGTAATCTATCCTATCTGATATAGAAGGTTTATGAACAAGATAGTCTCTTGAAGAAAATAAATTTTATTCAATAATATAATATATTCTCAAAGTAATAGCTTACTTTGTTGTAATGTCTTCTGAGTAATACCAAGATAATAAACAAAGAAATACAAGTTCAAAATGAAGATAAGAATTAAATTAGATTATAAATAGATCTTCAATAAAGTAGACATAACTCAATAATCAAGATAACTAAGAAAATGAAACATAAAATTACTAAGCAAAGGCAATGAACTAATTAAGAAAAAGAAAAAGTACTAAGTCAAAACTAAACCAAAACATAAACAAATTAATCTATCATTAACTAAACCTAACACTAAACTAGCTAAAGAAACTTAACTTAATAAATAAAAAATTAAATACAAACTATATTAAAACTAAATAAAATAGAAAATAAATTAGATCAATTAGATATTAAACTAAAATTAGATCAAACTAAATTAAAATTCAAAGTCAAAGTAAAGTGTAATATAGACAAAACATACGAGTCTCAACAAAGAGAGTCATCTTAACAAAATAAATCATTTTTTATTTGAAAAACCAACATCTTGTTTACAAAATATTTAAAAATAATAATTTTTACAATCATTTAGATCAACAAAATTTTATAAATAATGAATTTTTCATCATTTTTAGGTTGAATACTTAGATTCTGCACATATGACTACAAGAAACAATCATCAAAAGATATTAAATTTAAAAAACTTTAGATAATCTATTATAAATGATGATATAAAATTAGATATACCTATGTTTCCTAAGCAATATAATCAACCATAAAAGAAAGTACCATTGGTCTATCTATAAAAATAATGCTATCTCAGAGAAGTTGTATAGAAGAAAGAGATAAATGATTGACTTTATAATGTATAAGTCTTCAATACCTATGTTGTTCCTCATCTTTGAATGAATCCTTGATCTCATTTTATACTTCAAAATTGATTGGAAAAATAAGTTGTAACTAAATTTAGTTAGTTACTTGTTAACTTAAATAATTGACTTTTACAAGTCAATTAATATTGACAGTTATTAATTAAGGTTTATTTTAGACTTTAAAGTCTTAAAATATCAATTATTTAAACATAAACTGGATATTTCCTAAAGGGTTGGGACCCTTTAGTAAATTAATAATAATAATAATAAATACATTTTTCAATAAATAATATGATAACTCAAAGTTGAATGATATCCTTATCTATATTGCTTCTATAATGCATATAATCAAAATTACTTATGCATATTATATATATCAAAATTTAAAAGTTTGCTATACTTAAAAAATATTATAACCAAAGTATCAAAATATGAAATATACTTAAATATTAACAACTTAAAAGTTCAACTTCAAAATGAAATTTTATCTTTCTGATAGTCAAAAGTCATTAGAATCATATAAAACTTTTATCACTAGTTTTTCCTATTCATTCAAACACTTATTATATTCCATTTCAATTATAATAAATTGAACCAATTTCATTCTTTAATAACTTTCAAAATCATCAACCTCCAACTTAACCCACTTCACAACTGTGATTTCTGTCAGAGTATCTAATTTATCTTAATTGATTGAATGCTTTTTTGAAGTGGTTGGATGAATGACAAGAAGTGGATTTTCCAAACTTAGCTTCCTACACTCTATAATATGAATTTTTTGAGGTGGTATAGGCTCATTAGTAAAAAAAAATCAAGGCAAAATTCACAAAATTCTTTTCATGGGTAATCTTATTAGAAATATATCTTCCAAATCATCTCAGACACAGTTCTAACATATTATACTTCCATAAAAATGACTATGTAGAGCTTGAACTTACTAAACTAGCATGTATTTATGTAATCATAACTCACCACAAAAACTTAACTAACTAAAATCTCCACTGTGTCGAACTAAATGATAAAATTGAAAACCAAAAACCAAAAATCACATTTTCACAAAAATGTCCATATTTGTTATCAAAATACCATGTTAAACTAACAATTGTAATATTTACCAATTTTAAATTCAAAAAGCCAAGATGAATAGATTATATCAAAATGAAAGACACTTTATCATTGATACTTCATGTATAGAAGTGATATGATAAACCATAAAAAAAAATGTTTTTCAAGAAAACCAAAACTCTATGACCTAGCTACCACCTAGCTACCAACTTACCACCTAGCTACCAACTATGACTACCAACTTGCCATTCAAACCACATCAATATAAGCCTTGATATTGAGAAAAATATGAGTTAAGTTCAAACTGACCTTCGAAATTACATAATCACCTTAAGCCATAAAATCTTTGTGCATCGAGTCAATAACATAATATGACCAAATTTCTAAGGTTAAGCATAGGTTTATTTCAATAGGTATTTGAAATAACTTATGCCTATTTCTAATTTTTATTGCCTCAAACTTGAATGTGTAGGTTTAATCCAATTTATCCTTTAAAATTACCCATTACCACTTTAGAACCCTTGATAAATCCAACATATCAAATTAAATACTTAGGATAGATAATGTTTAGAATTAAAATTTAGAACCTCTTTAAGATTATCAAATAGCTTGTTTAAATATTAAACCAAACTTATTCATGTCACCATTTATATAATGTCAACCTTCCATATTTGTAATGAATTCTAAATGTGATTGATCTGACAATCATAATGGTAAATCGATATAAATCTCACAATCAAATTTCAAATGAATATAACTAAAAACTAGCATGACAAATCATACTAAAATACTATAGTTTCCACTTTAAATAAATATAACCTAATCAACTTGATCATTGAAATGTCATAACTGAACATAAACATTCATAAATGATATATATGTATGTATGTATGTATATGCAACTTTTATTCATTCATCCATAAATGTTTTTCAAAACCATTGTAATATAGATATGAATTCATGAACAAATCATTACCGAATCATTTCATTTAAAATATATATTCTTAAAAATACTAATTGACTTAGGTCTTTGACTGTAGTTTTAGATTTTATGACTATGTCATCTCTATGAAAAATAGAAGTATAGATTTTTTTTAAACATTGTAGGGGTATGAAAAATAGGCATAATAGAATGGTTTTATCCAATCAAGAAATCAGAGAATTGGGGTAGTGAAAAGTTTGTCCTTTAAGGTCTTAAAGGCTTCTTGGCAAGAGAGGGTCTAAATAAATTATTCGTAAGATTTCAATATTTATCCAAGGGTGCGATAATCTTTGCATAACCTCAAATAAATTTTTTATAATACCTGATATGTCTTAAAAAGGCATAAATTGTGGGTTAAGATGTTAGTGTTGGTAAATAGAGAATGATAACTACCATAGTAGGGTATACCAAAAGTCCATCTTTATAAATGATATGAGCATTAACATTGAATGGTGTATCAAAAAACACTTCTTTAGATATAATGATATTTAAATCACTTGACAATACTCAAGCATGATCCATAGATTAGAATAGTGGTCCTTCACCAAGCTATAGACTATCCAGTCATCCCAATAAACATAAATACATTTATGGATGAAGTCCTTAAAGGCCTCAACATCTATACGGGAGAATACAATAGATGCATTTTTAAACCCATATAACATGATGGTATATGTAAAAGATCCACCATTTGGTAGAAAATTTTGTCTTAGATCGATCCTCCTCAATGATCTGGACCTAATGGTACTCATAAAATCCATTTATGAAAGTATAAATTTCACACCTGGTGATGCCTTCAATAATTTTTTTTTGAATGGCATTGGAAAAGGATTAGTAATGCAAGATGCATTCAGTATGTGATAGTCAACACAAATTCTAATGTGCCTATCTTTATTTATATTAATAACCATGGGGCTGATCCACTCAGACTCATCAATTGTGGTTATCACTCCAACATGTAGCATACTATCAATTTCATCTTTCACCCACGTACATAAATTTGGATTCATCTTAAACAGTCATTTATTGAATGGTCAAACACCATCAACTAGTTTGATATGCATTTTTCCTAATGATGGATGAACACCTTTCATCTCACTATAAATCCATGGAAATACACCTTGGTATTATTTTAAAAAATCAAATATTTTTTAAACCTCTATATCAGACTAGTAGTTACGCACAATAGCTATCTTTGGTTCTTCTTTTGTGTTGATGTTATGATGGATAGTTTGAAGAGGTTCTAAGTATGAGTAGTCTACATTAGGACTAGTATAATGAATAGTTCAAGTTCCATAGTCTATAAGGATATCCAAATTATTTTTTAATGGGTTAGGTGGGTTTGGTCCTTTACCTTCATCAACTTGAAACACTAATTTTTTAATCCTTTGGTGAATCTCTTCATGGCATTCCTGATTAAGGATAAGTTATAACATGGGGATGAAATTCTTAGATGGATCATTAAAAATATTTAAACCCTCTTCTAGGACATCATTTATATGTTACAATTTATCTTAAATAAAACATGGGTCATCAATAATTGATTTGTGCATAACTTGGAGAGTGAGGTGCATATCCATCCTCAGAGATGAGTAAGACAATGCTAAGTTCATGTTATCTTTCAATAGATGCCAAAAATGGGTGCCCAAATGTCATTTTTCATAAACATACCATGCTATAGCCTAAGTATGTAAGGTGTCATAAAAATCATGTACCCATAGGTACGTTGACAATAAGGATTATTCAGCCTTTCACATGGATTCACAAACTTTTATGTGTGGTTCTAGTGCTCTTACTTTGTTATAGCTGATTATACATTGGAAATGGTTATCATGATGAAATTGGTGATGAAAAGTAGAGCATACTTGATCCTAATGAATAAGTCACTCATTATGGGTTCACCACCACTTCATGACTATGTTGTCAAAAAGGTGAACCAATGAATGCATATGATCAACATCATAGTCATAGAAGGCTTCAAGTTGCTGGATGAAGTCATAAACTTCCATTTGCCCATGAAATTGAGGAACTTTATGAATTATCTCTAATGTTTCATTCATAATTAGTCCTCTCATGATTTATCTAGTAATAAGGTGAACAAATATATGGTATTTCTAGTACTAGTGCAAAATTTTCTCATAATTTTTAATGGCACTACACACTCTTCCAATGAGGTCATAGTCACTATGGGCCCAATAATTACATGTATTACTTGTAGTATCATAAAGGGACTGAGTTTTCATCCATCAAAGGATGTCATTAGGAGTAATATCATGATGCTCACCATCTCTATATATGACATTGGAGATGTGGTTAATATCTTCATCCATGCTAACAAGTTATATGTATAGGGCCCATGTGCTTGATCCAAAAGGATAACGATGTGTTGATTAGTATTTTAAAAATTAATGTAGTAATTCTTAAAAATTATTTTGTGTTGTTTACATAGCATCAAGGTTAACCTAATAGACCTAGAAAATCATCAACGTCAGCCAACTGGATAACTTCAAAATTAACTTTGAAAGGTACCCCAAAGATATCAATAGTTACATTCTTAAGAATACCAACTAGTAGAGCAGGGGTTTTATTAACCATAAAAAACACACAAGGTGATGGTTATAATGTCAATATTTCTATTTTTCACCATGAATCCTTTATGAATATGTTAACCTTAATGCCAATGTCAACCAAAATATCCCAAATCACCCAATCATCAATGATAACATTCACTAGTATTTCCTTGTCCTCTTGAGGGCTAGGAGGAACATGACTATTTTGTCACCAAGCATGATTCAATCAGTGATATTTAGTTGGCATAATAAATTAAGGTTGAGAATTATTTAGTGTCGGTACTTGATTTTTAAGCCAGTTACTCAATTTTAAGATAATGTCTTCATCTAACATACGCTTGAAAAGTTTTTGAAAATCATCTTGTGTCATGCTCTGAGGTTTCATGGATTTTTTATAATCAACACATTAGGTGGATTCTTGGTCTTTAAGAAATTAAATTTATCTTGTAGTTCCCATACTAATGTCATACTATCTTAGAGCACATCTTTCTATTATTACGAATCATGATACTTCAATAAATGAGGCTTTTCACATTGTGTCTTCTTAATAGGTGGAATAGATGTAGTCTGAGACTGTCCTCCACTATGTGTAGTGATATTAACATGTTAGGTTGTTAGGATGATATAACATGGTATCTAATGAGGTTTCTCAATGTAAATCATACTAACACCTTTTTCATTTCTTTCCTTAGTGATGGCTATGTACAAGTTAGGACATTCTTCTAATTGATGCTCTTTTTTATAAAAATCACATATTGGATAGACTAGATAATATCACTAATAGTGATCTAGAGATCCACACTTATAACATATTCTTGGTGTAAAATTTCCACCTCATTGTCCCTATCCCCAGCCTCATCCATGATATCTACCATTATCTTGATTATTGGAGACAAATGTTTGATGTGTACCATGCATATGTCCCTCATGTATGTAACTAATTAGTCAAAAATCATTTGTGTCATATGTATAAGCACTACGCATTTTTTAGTATTTAGATACTTTATAATGTGTAGCCCATTGTAAGAGAGGACAAGAGTGTACATCATGTTCTTCATGGAAAATTTCACAGTGACTACTTTAGTACAGTGTGGATTTTTTTTAGGGTAGTTGATTCTATTATGACCTTCAAACTCACAATCAGGACACCAAAGACCATTACAAGTGTTGTATTCATTATTTACAGTTAGCTTCTCTAATTGTGATACTATTGAATCTATTTGAGATTCCATAAAATTATTGATTCCAGTGTTAATGCTACCAACAAATTCAACATAAAGGGAATATTCTATGGCTTCATACAAGATGGTAAAGGTCTTTTGAGATATTGTTCATCTAAATGAAAGAAACAAGCCTCTAGTGAACCATTGGGCATGTTGAGCAACATTAATATCAAATGAAATCTTAGACAAGATTGTTTTGAAGCATGCATCACACTCTCATACACTTTCATTGATCTATTATTTTATATCCTTTAGCGCAACAATACTTTGTTGCTCAAATTTGAGAATATTAAATTCCTAAAGAAAGGTTTCCTTGAGGTGATCATAGTCAATTATCACTTGTTGAGGGTCAACTTACCATACCACTTGTGTGCTCTTTCCATAAGTGTGGTTAAAAATTATGTGGCCTTTCACTCAGAAGAAGTTATACTATGTGCCTTATAAATGAGTTCACACTTATGAACATGCTCCTTAGCATTCTCCACACCTAAATATTTTGGTAAATGAAGCATCATTTCATAATACAACATTGGTAGTTGAGGTATTTATGATGGTGGTTGTTGAGAATCCCTAGGTCCTATTCCTGGAGGTGAAAATCCACCACTTCCTCCCATGTTGCTTCTTAGTCCACCTTCAGAGCCTCTAAAAATAACACCTATGATGTTAGGCATTGTAGTAGGTTGATTAATAATACTTAGACCAATACTCTACCCACTATGAATGTCAGGTCCACTAGGCATACCAAGTTGGGCTATGAAATTCCCTTAAAGAGGAAAATAAATTGTTAATTCACTATAAATTAAAATTGGCTCAGCTATAATTTCTCTTACAAGATCATTTTTTGACTCTACACTATCTATATCCCAATTATGTATGATTAAATTATCTAGTTTAAAGGCATGAGTGCACACTATGGCTGGGGAACTTGGCTGGTTCAAATGTGGTTCTCTAGTATCTTCTGTCTAACTAGTTAATCCTTCATATGATGAAACTAGCATTGGTCATAGGTTGAAAGTGGTTGAGTCCTCCTTGTGCCTTTTTGCTTCCCTATGGATCCTAACAACACTTCTTAAGTTTTCTCATTCCCTTCCTACTCTGCCTCCTTCTATAATACTCTATTGAGATTCATCATATTTATGCTTTTGTAATGCCCATTGATTGGCTACCATTTTGAACCAAAACTTATTTACCAACACCTTTGCATTCCCCTCCCAATTGTACAACTCATGTAAGGATGGATTTAATCCTCCATAGGTATATTCTTGAGTCCAAAATCAATAACCAACTTCTTTACTTATAGTGAAAAGTATCAAATATACCGACCATGTGGTTCTTGAAAAAATAGGAACTTGGCTTCTTCAAGACAAGAGTAAGTGGTTATAGCATATTTCAAGATGTATCTATTCAATACTCCTATCCACCAGATATTAATAGTCCATGTCCATGGTATTACTATATGTGCCAAATCCCTTTGATTCTCTATCATCCAAGCTTGCTTCCTTCCAAAATTTTATGACCAATCTCAAGCATAGGTGGAGAGCTTATCATGCAAATGAATAGAGACTTCAATAAAGAATGTTTAATATAATGAGTTGTAGAGATGTTGTTCCACCCATGCACGTGTAGAAACTCTTGCTTTAAGATAGGGAATTTTAAAATTATCCTCGACCTTAGTAATACATTGGTCAATACTTCTAAGGGATAAACATTCAAGCATTTTCCATTATTGTGCAAAAAGTGCTACGAGTCCTAAAAATAGAACCAAAATGTTGAGAAATTTTTTATCACATTAATTTAAGGTGTTGAAGTGTCTAGTCCTAACAAGCTTATGCATTGGATTTTCATGCAAGACTAAACTTTTCCATGCTTACTTGAATCATGCAACAAGAAACCAATTCCCATGGGTTATGTTGTGCATTAACACTTGTCAAAAACTTGGGTTTATTCATTTATCTAACTATAGATTACATAGAAAAGGAAATATATGACTGTAGATCTTATTTCATCAATCATAAAAAATAAGAACATGAAGATAAGTGCCATGAAGTTTAAAGTGTTGATTACGTAAACTCATATAATGCATATTCTATAAGCATCATAATGAATTGTAAGCCACATATTACTCAATACAAACCCATTGATAATGTTTTAACTATCAATTAACTGAAGCATAACACCAAAACTAATTGTAACTTATATTAATATATATTACCATAAAGATTCATAACATAATGCCAATATTGAGTCACCTTACATGTCTCTACAAAGGGGGTATTTATACTTATTTTTCCCTGAAAAAGAACTTACATTATTAATGACAATTTGGTGACTAGATATTGATCTCTAGTAGATTGAGAGTCATGGTAGTCATTTACTTGTTTTCTCCTAAGGACACAGGCTTTCATGCCTACTATATTCTTGTTTGATGCTAGATATTTTTTTCTAAATATCCTACTTTTTATGGGTTGTCACAAAACTTGTGTGATGATCAAAGTCTAATTTGTCCTTGATAATCATTCCTCAATTGTCTCCCACTTCCCTCCCATTCCCCAAGTCTTTTACTATTATACTGAGTCCTATGCCCTAAGGTTCTCCATAGTTTTGTTCTATCTTTTACTAGGTCTTCTCACATTGTTATCTTCCACACCACTATCATAATTCATTACACTGGTTCTACACCATGATCTTCCTTTGCCATCCTAATTTCATGCCATGGTCTTCCTAAGCCATGCTCCTCTTGCATTATACTAGTTCTACACCAAAATCCAAAATACTTAGCTGAAATTTGGGGTCCAACACATTGCATAACCTTAGTTATACATACACCATTTTTTTTGAAATGCTAAAACATAGTGTTAAGCTTAATGGTGCCACATTTGACTCTATTTGCAAGTTGTTGACTTAGCATGAGTGATAATTTACAAAGAATAAGATTATGCCTACTAAAGAGGCTTACTATATAAATAACATGTCCCATCATAGAGATCATTGACATGTATAATGATAACTTTAGAACCCTTCTCTAAAACCCTTTCCATGACACTCTCTGAGTAAATCTTCAAGACACTCTCCACACTATTCTAAACAATATATTCAACAATCTCATCTACACTCTCCAAGATCTTCAAAATTAAAACATCACCATTTGCTATCTTCTCACTCATGTGGTTATTCTAATGATTCAACTTATTTTGGATCTTGTCAGCACATGAAAAAGCCAAATTTTTTGAAACGTGGTAGTATTGAACATCTTGAAAATGTATGTCCTTCTAAATGACCTCATTCACCACATAAAAATAAATCCAAGGAAAATTATGTGGATCATTCTAGTCGTATATCTTGTAGTTATTCCATTTGTTTTGGTTATTCTAATGCATCCTCTAATCAGGAGGTATCCTATATGGTTGAGGTCTATGATTTTGATGGACCTAATAGCTTATTCTAATTTATCAATGATTCACACATCTTGTGTGAGCTACTAGGATCAAGATGGGGATCAATTGTAATAACATTTTTTAGCACATGGTCTTACTTTTCATTCCATTTTTGGCTTTTTATATTTGATATTCATGGCATGGAGTAGATAAGATTGTTTGATTTTGATTCTCTTAGTGAATAAATTCTCACCTCTCACCAGATAGGGGAAAATATATAGCATTGGTTGGTATTTGATTAGCTATCAGTGATAGTGCAAGTTGATAGGGGTTACTAGAACATTTAATTCTGAACAAACGTGGCCAATTTTTGTTGGACATTAGGGAGATGTGCCATACACAATATGAGTTGGTCACTTTGATAGGATTTTGAGTGGAGATTTATGTGGATTGATGTAGTTAGATAGGTTTTGATCATGTTCTAATGTAGTATAGTATGATGATAACAGGTGATGAGTAGTATTTGATTGTGTTCAGTAGTTTTTTTTTGCCACAACTCATAGGGTAGACTTTTATATGGAGCGACATTAGTTTTGGTCAATACCAAGTTATACAACACACCAGTTGTAGTTATGTTAGAGTTTTTTTGATGATTTCAGAGTCATTACACCATTGTTATTATTATATATACCTTTGGATCAAGGGGGAGTTTTTGGGATTATTTTAATGATCCAAATTTATTTTAATTAGTTTACTTTGTTAATAAATAGGTTGGTTTACAAGAAAAGTTAGTTTCACCTATGTAACCACCCTGTGAAGATTTTTAAGATTTCACATACTTTGTAAATTTGTATCAAATGTTTTACATTGAATATATTATGATATTATTCCTCCAATTTTGATCTAACAATTTGAAGTCTACAAAATGAATAGATAATTCTAATTATTTTCATTGATGTATGCTAATCCTAGATGTGCAAAATCTATTGAAAGTTAGTATATTTCATTGTTTATTTAGAAATTGGTTAATATTGTGTTTATATTATTAGTGTGCATTAGTGTTTTCTCTCTAGTATATTCTTTTAAGAGTATTTATCTCTATCTATAGAGCCAATTAAACTATATATTGTGGATCTATATATAGGGACAAACTGACATTCATCTCAAACTCTCATCTCAAACTAACATTCATCTCAAACTAAAATTATTCATCCACATCCTAGATAGATATATATGCCTAACAACTACCTTATATGCCTTTATGATCTAATTTGTAATCTCCCAATTAAGGGTGTGCAATAGCAACTCTAAAGGGAACAACTTTCAGTTGAGGCCATCAAGTTTCCTATACCATTCTACCAGACTCCGTAGCTATGTTTTTTCATAACTATGTAATAGATATAAAAATCAATCATTAGTTATATAAATACTTTTTGATGTAGAGGTTCCCTTAAAAAGGTTTCAAATTGCAAATCTTCACCAAACACACTAGGCTTCTTGGCCTTCCTTCTAGCCCTTTTTACCCTATTTGTTGTTTAGTATGGAAAAGTAAATATATAATTTTCTTACTAATGATGTAATATTCCTTATATTACATTGACACACTTGTGTGTCAAGTTTGGGAAGCCAATTCCTTGTCTAAGTCAATTAGCCCTTCCTAGGCCTAATTCACCTTATTTCAGTTAAAATATGTACTACCCTATCCATACAGTTTTGAAACCATAAAAATAAGTTATATCATAGAAAAATCACTCAGAATACAAGTTTTTGAGAAATTTTTATAGTTGCAATGAGAGTTATTCACAAAACCCTAATCTAGGGCTTTTTAGTAGCCTGTACAAACCTGTAAGCATTTAAAATTTCATTGTAAGAGTTTTAGGACGTTTCAAAACTTAAAATTTGGTTCATAATGTCTATCGTAACCTTCCTAAACTTTTCCAAGCATTGGATTTCTCTTTCCAATCTGTTGATAAAGATTTCCAACTTGAAACATAACTGATTATGTATGCACAATCATACTTTTAGGTCTAAATTATGCTAAAGGTTGAATGATGCAAATGATAAGGTAAAATATATTTTAATAAAAACCTTAAATGAATTCCAAAAAACTAATGCAATGTATTTAACCATGTTAACACAAATTCTAAGTCCATTTTTTCTCAAGGGACATGCACAATACACTCAATCCATTCCAACACAGACTGTTACAAGAAATTGAGATTATTTTAATCAAAATCATGATTAAAAATATTAATTACATATTTATTTTTTATTAAAATAAAAAAAATTATATTACCTTGATAATTTGAGACAACTCATTCCATAGTCTTTCTTGATTTGATGTCAACACATAATTTGATTACAATAAAAGAAACTCCCTTAACAAGGGTCTGTCTATAGGTGGATTTGAACAATAATTGAAAAGATTAAATTTCCTTGTAGAATTATAAAATTAAAAAATTAAAAAACCTTTAACAACAATGATTCAATCAATAGGATTCCCTTAATCATGAAACATGGAAATTATAGTTTATTAGCCAAATAGGAATATGCTCATAATAGGGTCTGTAAGTCTTTTTTTGTTGAAATAGGGGATTCCTTTTCCTTATTGCTTCTAAGTATTGATTCAAAAAACATAAAATATATTCATAAAATTTTAAATCCATGATTTTTATATGAAGACAACCATTTTTCAACTTTCTTCGAGAGGTTATCAACATTAACAAGAGTCTTTTTAAAGGTGGCAAAGCACCAAAAATGATTTTCAAGACATATACCCACTTAGATCCTTGGAAATGAATAAATGGGTCTCTAATAACATTTTAAACCTATTAAAAATCTCATGGAAACATTTATACACCCCTGTATGTCCTAAAGCCATACTAGAAATTCAAATTTTAAACACACTAGTTTTGGTAAGAAATCCAAAATTTGAAATTTAAACTAGCTAATTGTACACCTAAGCTATAAAAATGAAAAATAAGAAATATTAAGTCCTTTTTAGGCCATACAAATAATTCCTAGACTTTATTCAATGTAAACAAACCAAAAATTGATAAAATGTACTCCCTAAGAGTGATGCCCCTGCATCATACTCCTAGGGAAAGAAAAGAGAACTCATGGATTGTTGCCCATGAGTGATTATAGAGTACTCCCTTAATTAATTATTTAATTCTCATTCATCCATATGGCATATTATACTAGATGGTTCTTCCACTTAACCAGATACTTGAAATACTACTTGTCTCAGGTCCTTTTAGTCACCTGTTTGTCCAATATGCATTCTAGTTCATCTGTCTTGGCCTTAGGAAACTAATATGCCCAATCTATGTCTATTGTAGTTACATCATATACTATGTGTTATATTTCATCTCCTTATTTATATGGGTACAAATCTAAAATATTTAAAATAGGTGAAATTCTAACTCTACTAGGCAACTCTAATTTGTATGCATTATTGGCAAACTTATTGAGAATCTTGAAAGGACCTATCTTCTTTACTTTTAGCTTGTTGTATTCAGATTTGGAAACCTTTCCTTCCTTATATGAGATAGGACTAATTCCTTAATCTATAAATTCACTTATCTCCTACTAAAATATGCCTGTTTCTTGTACTTGTCAACATTAGATTCTAAATGCTTTCTCACCTATTCATGCACCTCTTTCATTGCCATTGCAAAATCCTCACCTTAAAAAATTATCTTATCTATATTTATAATGTATCTAAATTCAAATACACCTCTTGGATGCATGCTATAGACTACCTAGAATGGACTCATTCTAATGCTTATGTTGGTTAAATCATTGTAAGCAAAATTTTCTTGAGACAACACAAGATCCCACTACGTAGGATGGTCCTTAGACAAACACCTCAAAAATTTCATTACTATGATATTAACCACCTCAATTTTCCCATCTATTTAAGGATGTTAAGTTTAATTAAAACTCAAATTAGTGCCTAGCTTCTTCCACAATGTCCTCTAGAAGTGACCAAGAAACTTGGTGTCCTTGTCAGAAATAATGTTCATAGGTAATCCCTGAAGCCTCACAACCTACTTGAAAAAAAAATTAGCCACATGTGTTGCATAATTAGTAGTTTTAAATGGTATAAAATGATCCATTTTTTATAATCTATCAACAAATACAAAAATGGAATCAAAACCCCTTTGTGTTCTGGGCAATCCCATCACAAAATCTATATTGATGGATTCCAAAGGCCCATTTGGGACTAGTAGGGAATGATAAAATATTGTATTAGTGATCCTACCCTTGGATAATTGACAAAATTTACACTTTTACACATGCATTCATACTTCTACTTTCATTCTAGGCTAATAGTAGTCCCTAGTGAGCAACTCCAATTTTTTGTTAAGCCCAAAATGACCTGCCATGCTTTTACTATGCTTCTCTTACATTAGATTTACTCTTATTGAGATATTTGGTACACACAACTATACTCCCTTGAATAATATTCCATATTGAAGTAGATAATCTAACCATGGATCCTTGTTAAGTGTACTTGGGTGCTTGCATGTAGGGTATGCCTCGTTGAAGTCATCATCATCTTCATATAAATATTTGAGTGCATCAATGCCAACACTTTCTAACTAAATTTCATGCACCAATAAGATGCTCCTACTCAATTCATCTACCACTTTATTGCTTTGTCCTTTTTTATTGATGGTGAAAGTAAAGTTTTACATGTAATGCACCCATTTGACATGTCTTTGGCTCAACTTAGGCTGGTTAGATATGAACTAAAGTGCATGGTTATCTTTGTATACTATGAACTCTTTTGGCATAAGATAATGCCTCCATTTCTTCAATGCTTGCACCATTGCGTAAAAATATAAGTCATATGATGAATACCTCTTCTTAGCATCATTAAACTTCTCACTAAATTAGGCTATAGGCCTTCCCTTTTGGCTTAGGACAACCCCTATGGCTACACCACTTACATCACATTCTATCTAGAATACCTTATTGAAGTATAAAAATTCTATTATGGGTTGCTCCCTGATCCTTTTCTTCAAGTAATGAAAACATTTTTATTCTTGCTCATTATAAACAAAGTGTTTCTTGTCTCCCTTTATAGTGTCAATGATGGGGGCACATATTACACTAAAGTTTCTTATAAAATTCATATAAAAACTTTCTAAATTGTGAAAACTCCTTACCCCTCTTGTTGTCCTAGGTTTTGGCCACTCCATGATTGCATTCACCTTATTCTTGTCCATTTTTAACATGCCTTTTGAAATTAAAAACCCAAGGTACAATATCTCCCTCGTCATGAAGTCACACTTCTTGAGGTTGATAATTAACCTCTCTTCTTGTAGCTTCCTTATCACCAACTCTAAATGATGAAGGTGCTCCTTATTGCTTTGGCTATAAATTAGTATATATTATAGATAAAATACTACAAACATTCCTATGAAATCCTTCAAAACCTCATCCATTAATCTCATGAAAGTACTAGGTGAATTATTCAAACCAAATGGCATGACCAACCATTCACACAAACCTTCATTCATATTGAAAGCAGTCTTCCACTCATCACCTTGCCTAATCCTTATCTGGTAGTATCCACTTTTGAGGTCTATCTTGGAAAAATATCTTTCTACACTCAATCAATCCATCAAATCATCCATATTGGGAAGTTGAAATCTTACCTTATGGTGATTTTATTGATGGATCTAGAATCAATGCACATGCTCCACTCACCTTCCTTCTTTGGTACCAACACTGTGGACACTACACATGGACTCAAGCTCTCTTTGATCAACCCCTTATCAAGAAAATCCTACACTTGTCTCTTGATATCAACATTCTCTTGTAGGATCATCTTATATGCAACCTTGTTTAGTAGAATTTCTCCAAGTACAAAGTCTATATGGTGTGTTATGCTCCTCATTAGTAGTAATGTGTTGGGAAGCTCATCAATAACTATATTAGCATACATTTTCAAAATTTCTTGAATTTCTAGGGGAATCTCATTGGTTTTAGTAGCTTTCATAATAGTCTTATGATTAATGACCAAAGAAAAACCTATCTCTTCTTCAAACATGGCATTCAAGAACTCTTTTCCACTTACCATCATCACATGTGAACCAACCTATTGATCACTCTCATCCTTTAAGGGCATCAAATTGTAATTAACTCCATCCTTAGTCAAGGTATATATATTATTTCTTTCATCATGAGTGGTTTGTCTATCATATTTCCAAGGCCTTCCAGAAAGCACATGGCACACATCCATGAGGATGACATCACAAATCACCTTATCCTTATATGTTACAATTTGAAACTCTACCCAACTCTACTCACTAACCAAGACTTGTTGTCCTTTATTCAACCATGACACCTTATATGGAGTGGGGTGAGGTAATTTCTTTAACCCAAGCTTGTTAACCATTTCTACTAAAATAGGATTGTCAATACTTCTTGAATCAATGACTATCTTAAAACACTTACCTTGGCATTTACATGATGTCCTGAAGAGTGTTTTACTTTGTGGTGTCTCCTTTTATTTGGATGGCTTGATTATCACCCTCCTCATGAGTAATGATTCTCCTAATTTAAGCTCTACCATTTGTGATGGAGAGAAAACACTCTCTTCCTCCCCTCCTTATGCAATCTAATTTCTCCCTTAATTTCTTGGGATTTTTATTGGCTAGTCCTTTGGGCACTCCCATTACTTGTGACTAGCATACTTGTTACACTTGCCTACAAATACATTGGATCCTCTAACCCTTGATGAATATCCACCTCTATTATAAGGTTTCCTACCTATAAATCCACCTCTTAAACTTATGGATTGCTATTGTAAATTGATTGATTCACTTTGAATATTTTTTTGTGATTTATTTCTACCCCCTTTCTATCCTTTACCTTTGAAATTTATGTCCATTAATCTATTCTATTTATTATGCCTCTTATTCAAATTATCTTCATCCTTGAGTGCAAATTGGTAGAAATCCTCTAATGTTCTTGGGCTCACAAGTGCTAACTCATCTTAGAGACTATACCTTAAACCATTTAATTACCTTTTAACTTTATCTTTATCCTCCTCAACATGACTAGACTTGATTTTCAGATTATATAACCTTTATGTGTATGCCTTCACACTCATTTCCTTCTGCTTCAAATTCTATAATTACCTAAACAAGTTTGTCTCATAATCACCTAGTAAGAACTTTCATTTGAGCTTGGAAATAATTATATCCAAAGACATGATCTTGTTCTTCCCTTTATTTATTTTATCATCTTGTGTGAAGTCCCACCACAATAAGTCATGCCCATTCAACTTGGTTCTTGTAAACTTGACCTTCTTGTCATCATGTACCTCTTCATACTCAAAATCTTTGTCTAACTCATTCACCCAATCCATGAGTTCATCTCATAAAAACCTCATACATATTTGGGTAATTACACCTTTTATATGGACCCTTGACTCATGATCACCTTCATGATCCTCTCTACACCTTGATCTTTAGGTCCTTCAACTGTCTCTTCTCCCTCTACTACCTCTAGTCTTGTGGCTCATCTTCTCTATCACTCAAGTTCCCTATTAGGAATCCTAATATTTGATATATTATTATATTATTTATCTTTGCATCAAATATTATTATAATGTCTCTTATCTCAACCAACATATTAACTTGGTTCCCTTGGTTCCTTACTATACCTCCTTTGTTTCTCTTAGGTGACATTATCAAATATTATGTAGGTAATTTGTCAAACAAGTACCTATTATTATATTTCCCCAAGAATATTATCTCTCCAAATTATTTATAGGTATCCAATGTTATCTATAATACCAAAATGATTCAAAGTTTCCCTTAAAAAGGTTTCAACTTTCAGCTATTCACCAAACACACTAGGCTTATTAGCCTTCTTTCTAGCCCTTTTTACCATGTTTGTTATTTAGTACAAAAAATTATAACTAAATTTGTCTTTAAAATGATGTAATATTATTTATATTTTCTTGAATCCCCTGTGTGTCAAATTTGGGAATCCAATTCCTTGTCTAAGGTCACTTTCCAACGTCTAGCCCTCTCAATTAGCCCTTCCTATGCCTAACTCACCTTGTTTCACTTGAAATTTGTAATAACCTATCTGTACACTTATGAAACCTTAATAATACATTATATAATATCAAAATAACTTATAATATACATATTTTATAATGTTTAATTGTTATAATGAGTATTATTCATAAAACCCTAATTAGGGCTTTTAGTAGCTTGTACAAACTTGTGAGCATTCAAAATTTCATTATAAGAGTTTTAGGATGTTTAAAAACTTTAAATTTAGTTTATAATGTCTATCATGACCTTACTCAACTTTTACAGTCATTGGGTTTCACTTTCCAATATGCTAATAAGGATTTACAACTCAAAACATAATTGACTGTGTATGGACAAACACACTTTCAGGTCTGTATTATGCTAAAGGTTGAATGATGAAAATGATAAGGTAACATATAGTTAAATAAAAATATTAAATACATTGAAAAAACTTAATTAAATTTATTAAATCATTTTAACACAAATTATAAGTCCACTTCTTCTCAAGGGACATGCATAATACACTCAGTCCATGTCAACACAGACTATTACAAGAAATTTAGATTGTTTTGAGAAAAAGAGTGATTAACAAGATTAATTAAATATTTATTATGTATTAAAATAAAAAAAATTATATTAACCTTTATAATTTGAGACAACTCATTCCACAGTCTTGCTTTATTTGATGTAAACACATAATTTGATTACAACAAAAGGAATCCCTTAACAGGGGTCTACCTGTAGGTGGACTTGAAAAATAATTTAAAATATTACCTTTCCTTACATAATTATAAAATTAAAATGTTAAAAAACATTTAATAACAATTATTCAATCAACATGATTCCCTTAATCATCAAACATGGAAATTGCAGTCTGCTAGTCAAATAGGAATATGCTCAAAATAGGGTATGTAAGTCTTTTTTTTAAATAGGGGATTATTTTTAATTATTAATTATAAGAACATAAAATAACTACATAAAAATATAAATCCATTAATTTTATATTAATACAACCATTTTTCAACTTTTTTAGAGAGGTTGTCAATGTTAACAAGAGTCTTTTTAAAGGTCGCAAAGCACCAAAAATGATTTTCAAGACATATACCCACATAGAACCTTGGAATGATTAAATGGGGATATAATAAAATTTTAAATTTTTTTAAAATATTTTTAAAACATTTATACACCCATAAAAGTCTTAAAGACATACTATAAATTCAAATTTTAAAAACACTAGTTTTGGTAGGAAATCCAAATTTTGAAATTTAAACTAGCTAATTGCACTCTTAAGCTGTAAAAATGAAAATTAAGAAATATTGAGGCCTTATAAGGCCAGTAAAAAAAATTCATAAACCTTATTTAATGTAAAAAAACCAAAAATTGATAAAAATTACTCCCTAAGAGTGATGCCCCTACATCACTTGTCCACCAAGAAATCAACGCAGGAAATGACCTTTTGAGACCATATAACCTTATTTTATACTTTAAACTTCCATAATTTTTAATTTTGTTTTATTTATACCTAACCACTCTATATTAGCTAACACCCATCTGTCCCACTTACTTAGGTTTGATTTCTTTACTAGGATTCTTTCACAACAAACAAACCTAGTTAACAACCTGCAAGCTTTACTTTCTATTCTAGCTCAAGGTTGTTTAACCCATACCTATAAATTGAGCTCTAGAGTGGAGTTTAAATCCATTGATATCATAAAATTTTATAGGCTAACCCATTTAAATTTTGGTATGTGCACAAGACTGATATCAACATAACTTATCTATTTTATGACTCAAATTTTGTAAAAATGGAATGTTACATGTATTTTTACCCACTTCTTCATCAACCTAAAATTATTGGTGATAATCACCCTTGATTTTTACTTGAATATTTAATAGATAAATCCATGGACATTTTCACACTATAAGTGATCTATTTTTATGTTGGTTTTGGTTGGAAATTGACCTTGGTGATTGTTGTACCCATAATACTGTGATGATACCTTCATCCTTAAACTTTGAACCTTTTATTGTAATGTTGTGATTTTTTGTTATGTCAAGACCAATTATTTTATGATAATTTAAAAATTATTTCTATTTTTGATGTGATAGTTGATCCATAAATATATGTCAAGTGGAAGGTAGGATAATTAAATTCTTATTAAGTAGCATTTGTAGTAGAACACCTAGTTTTTATTTTAGACTAGTATCTTGAAATATTATATAAGGTTTTGTATCCATAAATTATACATTATTGATTAAATTTTTCATTTATATAAAAATTTAATTATTGATACACCATGCAATGTGTAAGGGATCTTGTAACCGAGTCATATAAGATTTCACAAAATGTTTTCTCAATGGAGTGTTTTTTCCTAATCAAGTAAAATGTTTTTGATTGGAGATATGAACTAGAATAAAAATGATTTTGACCAGAGATATGAAATGGAAGGAGGTATATTTTATGGATTCTATACTTATGAACTAGATTTGGGATATAGCAAGGGGCCTAGTCCCCTAAAAACACTAAGTTAATGGAAGACTCCAACAACCCTAACCAAAGAGGAAAGAATGATAAATAAAAATAAAAATAAAAAAAATATAAAAGACAAGATCTACTTAAATAAAATATATCAAAATAAATAACCACTAAATAAAACCTATAAATTAACAACACAAAGGTAGCAAACTAACAATAGACCAAAGACTCTATAATAAAAAATAATATACCACTAGGAAATATGCCATCCAAAGAAGGTTAAATGAAGGAGAAAAAATGGAAAATATAAGAAGATATCCATGAAAAAAATCATTCTTCTCCCTTTATGGGAGATAATATTCTCCATCATCCATTAAGATCCATCTTTGATAAATTCCTTTGCTTCGATCCTCAGTCTTTTATCTTCTGATCTACATATTCTATGTTTAACCACTGAACCAAGATCCATATTGGGCCTATTAGATAAATAATGGGAAGGAATGCAAGGAGGGTATAAATAAAGGACTTTGACATCTTAAAGATTCACTTGATAGTTAACATCTAAATCACCAACTACAAAATCAACACAATCTAGTTGGTGGGAACCCAACAACCCACTAGAACTTACAACCTCCATTGATTAAGCCAACTACTAAGGGGGGATGGAATTCAAGTCACATTAGATATATAATGGGAAGGAGTGGGGTGTTGCATTAAAAACATACCATCTTTGTACTAAACAAAATCCTCATCATTTGAATTATGTCTTTTTCTCCATTTTAGAAGTGAGGTAGATAAGGAGAAGAGGGGGAAATCAAATTATAGATAGTATCTTGATTCCAAATAATATTATAACTAAATCACCTTAATGGAAGCAATTCATAATTTATGAATTGATTCCAAGAGCCTCTTGATGATACCAACTTGACTAAATGGAAAAGAGGCTTGGAAAGATCCAATAATACACAAAATATAATGAATCTACTACCCAAATAATTTTATTTAGTTTTAACATAGGACCCCAAAAACTTCACCAACATTTGAGTATGATTCACAATCCATATAAAAGGAGGAATATTATACAATCTGATCCATATAGGAGAACTTGTAATTTTTACCTTAACTAGATCAAAGAAAGGGGACCAATGGAAAAATATCCCATGTTTTCCAAAAAATGAAGGTCCCAAAGAACCAAAAAAATACCTTTCAAGTAAGTTACTAAAAATAACCTAGAAGAAACCATTACCAAGAAGGGAAAAGGATGGGGCATCAATGGATCTCTAAATTGAGGAAACCTAGTTGGATAGATCAATCAGGGGCAAGTGAGACCCAAAAATTCATCAAATAAAGATATAAGACATAATTCATTTTCCAAAACCAAAGTAAAGGATGTTACAATTTCCAACATAGGGGTTACCTTTTAAATAAGAACTGGGACATCGCTAATCATGAGGGTAGATTAATGATAAAAAATGGAAAATAAGGAGGAATAGTAGTAAGTTGAGCTAAATCTCTAGTGGATGCAAAGGGAAAATATTTAGAGTCCCTAGGTGCCCAAAACAAGGAGGAGTTCCAACAAATAGTGGAAGAATCTTGAAATTTCATGACTCACTACAACTATGGAAGTGTTGGAGATATTTATAATATCTAATTAATTCTTCCAATTAATAGGTGAAGCATCCACCACACCATCTAAATACGATGAGCCAAAATGATAAGATGTTATGGAAGGAGAGTTGGATTCAACATTGTTTCATTTACTAGTGATAATGAATTTATTTTTAACTATCTCCAACACTCCTGTTCAAAAACTTATATTTCCCATAACTGAGTCATGTCCACAAATAATTGAAAGTTTGGCTTTGTTAGGCTTAAAAAAACACTAATCAAACTTGTGCCATTCACTACATACTTATTAAAAACATTATCATCATTTCAGTTAAGAGTTGTAGGCAAGAGGTCCTTAGCCACACTCTTTTCCTCAGCTGGAACTAAAATCTAGTTATCCAAATCTACATGTGCCTTTATATCTAATTCCATTGTTTTAGCCAAATACCCCACACAAATAGTCCTATAAAAAATCATGTTGAGCATAGAGTAAGTCATGGATTTAAGTTTGTAATTTCCTTCATAGTTTTATCCCATGATTTTGTCATTAAAAAGTTGAATGACTAGGGCACAAAATGAAGGGTGAGGTAGCATAAGGTGCAAAAATCTACTACCATTAGGTGGTGTAAATTGATACAATTTTGGAGTATCAAGGGGATAAGATAATGGATATTCATCATATGTTTTTGAAACAAAATTGTATGATTGATTCTGAGAAAGGTTCTTACAAAACTATATTAGTTTGTATAGTTAAAATTTAACATAAATTATTTCAAGAAGATAAAAAATTTAGTGTAGATGGAGTGTTTATTGTGAGAGATTATTGTCATAAATTGATATTAAAACAAATATCTACACTATTTCCAACCTAATTGGTTGGAATTGGTGCCTTATCTTTATCCATATTTTGTTGCTTATGAAGAGAACTTGGTAATTGATTAATGCTAACCATGTTTGAATTATCATGGTACTCTCTTAGAACTATAGATGTAAGGTTGAGATGGGATAGATAATCATTAATATTTTACATAATTTCATTTTTATCATCATCATCACTATCACCTTCCATATGTATTCTATTAGGATCTTCTGAGTTGACCAATAAAGGCATATTTAGTATCTTCTTATTTGTAGCTTCAAACTTTTGTGGTGATTCCTTAACCATGTCTCAATTAATTAATATATTTATATTTTCCTCATTCTAATTTTATTGTATTCACTCTTCCACTTCATATGTATATATTTTTCCCATGGTATAACTTATAATAGAGGTGTAGGCACTAAAATCTTGGATTAGACACTTGACAATGTCAAGATTGTACCATACATTACTTTTGTGTACATATTTGAATCTTTCCCACACTTTTATATGGGCTCTACCTTCCTAATTTTCTATCAATCAACTACAAGAATTATCTAGTCTGTGCCTAATTTATTTATTATCTTAATCAAATTATCTCCTAATCATCAAATCCTTTTTTTATATTCCTTAGATGCCTCTATTTATAGTCAATTGGCTCTAGCTACTAGATTCATCCACCTATATTGGACCCATATATGCTACTTTTAATGGTCATTGTCCTAAATTCAAATTTTTCCTATGGTTAAACCCATATGTTTCTCATGTTGGTAGTGTAAAAAATTACCCAAAGACTCAATTATTTATGAACACAAGGCTTAAATTGATTCCTATCTAGAAAGCATATAATACCACTTACCAAGAGCATTTATATAATTTACACATTAATAAATATTTCAAATCATAAAATCCTTAAAAGAGTAGGATCTATCTAATTCTAAATCACCCAATACAAGCCATGTTACACATTATCAAGTGTTTAAATCCAAGTTAAAGGTTTCATCCATATTAGAGGATCATTATTTCATACATATACCTAACCAAGAGAACTACATGTATTTTAAGCCTTATTTAGAGTATTATAAATATAAGAAACACTCAACCACTCAGGGAGGGGTGGTTGGGGTTAGCTCAACCCATTTTTTCCATTCCATTTTTCAAGTAAACCTAGTGTCAAAAGTGGATCTCAGGTTTCAAGGTGAAGGAGACATAATTATGGAATTTCAAATAACATCAAGGTTATAATTCTTTACAAAAAATGGTTTAAAATTAGGTGTAGTGACCTATACTAAAATAGTTAGGCATGACTCATAGGGACATTTTTGGTAGGGATCAGACATCTCTAGATTTTTATAGGTGTCTAGTTACTACCAAACTCCTCCATGCAAGTCTATATAGTTGGTTTCTAGATCTGAGTCACTCTTGATCTAGTTTCAATAATTATTGTCATTTACACAATAGTCTTAGACCTAAAAAAAATAGTAATAGACTAAGTAGCCTAATATTATTAGTCATTTCTATTTATAGAAAATTATAATTAAACATCTTTCACATTCATATTTTCTTCATTTAGATGCATATTAGACAATCTAATTTATCTTAAGTTTTTATATTATTAGATCATACTTTTAAAAAATAAGATAAAACATATTGGTGAGCCCAATATTTATATTGAGCACATCACACCCTAAGTTTTTCTTAGGGTTCCATCCTTATTTATAGGGTTTTAGATTTTTGTATTTCATTTTGATTTTTAGACCTGATGTTTTTATTATTCCTCACTCACATAAATCATTTATGGCTATAATGGATGTGCATAGTTTATGTTTTATGATCAAATTATGATTATAATCATTACATATTGTTTTCCTAAAATACACAATATTTTTAACAACTATGTGATCAAAAGGTTCAAATCATTATGCAATAATATTAAGTTTGAAATTAATCATGAAAATTATTGAGCCTATTTTTTGAAACCCCTCCTTTTATTTTTCAAAACAAGTACTTTGAAATGATTCTCTTGTATTGACAACATTGTTGTAACATCTAAAACCATCAGTTGGGGATCTTAGTTCATTATGTCATTTAAATATGCATTTTATGTTAAATGTTTATTATGACTTTATCTTTGGTGAAATTATTACTCTAAATTACAAATTTATTTCAAAATCATATAATTGAATCAATGAAAATTTAGTATATCCATATTAGCAAAATTCATTCTTCATGAGTATCAATTAATATGATCAAATTCACAATCTTATTTGATACATAGGTTCATAAAGCAAGTAACATTTGTGATTAAAGGTTGAGCATAAATGTGCTTATTTAATTTCACTTGATCATTGTTGAATGGATTATATTTTTGGATCATAAGTTAAAATAACTATTACTCAATCAAATGATTTATTCAAAGCAATATCTACAAGTGTTATTAATTTTTGAAACCTGAATATTTCTAAGGGTCTTGAAATAAACTTTAAATACTTTAACATAAGTATTTCTAATTATGACATAGGGGTCAAAGGTCATAAATATATTTAAAATAATAAGGTATTTAATTCTTATAAGGTTATATGTTCATTACATTTATTGTGGCTATGTTTTTGATAAAGTAAGGCGGCAGACCAGGGGCCGAACCCTTTACAGAGCAAAAGAGACAAGAAGGAAATCAAACAAAATATGCCTTCTGAGAAGAGTTGACACTAGCAGAGTACCAATAGACACAGAAACAAAATAAATAAGAAATAAAAAGATGAGAATCAGAGATGTCTCTCCTTACATAGCCATTGATTTGAGAAGATCATTCAGTTTCTCAGTATTATCCACATTGATAGTAGGCCCATCATTACCCACTTATTTTAGCATAGACATGTTCAAGAGAATTGTATTCCAAAGCCCATTGGTGAGGTTATACTCCAACTTCTGAATATGATCCTTTAGGGCATCAATTTTAGATTTCTAACCAATCTCATTCTCTATTTCCTCACTTGCTTCCTTGACATACACTTTCCCCTTTTTGTCAGTAGTTTCTGTAATGTCAGCACCATCCTCCTTAGTAACCTCAAATTCCCTAGTCTCTTGCTTACCTTCAGTGTCCTCAGAAATTTCCTAGATTTCCAATTCCTTAGACTCTTCCTCCTGGGTTGCTTCCTCTGAAGTGATCTCTAAATAATTAATAAGTCTGGCCTTAGGGGCAAGTTTACCAGCAATCCACCTTGACCTTCAGACTCCAGAGGAGAAGCCCTCCTTATTAGCCTTTGAAGACTTATAAGATTTACCACCTTGACCCCCCGTGGCCCTGCCAAGATTTTTGTGGGTCCCCTCAGTGGTACCCCCAATATTCTCTTCCTCTGCATTAACCTTCATCTTCTTACCCTTATTGATCATAAAGGAGCCAAGCATGTCAACAGGGGTCTCTTCTAGGGTGGAGAAAGATACATCTTTAGTTTTGGTAGGAGTAGGGGAAAAATAGGACTCATCGATAGCATCACCAGACAACAGATTGGAAGGAATATCTCCACTATCAATTTTGATAGTCTTGGATGGCTCAAGGGCTCAGTGAAAGTTATACAAGTAGAAAATGAGGCCCTGGTGTAGGGGAATCAGGTTCACATCTGGCTTTTTAGACATTTTTGCTCTCACCCTTAGGGCAAAATGTTCTAAAGAGGAGATAAGGTAAAAAGGAAAACTAATGAGAGCATTGTGCCTAAAGTGATTTAAAAGAGGGAGATGGTAATTATAGAACCTAGTAAATCATCCTTTGAGTGTGAAGTACTTCATGAGAATGAAGCACACTTCATCCCATCGTTTAGGTAGTTTACCACGCTTGAATCCTCCTTGATAAGGGATGAGTTCTTCACCTTCTTCCAAGAGCATTTTATGGCTTTCAAGATCCATAATTTGTGTTTTCCTTTGAAGCTTTATCCCCTGCATGGTCATTCCTATAGCCATAACAATCACCTTTTTAGAGATTTCACAACTATTTCTGCCAACAATGACATACCTATTTAACCAAGACCTCACAAATTGCTTAAATAAGTTTTCATCAAACCCATTAAGCCTTTTCAGATATGGGATGATTCCCCCTTATTTAAAGTAATGCCAAACCAGTAGATTATCTTTGAATTCATAGTAGAAGATTGGTTTTGTTATAATTTGGTCTCCTCCCATTTTAGATTTGTAAACCCAACCCGTGGAGTTCCTAAATTCAACCTTCAGCTTTGAAGTGGTTACAAACCCTTGCTCCCACTTATGCATAATGAAAATGTAATGGCTCATAAT
The DNA here is from genome assembly GCA_037957365.1 of Torreya grandis. Taxonomy (NCBI): domain Eukaryota; kingdom Viridiplantae; phylum Streptophyta; class Pinopsida; order Cupressales; family Taxaceae; genus Torreya; species Torreya grandis. The sequence goes on from JARHVA010000807.1 coordinate 2,336,376, forward strand.
TCAAAATACCATATAAAGATGATGTTGGCTACTCCCATGCTTGGAAATCATTTCCCATTGATCTTCATAATGAGACCCACGTGCCTTAACTTATTGATATAATAAATCATGAATGATTGTTAAAAGAGTACAATAGTTATCAAGTTCTATGATCTACGATGGCCCCCTCCAAATGGACCACCTTTGAGAGCTATCCTTCTCATAATTTTGACTCATCCTTGACAAGTCATCTCCTTTTGAATAATATCCCTAATGTTTAAAGGAATATGGACAACTTCGCACCACACCCGCCAATCTAAAAATTGCTGACCAAGATTGGCACATGCATTAACAACATTGTTTCCCTCTCTATAAATATGAGAAATCTCCACTTTAGAGAAATTTTGCAAAAGAAATTGGATATCCCTAATGATATATTTTAGCTTAATTCCCACATTCGATGCTTTATTAATTACATCTATGACCATTTTAGAGTCTCCTTGTATACTCAAATTCATTATTCCTAGGGATATAGCCAATTTTAACCCCCATAGGAGAGCCATTACTTTAGCATAGTTATTGCTCTGGAATCTTATTCCACCAGCATAAACAACAATCAATCATCCTTTATCATTTCTTATAATTCCTCCTCCACTAGCTTTACCATCAGACTTGGATGTCCCATAAAAGTTTAGTTTCATTTAGTTAGGCTTTAGGGGGATCCATTTAGTATTTAGTCTCTGTAGAATTTTGGAGTTATTATAATTAGGGATTTGGTTTAGAACCTTCTATTTAGCTGCAATTTGATTTTCAACTTGAGATAGGGGTTTCTATGTAGAATGAATATGGGAAGTGGTGACACTTTCCATAAGAGTCTTAACAAAGGAATGAAACACCTAAGATGCATTTCTAGCAGTGTCCCTAAAAATTCTATGGTTGCACTCTTTCCATAAACTCCAACTCAAAAAGGGTAGAGTTTGATTCCATAATTCCATAATCCAAGGATGTGTAAAGGTTATATTCTAGCTGAGGATTACTTCTTTAAGGTTAGAATTATAGACCCATTCAATACCAAAGTTATTTAGAATTATGCCCCATAATTCCCAAGAAAAATCACAATGAATGAAGAGGTGTGAAATTGTTTCCTCTTTTGAATCACACAAACAACATCTGTTGACCAGGGTAAACCCTCTCTATTGAAGGTTGTCCAGTGTTAAGATTTTGTTATGATTAGCTGCCCACTAGAACATGTTAATTTTTGGGATAAGTTTATAATTCCAAGACTTTTTCCATATATCTTTATTTTGAGCCTCAGGAATTAGTAGATGATAAGTAGACTTGACAGAAAATGATCCATTCTTATCTGGCCACTAGTACTGTTCATCTTCACAGGGGAAGAGAGGGATTCTGGTCCCCTAAATCCACTGTTAGATCTCTTAAACTCTAGGGAAAAGCTCAAGCTGGTGATCACAGTAGTCCAATAGATTTTTCTAGCTCCACATACCATTGTTATTATCCATGTAATCACTGACTCTATTTCTAAAAAAATGAGTATCCAAGTCAACAATCTCTCCATAGTTTTCTTGTGTGATGAGAGCCTTGTCTTTTAACCAAATATCATCCTAGAATTTAATATGCTATCCATTTCCTAGTTTCCATCTAATTCCTTGCTTAAGAAGGCTTCTGATTTTTAACATTTTATTCCATATCACATATCCCTGGGGTAACCCCATCTACTGAAGAAAGTTGGAACCATCAGTGCTATGCATATATTTGGCATACATTATTTCTCCCTAATCATTATTTTTATGGATCAGGCTCCAATTAATTTTTGAGAGAAAGGCTTTGTTCATGTTCTTGATAGACCTAATATTGAGGCCACCATGTGATTTTGGAAGACACACTTTTTCAAATTTGACTAAAGACATTCTCTATTTATCTTCCATTCTTGTCCATAAGAATTTTCTTTGAATCTATTCTAGTTTTTCAGCAAAATATGTAGGAAATTTTAAAGAGAGACAGGAAGTATGTAGGAATCCCTTACAGAGAGTCCTGAAGAAGTTGCAATTTACCAGCACTGCTGAGGAGTTTCCATTTCCAACCAAGAAGTTTACTCTGCGTTCTTTCCAAAATTCCATTCCAAAAACTAGGAGATACCTCTTTGACCATGAGGGGGAGACCCAGGTAGGTAGCTGGTAGAACAACTTCAACACATTCCAATATATCAATTATTATTTGTCTAAGGTCATTAGGAGTATTGAAGAAATACACATTGATTTTTTGGAGAATTATACTTTGCCCAGACTCTATGGCATAATTATTTAAAACATTCTTCCATCTTCTAGCTTCAATCACTGAGGAGATGCTAAAAAAGATGGTATCATCCACAAACTGCTACACCACCATAGGATAAAGGGAGGAGGTAGGTTTGATGCCCACTAGATTTTTTAAGGCTATATCTACTTATATGTATCTTGCTAGTGCCTTTGCCATTATGATGAATACGTATGGGGAGAGAGGGTCCCCCTGGTGGATTCCTCTCAAAGATGAGAAAAACCCTCTAGGTACACCATTAACTAGAACCAAAATTTTTGTAGAAGAGACAACATTCCATATCAAGCGAGACATTTTATCATTAAACCCAAAATTTTTGATGACTTGGAAGAGAAAATTCCATGAGACCCTATCATATGATTTAGAAATATCTAGCTTACGAGCCATACCATGGATTTTGCTCTTGTCCATAGAGTGAATAGTCTCATGTGTGGTGATAACAACATCAAGAATTTGCCTGCCTGGGATGAAACCTTTTTGTGTAGGGGAAATAATTTTGTCTAATAAAGGTTGAATCCTCATAACCAACACTTTAGTGTATAGCTTGTAACTAGTGTTGCATAGACTAATGGGTTTGAAATCCATAATGTGTGTGGATTGTGACTTTTTAGGAACAAGTACTATGAAAGTATTATTAGCTTGTTTCAAAAGTTTACCTAATCTAAAAAAGTCACAAACAACAGTAGTAAGATCCACTCCTACTATCTCCCAATATTCTTAAAAGAATATGGGAGGGAAGCCATCATGACCCAGAGCTTTGAATTCACCCATGGAAAATAAAACAGTATGGACTTCCTCCTCGGATATAGGCTTTAGCATCTCTAGATTATCTTCTTTAGTTATCAAACAGGGGATTTTATCAATGAATTAGTTCATAGATCTATCATTCCAATCATCATTGTTTTCTTTAGTGAGCAAATTCTAAAAGAAAGCCCTGGCTTGTTCCCTTATCTCATTATCTTCGATTATAATGTCACCGCTATCCAAACATAGCTTAGTTATGGAGTTGTCCTTCCTATGTTTCATGGCTAAGAGATGAAAGAAGGCAGTGTTCCTATCCCCCTCTTTAAGCCACTAAACATGAAATTTTTGTTTCCAAAAAACCTCTTCTCTTTCCATAATATTCTTTCATTCAAAAGATAGGACATTCTCTTCTTCTAAAGTGTCTTCTGAATCATCACGTTGAGCCATCCATTACTGAACATTTGAGTTTTCCTACTATGTTTTTCTTCTGCTGAAAGACCTAACCAAAGCTATATCTATTCCATCCATGAACTTTTTGTTTGATATTCTAGAAGTTTTTGACTATTCTAAACATAGGAGTGCCCTGAATAGGAATTTGCCACCATTAGGCCACCATTTGTCTAAAGTCTTTGTGTTTGATCCACATAGCTTCAAAACGGAATGGGAAAAGACCATGTTGTCCCTGGTCTCTCCAACTGAGGAAGATCGAGTAATGATCAGACATGGTTCTAGGAAAAGCCTGCACATGCATATTATGATAATCATTCCAATTACTCAAGATAATAAATCTATCTAACTTAACCTAATTCATTTGATGTCCTCTTCTTCTATTAGACCAGGTAAAATTTTGATTTTGCAATTCTATATCCAATAGACCCCAATCATTAATAAATTTGGCAAAGTAGAACATGCTATCTGAGTAATCAATAATCCCACCCTATTTTTTAAAAGGGTATAGATGAGTGTTAAAATCTCTAGCTAGCATCCATCTAGTGTTCTGGGAATTATTCTTGAGACTACTCAAGTCAATCCATAAATTCTACCTCAATGCTTATTATTTGGGCCATAGACATTGATCAATGACCAGTTCAAAGAGTTCAAAGAGAAATTGATAATCGAGAAGTGTGTGTTATAAGCCATAAGAGATCCCTAAATTTTAGCACTATTCCACATATTTACAATCCCCCCCTGAAACCCCTTCAGCTGGACTGATGCAAAAAGCCGCCTTAGGCCGTATGTAGGCAACAATTTTCTTAAAACTCTCCTCATTCATCTTGAATTCTCGGAGTAATAAAATATCTAATTTATTATCTAAAATATAGTTTTTAAAATAAAACTATTTTGAAGGACTATTAAAGCCCCACAAGTTCTAAGATAAAATTCTCATTTAGAGAATTTGAGGGGATGGGTCTCCAATGTTTTCTATTTACCACTAGCAATCTCCTTGGCAATCTCTCTTTGTCTTGTTTCTCTTAGGGTTAGTCTCCCTTGTTTGGGATTAGTGCCAACATCTACAAATTTTTTACCTTTTCGGTTCTTTTTCTTTGGGTAACCCATTCCTCTTATTAATTACTACCATTTTGTCTTGTTTCACCTATTACTAAATAATTGCCTACTTGGTCTCTGACTTCTAGAGCATGGAAAATATCTGTGTTTAACTATAAGTCTGCTTCTCCTTTAGTAGATAATATTTTTGGAGTTAATTTTTCCTGTTTATCTCTTGAAACTTTGTCTTCTGCTTTATCTTCCTCTATCAGTTAGACACCTGTTTCTCCTTCCTCAAACATATTGGTCTATTGGTCTAAAGGGTTAGTTGTGTCTATTATTTCCTTCTGACTATCATTTTCTGATACCTTCTTGTTATTTTCCTCTAGGACAACTTTTCCCCCATTACCAAAGACATCCTCCTTACCCGCCTTATCCCCTACCTTTTCTATATTACTAGGGTTTTTTGCATTACCTCTCATTCCCTGATTGCTAGGATCTATGTGATTGTGAAACTAATCCTCACCTTCAATCTAGGAATCATCTTTCCTTCCCATTTACTTCACCTTGCATTGTGTCATTAAATTTCCCTTTTTTTTATGTATTTGATAGAAAGTGGTAGCATCTTCATATGTGATCAGCTGAGTCCAAGTCCCATATTTAGAGTTTAGCTCTATAGATGTAGGGAGAGTTTGATTAATCTCAACATTGACACACAATATACCATACACACATCTAGACTTTGTTCTAGTTATATGATCTATAGTGACTTATTGGCCAATAGAATTGCCAATAGCTGTAAAAAAAAATTTGTCCTAGAATTCCAATGTTCCCCCTGGCAATCTTACCCAAGAAGGAGTAGCCTTACTGAGGTCTGAGTTAGGATCAAATCTTGGTTCCCATGAGTACAAGGCAAGAGAATGTGGGCCATACAACCATGGTCCTCCAACAAGAATAGCTATCATATCCTCCCTATTCGTAAATCTAAATAGGAATAAGCCTCTTGACATAGTAGTGATCGACACACTACCCTTAACTTTCCACTTAGACAAAACCTATTTCCTTACCATCTCAATATTAGGAAAAAAGGAGAAAAACTTACCTACCAATGCAAGGTCCATGGATGCCATGATTTCCTCTACCAAATCATTTGGGATAGTCAAGGCCGTGCCCTCAATGGAAACAGGGATGCTCGACATGTTTTTAGAGGAACACATCTTTTCACTTGTTAGTGCTTTCTTCCATCCGTTGGATGGAATGTCCTCTATCAGATTCTTATTCAGGTCCTTAGAGGCACTGCCACTGGTAGTAGCCTCCATTGGATCCGTGATCACTCCGGTTGCACTCAAGGGACCCTACTAGGTGGGAAAAAACTAGTTTCAAATTTTTTTTGCACAGATCTAGTTCCTTGATTGTTGATGATACTGATTGTGGCTATGTTGAGGTGATTGACTTACATGACTATTTTGATAAATGCAAAGGTGGTGGAATGCTTACATGAGTTATTTTGGGTTCAAAGTGTAGTTAAGTGATTAAATAAGGTATAAGATATGTGGTTTTAATGTGATCATGATTTGGCATATATTTTGGGATATGTTTTATGCACCTATAATATTTGGAATTTAAATCCTATGTATTATTCATCAAATCAATATTTTTAGGTGGTAGATTAGTGGCAACTTTGGTCATGACTAATTTTGTAAAAATTCTTAAAATTATTGGTTGAGTTAGAGATAAGTATTGGCAAGTTATTATCCAATCTTTGTCTAACACATAGATATTTATTACTTCAAGCATGACAAAATAAAAAAGGCAAATTTAATTCTATTAGTTGTCATTCTTGGACAAGCTTACTTTAGAAGCAAAGATTTGGAGCCGAGGAGAAAAAGTTAAAATTTTGTTGAATAATTTTTAGGTGAGGTATGGATTTAATTTCATTTATCATGAGAATAAGAAATTAAGGTATTATAAAAGCTTAGATAAAGTGGGTTATGAAATTTATGAGTTTGATAGAGGTTGGTTTAATGGTTTACTCAGTCAATTTTGCAAGCAAGTGTTTATTTTTCTTTAATGAAAAATAATACAGATCTTACTAAGCATTATTTTTAAGAATATTCATTAAAGAATGATATTTGAAGCATGCAGTATATAGGGATGTTAATCTATGGAATAAAATTGATGAATTTGTGTTTTCATGTCATTTATTCTTAAAAAACTATTTGAAATAGTTGATTATGATGCGATTCTGGAAGATGCGAATTGATTGATATGGGTTTCAGAAAAACATTTGAGAATTTTGGTTAGAAAATTTTAGTGTTTGTGAAGAATATTTGGAAATTTTTTTGCATAAAATTCATCATATAATAATTTTGGTCTAAGTACAAGTTGTTTCGAAATCACAAGTTATGATTAATACAAAATTTCTTAATATATTTTGCATTTAAGCTTTGTTGAATAAACATAATTATTTTTTGTATGATAAATAAGAAGAGAATACATTATAAATATGTCACTTTTATCATAAATTATTTATAATAATGTTGGATTCATTTGGCATTAAAATATAAATTTTATACAAATTATTGGTTTACCATTTTGTTTTCTTAGGTTTTGAAGCAAGATACAAATCTTTGATTTTTTGTTGAAGACAAATCTTTGTTGGAAGTTTATATATATGAAGTATAAAAAAGGTTTGGTACCAAGTTTTAGAAATATTTTGATCTTCATCGCATGGTTTAAAAAATGATATTTGGTAATATCATTCTCATCTAGAGCTATTTTATTATTTTCTGACACTGATACATAGGTTGTGTTAAGAAAATTTAGATTGTAGTATGTGGAAGTGAAATTTTTATGTTTGCTTGAACTATGAGAAAGCCATGCTTTGGAGGTTTTACAAATGTTAAAGGACAGTCAGTTCTATAAATTTATAAATTAAATTTATATTTTTTATTAGATTTATATATTGGTAAAAATGGATGGTGTTTTGTGAGTGCTGATTTTAGTTCTTATCAGATTGTAGCTTTTGTTGATGACATATTATTTATTTTTTTAAATTTCAATATTTATATATATATATATATATATATATATATATATATATATATATATATATATATATATTTAGACATTGAAGATAAGGGGTTGTAGATTTTTGTTATGTGGTCTCCAAAGAGTTTTTGTTGATTTTTTTTACCTTTCAGAATGTCAAATTGGACACCCCCAAATTCAAATAATGACCAAGAAAATACGTAGAGAATAGATCAACCTGAGAATAGAGAAAATTCATTTTTCCATAATTTTATGTGTAGAGGTTATTTCTTTGCTAAAAGGAGGTCGAGTAGGAATTTTTCAAGACCTTTCAATAGGGGAACTCATATGTCAATCCACTTTAGTGCATATGATACTATTTTTTGGAACATTTTAAAATCCTTATCATTTAACCTTATAAATGCTAGAGCAAATCAAGGTTGGAGAAGGACTTATTAAAGAAACCATCCATATAGATGTGGAAATTCAAATGGTTCTTAGAGAATGAAAAATGCTTTACAATCAGAATAAAATTCAATTTATTTTTATTCTCCTCATAGAAATGAATAGTTACCTAAAAATTATTTACATCAAGTTGCTAAGTTACACTCTCATGATTTAGTGCTTTTGAACCAAAAACTTCTATCTCCTAAATTGGCTAATTGGTTTTGAATCACATCAAACAAAACATTGTGGTAAATTTTGAAATCTTGTAATTAAAGTTCCACAAGATGAGATAATTAGGTGTATGACTAATGTTCAAATTTTTGATATTCCTAGAAATTGTGTGATGTTTTTAGGTAGAGATCAGTCTAAAGAAACTAGTGAATTTTTTGAAAAAAATACCACTTATATTCCAATTAGAAATGAAATTGTCTTTATTCTAATAGAATATTGGTCTAGTAACCCTATTGACTCAATGCCTCCTATTGTGGCCGATATTGAAATGTGAATTGGTACGTATGAGTTGATGAATCTTGATAAACCTCTAAAAAATATCAAAAATTATTTTTCAAGAATGATTTGTGGACTTTGTATTTTGATGGTGTTTGTTCAAACACTAGTAGTGGTGTAGGAATTTGTCTTATTTCTCCCATAAGTATAATATATCGTTATTATTATAAGTGGTCTTTTGATACTATTAATAATACAACAAAGTTTGAAGCTTTATGTCTTGGTTTGGAAAAGTCTATAGATTTGAATGTTAGACACTTAGAAGTTTTTAGAAATTTTAAATTAGGTATCAGACAAGTAAGAAAAATTTATAAGATAAATCAAACTCATCTTCATCTCTATACTCAAAAGGTTTGGTCCTTGAATATTTTGAAGCTTTTAATATCATGTACATTCTCAGAGAATTTAATTTACATGCTAATAAAATTGTTTTTACTTCAAACACTATAATAAGTGAAATATAACTAACTATAGAGTGTTTCTTTTTATAAATATTCAGACTCAAAAACTTTCTAACTTAAATGAAAACTAGACTATTTTTAATTGTGAACCTATTGATGCTTTTATCAAAGGCAATTATTTTGATAACGATGATTATGCTCTTAATTATGGAGATTATTTATAATTGAATACTAATAAGTTACCTACTATTTTGGTGAGCTTAGAATCTTTGTTTCCTCTAAATTATCAACCTAAGTTCTCATGGAGTGAAAACACCTCTAGAAGTATTATTGGATAGACTATTCAAATAAATTGTAGATTTGATGAAGAACCAAAGTTTGTTTATTTGGGAATACAATTTACTCCTAATGAGAAGGATAAGTTTATTAAAAATTTTAAATATTTAATTTATATTTTTATTGGTCTTATAAACATTTAAAAATATACAATAAGAATTATGTAAGACATGATATTCCTATTAAATGTGGTATTAAACCTGTTAAATAAAAAATATGTAGGATAAGCCTTTTGTTGTAAGACACCATCAAAAAAGAGCCTGATAAAATGATTGATGATGGTTCCATTTTTCTTATAACTTAGTTTGAATGGGAGGCTAATCTATTACCCATACGTAAAAAGAATGGAGATATTAGACTTTGCATATTCCTCCTCCAAGTATTGATCAAATTATGCAACAGACTGTAGGATTTGAAATGATGTCTTTACTTGATGGGTTTTCAAGTTATAATCAAATATTTGTGAACCCAGATGATAGACATAAGATAAAATTCAAAAATAGAAGAGGAAGTTTCATGTTTAATAGGATACCCTTTAGTCTTATGAATGTAAGTGCAAACTTTCAATGAACTATGCATGTAGATTTTGATGATTTAATTGGGATCATTTTGCAAGTAGATACTTAGATAATATTACAATACATTCTTAAAAAATAATCATTTGGATCATTTACATGAAGTATTTTAAATATGTAGAAGCACAATATTTCCTTTAATCCTAAGAAATCTATTTTTGGTGTTACTAAAAGTAAGTTATTAGGGCATATTATTTATAAGGATGAAATTTCAATTGATCCTGAACATGTTAAGAAATAAAAGAGTTTATAGCACCTAAATATCAATTAGGTCTTAGGTCAATCTTTGGCAAAATAAATTTTGTATCTAAGTTTATATCATAATTTGTTGATAAATCAAATCCTTTATATATTTTGTTTAAGAAAAATCAGTCATATTTATGGGATACAGGAGCTTATTTTGATTTAAATAGTGTGAAGAATGTTATTATAAGTGCACATGTGCTTTCTAAACCTAATTTTTTTAAGCCTTTCATTATTAAAGTTAATGATATAGATAAATCATTAGGTGCTATGATTATACAAGATGATAAAATTAATTATGAAAGACCTATTGGATATATGAGTCAAGTCCTAAAAGACTTAGAAACTAGGTATCCTCTTATTGATAAATTTGTTTTATCTTTAGTTTCTTATTTAATTAAATTCTATCATTTGTTAATGGTAAATAAAGTTGTCTTAAGATCTAATGGGCCCATTTTATCCTATCTTTTAAAAAAACCCCACTATACAAAGAAGGTTAGCAAAGTGGATTTTAAGAATTTAAAATTTTGAAACATCTAAAAGTATCAAAGGGAATGAATTAGTAAAGCATTTGGATAAAAATTATTCTTCTAATATTAATCCCATGGTTTTATTTATTTCCGACTCTTTAAATGCTAAACCTCATTTTTAGACTATGAGAGTTACTAATTTTGTAAAAACTTTTAAGTTTGGACTTGAAATGAAAGATTGGGAATATTTAAAATCAAAATATGATTGATATCATGACCTTTTATATTGTTTTGAAAACTAGGCTTGTCCTAAAATTTTAGATAAAATACAAATAAGGTCATTAAGAATGAAGGTTTTGAAATTTTGTTTACTTGAAAGTCTTTTATTTTATTGAAGTTGAGATGGTGTATTGTTAAGATGTCTAAATCATTCTCAAACTTACAAGGTTCTTAGAGGATGTTTTTGATGGTTAAAATTGTGCTTGTTTCTAACACCAACAACGAGAAGTTTTAAGAATGTGGGACTTGCAACTTGAAACGACCTCTAGATTTTTAAGAAGATGGTCTCTTCTTTATCTCAAGTGTTGGGAGGAAAGGGATAAGAATTTAAACAGAAACACAAATGCAAAGAAAGAAAATATAACTATGGTGATACGCTTAAATTTAATTTGACTCTTAATTCTAAGCACATTGAAACTATATGTAAGACTCAATTACATTAAAGAGCACACAAGGCTTGATCAATGTAAGAGATAGAAACAATAGAGATAGAGGCTCATAGCTTAGAATAATTTCGCAATGACACAAAAAACATTGACAAAGGCACATAAGTTAGTCTTCTTATTAATTCTCCAATCACATAAAAGGCATAAAAACATGCACAGTTACATAAAATTTCCAACTCAAGAAAATAGAACAAAGGCAAATGATATTCCTGATCACAGATCTAAAATTCTAAAACTCTTAACAATAGTCTCTCACAAAAAATTCTCTCCAATCTTTTGATCCTGCCTTATGGTGATCTCTACACCCCTCTTTATAGCATTGGATTCCCTCCAGATTGTCTGCATGTTCCCAATCTAACAGCCCAACTGAACTCTAACTAAACTGGAAGTGTCTAATAGAAGATATTTCTTAGATTCTGAAACATTCTATCTTCCTATAGTTCATTGACTGAAACATATACATAAGACGCTCCCTTCAATCAAACAAAAGAGGACACTTGGCCAATTTCTTGAAAACCTTCTTATTACTCAGGAGGCACCAAAAAATGACACTTGGCATGTTCTACAGCATTTATTGGATACACACGACACTTTCTGCATAACCTATACTCTTACCATGTCTTCGCTTAGAAGTGTTCCATCTTTGACATCTATCACCATCCGTTTCTCCAAAACTTAAACAACTTACATATAAAATGGGACCCTAAGCAGTTTTTACCCAAGAAACTTCAAAAAGGGAACAAGGACATGTGGCACTTTCTGCTTATTCTTGACAAAGGACACGTGGTGATTTATATTGCCTTTAGCTACCTTTTGAGAAACCTATGGAAGGTGAGACATGTCTATCTCTGCATTGCCTTGTCTATACTATAGAAACAATCGGGACTCATTTCATACTTACACAAATGACACTTGGTGGCTTCCACTTGCCTTAGAAAAAAACCTGGGACCCACCACAGTCTTTACTTATCAATGAAATAAAATGAAGATAATTCAGAGGTTGACACATGGTGGCTTCCATTCTCTTTAGCTGGGGATACGTGGCTTCTTTCATTTCTTTTTAGAAAAGCATATTGAAACTTTCTGCAATTGCCACCTAGAGCCTTTCGCTTAATCTTGAGAAAATATTATTGGAAAGAAGCCTTCAAACATATATGAAACATGAGACACAGATGCTGACACTTTTTGCACTCTGCTGAGTTGATATGGGACACATGGCACATTCCATAGTACTTACTAAAATTATGAAAAGTGCCTTGGCCGATGACACTTGGTAGCTTTTGCTCTATTTTGACACTTAGACAAAATTAAGGCAAAAAGAAATTTAAACCCGTGCTCTAAGTCAAAACTTCACCATCTTGAACCAAAGTATTTAGGGACAAAATTTGGATTGCGTGACTGGAAATCAAAATGAAATGTAGAGTATTTTTTACTCTATAGTTATTAGTGACCCCAAGGACTTTTGAGCCTGCTCAAAAAGAAACTACAACTCCCACTTCATCAAAATGACAAAAAAATCATAGCTTCAGCAATGTTGTTTGATAGGTAGACCACTCATCATCAGATAACCCCTACTTATTTTGCAATTCATTGAAGGCTAAATCAAAGTTGATAATATCCTTGTGTGAAAAATTCTACAAAATTTGAACCATAGCCTTCAATTTAAATTCAAGCTAGGAAACAGGAATCAAAACAACTTCTACTTCAAGTACTGATGAATCATCCCTTAAATCCTAAAAAATTTCCTGGTCATTCTACTTGGCCAACAACAAAGGCTTAATTTCATCAATCATCAGCACAGTGTTGTCATCAGGAAAAGGAGAAGGAAGACCTAATTGCACTAGGTCTTCAATGTGTTATTTCATTTCACTGATTCCTTCTTTCATCACATCAAGAAGCTCTCTATAATTGATTGCAGTGGAATTGTAATTGAGAACCTCATTCACTCGCTTAGTAATGACCATTCTATCATTAATTCTTGTTGTTGAAAACTTTCCATCTGTTGCATCATAAAGCTTTTGCAACAGCGTTTTGGAGTCCAACACTCTCCCAAAAATAGTAGCCAGAGTGTCTTCAACTGAAGTCTCCACCTTTTCACACAATTTCTATGCATTTAGCATAAAGGTTAGAGAGGGCCTAAGCTGAATAATCTCTGAAGAGATTCTTTTCCACATTGATTCATAAAGCTCCTTCACCAGATTTAACACTCCTACATTCTTTGGCCTATTGGCCAGCTCCAGTGTCAATTGTTATACCCTTTGTTGCTTAGCTTGAAGTTGGGCTTGTATAGCCATGGTATTATTCTATTCATTTAGTAGCTTTTTTTGCAATTGAGTAACCTGTAGCAGGTTTTCCTTGCATTTTTCTTGTAATGTTGCTTTTTCTCACCTTAGGGTCATCACTGTATATTTTACCTACATTAGCCCTACTTTTAAGGAATCATTTTGGGCCTGGATCACCTGGTAAGTCTAAAGAGAAATAGTATCTTGCAATTATTTATTTAAAATCCTTATTTCATTATCTTTTATATTGATTTCTGTGGTCAAACTGCTACAGTTTGCCTTCTCTTTGGCTAAATTAGCCTCCATCTTCTATAGCTTCCTTGATATTTTCAAGTAATCTTCAATAACTATAGAAGTGGATTCAGTTAGCAGCTCAATTTTGTCTTGTGGTCTAAATAGGGACATGTCTATGGCCACTGCATTCATTGTGGAGTCTCTTGGCTGCATCTACTCACTTGGATTGATTATATTTGGTGAAAAATGAGTCACCATTAGTTGCTACTAAATTGGGTCAAATTATGACCTTAGATGTGGTTTAGCCAAGGACTTATTATCCTTGATCCTCGTTTTCTCTCTTTGAGCTTCCCTTGCCTTCCTAACAGCATCTGCTTGAGTTTGGAAGGTAGAAGGAGAGGCAATGTGCCCACCTACAAAAGGATGACCTTGTGGCAAACCATATGGAATAGCCAATTATTGGCTATGGGCAATATGAGGAGGTAGTTTCTTGGGAATAGAGAGAGAAAAGTGAGGCAATGATAAATATTGAGTAGGGATAGATGGGGCAAAGTGAGAAATGGGCACAACAGAGGTGGCAGTGGATGTCATTTGGCTAGATGGAATCATCATTCCTATAGGAAAAGAAAGAGATTGAGAAAGAGGAGGAGAAACAATACTTACCTAAGGAGCAACTACAGTACTCTATAATTGGCATTTTGAGGGTTCTGACCTCTCTTCTGAACCCAATTGGAACCTTAGCCTCTTATGTTTCCTTGGTGTTTCTTCTTTTGGATGTGCTCCCTTCTCTTCAATATTTACCACTACTGCTAGTGGTGCTTGTGGAGAAATGAAACCTCAATGACTAATGCTGATGGGGAAGCTTTTGGTGGTGAAGATACCATACTCTTTTGTTTCTACATGACGCTAAGAGATTGGGGCCAAACAGTCATAGCAACTGAAGCTGCAGTTTCCCCTAGGGCCTATGATTCTTGGCTGGGTCCTACTTTGGCTTCTGGATCTACACCCTATGTTGGTAAATTGCTTGTGGTAGGGCTAGATACAGGGGATAGATGTCACTCATCCCAAAGTTCCTCCCACTTCTCATTTGAGTCCACATTCCCAAAAGAGTGAGTTATCTGACAAATTTCTTGCCTATATTTCCAATAGGCTTCTATTTTCTCAACATCCTAGTCTTTATTCTTTAGTGGTCTTATTAAGCCAAAAGTCATTCTGATTTTAGGATCAAAATCCCTCTGCTTAACATAAAATTTTTCCCATGGTCTATTTTGTTGAAGGGGCAAACCTATCAATTCATCATAAAACTCAGGAATATCTTCCCTAGGATTTTTCTTGTTTTCCCAAAAGGGGCGGCCCTCATGTGCAATTCTAACAGAAACCCTATTAGTCCTAATCCATGAAGCTATGAAACCATTTGGGTCATATACTCATTTATCTTTGATTAGAAGGAAACCTAGGAAGGCTAGCTTTTCAAGCAACACAATTTCAACATCTCTGGCCTCTAGTGTCATGTTGTTTGTCATCCATGGGAGGTCATACATTTTCCTCTTCCTCTTCCCAGAGCCATATTCATTATCTACCACTGACACCTGTCTAGTGACCTCTAAGAATGCTAACCCAAGAGTCAAAATCTTAGGTAGCAACATTGGTTCCCCACAAAAACCATGGACTCTAATAATAGTATGATTAGATCCAAAAAAGTAATCACAAGGAATTGGGTAACTGGCCATAAGGTTTGAAACACTTGGAAATAATCTATTTATAACTAGTTCTGGGCTCAGGTGACAAAAATTAGGGGTAACATACAATTCCCAAAATTCATATGGATCGCTAGTTTTTGATAAAATATGTGTCCATGCAGACACAAGAATGGTACTTTGTAGACTGAAACTTGGGTCATACATATTAAGATGCATATGTTGGGAAAAGATACTAGAGTTCTGATACATCATAAGGTGAAACAAATAAGAAGAGTACCTAAAAACCCCTTTTGATTTGAATTGGGCAAGTTGTTCCACCATTGAGTATGCAATCTACTCAGAGAAATCAAGTTGATACTCCTAAGTCTTGTCGACAATTTTCAACCTAAAGAGGATAGCCATTTGTTTTCCATAGATGGTTAAATCATCTTTCATTATGAAAATGAAAGCCATCATAGACAGTGCATCTTGGATAGCTTGTGAAAATTGGGCTCTTGCTGTAGGCAATGTCGGCATAGTAGTTTCATCATTGCCTAATTACAATGTGGATCCTAAGAACCTCAACTGAGTATTGATGTTTGCCCACATTTTCTGTATTTTAGCAATGGTGGGAAACATAACTATCTTATCATGATACAAGGCCAAGATTTCTCTGATAGCCTTTAGTGTAATCTTCACTATGAATGGACCTTATTGAATGGTATTTAAATGTGCATGGAATAATTTGGTGCATATTTCAGCCAAATGAGGGCATGGATGCACACTTGGGACAATGAATTGTGCCAGTTGAGAAGTCCATATCCTCATTGCAAATGTCTCGTATTGTCCCATCTTGGCCCTCTAAAGACACCTTTGATGTGCCCCTTCTCTAAGAGTTTTTCTACTAGTTATTTGAAGAATTGGGTCCATGACTCCATCTGTATAATCTTTTATCTTTGCTGGGTCACTTGCTTAACCAACTTTAGGGACTCTGGTCTATGGGTAGGTCTTTAATGGTTATGCGGGGGCTGAAGCATATGATTTTCTCATAAGAAACTTATCAAGGGATTCATAAATCCTAGTTCCTTGTTGTGAATATTGTGCTCCCTCCATATCTATATCTATTATGTGATAATCGGTATGAACTTTTTGTAAAATAGAAAGCACTTTCACTTAAGCAGGTTTACTAGGAATTGAAAATGCAAGTAGTAGGAATTTTCTCACAGACGCAGGAATGTTTGAGATACTGTAAGATTTAACTCTTGCTATGAGGTATTTATTGACCCATCAAGTCTCAAAATGGCATTAAACCCATATAACTATTAGCAAATCTTGCTAAATATTCATGGAATAGTGAGATAGACACATTGTGCAAGTGGCTGTGCAAGGTACCTTATGGAATTTTAAAGATTTGGGAGATATTTAATGTGTCAAGAATTTTGAAAATTTTGAAAAAATCTCTAAGCTATGGCTATGTGTTCAAAGAACACTTATTTAAAAGAAAAAGTGGGAAAGGAAAATGGGAAAATAAAGCAACTAGGAAAGGGAAACTGTCTAACTATAATACATTAGAGACATCTTTGCCCTCCTCCTAGATCAAAAGAATAATTTTTGAAGTCTCCTTCATGACAAGACAACTTATGTTGCTAGACAAGTGGCCGAATGGGGTGAAGTTTTGGTGCCTTGCTCTTCTTGCATACCACCTTGATTGGCCTACATTTGAGTGGATCAGAGTCAAACATGCTTTCAACATATACATACTCTTCTCGTTCTCGAAAGCTTGTCGAATGCCGATTCTTGATACTAGTGTGTACATCAAGAAATCTATGGTTATTTGCTCATCATCATAAGCCCTTTGATATATATCATTTATTGGCTTATCTCCTTCTACCTCAAACTTAGATTCTATTACATGATCATCCTCTTTAATGACTTTAAAAATATTATCTTCAAAATCACCAACCTCTTGAAAAGATAATTCTAAAATTTTACAGTAATTTTGTATATTTAATTGGGTTTCAATACTATCTTATCCATCTGCAACTAGTTCACGACCTCCTTGAAAACTATTATAACCTGCCCCAATGACTTTAAACAAGTCATTCAATTCATGATCAAGGAAGTGTCCATGCTCCTCCATATTGTCTTGCAAAGTGAGAAAAAAGTCAGAAATTATCTCTTCATCATCAGAGATTAAGACATAAGCTTGTGACTTCCCACTCAGAATATGGAATTCATGTTGAGAGACCTGAGGATTGATAGAAGTGGTATATTTTATCATTTCTTCCCCCAAAACATTTGGGATTTCATGATCTTCATCAAATATGACATAATTGCCTAGACCAGTAGAGTCATAATTTTCATATGGATCATTTTGCATTATAGCAAACAAATGATTATTTTCCTCTTCTTGATCATGTTCAGTCTAGTCACCTAACTCCTCAACAAAAACCCTTTCTTCCTTATTCAACATAGCATGATCTGCCTCTAATCTTGGTGTTGGTTCATTGGTGATATGATCCTTTAAACCATATTTGGTTCTTAGAATGAGGTGAGACCAATCAAGAGACATATATCCTCCTATCTTGGATGTTAAGTCTCTAGATAAACATAGGCCAAAAATAGGAGGTATATCTATGACTACTACATCTTGATTGACAATTATATTGGGACAAGTATATAATTTCAATGGTAGTTATTTAATTCTCCCTATTGTTTGTACTACTTTTCCATCTAGCTACATGACTCTTTTAATGAGCAGTTCATACTTTATTTTTAAAGCATCAGCTATTTGCTTAGGTATTATTGTAGTACTAGCCCCTAAATCTATAATTGAATTATGAAATAGTTTATTTACAACTATTAAAGTCAAATAAAATGGTTCTGGCTTGGACTTGCTTACCTCTGGTGCATTGTTCACAAGGGCTGTTGTCTATAGATGAACTGTGTCTTTGAGATTTTATTTTCCAGTAGGCCCTTTTTTGATCTTAGTATGTTTAGGCATTACTTGGCCTTATAGAGATTCTTGTAATAGTGTATTTTTTTTAGGGATAACTAATATGTCCCATATTGATACTTGTGTTAGAGTCCTCTTTAATTGATCTACCACATTCATCGGTCCCAGAGTCTGGGTTCTTGGAAAGTAAGGATACCTTGCTTTTTCTTGAACTTGTCTATGAACTACTTAATTCAGCACTAGTTGTGGCACTTATTGTCTAACAGTTGTGTTTCTTTGACCTTGAAATGGAGGACTTTCCATAACTTAATTATTTTCAACCTCAGGCTATTCCACCATTCTTCTCTTTGATCCAATATAGTAGTCTGATTGCACCACTGGTTTCTTGGAAGTAGAAGCTTCATTCAAGAATACTGATTCTTCATCTTCAACCCATGAGAACAAAGCATGTTTTGAGGCTATTTCTTCTTCTTGTTGTAAAGACATCCCTTGCATCTGAGCCATTAGGACTGAATTAGGCATACCAGGAGATTGGTAGGCTTGATTGTCACTAGTACTTGTAAATTGTCCATCCATTCTTCTTTGCTCTGCTACCTTTTGTTATAGATTACCCATGGGACACTCTCTAGGAGTATGAGAATTATTACAAGGGAAACACTAGGAATTGGTGCTATCCACATAATTATTTTTCCCTTGAACAATTTCCCTATTTGGATTTGGGGGAACAGTCTGTGAGGGTGTAAGGACTGCAACTAATTGGTTTGCTAGCTGAGGGTTATTTTTCCTTTGAGGAACTTGATATTAGTTTGGCTATGATGAAAATATATTTCCTTGGTAGCCTTGATATTGGGGTCTAGGGTAAGGATTTTGTTGTCTCTTTATGTTAATCAACTCATTAGAAAATGTCTTTAAGATATTCTTGATATAATCCATCTTAGATGACTAGGCAGGGATAAGTTCTTTAGCAGGTGGTTGAGGATATTTATACATAGACACAAGTGGAGCTATGGAATTAGAGGCTTCTTGAGGCAATGGTAAGGTAATCTCTGGAAACATGGGCATGAGAGGCCTTGGGGGTAACTTCCCAACATCTATTAAATTATTTTTAGCTCTAACTGCATAGTCATAAGCCTTTGGCAGAGTCTGACCTCCAAGTGACTGAATCATAACAGATATATCTAAATTCAAAGCTTTAAGATAAAATACTATAGCCATACCTAGTAATGGTCTAGCTATTGTAGGAATCCTTTCCCAAGTATTTTGAAATCTAGAATTGAAGTCAGTCATTGCTTCTTGTGGTGCTCTTTGAATAGTAATCAATTGTTGCAACAAAGAAGATTTATCACCCTTTTCTTCAAATCTTTCAAAGAAAATATCTCCAAGATGATCCCATGTAGATATTGTATTTGGAGTCAAGGATTGGTACCATTCTAGAGCCTTTCCTTTAAAAGAAGCTGCTAATAATCTTATGGCCACATTTTGCTGTGTGACAACATGTATGGCATAAACATCAAACACATCTTGAAAATATTCCTCAGGTGTTTTAAAATCTTGCCCACTAAATTTGGGTAGAGCTTTCAAGGCATTTACTGGGATAAGATCCCAAGTGGCTGATGGTATTGGGAGAATCAAAGGACTGCTAGTGTTCCAACTTGCATAATTTCTTGGGGGTATAGGGGCTCCCATATTTACTCTTGGTATTGGTATAAACTGATTGACTCTTCTTCTTGGACTAGTTACCAAAGGTGGTAAAAGAATACCTAAATTTATAGCAGATTGAGATCTTGTTACTAGTCCATAGCTCTAACACCTTATAGCTCTTTGGTTCATATGGTCTTGAAAGAAACTTCAAGATGGTGTCCCACTGGGCATGCCAAAAACTGTTGATGGTTAAAATTGTGCTTATTTTTAACACCAATAATGGGAAGTTTCAAGAATGTGGGACTTGAAAATTGAAATGACCTCCAAATTTTTAAGAAGCTAGTCTCTTCTTTATCTTGAGTTTTGGGAGGAAAGGGATAGGAATTTAAACAGAAACACAAATGCAAATAAAAAAAATATAACTATGGTGATGCACCTGAATGTAATTCAACCCTTAATTCTAAGCATAGTGAAACTATATGTAAGATTTAATTACATTAAATAGCACATAAGGCATGATCAATGTAAGAGATAGAAACAATAGAAATAGAGGCTCACAACTTAGACTACTTTTGCAATGACACAAAAAACATCAACAAAGGCATAGAACTCAGCCTTCTTATTAATTATCTAGTCACATAAAAGGCACAGAAACATGCACAGTTACATAAACTTTCCAACTCAAGAAAATAGAACAAAGGCAAATGATATTCTTGATCACAGATCTAAAATTCTAAAACTCTTGACAATATTCTCTCACAAAAAATTCTCTCCAATCTTCTGATCCTACCTTATGGTGATCTCTACACCCCTCTTTATAGCATTGGATTCCCTCTAGATTATCTGCATGTTCCCAATCTAACGGCCCAAATGAACTCTAACTAAACTAGAAGTGTCTAATAAAAGATATTTCTTAGATTCTGAAACATTATATCTTCCTACAGTTCATTGGCTGAAACATATACATAGGATGCTCCCTTCTATCAAATGGGAGAGGACACTTTGCCAATTTCTTGAAAACCTTCTTATTATTTAGGAGGCACTAGAAAATGACACTTGGCATGTTCTATAGCATTTATTGGATACACACAACACTTTCTGCATAACCTATACTCTTACTATGTCTTCTCTTAGAAGTGTTTCGTCCTTGACATCTATCACCATCCACTTCTCCAAAACTTAAACAACTTCTATAGAAAATGGGACCCAAAGCATTTCTTACCCAAGTAACTTCAAAAAGGGAACAGGGACATGTGGCACTTTCTGCTTATTCTTGACAAAGGACACATGGTGATTTCCACTGCCTTTAGCTACCTTTTGGGAAACCTGTGGAAGGTGACACGTGTCCATCTCCACAATGCCATGTCTATACTATAGAAATAATCAGGCCTCATTTCATACTTACATGGATGACAACACTTGGTGTCTTCTGCTTGCCTTAGAACAAAAACCCAGGACCCACTATAGTCTTTAATTATCAATGAAACAAAATGAAGATAATTCAGAGGTTGACACATGGTGGCTTTCGTTCTCTTTAGCTGGGGATACATGGCATCTTCCATTGATTTTTAGAAAAGCATATTTAAACCTTTCATGATTTCCACCTGGTGCCTTCCACTTGATCTTGAGAAAAGCTTATTGGAAATAAGCCTTTAAAATGTATATGAAACATGAAACACGGATATTGACACTTGTTGTGCTCTGCTAAGTTGTTATGGGACACATGGCACATTCTATAGTACTTACTAAAATTATGAAAAGTGCCTCGACTGATGACACTTGGTAGCTTCCTCTCGATTTTGACACTTAGACAAAATTGAGTCAAAACTTCACCATCTCGAACCAAAGTATTCAGACACAAAATTTGGATTGCGCGACTAGAAATCAAAATGAAATGTAGAATATTTTTTACTCTATAGATGTCACTAAGGTAATTGTGGTGGTAATTATGCTATAAAAACTATAAATTATAAGATTTTACGTGCAGGTTATTATTGACCTACATTATTTCAATATGTTTATAAGTTAGTATGTTATTGTATGCAATGTCAATTATTTGATGGTAGGAACAAATTACCAACAATGTCTCTAAATCCCATTATTCTAGAAAAACCATTTTCAAAATAAGGAATTGATTTTATTTTATGATATTTATCCTCCTTTTATTGATCATAGATATATTGTAAAAGTGACTGATTATTTTACAAAGTGGCCTAGAGCAAAGGTTTTAAAAAGTTTAGTGATATCTGAAGTAATTATATTTCATTAGGATCAAATCTTTTCTATATTTGGTGTACCTTATGAGATTGTCTTAGATAATGGTCCTCAGTTTGCTTCTAATCAATACTTAGAATTTTTAGGAAGTTAATTTATTATTTCTAATCATTCCTCTAAGTATTACCCTCAAGGTAATGGATAATATAAGTCTACAATAAAAATATGATTTCTATCATGAAGAAAATAGCTTGAAAAAATAAATGAAATTTGCATCTTAAAATATTTGAGACAGTATGGGTAGATAGAACTATTGTCCAAACAACTACAAGATACTCTCTTTTTATGTTGACTTATGGGTTTGAAGCTACACTGCCAATAGAATTACAAATTTCATCTGTGAATATAGCATTACAATACTTATTAGAAGATAAAAATCTAATTAAACAAATATTAAATGATTTAATAACATTGGATGAATGTAAACTTACTACTTTGCATAAGTTTGAATAAACCAAAAAGAAATTAAATAAATTTTTTGACAAAAAGGTTTTAAATAAAACATTTAAGGTTGGAGAACAAATTATTTATTAGGATAAATCTCATAAAAATTTAGGTTAACATCATAAATTTGATTCACTTTGGTTAGTACCATATAAAATTACTATTATACTTGGTAAAAATACTTTTCATTTACAAGATTTGGAAGGAAATCGATTGTGTTATTTAGTCAATGACTATCATTTAAAACTATTTTATCACTAGATTTTTATTTTTGGTTTTATTTATTTTCCAAATTTATTTTTGGTTTGTGTTTCTTTATTTTTTTTCTTTTTCTTTTAATGTATCATTGTTTTGGTTACCTCAACGAAGTTCATCAAAAATAAGGAAAGTAGATGAAAACTGCAATATGTCTATAAGTATTCAATAATGGTAAGATGATATACATGACATGATTTAGTTTTATTTTATAAATTAACTTGAAAATGGTTATTAATGTGTCTTAAAGTATTACTTGTTTTCATAAATTATGTTTAAGGATTTTGCATTGATTGCTTATTCAACCCAAAATTTCCTTTCTAATTCTTCCTATTCTTCATACAACACTGATCAAACACTTCATCCCTTAAAAGTTTATAAATAAAGGGGTTCATGTCTAGTTGCTTGAGAAATAATTAACCTGGATTGCACTCCCAGGTATTTTGTTTTTAATAGGATTTTTTTAATTTTGCTACCTTATTTCATTACTAAAATTAGCTATCAAGGTCGTTAGTTTTGACCCTATTTTTTGACACCCCTCTTTTTATTTATCAAAATAAGTACTTTGAAAGTATTCTATCATATTGATGACATTGTCATAACATCTAAAACTGCCAGTTGGAGGTCTTAGTTCATTATGTCATTTGAATATACATTTTATGTTAAATGTTTATTATGACCTTGTATTTTGTGAAATTATTACTCTACATTAAAAAGTGGTTTTGAAAGCATTTAATAAATTAAATGAAAATTTAGTATATTCATATTAGCAGAATTCAATATTCATGAGCATCAGTTAGTGATCAAATTTAGAATCTTGTATGATACATAGGTTCATAAATAAAATAAAATTTGTGATTAAAAGTTGAGCGTAAATGTGTTCAATTGGGTTCACTTGATCTTTGTTGAATGGATGATATTTATGGATCATAAGTTAAAATAACTATTTCTAAATCTAATGGTTTATTTAAAGCAATATCTATAAGTGTTATTGATTTTGAAATCTAAATATTTCTAAGAGTCTTGAAATAAACATTAAATACTTTGACATGAGTATTTTGCATTATGAGATAAGGTTCAAAGGTCATAAATCTATGAACAATAATAAGGTCTTTAATTCTTATTAGGTTCAATCTTTATTACATTGATGGTGTTTATGTTGAGGTGTTTGACTTATGTGACTATTTTGATAAATTTGAAGATGATAGAATGTTTACTTGAGTTAGTTTGGGTTCAAAGTGTGGTTAAGTGATAAGTGGTAAGTTATGTGGTTTTAATGCACTCAATATTTGGCATATATTTTTTTATCTATTTTATGCACTCATAATTTTTGGTATTTAAGTCATGTGTACTATTCATTGAATCAAGATTTTTAGGTGGTAAATTAGTGGTAACTTTGGTCATGATTAATTTTGTCAAAATTCCTAAAACTTTTATCTAATATTGGTGTAACACATAGATATTTAGTAATTCAAGCATGAAATAATACAAAGAGAAAATTTCATTCTGTTAGTTGTCATTCTTAGACAAGCTCACTTGGAAGCAAAGCTTTGGAGCCAAGGAGAAAAAGTTGAAAGTTTGTCAAAAAATCTACATGCGAGGTATGGATTCTATTTCATTTTTCATGATCAAAAGAAAGTAAGGTATTATGTAAGCTTAACTAAAGTGGATTATGAAATTTATGAGTTTGATAGAGTTTGGTTTAATGGTTTACTTAGTAGGTTTTGCATGTAAGTGTTTATTTTTATTTAATGAAGAATAATACAAATCTTACTGAGAATTATTTTAAAAATGTTCATTAAAGAATGATATTTGAAGCATGCAGCATATATGGATGTTAGTCTATGGAGTGAAATTAATTAATGTGTTTACATGTCATTTATTCTTGACAAACTATTTGATATAGTTGATTATGAGGTGATTCTAGAAGATGCAAACTGATTGATGTGGGTCTGAGTAGAATACTTGAGAATTTTGTTTAAAATTTTTTAGCATTTGTGAAGAATATTTGAAAAAAAAATCATGTAGTTCATCATATAATGGTATTGGTCTAAGTACACGTTGTTTCAAAATCATAGGTTATGATTAATACACAATTTATTGATATATTTTGCATTTGAGCTTTGTTGAAGAAATATAATTCTTTTTTGTATGATAAATAAGAAGAGATTACATTCAAATTATGTGAATTTTGTCATAAATTGTTGATAAGAATATTACATTCAGTTGGCATTTGAATATGAATTTTGTGTAAAGTGTTGGTTTGTCATTTTATTTTCTTGAGTTTTGAAGTAAGATACAGATCTCTAATTTTTCATTGAAGATAAATCTTTGCTGGAAGTTGATATATATGAAGTATACAAAAGTTTTGGTACTAAGTTTTAGAAATATTTAGATCTTCACCATATGGTTTAAAAAATGATATTTGGAAATATCATTCTCATCTCGAGTTTTTTTTAAAAAATTTTCTAATACTAATACACATGTTGTGTTAAGAAAATTTAGACTTAAGTACGTGGAAGTGAAATTTTTATGTTTGCTTTAACTATGAGAAAAATGTGTTTTGGAAGTTTTGAAAATGTTGAAGGATAGTCAGTTCTATAAATTTATAAACTAAGTTTACATTTTTTATCATATTTATCTTTTGATAATAGTGGATGGAGGTTTTTGAGTGTTGATTTCGGTTCTTAACAGATTGTGCCTTGTCTTGATGACATATTTTTTTTTTAAATTCCAATCTTTATGGAAATTTATATATATTTTTATACATTAAAAATATGGGGTTGTAGATTTTGGTATGTGGTCTCCAATAAGTTTTAATTAATTTGTTTTAATTTTTATAATGTTAGGGTGGACACCCCCAAATTCAAATAATAACCAAATAAATGCATAGAAAATAGATCGACTTGAGTATAGGGAAAATTCATTTTCCCATAGTTTTGTGTCTAGAGGTCATTTCTCTATTGATAGGATTTTGGGTAGGAATTTTTCAAGAGCTTTCAATAGGAAAATATGTATGTCAATCCATTTTGATGCAGTTGATCTTGCTTTCTGGAACATTCTTGAAGCCTTGTTTTGTAACCCTATAAATGTTATAGAAAATCAAGGTTGGACAAGGACTTATTGGAGAAACCATCCCTATGGATGTGGAAATTCAAGTGGTTTTTAGAGAATGCAAATTGCTTTAAAATAAGAAGATAATTCAATTTCCCATAATTTTCCTCATCATAAATATTAGTTACATAAACATTATTTACAAGTTGATAAGTTACACTCTCATGCTTTAGTCCCTTTGAATTGAAAACTTCCATCTTCTAAATTAGCTAGTCCATATGCAACTTGATTTAGGATTAACCTTACAGATTTTCCTAATCATCTATTGGAGGAAGAGAAAATATTACTACTAAACCAAAAAAGGAAAGAAATCGGCCCTTCAACTTTACCAACAATCACCAGGCTGGTAAAAAAAGTTAAGTTGGAGGTGGATGATGAAGAAGATTAAAATGTAGTTAAGTTGATCAAGTTATCGACAACTAGTATGAGTTACAGCAAATACATAATTAAAAATGGTTATTCAATTATTGAAATGTTGACAAATTTAGATGATGAGTAGAAGTGTTTAGGGATATTCTGTTAATGTTTGATACTTTTTATATACTTTATTTTAGTTTTTATTTGATGGTGGTTTTATGGTTTAATTTTTTTTCAAATAGTATATTTTGATAAAACTATTTAAACATATTTATAATGTATATGGATAAAATGTTAGATGTGATGTTTTTCATTTAATAACTTATGTTGTTTTAGATATTTTACATAAATTATTATTTTTAGGTGATTATAATGTCTAAGGGCCTCCACTCAATTAGAGTCAGTCTCCTTGATTTATTATTTTTAATTTTGATCTTAAAACTTGTTTTAATGTTTAAATGAGTTAACTAATAACCAAAATCTAATTGGCTTAATTAAAGTGAATTAAGTCATAACTAATAACTAACTAAAATCAGTTATAACTTATTCCTCAACCATTTTTGGAGGAATTGATTATAAAAGTGACATAAAAAGAGGAGGAAAATTACATAGGTATTTTTAAAGACTTTGATTCTCTTCAAGTTCATCTTCATACTTATTTTTGTGCAATGTATATAAGCTAAACAACTCTTGTAGATAGTTCAAAGACACTTTTCTGATGGTTAAGTAACTTGCTTAACAAGCACAGGTATATCCAAGTTTATTTATTCAATTTATAAACTAATTATTTGAGAAATGTTAGGTTTAATATCTTATGATGATTTTAGATTTGTAGTCATATGAGCAAAATTCAACTACTTGACCTGAATATTGATGAACACTTCATTGTGTGCGGTATGTTTTTGATCAATTCATAATGTATTGATTGTTATGTTAAAAAAATTTGTATCAAAAATGATGTTTCTCAATAAAATTTGATTTAATTATTAATAAAACTCTTTATTCGAAGACTCAAAAAATATTTGTTTAATTTTTAATTAATTTTCTCTTTGTTTATTTTTAATTTAGGTTTTAGTTTAATTAGTTTGTTAAATTAAGAATAGTTTGAATATTAGTTAGTTTCTTTGATAAATTTTTAAACTTAGATTATTTTACTTTATTTATTTTAGTTTCTAGTGTTAATTATTTGACTTCAATTAATTTAAGTTATTTAATTAATATCTTTGTTTTTTTAATTAACCTTTAGTCTTGGATGTAGACCTAGCTTTCCTTCTTTTATTTTGTCTTTAGTTTAAATTAAGTTTATTATATTATTTCTTTAGATTTATTATGATTTACTCTTAATAATATAGTTATTCTATTCATTAGATTAATGTTCTTTTCATATTTTATTTATTTTTATTTTCTTTCTTAGTTTCATTTTATTAGATATCTCTTTATAATGTGTGTTGTTACATCTATTTCTTTCTTTGTTTTTCATTATAATCTTTTGTTCTTGTCTTTCAAATCATTTTGTTTCTTTTTTTTTTATATCTCTTTTGAATCAATATTAAGCATATTTATCAGTTGTTAAATCATAAATATTCATAAAGAATATAAATATTTTGTTTAAGAGTTTATTTAATTCATAGGTTTTCTCTGTCAGATAGTATTGATTACACAATCACATCTATTTTCTTATTTTAAAAAGAGCATTTGATTTCTAGATTGATAATGGAGTATTATTGAGTATTTGGTATACTTGTTATTATCCTAGATTATTTAAAAGATACTTTATGTATCTTTTAGATCCATTATTATCTTTTAGACTAAAAATTATTAAACTGGTAGGATTTTGTTTTAACCTTCACGATAAACAAAAGAGATGATTCATTGATGTAATGATTTTAATCATCAAAAAATTTAGTGACTCTACTAGGGAGTCTTTAGAAATCTTATTTTCTTGTTTAAGTTGCCCATGATCATTGGAGGTCCACACCTAGTTATCCAACCCTTAATTGATATTAGTGAAGAACAGGTTGAAATTGTTTCTAGTTTGACTCATTTTTCTTGGTATAATAAGCCTTATGATTTATTTCATATTGTTAAAGTACTTAACAAAGAGTTAGAAGAAGCAAAAATTATTGTTGTTCATGAAATTCATACATGTGAAACTCAAATTCATATTCAAGAAAATAATCATAGAATTAGACATGAAAGAGAAGAAATCTTGCATGTTAATCCTTGACCTAGAATTCATTTCATTTCAAATTTATTTCATCATGAAGATTTTATTACTCCTATTGATCAATCCAAACAAATAATTAAAATAGTTTAAAATTCAGATGGATGAAAATCAAGAACACCAGCAAAGGGTTTAGGATTTGATTTCAGGTCTTAAAAATAATAGAGATCGAGCTAAAGTAATTGATGAAGATAATGATTCAAATGAAGAAATTGCTCAACCCTTAGTAAATTCTTGGATTTGTGAAAATCCAATCAATATTGGTGTTCATTCAATTAAATTACCTTCATTGAAGCGACTTAATGTTCCTATGTTTTTAGGAAGCCCTGGTGAGTCATGGGAAAATCATTTGGATGCTTTCAAATTAGTTTATATTACCCTTGTTATTACTAATGAAAAAGTTTCTCTTAGAGTTTTCTCATAGATTTTGGAAGGTAAAGCATACCAAGCATTTATTAGTCTTTCAACAAATGTTATCAACACTTGGAAATATATTAAGGACTGGTTAGAATTATGTTTTGATAAGTCTAAAAAGGATTTAGATCTAGTAAATTAACTGGTTAAAATTTCAATTGGTCTAGGTGAAACCATTTATGGGTTCATAAGTAGATTTACTAGATTACGTCAAAAAATTTCACTTGATGTTCGGCCACATAAGAAGTTATCAAGGTTATAATGCTTTACCTTTAAAATATAAAATGGATATAGAGGATAAATATATTATGGGTTAAGATGAAACTATAAATTTATGTATAGATTATGAAAAGAAATTGAAAAGAGTTGGTTTTAATGATAGAACTATGATAGGAGTAAATTCAGAAAATGTAGAAATTTTAAAAGCTATTCATAATCTTAGAAATAAATAGGTCACATTAAGATATAGTTAAATGTTAAACCATCTTCATCAGGTAAGTCATCATTTTCTTATAAGAATCAAATTGAATAAAAAGTTCTTTGTTATAATTTTTGTGAACTAGACCATGACCCGAATACGTGTGTAGATGTTTAAAAATTTTAAATATATATTCAAGGTAAGTAAAGTATCTCGTTTAATCTAGATAACAATATGAATATGTGTGGGATTGGTAAATCTTCAGATGATACTAAAACCACAAATGATTATGTTGTTAATAATAGAAAAAGAGATTATTCCAATACAATAAATAATAATCAAAATTCTTCTCAAAACCAAGATAAAGATATAAATATATAGAATAATGCAACATCATATAATGTTGCAATGAATCTCAAACATAATGATCCTTTATCAATAGGTTTTAATAATTCTTAATATCATACTTGTAATTTAAAAAATTATATGCATATATGTCAACCAAATGTAGGGGTTTATAATGTTATTGATGATTTATCATCTATCAAGCTAAGGTTTTCATTATTGCAAGCTGCTAGTTTACTAGGATAGTTAAAAGAAATTAACGAGGCTATTAGAAATACAAATTCTAAGAACATTCTAGGATTTTAGGAAGAAAGTAAAAATTATAAACATACTCAGTCTATTATTTTTTCTCAAATTTATAACCCTCTTGCAGATTATATACCACCTTTCTATATATCTATTGAATTTTTTTACAAAGTCATACATAATTGAATTTTAGATACAAGTGCATCAAATAATATTATATCTAGATTTATAGCTGATCAATTAAGTATTTCTTATGAAATAAATAATAGAAAGCTAACTAGTTTTGACTCATGTCAAACAAAAAGTTGTAAATTTTGAGATCTTGTAATTCAAATTACACATGATGAGAGAATCAAGTGTATGATTAATGTTCATATTTTGGATATTCCTAACAATTATGTGATGTTTTTAGGTAGATATTGGTCAAAAGAAACTACTAAATTTGTTGGGAAAGATAACTCTTAGGTTCCAATTAGAAATAAAATTATCTTTATTCAAAGATAAGATTTGTCTAGTAACCCTATTGACTCAATACCTCCTACTATGGCCCATATTGAAATGATAATTGGTACATATGAGTTGATGACTTTTGATGAACCTGAACAATAACAATAAAATTTCTTTTTCAAGAATGATTTATGGACTTTGTATTTTGATGGTGCTTGTTCACAAGTTGGTAGTGGCATAAGAATTTGCCTTATTTCTCCCAAAGGTAGACTATACAATTATTCTTATAAGTTATATTTTGATACTACTAATAATATAATAGAGTTTGAATCCTTATGTCTTAGTTTAGAAAATGATATAGATTTTAATGTTAAACACTTAGATGTTTTTGGTGATTATAAATTAATTATCAAACAAGTAAAAAAATATTATAAGACAAATCAGACTCATCTTCATTGTTATACTCAAAAGGTTTGGTCCTTACTTGAATATTTTGAAGATTTCAATATCATGCACATTCTTAGATAATTCAATTTATGTGTTAATATATTTATTTTTTTTGCTTCAAACCCTATAATAAATGAAATAGAACTTTTTGTATAATTTTGTTTTTAAAAAATATTTAGACCTAAAATTCCTGACTTAAATGAAAATTGACCTATTTTTTATTATTATAAACATATCGATGCTTTTATCAAAGATAATTATTTTGATAATGATGATTATGTTCTTAATTGTAGAGTTTATTTACAATTGAATACTAATAAGTTACTTGCTAGTTTGGTGAGCTTAGAATCCATGTTTATTCTAAACGATCAATCTGAGTTTTCAAGAAGCAAAGAACCCTTTAGAAGGATTATTAGAGAGACTATTTTAATAAATATTGGATCTGATGAAGAACCAAAGTTTGTTTATTTGGGAATACAATGTACTCCTGATGAGAAGGTTAAGTTTATTAAACTTTTTAAGGAGTTTATTGATATTTTTGCCTGGTATTATAAAGATTTAAAATGATATGATAATAATTATGTAAGACATGATATTCCTATTAAACCTAGTATTAAACTTGTCAGATAGAAAATATGTAGGATAAGCCCTTTGCTAGAAGACACCATCAATAAAGAGATTGATAAAATGATTAATGATGGTAGCTAATCTAGTAATTGTACATAAAAATAATGGAGATATTAGACTTTACATAGATTTTAGAGATCTGAATAAGTCTAGTATAAAGGATAATTTTCTTCTTCCAAGTATTGATCAAATTTTATAATAGGTTAAATGATCTGAAATAATGTCTTTGCTTGATGGGTTTTCAGGTTAGAATCAAATAATTTTGAACCTAGATGATAGACACAAGACAACATTCAAAACTTGAAGAGAAACTTTTGCCTTTAATAGGATGTTATTTGGTCTTATGAATGCAGGTGAAAACTTTCAATGATATATGCATGCAACTTTTGATGATTGAATTCATATTATTATGCAAGTCTACTTAGATGATCTTACAGTCCATTCTAGAAAAAGAAAGAAGCATTTGGATCATTTACATGAAGCAATTGAAAGATGTAGAATATACTGTATTTCCCTTAATCTTAAGAAATTTATTTTTAATTTTATTGAAGGTAAGTTATTAGGGAATATTATTTCTAAGGATGTAATTCCAATTGATATTAAACATGTTAATGCAATCAAAAAGTTGTTATTACCTAAATATCAATTAGGTTTTAGGGAATTCTTTGGCAAGATAAATTTTGTATGTAAGTTTATTTTAAACTTTGCTAATAAATCAAATCCTTTACATATTTTTCTTAAGAAAAATTAGTCATATTTATGGGATACAAGAGCTGATTCTATTTTTAATAGTGTGAAGAATGTTATTTTAAGTGCACATGTGCTTGTTAAACCTGATTTGTCTAGGCCTTTAATTCTTTTCATTAATGCCACATATAAAGCAATAGGTGTTGTGATTACATAAGATGATAAAAGTAATGATGAAAGACCTATTGGATATATGAGTCAGGTCCTAAAAGACATAGAAATTAGGTATCCTCTTATTGAGAAATTTGTTTTATTTTTGGTTTCTTCTTTAATTAAATTTTGTCATTTGTTAATGGGAAATAAAGTTGTCTTAAAATCTATTGGGCCCATTTTATCCTATCTTTTAAAACAACCTATTATTCAAGGAAGGCTAGAAAAGAGGATTTTAAGAATATAAGAATTTAAATTTTAAAGATCTAAAACTATCAAAAGAAATGAATTAGCAAAGCATTTGAATAAAAATGCTTCTTCCAGTATTAATGTTTTAGTTTTATCTATTAACTCTTAAAATCCTAAACCTCATTTTCAGACTATGAGAGTTACTAATTTTTTAAAAACTTTGACTTGAAATGAAATATTGGGACTATTTAAAAGTAGAAGATGATTGGTATCATGATCTTGTATATTATTTTCAAAACTAGGATTGTCTTAAAATTTTAGATAAAAGATAAAGAAGTCATTAAAAATGCATGCTTTGAAATTGTTTTACTTGAAAATATTTTACTTTATCAAAATTGATATGGTGTATTGCTAAGATGTCTAATTTATTCTCAAATACAGAAGGTTCTTAGAAGATGTCACAAAAGTAGTTATGGTGGTCATTATGCTACAAAACTAGAGATTATAAGATTTTACATGTAGGTTATTATTAGCCTATATTATTTCAATATGCTTATAAGTTAGTATGATTTTATATTCCTTGTCAATTATTTATTAGTAGGGATAGATTACCAATAATGCCTCTATATTCCATTATTCTAGAAAAACCATTTTCAAAATGGGGAATTAATTTTATATCTGATATTCATCCTTCTTATTTTTTTGGTCATAGATATATTCTAAAAAAGACTGATTGTTTTACAAAGTGGTCTTATTTCACTAAAATTTTGATTATTTATGTTTAAAAAGAAAGTTTTAAAACACTAAAATAGGGTAAGATTAGTAAAACTTGATGTATTGTGTGCATGTGAATCTAGATGATTAAGGATACTCCTCTTTATCTGGAGAGGATGACCTATAGAGAAGAAAACAACTTGAAAATGGTTGATTAGTTAAGCAGTTGGGTGGATTGCCTAGCAAGCTAGATCCAAAAAGTAAGAGACTTCCTTGGAGGCTATCGTTCTAACTTTTAGATAAGTTAATGTTAATAAAGTTGTTGATAATAAATATTACATAACATAGATGAAAGTACATAATTAAAATAAAATAAATACTTGTTTTAACAAAATAATATTAAAAAGAATGCTAAAGTATTAAGGTATGGTTCAGGTGTGGTCAGGTTATTATTTTTGATTCTGTGTAGTGACAAAGGTCAAGAAAATATGGGTTTTGGTTCAGGTTAGTGGTTGATAGATGCTTGATATTTTGATTAAAATTATTTAAATAATGATCATCAATAGTCAAGGCTAACCATCAACTATCAACTGATGAACATTAATGATCAAGGTTGATCATCGATGATCACTATGGGTTTTTGACATATTGGCTTTGGGTAAAGAATAGGGTGTGGGTAAGTTGTAGAAGGGTTGTATAAGGTATTTTGAAGTTAGTGGTTAGGCATGAGGATAAAGGTAATATTATAGAGGTAGCAAGCTCAAGTTTTGGTATTACAGATGGTTGAGAATGGTCAAAAGGTACTTGATGGAGAGGAGGGTGCTTGGAGTTGTAAAACTCCAACACTAGAGAGGTTGTGAGGGGAGGTGAAAGTAGATATAGGCCCTAAACTTATTGAAAATAAACAACTAAACTCAGAATATAGGTAACATAATTAGCTTTGTGTAGCTTGATGGCTTAGAGAAGTCCTAGAGTGAAGATGAAGCTACTTGGGAGCCTAGAGCTATGTGGGTAGAATGATGGTAGCCAAATCCTTTATGTGGAGATGTTGAAATACCTTCCAAGTCTTTATCTAGTTCTGGTTCAATTGGGAAGATTTTAGATTTACCTAGGAGTTAGAATCTCTCATACCAAAATTCCCTCAAATGAATTTCACCTTTTTCTTCACCTCCTCATATAGAGAAAAGGAGTATTGAAACCAAAAAATTTAACAAAGAGTTTAGGAAGTAATCTAACATGCATTTGATCATGTGAATGATAGACTAAAATTAAACAACTAGTAATCCATGAGTGTGTCATAGTTAAATCCTTTGATCATGCATTGAGGAAAAGTTTTTGGTTCTGTCATGTAACCATTGGTGATTGAGGGTTAACCATCAGAAATTAAGGGTTGACCATAGGCAGTCAAGAATAAATATTCAAAATTGGCTAAATTTAGCTAGTTCCACTAATGACTGGTGGTTAAGGCATTGGGAAATGGTTTTAAGGTATTTAAAGGGGCATGGGCATATATGAGGAATAGATCAAGGTGGTTTAAAGGTTAATGTAACATCTAAAGCCATAGTGTATAGTTTTTTAGTGTCTACATTTTGCTCTTTTTTGTTATGCAGTTTGTATTAGCAAATTTTAAAACAAAAATAAAAGATTGGTAGAATGTTGGATGCCCCAAGTATGGGAAGAGGTGTTCCCCCTCAAACCAAGATTTGATGAGGTGAAATGAAATTAGGTATGGGTTTGACAAGTGTATAAGTGGATGAAAAAAATGGTTAAGATGGATGGATTGGTAAAATAGGTTGTTGTAAAGAAGACAAGTGAAAAGTGAACCAAGCCACCACATTTAGGCATAGCAAATGTGGGTACACTTATAAACTCAAGTCACTGTGCAAAAGATTTCCATGTTATTAGGGGTCCAAAAATTGGGTGAACCTGAGAAAATATAATAGGTCATAGGTTTGATAAGCTGGATAGGTGGGTG
Source organism: Torreya grandis (assembly GCA_037957365.1). Lineage (NCBI taxonomy): Eukaryota > Viridiplantae > Streptophyta > Pinopsida > Cupressales > Taxaceae > Torreya > Torreya grandis. Next base: position 2,371,831 of record JARHVA010000807.1, read on the forward strand.
ACAGGGTTGGTTTGGTAGGTTGGGAATTTAAGCATGAATAGGTGCAAAAAATATGACTAAGTGTGATATCATAGATCATGTATAGACTAAGTTGTTATAGCTGAGGTAGTTTGTAAATAAGGGTTGGTACTAGAAGGATAAGTGGCAGGGTAACCAAGCCACAATGTTAAGCATAGTTGATATGGGTTACTCCTATAAAATCAAGTCTCCTAGGTAAGGTCAATGTATTTAAAGGTATCTAAAGTAGGATGTGATCTTGAAAAGATAAAAATGGTTGTATATGTCAAGACAATAGAGGGTCATGCTCTAAGGCACCTAAATGGTTAGTGTGAAAAAGTAGTGCAAGTTCATCAAATATGACAAGGTAATCAATGTGATCAAAATGACCAAGGTAAGGTTGGGTCTCAAAAAGTGTGAAAGGTGACCCAAAATGACCAAGTTGAGGTTAATTTGGCTAGTTCGTTGGTTGGTGGTTGGTGGTTGGTTGGTGGAGAATAAGGTGCTCTCTAATGTGTGCATGGTTTTGGTTATGCTTGGTTGTTTCAAAAATTTGGGTTGGGTGGTGTTCAAAATTGGTTGCCCTAATTTGGTGTACCACTTGGTTTGGGTAAAAGGGGACCCATTTTCTTGTAAAAGGGTGAAAATTTGGTGTTTAGTGTTTTAGTGACACAAATATAGAAGACATATGCCCTAACAAGTGGTCATAAAAGTAGAAGGAAGAGGCTAAATGGTCTAATTTGAATAGAACAAAATGTCAAGATGGGTGGTCTTAAGAATATAAACTCCTGTTATGATTTGAATTTGTGTTATTTCATTGGTTAAAAGAAGTAGCTTGAATACATAGTGTCAAATAAGCTCAAAATACATTGATTTGTAGAGGGTAAAAGGTGGATAAATGGTAGTGTAACCTTCTTGTGGGGATGACTTGCCCCTCCTATAGGTGACATAGGAATCATTATAGACAAGTCCATGTTCTAAGTTTGGCATAGAATGATCAAGGAGGGATGTCTACAAATCTTGCATAAAAGTGGATTGAGGATTTCTTGGGATTACTTGTGGTTTTTGACTTTCGGTCTTTTCATGTTTTTATTATTTGATGGGTTTGGGAAGATGATTGATGTAGGAAGCTTCCAAGTGATTACTTGACAAAAGTTTGACTTATCCATCCTTTAAAGGAGTGGTCTAAGATTTATATGTGTTTATGTGTGATAGTTATCCTTTAAGGGAGTAGTCTACCTTTTTTAGTAATTTTTGGTAGTTTTCAGTAGTTATCCGTCAAGGGAACAATCTATAATGCTAGAGATTTTTAACCCAAGTGATATTTGGTATTCCAAATGTAATGTTATATTAGTTTAGACATGGACAAGTATATATAAGCTTAAGGTTCTCCTTTATGGAGACAAAACCATAGCACAAGAAGGTTATGATGGGTGAAAGAGGTTTAAGTGACAACAACCATGGGGATTAATCCTATAAGGGATGAAAAGTGTCCCTAATAATCATGCCATAGGTAGAGTTATGGTACCCATGTTTAGGATTGGACTAAGGATATGATGGATAATCACATGATCCTATTTTAATTAGTTATCCTTAAAATAAATAAATGAAGGTGGTAGAAAACAAGGGATGAGCTTAAGTTAGACACAAGATGACTAAGAACCTAGTTTAACAAATTAATGAATGTGAATGTAAAGAATTTAAGTGTTTAGGTTCTAATATGCCCTAGGTCCACACTCATATGTAAATAGTTTGAGCCAATCAAGAGTGAAGATGTCCCCCAATTAATTTATGGCACTAGATTAGGCATGGAAAAAATGTTGGATTGATAAAGGAAAAAAGGCAAGATCAGTTAGGTGATAGTTGTTTAGACTTTGGTTAGCGGTAATGTTGTTTGTTTATGGTTTGGTAGGTGTTGGTTAGCTAGTGAAAAGGAAAGGTTTTAGGTAAGGTTCTAGTTATGATAATGACTATCAATGATTAGTAGTTGATGGGTGATGGTTCACCAAAGATTGGTAATGGTTGAGATTTGAAAGGTAAAAGAGGTCTAAGGGCAAATCAATGATGGTTTAACAGTAACCACCATTCTTTGAGGTTTTAAGTGAAAGAGGCCTAAAAGGTGTGAAGGATTACTTAGGTTAAAGGATAAAGGTTGGGTTAAGGTCAAGGTTGGCTTGATATGTTTTATAACATTAGTAAAGTAGGTTGGTTGGGTGCTTGGATAGGCTAGAATAGGTGTAGGTTGAGGTAAAAATACCAATGGTTGGTTTAGTCATTTGTTTAAGGCAAGGTTTCGGGATGATAAATAGATAAAGCCTTTTATAGGGAGAGTTCCCCTAGCTACTTTTCCATGTATGATTAGGGCAAGAAAAGGCTCCCAGGTAAGGATGTCGGTTAGTAAATAGGTTTTAGGAGGGATGAAGATGACTTCATTTTTCTCCCAAGGGTTTTTAGTTAGTACAGATTTTAAGTTATAGTTGGTGGTTCATGTAGGATCTCCCTGATGGTGTTATAGCAAGGGAAATGTTTTTGGGTCAGATTTGGGTAAGTTTGGGGTCTAGAAATGATGTTGGGAACATCATATTGAAATAAATAATGATTATATAATAATGTCTAACTATCCCAATGGGGGAGCTTAGGTATGGTGTGGGTAACTTGGATAAAAGGGTAGTTAAGATTTAAGAAATCTTGAATGAAAGGTTGATGTTGGTTTGGGTTGATAGATAAGTTCATTAGGGTTGGGTCAAAATTTCGGTTGATTTTAGTTAATTAATTTGGTTTAGAGATTGGTTTCATTGGTTGTGGTTAGGATGGGTGTTTGATTTGGGTTATTGGTTGGATTTTCTTGTTTATTTGGTAAAGTAAGATGACAAAGATTTGACCCTATTCTAAAGGGAATCAAACCAAAGACAATGTTATTAGGTGGATGAAAATGATCATATTATATAATAATTTGATGAGTTTGGTTTGATTTGAGGTTGGGGTTGGGTTGGTTTGAGATGAGATTATTTTTATTATAAGTGAGGTGTTTTGAGTTTGGGATTGTTCCAAAAAAAGGGTAGGTAAAAGAGGTAGTTTAGGTTGGGTTGAGGTTTCCTCCACTAAAATAAGATGTGGAAAGGGTGAGGTAGCTTTTATTGGTTTCACCAAAAGGGTAGGTAGAATAGGTATTGTTATTGGGGGTGATTCCACCTTTTGAGGAATTGGAAGAGGTAGGTTGATTTGAGGTTGATCCACTAAAAGGGGAAGCGAAAGAGGTGAGTTAGTTGCAGATTGATCCAATAAAAGGGAAAGTGGAAGAGGTAGGTTAGTTTAAGGTTGATCCACTAAAAGGGGAAGTAGAAGAGGTAAGTTGGTTTCCTTAATTATGGTTTTAAAAGAAATTGGAGAAGGTTCTAATTGGTCAAAAAGTGGATTGGTTAAGGTTGATTCTTCCTTAGTAATGATGGAAAAAGGAAGTTAGGAAGTTTGCACTTGGTCAACAAGTGGATTATTTAGGGTTTTGATTATGGTTTCCTTATTTATAGGCTCATAAGGACCAAATCTAATGAAATGACATCATTGTGTTGAGGGATTTGACTATGGGTTTCCACAACAATGGGTGTAGGAAGAGGTTTAAGGATGGATTGCTTGAAGACATTCAAGGCTAGGTTTGGGGGAACACAAATAATATTCTTTAGAACCTCCTTTTGATTGATAAGGTTTGGAAAAACATCTTAAAAAACCCACATCTATCTACCACATGTCCATTTATGGGATGATACGCATAGAACTCATTCTCTATAAACCAAATTGGTTTTGGAAGAGAATGATTGATGGGTTTAATTTGAGGAAGTATAATGATAGAAGCCTCCAAGAGTTTGTCAAGGATTGGGGTATATGATTCCCCCAGTGGGGTGTACTACCTAATAAGAGTGTGTGCCAATGGCTCTTGAGGTTGTGAGCTAATTAACTAGTTTGATGAAGTTGGTTGGTTGAATAAGTTGGATTAACTTGATAAGTTTGGTTAATTTGATAGGTTGGGTAGGTTTGATAAAATTGGTGGGGTCGATAAGTTTGGTTGATAGTTGTTGGTTGGATTTGATAAGGTTAGTTGGTGTGATATGTTTGATAAGTTTGATAAGGAAAGTAAGGTGGATTGATCTGGTGAGGTTGATAAGGTTGATAGGGTATGTAAGGTTGATAAGGTGGGTTGGTTTGATAGGTTTTATTGATAGTTGTTGGTTGGTTGGCTAAGGGAATATACCAAATATTAGAGTTTAGATAAATAGGGTTGCCACAAATGGGGTTTAGGTAATTCATATGATGTTTGAGGTAGGTAGTCAAAAGGTTGATAAGGTTGAGGTAGTTGATGTCGGTTGGGGTGGGTCACCCAAATATTGGTGAGGTTGACATAGGTAATCTAAAGATTGGTAAGGTTGAGATAGTTGAGGTCAGGGTTGAGATAGGTAATCTAAATATTGGTGAGTTGAGATAGGTGGTGTTGAAGTGGGTTATGACAATAGTCAAATAGGTGTTGAAAGGTTTTTGGTTGCTTATGATGATAATCAAATGGTTATTGAGAGGTTTTTGGTTGGTGGTAGTTGAGATTTGATTAGTTATGGGTGAGGTTGGTTTGGCTATAGGTAAGGTTGTGTTGATTATAGATAAGGTTAGGTTGATTTTAGGTGACATTGGGTTAGTTATATGTAAGGTTGGGTTGATTATGGGTAAGATTAGGTTGATTATAGGTAAGGTTGGGTTGATTGTAGGTAAGATTAGGTTGGTTGTAGGCAAGGTTGGATTAGTTGTAGGTAAACATGGGAGCACAAGTGGCTTTTGATGTAAGGTAATGATATAAGGCAAGAGGGTTATCTTCTAGGAGTTTAACAAAGTTAGGATCTCCTAGAGAAAATATAGGGGTGTTCCCCATTGAATGAGGTAATAGAGATGAGGTGGATGAAGGCAAAGTGGAAGAATATTTCCAAAGGGAGTTAGATTACTCATAAATTAACCAAAGAGAAGACAAGAAAAGTCAAATAATATAATACACACACTAAACCACATGAAATCCTAAGGTTTTTTTGTCTCTCTTGTGGCTTATTCCTTAAGTTTTCAAAAGTGTGACTCAACTTTGGTTTTGAAAAGTTAGATAGGAAATATAAGGATGGTTTAGGTTATTTTAAGATATCAAAGGGGTTTATATTAGAAATAATACATGGCTTAATATTGGGGCCTACACCCTCACTTCACACACCATACAATAAGGGTGTCAAGTGCTTAGCCAAGATATACCGATTACCATAAATTATAATCAATTAGAGAGATGAGTTCTGGTTTTTCCTCTTGGTAATGATGTCTAAGTAGGATAGCCAAGGGTGAAGGTTTACCACTAGATGGTGAAATCCTAGTCAAGATTAATGTTAAATGTTTGATGTTTAATTAGGTGTAAGTGCTTTGGTCTTGTGTGTGCAAAGAAGTGAGACTAAGATTGATTGAATTGATTCATTGTAGGTAAATTTGGGAGCACAAATGGATATTGATGAAAGTTAATGCTATAAGGAAAGAGGGTTATCTTCTAGGAGTTTAACAAAGTTAGGATCTCCTAGAGAAAATATAGGGGTGCTCCCCATTGAACAAGGCAATGGAGATGAGGTGGATGAAGGTAAGGTGGTGGAATATTTCCAAAGGGAGTTAGATTCCTCACAACTTAAACAAAGAGACGAATAGAAAATTCAAAGAAGATAAAACACACACTAAAGCACATGAAATCCTAAGTTTCTTTTTGTCTCTCTTGTGGCTTATTCCTTAAGTTTTTAGAAGTGTGACTCAACTTTGGTTTTGAAAAGGGTATTAGATAGGAAATCTAAGGATGGTTTAGGGTAGTTTAGGCACTCAAAAGGGCTTATAATAGAAACAATAGGCTTGATATTGGGGCCTGCACCCTCACTTCACACAACATAGTGATAAAGGTGTTGGGTGCTTAGCCAAGATATACTAATTACCAAAGATTATACTCAATTAGAGAGCTAAGTTTTGGTTTCTCCTCTTGGTAATGATGTCCAAGTAGAATATAAAAGGGTGAATTTTTGCCACTAGGTGGTGAAATCCTAGTCAAGATTTATGTCAACTGTTTGATGTTTGATTATGTGTAAGTGGTTTAGTCTTTTGCGTGTAAATAAGTGAGACTATGATTGATTGACTTGATTAATTTAAGCTATGTGAGCTAAATATGCAAGCAAACAATGTATGAAGATTAATTTTATACCCAAAACAAAATTTGATTTTGTTTAAATGAGCATAAAATAAGAAGAAATCACATAAATTCAAGCTACAAACCTAAGAGAACTCAAGGGTTCCACCAAGCATGTTATAATGTTTCACTAAAATTTTGCTTATTTATGTTTAGAAAGAAAGTTTTAAAACTTGAAAGAAGGGTAAGGTTAGTAGAACCTGATGTGTTATGCACATGTAAATATAGATGATTGTGGATACTTCTCTTTGTCTAGGGAGAATGACCTACATATAAGAAAACATCTATAAAATGGTATATTGGTTAGGTAGGTGGGTGGATTGCCTAGCAAGTTAGATCCAAGAAGTACAAGACTTCATTGGAGGCTGTTAATCCACCTTTTAGACAAGCTAATGTTAAGAAAGTTGCTGATAAGAAAGACTGACTAACATAAATGAAAGTACTTAATTAAAATGAAATAAATAAATTTTAAAAGAAATGCTTATTTTTAAAAAATAACATTAAAAGGAATGCTAAATTGTCAAGGTATGGTTTGGGTGTGGTTGATTTAATGTTGTTGATTCTGTATAGTGTTAGAGGTCAAGAAAATATGGGTTTTGGTTGAGGTTGGTGGTTCATATATGCTTGCTATTTTGATTAAAATGATTTACACAGTGACGATTGATGGTCAAGGTTGATTTTTGGTGGTCAACAGGTGATTATTACTGGTCAAGGATAACCATCAGTGATCACTGTGGGCTTTTGACATATTGGATTTAGGTAGAGAATGGGTTGTGGGTAATTTTTAGAAGGGTTGTATGAGGTTTTTTAAAGTTATTGGTTGGTCATGAGGACAAAGGTAAGGTTTTAGAGGTATCAAGCTTAGGGTTTAAGTATTCTATATGGTTAAGAATGGTTAGAGGGTGCTTGGTGGAGAGAAGGGTGCTTAAAGTTGAAGATTTCCAACACTAAAGAGGTTATAGGGAGAGGTGAAATTAGATACATGCTCTAAAATTATTGAAACTAAACAACTAAACTCAAAACAAGATTAAGATACTTAGCTTTGTGTAGCTTGATGGCTTGGGAAGTCTTGGAGTGAAGGTGAAGCTACTTGGGAGCTTAGAGATATGTGGGTAGAGTGATGGTAGCCAAATTTTTTGTGTGGAGATGTTAATTCCTTATAAGTCTTTGTCTAGTTTTGGTTTAGTTGGAAAGATTTTGGATTCTCCTGGGAGTTTGAATCTCCTACACCAAAATTCCATCGAATAAATTTCACCTTTTTATTCACCTCCTTATATAGGGAAAAGGGGCATTGAAACTAAATAATTTAAGAAATAGTTTAGGAAGTAGTCTAACATGCATTTGATCATATGAATGATGAGCTAAAATTAGAAAACTAGTAATCCATGAGTGTGTCGTAGTTAACTCCATTGATCATGCATTGAGGTAGAGTTTTTAGTTGCATTATGTAACTGTCAATGGTCGAGGGTCAACCATCAGTGGTTGAGGGTAGACCATCAGTGATCAAGGGGACATAGTCAAAATTATCTAAATTTATCCAATTATAATAATGAATAGTGGTTAAGGCATTGGAAAATGGTCTGAGGGTATTGAAAGGGGCATGGGGATGCATGAGGAATAGGTCTAGTTAGTTTAAATGTTAATGTGACACCTAGGGCTATAGTGTACAATTTTCTAGTGTCTACAGGCCTGAATCAAAGTTTTTGAAAGTTTAATGGCATCTAAATTAATTATATTTCTTGAGGATCAAATCTCTTTTAGATTTGGTGTAACTTATGATATTGTCTCAAATAATGGTCCTTAGTTTACTTCTAAGGAATACTTAGAATTTTTAATAATTTATTATATTATTTATAATCATTCTTCTAAGTATTACTCTCAAGGGAATGGACAAGTTGAGTCCATAAATAAAAATCTGATTTCTATCATGAAAAAAATAATCTACAAAAATAAATGAAGTTAGCATCTTAAAATATTTGAGGCATTATGGGTTGATATAAGTATTGTCAAATCAACTACATGATACTCTCCTTTTATGTTGACTTATGGTTTTGAAGATACACTTCCAATAGAATTACAAATTTCATCTACTAATACAACATTACATTACTTATCAAAAGATACAAATCTAATTGAACAAAGATTAAATGATATAATAGCATTGGATGAAAGTAAAATTACTAATTTTCACAAGTTAGAAGAAGCCAAATAGAAATTAAAGATTTTTTTGACAAAAAGGTTCCAAATAAAATGTTTAAGGTTGGATATCTCATTCTTTATAGAGATAAATTTCATGAACATCTAGGTAAACATCATAAATTTGAGTCACTTTAGTTAGTATTGTATATAATTATTACTGTACTTGGTAAAAATTCTTTTCATTTTCAAGATTTAGAATAAAATTGGTTGCATTATTTAGTCAATGGCCATTATTGGAAATTATTTATCAATATCTCTTTGTTTTCTTTTTGTTTTTTCTTTTTTTTGTTTTCCTTGTTTGATTTTGGTTTGTGTTTCTTTCCTATTTTCCATTTTCCTTTTAATGGATCTTTTTTTGTGGTTACCTCAGTGAAGTTCATCAAGAAGAAGGAAAGTAAATGGAAACTACAATATATTTGTAAGTATTCAATAATGGTAAGATAATTTACATGACATGACTCAGTTTTGTTTTATAAATGAACTTGAAAATGTTTATTAATGTGTTTCAAAGTATTACTTGTTTTCAAAAATTGTGTTTAAGGATTTTGTAATTATTTGTTATCTTAGCCCAAAATTCCCTTTCTAATTCTTCCTATTCTTCATGCCATGCTGATCGAACACTTCATCCCTTTAAATTTTAAAAATAAAGGGGTTCACATCTAGTTGCTTGAGAAATAATTAACTTGGATTGCACTCTCAGGTATTTTGTCTTCAATAGGCAAATTTTATATTTTGCTACCTTATTTCATTATAGAAATTAGCTATCAAGGTTTCAAGTGTTAAGCCTATTTTTTGACACCCCTTCTTTTCTTTTCCAAAACAAGTACTTTGAAATGATTCTATCATATTGGTGACATTATTGTAACATCTAAAACTGCTAGTTGGGGATCTTAGTTCATTATGCCATTTGAATATACATTTTATGTTAAATGTTTATTATGACATTGTATTTGTTAAAATTATTACTCTAAATTACAAAGTGGTTTTGAAAGCATTTAAAAGATTCAAGAAAATTTACTATATTCATATTAGCATAATTCATTCTTCATGAGTATTAGTTAATAATCAAATTTAGAATCTTGTATGATACATATGTTCATAAAGAAAGTAACATTTGTGATTAAAGGTTGAGCCTAAATGTGCTCAGTTGGTTTCACTTGATCATTTTTGAATGGATGATATTTGTGGATCATAAGTTAAAATATCTATTGCTAAATCTAATGGTTTATTCAGAGCAATGTTTATAAATGTTTTTGATTTTTGAAACATAAATATTTCCAAGGGTCTTGAAACAAACTTTAAATACTTTGACATAAGTATTGTGCATTATGACATAGGGTTTCAAGGTCATAAATCTATGAAAAATAATAAATTCTTTAATTTTTTTAAAGTTTGATGTTCATTACATTGATGGTGGTTGTGTTGAGATGATTGATTTACATGGTTATTTTGATAAATGTGAAGGTGGTGGAATGTTTACTTGAGTTAGTTTGGGTTCAAAGTGTGGTTAAGTGATTAGATAAGAGACAAGTTATGTGGTTTTAATGTGCTCAGGATTTGGCATATATTTTGGGATCTATTTTATGAACCTGTAATATTTGACATTTAAATATTGTGTACTATTCATCGAATCAAGATTTTTAGGTTGTAGATTAGTGGTAACTTTGGTGATGACTAATTTTGTCAAAATTCCTAAAAATTTTGGTTGAGATAGAGATAAGTATTGATAAATTATCATCCAATCTTGGTCTAACATGTAGTTGTTTAGTACTTTGAGCATGAAATAATACAAAAGTAAACTTTCATTCTATTAGTTGTCATCCTTGGACAAGCTCATTGCATAAGTGGAGCTTTAGAGTCGAGGAGAAAAAATTGAAATTTTGTCGAACAATCTATAAGTAAGTTATGGATTATGTTTCTTTTTTTCATGAGCATAAGAAAGTAGGGTATTATGAAAGCTTAGCTAAAGTGGGTTATGAAATTTATGATTTTGATAGAGGATGGTTTAATATTTTACACAATCAATTTTGCATGTAAGTGTTTATTTTTATTTAATGGAGAATAATACATATCTTATTGAGCATTATTTTTAAAAATATTCATTAAAGAATGATATTTGAAGCATGTAATATATAGGGATGTTAATATGTAAAATGAAATGATGAATTTCTGTTCGTATATCATTTAATCTTGATAAACTATTCAAAATAGTTGATTATGAGTCGATTTTGGAAGATGTAAATTTATTAATGTGGGTTCAAGAAGAACATTTTAGAATTTTGGTTAGAACATTTTAGTGTTTGTGAAGAATATTTGGATTTTCTTTTTAAATGTAATTTGTTATATAATGGTTTTGGTCCGATCACAAATTATTTTAAAATCATAAGTTATGATTAATACAAAATTTATTGATATATTTTGCATTTGAGCTTCATTGAAGAAATATAATTCTTTTTTGTATGACAAATAAGAAGAGAATCCATTCAAAATATGTGACTTTTTTCATAAATTGTTGATAAGAATGTTGGATTCAATTGGAATTTGAATACAAATTTTGTATAAAGTGTTGGTTTACCATTTTGTTTTCTTGGGTTTTGAAGTAAGATACAATTCTTTGATTTTTCATTGAAGACAAATATTTGCTAGAAGTTTAGATATATGAAGTATACAGAAGGTTTGGTAACAAGTTTTAAAATTATTTTGAACTTCACTACATGGTTTAAAAAATGATATTTGGAAATATCATTCTCATCTTGAGCTATTTTATTATTTTTTGACATTGATACATAGGTTGCATTAATAAAATTTAGACTACAGTATGTGGAAGTGATTTTTTTTATGTTTGCTTGAAATATGAGAAAACTGTGCTTTGGAGGTTTTGAAAATGTTGAAGGAGAGTTAGTTTTATATATTTATAAATTAAGTTTAAATTTTTTATTAGATTTATCTTTTGATAACAGTGGATAGATTTTTGTGAGTGTTGATTTCAATTCTTATCAGATTGTGGCTTGTCTTGATGACATATTTTTTTTTTTTAATTTTAAATTTTTATTGAAATTTATATATATATTTTTAGACATTGAATAAATGGGATTATATATTTTGGTATGTGGTCTCCAAAGAGTTTTGGATGATTTATTTTACCTTTTAGAATGTCAGGGTGGACACCCCCAAATTCAAATAATAACCAAGGAAATGCATGGAGAATAGATCAACTTGAGAATAGGAAAAATTCATTTTCCCATAATTTTGTGTCTAGAGGTCATTTCTCTACTGGTAGGAGGTTGAATAGGAATTTATCAAGACCTTTTAATAAGGGAACTCATATGCAAATCCACTTTGATGCAGTTGATCTCATTTTCTAGAATGTTCTTGAATCCTTACCATTTAACCCTGTAAATGCTAGAGGAAATCGAGGTTGGAGGACTTATTGAAGATTCCATCCATATGGACATGGAAATTCAAGTGGTTCTTAGAGAATTCAAAATATTTTAAAATAATAAGATAATTTAGTTTCCTATCATTCTACTCATCGAAATGATCAGTTTCCTAAAAATGATTTACAATAAGTTGCTAAGTCATACTCTCATGCTTTAGTGCCTTTCAATAAAAAACTTCCATCTCTTAAACTGGCTAGTCCATATACAACTTGATTGAGATTTAAACTTGCATATTTTCCTCATCATCTACTAGAGGAAGAGAGAGAAGTACCATTAAACCAAAAAATGAAATAAATCAGCCCTTCAACATCACCAACATTCACCAAAATGGTAAAAAAAATTAAGTTGGTGGTGAATGATGAAGAAGATGAAAATGTAGTTAAGTTGATCAAGTTCCTAGCAACTAGTATGAGTTACACTGAATACATAATTGATAATGGTTTAAAACATCAAATCTAGTTTTCACTCTCAATTATTGTCCATGCAGACATATTACATATATATAGGAGGATAGCTCTTATATTTTAGGATATTAGCTCAACCGTAACATCCTCAAATATATCTATAAACCTATTATAATAACAATACGTTAATCATATTTTTATGATAAATATATGGTAATTCTAGTATATGAGTTGTTTATAACAACTCATTTACATCCTCACACTAATGTAATATTATAAATATTACATTTACACATAATAATTACTAGCCCAATGCGAAGCACTAATAATATTTCTTAACTTTCCCCCCATTAGTGAAAACATGGGGAAAACCTATCTTTGTACTTGCACTTACTTTCATGATTAGGTGATTTTCCATTGGCTAATCACAAACCAAGATAGAATTATTTTCATACAGCTAACCAAAAACTGAGAGTGGTGGTTTTCCATTAGTTTACCACAAACCAAGATATAATGATTATGGTTTTTGAGTGGTTTACCAAAAACCAAATCATGATGTGCCAAGTACATCCATCAACTCTCATCACATCTTTACTTTAGGAGATTACATAGGAAATAAAACATTATGCTTTACACATAGAAACTAAAAATGGAGCATTGGAAACATGTTCCCCCCTCAATGTGAAATTTCCACTTATTGAACATAATAAGAACACTAAAATTTTAAGAAAACACCATAATGCACACAACTGAAATCACATTAAAAAATGCCACCAAAGCTCTGTATGGCCCCATCATTGGTGATTGATGAGAGGTCACTAAAAGACCTCCAACCTCTGATGCCTCCATCCTACAATTACTTATTTATTACAATAAATTGTTAGAAACATATCCACATTATTCTTGTACTAATTCATCATCTTCCTCTGAGCCTTGTTCTATGGATATATTGGATTCGTTACTAAGCTTTCCACTAAGCACATCTCTAGCTCGAGCTCTGTAGTATATAGAAGTATGTCCCTTTTTTATAGTAGTAACATTCAATTTATCCTTCATTTTTGGAGAAATTATTATGCTTACTTTTGATTTACAAAGACTTTTATTATTATTCATCTTCTTTGGTCCTTTTTTCTTCAGCTAAGAGAGCTGAAATGATGTCTTCTAGAGTTTTAGAAGGCATCTGACCAAGAGTAAAGAAAACATTACTGTATTTAGGAGGCAAACTATTCAAAAATATATATTTTGCATCTTCATCATCAACTGGAGCTTTAAATTCTACTAATTATCTAGTAAGAGATCTAAAATCATTAATGTGACTAGACATGGTGACCCCATCATTCATTTTAAACCTAAATAACTAGAGTTTTAAAAAAATTTGGCATTGATCACTTTTGCTCCAAACAATTGGCTTAAGTTTTCTCACATTTCCTTTAATGTTTTCTCTATATTTACATAATGTAACTCAGTATCTAAGAGATTAAGGCCAATAATAGCTTTGGCTTTATCATCCCTCATTTCCCATAATACTAATTTGGTCACATCTGTAGGTGCTAGTTCTTTTCCATCTACTATCCTCCAAAGATTTTTGTTCATCAACTGCATCTGGATCTTCACTTTCCAAGTGTGAAAATTAAGCCAATTAAATATTTATAGTGGTACTTCCATTTTGAGATGGATAAAAAAAGATAAAGGTGAAAATTTTTTAAAAAAAAATCTAAGACACTTTTGACGACACAATTATAACATTTATAACATGATAACTTAAAACTAAAGAATAGATAAATGACTCTAGTGATACAAAAAAAAAGATGACACTAATACAACAAACATGGCTCAATTATAATAGACTAAATACTATATAAATTTATGATCTACACTTTATAACGTTGACCATCTAACAAGACAAGAAAAACCTAAAACATATGAATTAAAGTTTGTAACTTTTTTCTATTTCTAGACTTAATAAAAAAGCAACATAAAAATTATGACTTGATTGTATCTAATTATAGATAGGCAAAAAATTGAATCTAAAAAATATCGATGCATGTGGAATAAATAATTATTACATCCACTCAATAATGAAACATGGGCACATTTGATAGAAGTAAAATGTATTAGGACATTGGGGATGGTTGAAACAATAGTCAAGATTTAGAGAATACACTAGAAAAGAAATTCAAGAACTAATTCCATATCCTTGACCATTTAAATATTATATACAATGTAAACTATTAATATCCATGCAACTGTATGGAGATTGGTTCTCACAAGGAGAATGAAATGATTAGATCTAGAAACATGTACCTCAAGAATGAAACTGATCAATAAAAAATATCTATGATGATGTGGGTGTAGGTTTGGTCTGTTAGCATATACAATTTCAACCTATGCCAAAATCTTCTTCACAATGCAAGATGAGTACCTATTAATTTTGAGTGTGGAAGAGTTGTAGATGGATTTTATGACATCTCTATATGCCTGTGATTCTCATGCCTCAGGATTGTACTCTAATCAACTGCATTTCAAGGTATTGTGCCTTTATCAATACCATCACTTTTTATTATATTCTCATTATAATATCAATAAAATAACTATAGGACCCTATATATTTTGATCTGATACCAAAGAAAACATCAAACCTAGTTTTCACTCTCAATGATTGTCCATACGAACATATTACATATATAGGAGGATATCTCCTATATTATAGGATATTAGCTCAACTTTAATATCCTCAAATATATCTCCAAACCTATTATAACAACAATATGTTAATTTTATTTTTATTCTAACTATATGTTAATTCTAATATATGAATTATTTATAAAAAATCATTTACATCCTCACATTAATGTAATATTATAAATATTACATTTACACATAATAATTACTAGCTCAATGTGAAGCACTGATAATATTTACTAGTAGGGTTATCTACTTATTGAAATGTTGATAGATTCATATGATGAGTAGAAGTGTTCAAGGATATTCTACTATTATTTGATACTTTTCAGATACTTTTTTTAATTTTTTGTTTGACAATGATTTTATGGTTTAAGAATTTTTTTAGAAAATATATTTTGATATGGATATTTAAACATATATATAATACATATGGATAAAATGTTATATGTGCTATTTTTCATTTAATAACTTATGTTTTTTTAGATATTTTGCATAAATTGATTTATTTAGGTGATTATAATGTCTATGGGGCCCCACTCAATTAATTTAGGTGATTATAATGTCTATGGGGCCCCACTCAATTAGAGTCAGTCTCTTTGATTTACTATTTTTAATTTTGATCTTAAGATTAATTTTAAAGTTTAAATGAGTTAATTAATAAATGAAATCTAATTTAATTGATTAAAGTCAATTAAGTAATAACCAATAATTAACTAAAATCAATTATAACTTATTCCTCAACCATTTTTGGAGGAATTGATTATAAAGAAGATCAAAGTGACATAAAAAGAGGAGGAACATTACACATGTATTTTTGAAGAATTTTATTTCCTTCAAGTTCATCTTCATACTTATTTATTTTTAATATCTCTAAGATAAACAACTCTTGTAGATAGATCAAGGACACTTTCTCTGATGGCTGAGTAACTTGATCAACAAACACATGTACATCTAGGTTTCTTTATTCAATGTGTAAGCTAATTATCTGAGTAATGTTAAGTTTAATAGCTTATGATGATTGTATATTTATAATCATATGAATATAATCTGACTACTTGGCCTAAATATTGATGAACTCTTCACTATGTGCAACATATTTTTGATCAATTTATATTTTACTAGTTATGTTAAATACTTTTGTATCAAAAATGATGTTTGTCAATAAAATTTGATTTAACTATTAATATGACTCTTTCTTTGAAGACTAAAAAAAACCTTGGTTAAATTTTAATTTATTTTCTCTTTGTTTATTTTTAATTTAAATTTTAGTTTAATTAGTCTATTAAATTAAGAATAGTTTGAATATTAGTTATTTTCTTTGATAATTTTTTTAATTTAGATTATTTTACTTTCTTTAATTTTAATTTATGGTGTTAATTATCTGACTTCAATTAAATTAAGTTATTTAATTAATATATTTATTTTCTAAATTAGCCTTTAGTCTTTGGAGTAGACCTAGTTTTCCTTCTTTTATTTCATATTTAGTTTAAATTAAGTTTATTAGATTACTTCTTCAAGTTTATTATGATTTGCTCTTGATAATATATCTATTTTACTCATTAGATTAATATTGTTTTCCTATTTTATTTATTTTTATTTTCTTTCTTAGTTTTAGTTTATTAAATCTCTCTTTATAATGTTTGTTGTTATAGCTATTTCTTTCTCTGGTTTTCATTGCAATCTTTTGTTCTTGTCTTTCAGATCTTTTTGTTTATTTTGTCTATATCTCTTTTGAGTCAAGCTTAAGCATATTATATCATTTGTTAAATCATAAATATTCATAAGGAACATAAATCTTTCCTCAATAGTTTTTCTAATTTATAGGTCTTCTCAGTTGGATAGGATTGATTACATAATCACATATGATTACTTCTTTTAAAGAGATCATTTGATTTATAAATTAATCATGGAGTATTGTTGAGTATTTGGAATACTTGTTATTATCCTAGATTATTTAAAAACCCCTTTACACATCTTCTAGATACCTTATGATCTTTTAGACCAAAAACTATTAAACTGCTATGATTCTTCTTTAACCTTCACAATAGGCAAAAGTGATGATTCATTGATGTAACAATTTTAATCATCAACAAATATTCCTTAACCTTCATTAATTAATATTATCTAAATATTAAATCTAATTTGATTATTTTTACTACTATATGCCAAAAGACATGCATGAATATTTTTATTCTTCCTCCCCTTATACCTCAAGGTCATGATAGCTAGAATCCCACCCCCATTATTTACCCAAGGATTATATGGGATACTATGGTCCATATTGTCACCATGCCAAAAGGTCAAGTATCCCACCATGCATGGCATAACAGAGGTTTTCAACATGTTCTTCCTCCTTTAAATCCACATCCCATAATGCCAACCAATAAAAGTAAAAGGTATGATATCATTGAGAAACTTAACAATACTCTAGCTAGAATCTCTCTATTAGAATTATTCCAAAAGTTACCTATTTATAAGGATATTATTCATTTAGAGCTACATGATAAAACTTTACCAATAGATGTAGAACCACCTTTTGTTGATTTTATCATCAATGAATTACAATGGATAGAGGAAAATATATATTTTTATAAAGAGGATCTACCCCTAGACATGTTATTGATCAGCATCTCCTATTATATATTCAAATTTGTGTTCAAAATAAGGTAGTCAAATAAGTCTTGGTGAATAAAAAATAAAGGATTTATATTTTTAATATATATTTCCTAAATTTAATTGGTATAGAGGAAAAATATATCACTTATTAATACATGAACATCTATGGTTTTGACAACATACCTCATACAGTGTTAGGGTAAATTACTTTGAATATCACTATGGGTCCTAGGATAATAACTATAGTATGTGAGGTTATGAACAATGATCTTAATTATAATATTATATTATTAAGACCATGAAATCCTAATATAAATGTAAAACCTTATATATTACATGCATGTCTCAAATTTATTCATCAGGGACACACACACACACACACACATACTTGTCCTTATTTTAAGGTTCTTGGGTATTTTCATAAAAAACACAAAAACCAATAAACTATTTGAAAGGATTGAAAATATTTATATTTACACAAAGTTATAGTTAATAATATATATTTTCCTAATTTAGTATGTGTAATAAATATAACAAGTACAAATTATCTAAGGGATAAAAGAGAGCATATCTTATTTGATGTTTTATTCTCAAATATTAAAATGATCAAGAATCATCATAAGACTGTAACAAATATTTTGTTTCCATTCATTCTAAGGTTTGAGTTCATTTAAACACTAGATGCTTGAATCCAATTTTGACACTCACATCAATGATAGTGTCCTAATGTTGACACTAGTGTCTAGACCATAAGATAGCTCCATTTTTAAATTAATTGGTTGAGTTTTTATAGGTTTTTTGTCATCTTTATCTTGATGTATTTGTATATTTCATATAATATGTCACTATTAGTTTATTGAAAAGAACCCTAGGTTCACTCTTGTTTGCTCTTGAATGATATTGTGGGAAAAATGGGTTAGTGGGCTCATAGTGTCGAGTTGACCCCAAATATGCCTCTATAAATGAGTGTTTTCTATATATCCAATACTCTAAAGAGGGCCTTAGAATAATTTATTTCTCCCCTATGTATTGCCTTATGATTGAATCATGCAATATGTGGAAATCAAGTAAAAGAGTGACTTAGCTTGTAATGTGGCAAATATAGATCTTGGGTTACTCCTTCATTACTTCATACTTATAGATGTGTAGTCCTTATGAATGATATAAAAATAGAAATAAATAGGAAAGTTTTTCTTATTTGAATGATTTTTTAAATGCTCTTTGGTATGAATGTTAGGTGTTTCCTAGGTAAGGAATGAATGAGGATCGATCTTAACTTACATTAATCCCTTTGGAAAAATAACTTGCATTAAATCACTTAGGATAAATATTAGGATATGTTTCATTTAAAAATTCTGTGACTTTAAGGAACTAGAAACTTATGTCAAAATAGGACACCTACATCAATGTAGGTGTCTATCTAAGATGCAAGTGTCTAGGGAGAAATAAAATATGTATATGGTCAGAACCTATGCATGTGTAAAATAATCATATTTTAAGCATTTTTGGAATGATAAAAGGTCTGAGTCACCAACATAAGACTATTCATACTAAAAGAGTACAAGATAGAGTAGATGTGAGAATTTTGAAAATGAGAAAGATATAGAACTAAGAGGAATAACCAAGATCTAATTTATCCAAGTGTACAATACTAATGTTCTATATAATCCATAAATATCATATACATTTACCCCTCCCCCTCTTTAATATAGTAATGAAATTTATAGTTTAAATGAAACAAATGCCTACATGGGTGTGTATAACACACCTTTCCTTTGCTTGAGTCCAACTTGAGTGATTTGTTGGTAAATAACATGAAACCAAGAGCATGTTATAATATATAATCAATGCATATAATATTAAATTTAAAGTATTAAAATTGAAAGATCAAGGTTTAAGAGTATACATGTGTATCGATGTAACTACCTTACCAATTGGCAAGTTGATTGAAGATAAATATTGGAAGGCACATGTCCCCAACCTTGGAGAAAAGGTGATTTGCCACCTTGTAGTTGAGATTAGTTCAACCATACAACCCAATGATACTTATAACCTGGTTAATCTAGCATATATAATCAATTCCAATCTAAAAACTTGGAAATATTGAGTGATGTAATCACCTCATCCATACTAAAATCAAACCAATGATTGTAGTAGATAGGTTGAATATAGTCCATAAATGTTTTACCTGGGTATTAGTTCATAAAAGCCCATGATATGGTGATAGTCCATAAAATAGTTTTTAAATCTAAAATTGATTTTATTTTGAAATATTAGGCACACATTTTATAACATATACACCTTATATATGTCTCATGTTGAAATTATGTATAGCAGTGGTACCAATGTATATAATTATACCATAAGTATGAATTTGAATCATATAATTGTGTGCTTTGGCCAATTTAGAATTTTTATTCAAGTGTGGGTATCATGTTATCATAACATTCCTTCAGTATGTATGGAGAAATATGAAAACTGAAATAAACCAATGTGGAGGACATGTTTCCAAAACATACCCCCATTAAACCTGGTGTGCCAAATACTGAATAAGTGTGGAGAACATTTTTCTAAAGCATACCCCCACTAAATCTGAAAATTGATATAAGTGAGAATGTATAAAACATGTTTCCAAAACATTCCCCCATGGTATTTGGGTGTGACAAATATGAAATAAGTATGTATATCATGCTTCTAAAGCATGCCCCCATTAAGCCTAAAAATTGTGTCAAGTGTGAAAAACATCCCTCTATGACATGCCCCTACTGATATGCCCCCCCTTTGAGGTGAGGGGGGAATAGAAAATGGTAGTTACCTCAACTCAGAAATATAAGACATTTATATAATCTATGAATGTAACCATGTAGCTTATATAATAACATGTCTAGTAAATGTATCATTAAAGTGTATAGAACAATGTGATCACATGAAGGCCTAAGATGCATGATAAAGATTATGGAAATGTCTATGTAGTAATTAAGACAAGATTAATAATCAAATAATCACATGAACAAGATCTTTGAAAAGAAAGTCAAAATACAATGGTCTAAGGAGATTGCAAATAAGGGACATGTTAAAATGTTAGACAATCAAAGGGATGGGACCTATTCAAATGCCCATAAAAGCAAGAATGGCATATTCAAATGTCCATAAATAAAAAATCACATATTAAAATGTCAAAAAAGTAAAAAAATTAATGGGGCCCATATACATTTGAACATATTCAAATAATCTATAATCAAAATAATAGAAAGGCAAGACACTTAAGTAAGTGCATAAATGAAAACATAAGTAACCAACATAAACATATCATAGTAGCCCATGGATCAAATGTGTTAGCAAAAACATCAAGTACATAGATATCAAGTGCACTATTATATATATAATCATGGATAAAGGCATTTGTAAGTACATATATAGGCCCAAACATAATAATTTAAAATGACAATAGAATTATATAGCCTTGATATATCATGAGAAAATAAGGTGGATGTTCCCAACATCCTAATGATATGAGTAGAAGGAAATCCCAACATCCAAAAGTTCATAGATCATGTATCTATGGATGCCTATATCACACTTAAAATATGTGTGAAAATAATTAATATATATATATAATATTGATATACCATCTACCATCATAAAACCAATAACATATATGCCAATGAGCTAATAGAACATGTAAATGCTGAAAATATTTTTGGATTTTTGAAGATTTCAAATTTTTTGGTATTTTTGGAATATGTACAAAGAAATAATTATCCTATGATTGCATCCAATGGAATCTCATAGGTATCTCCCCTCTGGTAATATGGTGTAATAAAATTGTGGTATTGACTAGAAGCATTTATAGGTGTTATATCTATCACTATATAATCAGTCATTCTCTGTGGTTTATTTGAAGTAGAAATAATAAGAACATGTTTCGAAGTGATTGATATCCTCATCATGGTGTGTATTATAATTAGGAAGTTGTATCATGGTCCTTTGGTAAATTAGTATTTGGTATTCTTACTTTACATGAAATTGTACTTTTAGTTCTTTATTCATTATGTATATGTTACTTGCATTTGTTTCCATAATGTATGTTTCAATATGGTGAATTACATGATGATATGAAATATTTCATTTTTATGAAATTTGATTTTTTTTAATAGTGAGGCAATCACCATACATAATGAAAACTAGTTGGATGGTAGAGCCTAATCATATTAGAATCCCCAGTTCTTGATGGGGGTGTGGGGGGATTTACCCTAACTATGGTCACCATGGGAGTTGGCATGGTTTTGGGAGTAGTGCCCCTAAAGCAAAATTTTTGGGAAAAATGTATTGTAAAATATTTTAATTTCATAGTAAATTTAGACTATTCACTATTAGGTCATAGATCTAATGATAGAAATTATGTTGGTGTATTTTTTCCCTAATATGTAACCCTCTTTTGATATGAGGGAATTGTAATCATGACAACACAATATATGTTATTGAAGAGGAGATTGTATTGGATGTATTATAAGTTTATCCCTTCATTTGTTGGACTAAATAAAATAAGAACTGGTTATTTATGTGTGGACATATCCCATATTGGGTGAACCACATTAAATATATGTCTATCTTATATTGTGTTTTTTGAATTTTACTTCTATCTTTATTTCATTAATATTTCTCAGTGTTCTATATTCCTAATAGAAACAAGAAAGATTGACTATAATGATCATATATTATTGAAACTATTGGTTTGGCTTCTATTACAGGCTTCGAAGTATCTATAAAAATATCCTCAGAATTAGTATGTATCTATTTAGGTACTTATATATATATTGTGTTGGTTCACCTTCTCCATGTGTCTCTTTATGAAGGACTCGATTGAACAATGGTTCCTTGGTGGGATCAATGTGAGAGAGATTAGTCTTGTGAGATGGTGAACTAGGAGAAGGATTTATACTAGTAGTCATCTTCTATGAAGGTCAATGGACCATGTGATCCTCAAAATGAGAATCATGGGATGTATCTACACTCATATAATAGCCTCTAGAATAATTATGTGAAATAGGTCTAGATATATATTTTATAAATGTAATAATTTCCCAATTGGTTAACTATGTAAGATTTTGCTCAAGAGCAAAATAATCATTATCTCAGTGCCTGTGTACACCATGATAAGTGTAAAAGTGTTATCCTTTTTCCTTTTTAAATTAGTGTGGTGGATAATGTGAATTAGGAGAAGGTTTATCATCCATTTATCCAACAATTTTTTCAATATATCATGTGGTCTATCTCGATACCAATGAAACTAACGAGGCTACTATTTGGTAGAGGTATATGGTTTAACTAAGGGAGATAATATGTAAACATGCCCCTTGCCTTTTTTCAACATATTTATCATTTGTTCTTTGATATATGTTATTATTTCTATATAATGTGATTGAATTGGTTCATGATCTTTTATAACTTGACTATTTTCCTTGGAAACATGATTCTTATCATGTGTTTTTTTTAGTGAAGAGATAGGCAAATTGGTTTGAGTTTTCATTAAATTACATTCATATTTTTGCACATCCTAATATAAGGTATCGAATGAAGAAAAGGGTTTATTCAATACTCTCTCTCTGAGTGGAAAAGTAATACATCTATTAAACATAAATTATACTTCCAAATTTGAGGGTGTAGAAGTCAAGGAATACAAAGCATCCTTAAATTGAATAACATGGTATTGTATAGACTCATTTTCTATTTGTGTTAATTATTTCAAATGTTTCAATGGTAACTTGGGTAAGGTATAACGATGAAAATTCAATATAAATACATCTTCAAGTTTTTTTAAAGTTGATAATGAACCATTTGTAATACTATAAAACCAATCAAGAGCCCTTTAGGTTAAGTTGTGATGAAAAATATTTAAGATCAAGCTTCTATTTTGGGCTCAATAATAAAATGAGTGTATATATGATTTAAAATGAATATCAATATCCCATTAACCATAAAATGAGGAGAACTTGGGCATAAAAAAGTTTGAAGGATAAAGATGCTCAAATATATCCTCTGCTAATATATTCTCCTAAAAAATAACCTCATGAGAAGAAATTTCTAGCTTGAGTGTTGAATTTTTATTTCAAATCTCCCATGGTAGTCATACCAAATAATATATCACAAGGAGTGGTTGAAACTTTTGCTAGTAGTTGTATATTACCATGCACACAAAACATAGGAATAATTGAATCTTTTCCAATATCAAGGGGAGAATCATCACATGGTTAAAGATGTGAGTTTATCATGTTGGATATCATGAAGGTTGGTATTATTTTCATTACATGGTGTTATGTTATTTAAAATATTGTGACATTAAATAGGAGTAGAGGAAAAAAATTCACTTGTAAACATTTGTTCTTTTGTATCAAAAAATTCAAATGAGGGAATAAAAGTAACATTTATTATTTAATCTGCAACATCATGAGAGGGAAGAATGAAATGTTCACTTTCAATTTTTATTTTTAAAGGAGGGAGAGAAGATTCAATGCTAGCTTTGATTTTATTTGACTTCATGACTTGATCTTTGAAAGTGATACATGAAATATACTTGGGAATTTAATCATGTCCCCAAACAATGCATGTTTTGTATTCATTTCCTTATGATTTTCATATGCATTTTTATTTTTTACTTCAGGAAAGATGATGGGAGACATGGGACATGCATTTTTATCACCATAAATTAGAGTGGGAGAGAAAATTTTCCTATATCCATTTGAATCACCCAAATAAGGAATATGATTTTCAATATTAGTATTACTTGGAGAAGGTACATACTTGATTTCGTCAACATTTACATAATGAGAGATAGATTAGGAACATTTAACATCTTCAACATTTACATCATTGGAAATGGAAGAAGCACACTCACTTTTTAAAGTAACTAAAGAATGTATGAATGCAAAAATTTGATTTTAAACATTATGAATTCTATCATCTAGCATATCTATTGAATTATCCTTTGGAAAAGGCTTAAAATGCATATTTTTTAACTATTGAAACCCTTCATCATTGTAAATCAGAGGAATTATAGAAGTGTCATAGCCAAGAGGTAATCACACTCATAACCAAAATTAGAAATGTCACTACCTTGCTCATTTATATTTGCATTTACATCATTGGTTATTTCATTATCATAGTTGTAAGAAAACTTATTTTTGATGTTCTATGAGCTCTTCATATGAAACACATTGATCATCAGGTACATTAAAGAAATGATCATAATGTTGAAGCTTCCTTGTATGTATTTCTATTAATGACTTCATAAGGATTTTAACTTTTAAGAAAATTATGAAGCACACAACCACTAAGGCCAAAGAAATAATGTAACTAACCATTCCTAAACTATGCCCATACAAGTAAGAGAGAGAAAATCATATCTAAAAATAATATACAAAAATTTGAAATGGAATTATTTTGAAGGATAAAAACCTACATGAAAACTAAGGTTTTAGCTCAATAACATAGGTCAAGTTCACCAAATGTTTTATGATTTTTGGGTATTTTCATAGAAAACACACAAATCAATTTTTTTTGAAAGGAATAAAATATTTAGATTTATAATAAAGTATAGTCAATAATATATATTTTCCTAATTTAGCATGTGTAATAAGTATAGCAAGTACAAAGTCGATAAGTGATAAAAGAGAGTATATCTTATTTGACATTTTGTTATGGAATATGATAATGACCAGGAATCATCATAGGATTATAATAAAGATTTGGGTTCCATTCCTTCTGAGTTCTATTTACATTTCACCATTAGACACTTACAATAATGTTGAACACCTACATCAATGATAGTGTCTTGATGTTAATGCTAGTGTCCATACCATAACATAGCTCCATTTTTTAATCTATTAGTTAGGTTTTTCTAATTTTCTTTGTCATCTTTTTCTTAATGTCTTTAGATCTTGTGCATAGACTATCACTCTCATTTTATTAATCAAAACCCTAGGTTCACTCTTATTTACCCTTGAATGATGCAGTATGAAAAATGGGTTAGTGGTCTCATGATGTAGATTTGATCCCAAATAGCTCTCTATCAATGAGGGTTTCCTGCATAGATAATACTTTGAAGAGGGCCTCTTACTGATGTAGTTCTCCCCTATGTGTTGGATTATGTGTGAATCATGTGATATGTCAAAAGTAAGTACAATAGTGACCTAGCTTGTAACTTATAAAATATAGCTCTTGGGTTACTCCTTTAGTAATTTTTACCTATATATGTGCATTCACTATGATTAATATGGATATAGGAATAAATAGGTAAGCTTTACTCAATTGAAAGCTCTTTGGTATGAATGTTAGGTGTTTTCTAGGTGAGGAATGAATGATGTTTGATGTTATATTTATATCAATACTTTTGGAGAAAAAATTACATTAAAGCACTTAGGATGACCATTAGGATATGGTTTATTTATAAATTAGATGACTATAGGGCATTTGACACTTGCATCAGAGTAGGACACCAACGTCAACATAGGTGTTTATCTAGGATGCAAGTGTCTAAGGAGTAATAAAATAGGTATAGGCTCATAAAATTTAGAGGTATAATATAAGAATATTTTAAGCATTCTAGACAAGATATAAGGTCTAATTAATCAACATAGGACTAGATGGACTAAGACATAGGCTAAGGGGCACACGATAGAGTAGATACAAGAATTATAAAACTAGGAAAGGTCCATAACTAAGAGGAAACACTAAGGTCTAAGGTTTCAAAGTGTAAAATAATGAGGTATTATATAGTCCTATGGATCATTATTCTTTCAAAAATTATGCAATGACCTAGCCTATGGACATTTACATACCTCATATGTAGCCCTATTTTTAAGTGTTTAGACATCTATTCATCAAAATGATATACTAACACTTAAATTCACTCTAGTTATTTTTCCATTTTAGGAAAAAAAATTAAATTGATATATTTTTATGTTTTAATATTTGAAAAAATTAGGTTACATGAGAAATGGATTAGGATAACATGCACAAGGAATTGTTAATACTATAACCACATTTGATCATAAAAATAAACATGTCCTTAGTTACAAGAAGGATTTTATGGTTATTAAGGGCCAATAAAGTATATAATTATATTTTTTTTTTAAGTCAAAACCTAAGATTGCATAGGAAGTTTATCATATCTCAATGATATAGTCCATACAACTTAACCTCATTGATGCTATAGTTTATGCAAATATTTGGACATTACATGAATTCTATAATGATAAGACTCTCTTGGAATATTTGGGGGCATATGAGGATCTCCCTTCCTTTCTATCATAAGAATAGGTTTTTTTATACAATAAATACCTAAACATATTTTAGAGAGTATGCAGATTTAAATATTATTCTCCAAATACAAGGTCTAGATATAATTCCTACTACACCATTTATAGAAGATAGATCAACAATGATAAATGAAGAAATATTTGAATTCAATTATGGAATAGATAGATATTTGAGACCAATACTCCTTGCATCCATGCTCAAGGATGATGAAATAAAAGCCTTTAGATAAGTATTACATGATTAACAAAATTTACTTGCTTGGGATTATTTGGATATGCTAGTGATTGACCCTATAGTTACAATGCACACAATTTAGTACTTTACCCAAATACAAAGCTAGATATGTGAAAAATTATAAATATGCATCCAGAAGTAGATTTTTTTAGTTAAAGATGAAATTTAACAACTACAAGATGTAGGGTATATTAAATCCCCCAATGGGTTTCTAACATAACACTAGTTATAAATCCTAATGGACAAATTAAATATTGTATATACTATCATGATTTAAACAAGGTTTCTCCCAAGGATAAATTTCCATCACCAAATATTGATATGATTAAAGACTATGCAATTGGTTATGAGATATTATCATTCATGGATGGTTTTGTTGGATACAATCAAACAAATATTAATCTAAAATATTGGGGAACACAAAATTTACCAAACCATGGGTAAAGTTTTGTTGTGTTTATGCCTTTTGGACTTTAAAATATATAAACAACTTACCAAAAAGCTATGACACACATATTTCATCATTTTATGTACATAAAATATTTGAATATTATGTTGACAGGTTACAACAAAAATAAAATCATTAATAGGATCATGTCATAGATTTAAAACATTTATTATAATGATTATGTAGGTATAATGTACACCTAAACCCAACAAATGTGTATTTGTGGTATATTTAGTAAATTTATAAGGTTATATCATATCTCAATGAGGCATATAATTAGATTTGAATAAGGTCAAAGATATTGTATACATGCCTCCACCAAAAGGATTGAAATGGTTACAATGTTTATAGGGAAGGATTATTAAAATAAGATGTATTATGGCTCAATTAGCTAATAAGATGCAACCTTTCATGTGATTACTAATGAAATATAAAAAATTTGGATGGGATTCTAATTATCAATAGAGTTTTGATGAAATTAAGAAATATTTACTTAATCCATCTATTCTCATAGATCTAATATTGGATCGGCCTTTATTGTTATACATTTTTTCTACAGAGAATACCTTAGGGGATATATTGGCACAATACAATTATGATCATAAAGAGCATGAAATATATTACATTCATTGTACACTAGTTTATTATGAAATAAATTTTAATGCCATGGAGAAGTTATGTCTAGTCATTTTTTTTCATAGAATCAAAACTTCAATAGCACATGCTTAATAATTAAATGCACATTGTCACAAAGGTGAATACTAAAGTTTCTAATGATAAAACTACACTTGTTAAGATGCATAGTTAAATGGTTAGTGATACTTATGGAATTCAACTTAAAATTCATATCTAAAAAAATTGTAAAAAGATAAGCGATTTCAAATGAATTAGCTTTAGTACCACTAGTTGACACATTACCAGTCAATAACATTTTTCATGATGATATTGTTACATATTTATTAGGTTTTAATGTACACATAATATGAGGCATATTACACACACATTGTAGAAAAAATATATTAGAGTGTATAGATATTCTCAACTCATAGTTAATCAAGTTTCATATATTTATCAAATAAAAAAGGAAATGTTGACCCCATACAAGGAAATGGTATAATAATTAAATACATAATTTAAGATGATTACAATTGAGAGCATACCTCTTAAATATAATTATCATGTAGATTTTATGTCTAGTGTAACTTTTTTGATCCCTATTGACATCAATGATGATTAGGTAATTTTTACTGTATGATGATTAAAACATCCATTAGTTATGATAGTATATGTAGATGCAGTATTAATACTAGAAGTCACATGTAGTGATAAAATTCATAATAGTATAGTGTTATCATGTAAATACAAAGATTTGGTATTAAGTACTTAACAATGACAATGACAATCTTGATACATATTTACCATTCATAACTTGAGCACATAAACAATGTCCTAATTTGTCATTATCTCACACTTACATGATATCTTATGAGTTTCACCCTTATGTTGTGTTGTTACATGCTTATAATAACTCATTGTCTATTTCAAACTTGTTAAATATATTTCATAGACATCTATAGACTTTTAATTTAGTCTACATGTATATAGGTCAGTTTCACCATTTTTAATTATTATCACTAATTGATACTACCTAATCTAGTTGATACCAACCCGCTCCTAGTAATGGTTAATTTTAAAAAAAAAATCTCACATTAGGTTCAACCCATTTTCCTAAGGTGTTGATGGTATGATAAGATACCCAATTAGACTCATACTAAATAAATTAATGTCTCATTCAAAATGGAGTGCGCACTAATTTGGCACACATCTAAACATTATTGCAAACTAAGTAAATCTATCTTATTATTCCAAAATTAAAACCCATCACTAGGATCAGTAACAAAACAAGTCTGAAGCACACTAAAGCTAATTCAAATTATTCATTAGCAAGAATCAAGAACAAACCATTAGATGAATACATATAGTGAAGGATCATAATTTCATAATCACATGAAGTGAGATAACTACATGTGGCTTGATTTACTTCCTTTGAGTATTAGATACATATGAAATGGTCAATAAGAAAATGGGGGTGATTTGGGTCAGCTCAGACCATTATATTTTCCTAGTTTTTGTAGGTTTCTATCCCTCACAAGTACACCTAGGGTTTTTAGGCAAAGGAAACTAACTTCTTGAGTTACATGCATCATCAAGGTCTAAGATAAAAAACATAGATTACATAGAGACATGCATAGGTGATCATATAGTCATAGTTCTACATTTCCACACATGTTAATATCAACTAAATTAGGTTGGTATTGACTAGAAATATTGACCTAGTTTGGTGGAATTGACCCTATACAGATAGAAACTCAGTTCCTAAACTAAACAAATCACAAGCCTATTTATATATAATATTCAATTTTATAAAATATTTATAGTCAAATAGTCACCTAAAAAAGTTTAATCACCCCTTTTTTGTACTTCTTATATTTAGCATATGCCACTTGCCAAATCAGTATAATAAAACTCAATCTTTTAAATTTAGATATATGTGTGAATGCCATATTTATCTATATGAGTTTTTATATTAGTTTTTATCGTATTAAGGTTAGTATTCATCATAGTAATCCATATTAGGGTAAAACATATTGGTGAACCCATACATATACCGAACCATCTTTCTATGGTTTCATATTTTTTGTCCTAGGGTTTTAAATTTTATTTATGATTTCCACACACAAAATTTTCACCATATAAAGGTTTTATTTATTTTGTCTTAAGGTTTCACACCTAATTTTTTCTTTTCATACACAAAAAAATATTTTCACCTTCAACCTTGGCCTTCTATTAATGTTTCTTCTATTAATGTTATTCCTTAATTAGCTAATATTTAAATAAAATGGCTATATTTTTAAAACACTCCAAGATTTTTGTTATTCATATTGAGTGGATGAAAAACCTATTTTTGTTCACCAAAATATTATTAATTATTTTATAGAATTTGTAATTTACTATTTTTAGTAAATTCATCCTAGAAGATGAATAATGTACCTATTTTCAAGTTCATTTATAGGCTTTTCCTATCTACTAATGTTTATCAAAAACCTATTTTTGATTCTAAATATTATTGACAGTTGTCTTAGAATGGTTGTTCATTTATTACCTCCACGTTTCTTTACTTATGCAGATTATGCCTTACCTATACCTCATTAGCTTTATTAAGGCCTAATAAATCTAAAATAAATAACCAATCAAAAAATCCTATCCACTTTCCTACTATGGATTCTTCTATTATTTCTTCCACTTTTCTAGAAGATGTTGATAGCTACTTTCCATCTAAGGAGGTCCATGTTGTCCTTATCCCAAAAGTTAACGTGAACCTTCCTATAGTAAAAAAATATAGAGCATATGAATGTTCCTCCTCATTCCCAACCACCTCCCACAACCCCTCTCGATAGCCTTTGTATACATATTCAATCATAAACATGTAATGTTTTTGCTTGTTAATCCCTTCAAGATCAAATAGTCACTATGAGAACATTTATAGAGGAGTTTAAAAATCAAATTTAATATTTAAATTTAAGGATTACATCACTTGAAAGTAATATCACATAGGCAAATAATCCAAAGAACACAATTATGAATTATATATCTACATCTCTATCCAAATATTTTGTGCCTCATAAAATTTCATCCCAAGATTGGAATCAAAAATAATATATATATCCATGACTAGTGATTTAAAAATCATACATAAGGCTAATAAGAGTTCAAGTGAGATTATAATGGAAATTATTGGAAATAAGTTGATCACATTACCTCTTATGTATCCTCTAAGGAAATCAAAATAAAATTATGCATATCATATAATGCATAGACATCATACATATAATTATTGGGATTTGAATAAAAAAATTCAAAGTACCTTTGATAATGGTGATTCTATACTATATAAATTATGCAACTGACACTATGATTGCATCTCCTAAGGAACAAGTTGTTGAATATTTTTTATCACCTTAGAAGGTCATCATCTAAGTTGTTTTCAAATATTTGGAATCACTCATAAGATTCTCAAGACTTATCCAATTTTGCAAATTCACTTGTAATCCTAAGGGGAATTCTACACTTAGAGGATCTATGAGTTACAGTCTCCCAATAGTCTACTTTTTTAAGAAAGTGCTTTGATACTTAGCCATTTTAGGGTTATTTTATCTCCTGATGATGTATTCATAGCTTCCAAATTTTTTAATTACAACAAAACTTTGGTCTAATTAAATGGCACTATATGACAATTATTCACATCTCATGGTAGCATATGCCTCTTTCTAAGGATTTTTGGCACTTAGCTGATTTTGTAAAACAAATTGGTGTCATATGTATGTAATAAAAAATGCATCATGTCCATAAATCAATCTTGGATTGGATGGGATAGAGGACACCTACACTTCTGATTGGGGGCATATAATTATTAAGCAAGAGCATGACCAATGTGAGGATCTGCTAGACCTGATTAAGGGATCATTTATCAAAACACACCATGTGATATAGGGTTATAAATCCTATAGTCTAACACAATCACATAATAACCCTAAAAGAGTCTTATGATTTAATATTCCACTAATCTAATAACAAGAAAATTAAATATAATCTAGTGTGTACCAAATCTTGTGGCACAAAGTGGGGGTAAGAAACAAAATAAATAAACAACTAAACTAGACATGTATAATATACTCATGTCAATGTATACAAAATCCTAAAACATGGAAGAAAAGACTAAAAATACTTTATCTATCTACTATTACAGAGGAGGAATAAAGTTAAGAATAATTACCTTTGAAGATGAACTCAATGAACCTCAATCTCCCCCTTGGCTAAGGTGATTAATAAGAGATTGTCATGGTATATAAGGATAACTAAGATAAATTAGATCTAGGCTACATAACTTATCCATGATTCAAAAATACTTATCCACAAGATGAGATTAGAGATCAAAATAAAGTATTGAACCCCAAATATTTATTCCCCAAGTATAATGGTCAAAGGCATATGTTCATTTGAGATTTTTAACTTATTTATTCACTCTTCTTAAATGGTGGCAAATGACCTTGTATATATATTAATATCTTACCCTAATTTTTTTTGGGAATGTCAGTTGTGCTAGGTCAGCCTAATTGACCTAGCATGTTTTCAGGGGTAACTCTCTAGGTTGTGTTAGGTTAGCCAAGATACCAACAAACCAAAAGAGATAGAAGTCCCTAAACTATGTTAGGTTGACCTAGTCGACCTAGCATAATTGATAGGTCAAAAATGTTTCAAGAGGCTAGAGTGTGTATGACAAGTGGAAAAAAAAATGACAATCTTACAAAGCATTGATGGTCTACCCACCCCTTCCCTGGTGTACCCCTTAAAGCATTCACATAGAAGGATTAAGACTCGATAGGTTTCTATAAGATATGAAGTGTTAGTAAATAATAAAAGATAAAAATATTATGTGTATAAATATACCCCAATTTAAGCTCATTATATGTCACATAAGTACAACATGGGATGGTGTTTTGAAAGAGAACATGATAACACATAATGTTAATGCTAAGTATGGTGTAGTAAGTAGAAAATAAGATAAATAAAAGGATTGAATTTAAAACACATACCTTTAACTTACATTAGTGACATAGATAAATAAGTAGACTATAAGAGATGTGAAAGTGTCTAAGGTATAGTACACTAGGTGAACCTATATAAGTTAGTTCAAAAATAGAGAGCCAAAAATCAAATTGTGTGAAAGATAGGCATATAGTGGTTAGATTGAGATTTTAAGAAAATTTGGAAAATTAGGATTGTTTTTAATTAAAATTTGTAAAAATAATGTGTAAAGAATGTATTGTGATTATACATGGCATGGAATAAATAATACATCCTTTTTTTATTTCTTGGTTGCAGAGATGACCAAGATTTTGGAGGTTGGTGGACATGTCTTAATTGCTATAATTTTTTGGATAAATTGACATATGGAGATTGATCTAGAATGGTAGCCATAGGTACAAGAGGTATATATTATATGTGTAGGTTCCCCTCAATTCTAACCTATTAGTCATGTTCTTGGGATGTTTGTAATGGTTGACTAACACCTTCAGATGGGAGGTGGATTGGGATGTGAAAAAGGTGGGTATCACACTAGAAGATGTTCATGCCAGCCTTGGGTTACCCATAGTAGGAGAATCAATCAACATAGGGATACTAGATATCTTAGAGGAGAGGAGATCCTTAGCCATGTGGGCTATAGGCTCATAGATGATATTGAGAGGATGGAGAATCAGTATGGATGATGTGTATATATCATAGAATCTAAACCTCTAGAAGGTGGTGATAGGCCTTGTGACATAGTAAGTGATTTGTCACAAATTAGATGATAAGGTACCACTGTTCATGTTAGCCTTGATTAGGATGATGTTGGAGGAGGGAGTACTATATGATATAGGTTTGTCATCTAGGTCTAACTCATACATGATCTATTTGAGATGTTGGTCAAAGGGTAGAAGACTATAAGACTAATCATACTACTGATAACATGGATATATGAGAGATTTACCATGTATCAATTTACTAGGCTACCCCATGCAATCAATGATAGGTTACCTTAAGTGTGGAGATGGAGGGAGGACCAGGTAGCATGGGTCATGCCCCACATATTAACACTATAGTTAGTGAGATGTGTAGACATCATGTGGCAATCATATGGTCACATAACAACTACATGGGTGAGCTAGCACATAATTACACCAAAACTAGAGAGGAGAGATGTGATTAGATGCTATACATTGTGGAGAGAGCCATATCTAGTGGGATGGGTGCAAGGATAGATGGGCCTACCTCATCTGGTGACATCAATACTGATGCCCGACTAGTGAGCTCAACATGTGAGGTAACCATGAGGGAAGAGGGGACTAAAACCAATAATAATGAGGCTGATATTGAGGCCATGTTAGGAGTGACCATGGACTAATCAGGCATGATGAGTGGTAAAGGAGGTAGCTATACCATATGTACCACTACTAGTCCCATAGTGATATGAGTAGCAATCACTTAGGACACGATGGTGATGAAGATAGGAGAGAGTAGAGACTATAGACATACCAATGATCCCATAGATGAGATAGAGGAATGATAGAGAGACCACTTAGATGGATGCTAAGATAGACATGAGGCATGATATCTAGGTTTGAGCTAAAGAGGCAACCTATCAAGGAGGTACTAAGAGGCCACATAGATGGGGAGACTGTGCTATGTGATCATGTAGATGATGATATCATGGGATAGGTATAAATATGGTTAAATTATTTCTTAAGTTTTTATTTGGTAGTAGATAAATATAGATAGATATTATGAGAAATGATAATGATCTAATATCTATCTAGTGTGATTTTGTAGGTGTACTTGAGGATGAGGAGGAGAGATGGGGGTTCTTGGTAAGGGGAGAACTCCATGACATCTTAGATGAGACTCTATATCCATATAACCCCATAAAACTAGTGGATGTAAGTGTACCATATTCCCGAGCTTAGGTGAGCTAGTTTAGATTAGCTAGTGAGGTCGATAGGTAGATATAGGTGTAGAGAGAAAGGGTAAAACTACCAATAAAGATAGGTGTAGGTGAGATATAATCCTAAGAAGCCTTGGTAGATAAGAGAGTTATGCATTTGGGGATAGTGACATAGATGATGTAGGCATATACAGTGATGTAACCTTAGTTAACACATGAATATATAATGACCCATGATGAGTTGGTATAGGCATAGGTATAGATAACATGCCTACAAGGATAGGTAAAGAGATTGAAATCTTAAACTGCCTCATTACAAAGTACTATTCATAGGGGTCAGATCAAGGCCTTAGTAGGTAGTGTGGTTAGGACACAAGATAGATAGGATGGAGCTCATCCCTAGTTTTGAGGCTTTATATATGGTTGTATATGTTATATCAAACTCATGTTATATATATGATGTATCATTTTGGATTATTGGTGTTGGTTGTGTATGTTGTCTCTATGATGGTTGTATTTATGGATGCTTTTGGATATATTTATTTCTAGCACATGTATTTAGCATTATCATATATTCTATATGAAATATATGTGGTGTGGTTTATTTTCTATAATTATGGAGTATAGATACATGGTTAAAAAATAATAGGTGAAAAAGGACTTGGAAAAATATAATCAATCAAAAATGCAGTACATACTAGTTCAAGTTTGGAAATGTGTAATAACAAAAAAGACTAAGTATAAAAATACAAGAAAATTGAAAATAATATGGTAAAAGGGGATTTGTTATTAAACCAATGTAAAATATTTTTTCACCAAATTAAAACAATTGAAATCATACTAAATATCATGCTGGGAAGTATGACAAATGATGTAATAAAATGAAAGGTATGTAAAAGGGCGCAAATGGTAATAGAAACAAATCAAAATTAAGTCAATCAATTATAGTATTTCATGATGGAAAGTATAAAAGAAAAACAAAATTTACAAAAATTTGGTTTGAAATTTATCATACTAATTCAAGCTAGGAAGTATGATAAATTCAAGAAATGGTTGTAATATTACATGCACTTAGAAAATAAGAAAATAAAAGGAAAAATAAAAATGAAGTAAGCACAAGACATACTAAATATCAATATGGGAATGATGCCAATGATTTTTAACCTCATAATATATCGAATCTTATCTCATATTTGACACATATAATTATGGATGGTGACTTTTTTATTAGAAAAATTTATGAGGAGGGTCAGGTCCTATCCACAGTCTTACACTGCAATTCATAAAATAAAAACCCAAGGGGTACCGAAACAAGATTGGTAATAAAAATAATAAGTAATGGTAAATCAAGGATGTGGGTAATGAGATGGAAAAGATGGTAATTTATGAGGGATGTTGGGTCTTATCTATGGTCTTGTAAAGTAACTCACAAATGAAATCTCATGGGGAGTGATCAGTAAGCAAAACAATATTTCCCAAGAGGAAATATAAAAGAAAAGGAATGAAAAAGGAGTTTAAAAATCAAGACTTAGGCATCTTATGAGAATACCTTAGGAGTCGAGAGGCATACTAAGGACATAAGAAGACACTAAGTGACTAGTGCTCATCTATGCACAAAGGAAACTTGCTTGCTATAGACACAAAGCTTTGTAAGATAATAGGTGTGCTACTAAGATCAACTCATGATGGTAGATTAGTACAAGGAAAAGTTAAAATCTACCTACCTTCTCATGATGTGTTCCTCGCTCATTAAGACCCCTTATAGAGTCATTAATCTACTATGAAGATTGGGTACTTGCATGAGAAATTATGTAGCACTAATTTTTTTTTAATTCTCTTCTTCTAATATACTGGCCTACCGCACCCCAAAGGACCTTGGCTCTATCATGAGGCCAACTATGGAGTTTGAGCTTTGACTAGAAGAAAGAGATGTGCTTTGAATCATGTCTTTTAGTGTGATTAGACTTTTAAGAATATTCAATATTTTTTCCTTTTGATATCATTACCTTTTGTTTAAGTGATTTGGTTTTTAAATTTATTTTGAAGGCTTTTTTAATATTCCTCCTCCATATGGATTTGGAATGACCAATCATGAGAGAGATATTGATACACATGAGTGCATTATAGGCTAAGGCTAAAGGAATCTAATTGACCCAAGAAAAAATACTGACTAGAACACATAGGCTTGACAATAAACTGAGCATGTGATCTCAAGTGTCAACTGTGTATATACATATTTTTTAGAAAAAATAAGAAGGGAAAAAGGAGATCCAAAGGAGGACCGGTAAAAGGAAATAGTAATGTGAAAGATTGCTTGTGAATTTATCATATGGTAATAAGAGATAGTAATCAAAGGGAAGAGGGTAAATATAACCAAGTCACCATGATATATGTGTGAAAAATAAAGATAATAAATCAAACAATCATGAATATATAAGGGAAGAGTTTTGAGAAAAACTATAAATTAAAAGAAAGCAATGATAGGGGAAAAATATCAATGATAAAGAAAATACAAATATATGCAAAATGAAAAAAATGATAACATAAGCTAACTATAGTAAAATAAGAAGGAGAAACATGATATAAGATAAGAAATAATTTTACATAGTGTCAAATGATATAATCAAATCGATAAAAAAATATGAGTGGAACATATGTCCACTCCAAGTATAAATGTGAAAGCACCATGCATATAATCATAAATACTAGTAAATCTATCCACACACATTATCTAATACATCAGATAAGTCTTTATGAATCTATAATCAAACTATTTTTATGGCCTCATCAATATTCAATGAATACTAGGAAAGTACTTCTTTTTTGATCTCCTTAATTTAAAAAGTAGGAATTCTCAAAGGATCATGTTGAGGAGGGAAGTTAGGTAAAGGTTGGTTAGGAGAATGCATTGAAACAAGATCTATAAGATAATAAGGAATCAAAAGTGGATAAGGATCCATGAGTGAAGGATTCATAGGTGGAAAAACCAAAGGTGGAGGCATAGAAGGTGGTGTAGGGAATACAAGAGGTGGAGCCATGGGAGGAGGAGGAGCCTTCTTATGAGAATGACCTATGGGAGGAATGGTAGAAGGTTTAGGGATGGATACAAGATGATCGTTAAGATATTTTTAAATAATGTGGTAATGATCAATGTGATTCATGCCATATAAATGCCATAGATAATATACCTCACCATATTTAGGTAAATATTCAAGAAGTACCTTTGGGGGAGTTATGGCTTTGTATAATGATGGGGAAGAAGGACATAAGGTATCAAGTTATTATTAAAACTTATGGAAATATGTGGAAGAGTGATTATCTATCTTATGGAAGAAATAGATACAATTGTGAGTGGTTTTTGGAGTACTCATGAAAGGAGGTGAAATAAGAGCATAAGAAGATGAAGAGGACTCATTAGCCATTTGGTGGGCAAAGGAGCCATTTTAGGTAGTGGAATCAAACCATCATCAATGAAAGGTGATGATGGGGAAATATTGGAACAAGGATCAATAATAAGATCACTAAGATGAGAAGTAGGAAGAGGCTCAATAATAATATGAGAGGAAATAGGTTCAACTAGAGTGGGAAAAGGAACAAGCTTAATTATAGCTAGCCCTACTAAAGGAAGGGAAAGATTTGTAGAAGATTTAAGAAGTAATATCTTAGGTGTGACAAAGAAATAAGTTTCAATAATAGTATGATCTAAAATCATGGTCTTACATGGCTCCTCAAAAACTAGAGATATCAACACCATCTCTACCCTAAGACAATGAGGAAAAATGCAAGAATTAGAAACTATAAATGAAAGAGAATGATGAGATGTACAAAAATACTCAAGTAAAGAAGATAAATAATTAAAAATCTTTGCATCATATGCTTAGACAAGGACACCTAAAATATGATCATCTTAATAATAGCCATCATCATAATCTATAGTATGAAGATCAATGACATAGGTCAAGATGACCTTGTCATCAGAGGAAGCTTGGTGAATAGAGTGCCTAGTATTGGTTAAGACTATAAGAATGTAATCACAAGGAGGCTTGTGAGAATGAGGTTTCAATTAAGTATGAACTTACAAGATTAGATGAGCTGATAGATTATAATTTTTTATCTTTAAGTTAATCTCATCAGACTCATCATCATTAGAGTCTGAAAGGTTGGGAGGAATGTTACCAATGAGCCAAGGATACCCATTGTAACCTCTAGTTGAGTTTATATGAAAGTTGAGATGATGTGACTCATGGAATGGAACACTATTCAAAGGTTTAAGAGTAATAATCTTGAAGATAGCATGATCTTGGAATTATTCAAAATTCCAAGGGTTAGTGTCTCCTTAAATCTTATAAATGGCTCCATTGTGAGAAAATTTTACACATTAGCAAGCGAAAGATGCTACAGCTTGCATATGATGACTTCATAGCTTACCAAGAAAAATGTTATACAAAATTTTAAAGTTTAATATCATCACCTTCACATAAATGATGACAAGTGGGATAGTAATGAGAATCCACACACACCTTAAGGGAGGCATTTGCCTTCTATTGTATCATTATCATGTGTTGCATGTGGACTTGAGATTACGTTCAGAATACCAAAGAGTCTTAATTAAATCAAGGGAAGTGGCATAAGTACTATAACCCTCATTAATAAAGTCTCAATTAACTTGGATATCACTAATTTGAATGCTAATAAATAATGGAGGATCATCTGCATGAAGCAGAATCTCATCTAGAATCATAGATGCAATAGGAAATCATAAAGAAAGAGAAGTTGGTATAGTTTTATCAATGTTAATGGACATCTCTTCACATTTATATAAGATATTATCCTTAGATATAGATAAATTAACCTCTTATCCTACCAAAGGAGGGTGAGGGATATTCATCTCAAATAAGAGTTTCATGAGATGGTTTCTATGATGTGGAGATGTTCTCATGAGTTCAAGGAAAGGTATTTGATATGGAAGGTTAGTAATTTATGCAATAGGATCCCAATAATCATAACTCATAAGGATATTATTAGATATAGGTGCATAATGATTAATACGATATTCAAAAGGTGGACCCGAAGAGCATTGAAACTTATGTTGATAAGAATGAGAAGGTTGAGAAGAAGGTTGTAAATTTATTGGTGATGAATAAATAGCCAGTTTAAATTGATATTGAAATTTAGAACAAGAAGTCTTAGTATAAATTGGATTGTCATTAGTATTTGAAGATGATGAGAGATAAGCAGAAATAGTATGAGATGTGTCATCCAAGGGAGAATCATAAATTAGATTGTCAAAAGAAATAAGATCTTCTTGCCCCAACTCATTTAAATGAGTTAGAAAATAATATTAGATAACACAATATGTCTTATCGAAATGAGTGTAGATATGTTGTGAATTAATGAAAGCCACCACTCTTCACATATTGGTCATGTTAACCACATTCTCTTTATAATTTGGTTCTACATTATTGGTAGAAGAGGTGGGCTTATCTTGACCTTCTTAGATTGGTTTATGATAAGGCAATGGGTATTTATAGATTTCTAAATGAGAATTTTATTGATTTAAGGCTTGAGTTTTATCATGTGATTTATAGTCTTTGAAATCAATCTCATAGGCTAGTTGACTCTTATGAATAATGGAATCATGATCAAAATTTGAGCCAAGAAAAAAGTCCATGGCTAAATTATGGAGCTATCTAAAAGTCTCATGAGAGTGACCCCAACTACCATGAAACCAACATAACTTATTAGGACGATACCATGATTTCATAGGTTGATTAGGGTCAATCTATCTTGAAGAGACCTAGGTAGACATTTAAGAAATTCAACCAAGGATAAAGATTTATGGACATTAATGTTGTTTGTTGAGAAATGAGGATTAGTGTATTATTGAGAAGGAGTTGGTTTTGAATAAGGGGTAGGAATGATAGCTTGAACATTGTGAATGGTGTCATATGAATTGGTAACACCATCATTGGCAATATTACAATTTTTGTTCTTTAATAATAGGAAAGGGCCCACAGAGGGTTGGGGAAACTTGAATTGATGCATGAGGAAATATTAACTTTTGTCTTGATCAATAGCTTCCTTCAAGGTATGTGGAGAATGGGTACAAACACGATATTGTAATTTAAGGAATAAATAATTTGTAAAGAGATGAAAGAGATTGTCATCACTATGTTGTGTTCACATTTATTTGATAAAGTCTTCCATCTCTTAACAAAGACTTGGGAAGTTTCATTTTCATTTTATTTGTATTTGATTAAATGGGCCAAAGTGTTCTCTAGAAGACCACTAGTTTAAAATTCTTGAACTAAAGCATTTACTAAGTCTTCCAAACTAGTGACAGAGTGTGTTCTAAGTTGATTATACCAATCCAAGGCATCACCCATGAGGGTTTTGGCTAAGAGTTTGGTAGTGGAAAAGGTATTTAAATTGACCTAATCAGTATAAAGATTTATAAATGGCTTGAGGTGAAGGGTAGTATTAGTTGATCCATTGTAAGAAATTATAGGTGTTATACCTCCAATATCAATGTTAGAAATTTGGGTGGTAAGAGGTTTATTTTGTAAATGCTTGATGAATTTTTTGACTAATAGAGGTTGAAGAATGGTATTAACTTAAGAATATTGAAGAGGAAGAGGAGGAATACTTTTTTTATGTGTGCCCCAAGTCATTGGTTGAGGATTAGATTGAAGATTAATAATGTGGTTTTGCATTCTCATCATTTGATTTATATTATGAGCTTAGAATGTGTTCATTTTTTTGAGAGTTTACAATAATAGTTGATGAGTTTTATTATTTTTATTAGAAGAAGTATTATTGGTGTTTGTCTTGATGTTAGTAGCTTGGGTACCACTATTAGTGTTGATATAAGCTTAAGAAGAGCTATGAGAATTTGAGGCACTAGTGGAAATTTTTTATTTTGAATTAAAATATGGACTAATAAATGGTTGAGAGGAAGAAGAACTACAAGCATGAGTGCCTTGGGTAGAAAATGATGAACTAGTAGAAGGATTAAGGATAATGGATCTTATGAGAGGACCACTAGATGTAGAACCTAGCATGTTAGTTGAGATACTAGGCATGGAGGTGGAAGAAGTTAAAGAAGAAGATGTCATAGCATAAGAAGGAGTCAAGATTAAAGGAAGAGGTTGAGAATAAAATAAATTAGTACCTCTAGATTTAGTTGAGAAAGTGGGAGTAAGATAATGAGGTTTTTCAACTTGATGGCTAATCATGAGGTTATAGATGGTAGAAGGATCCTTCCCTATATGTTGAGGGAATTTGATGAAAAAAAAGAATTTCAGGAGTATACTCTAACTCAAAATAATCCTATAATAGAATAGTAGGGTTTTTATACAAAGGGGTATGAGGAGGGGTCCCATAGTTCATCATGCGAGTTGCAATATGAACATTACTAGTATTCACAAAAGGAGCCCTAATTTATCTATGGGAGACCATACTAGGATTGGTGAATTCCATCATGTCTATTGATTAAAGTTTAGTGTTGTCACCAAACAAAAAGTCCATGATGAAAGGAAAAGA
Source organism: Torreya grandis (assembly GCA_037957365.1). NCBI lineage: Eukaryota > Viridiplantae > Streptophyta > Pinopsida > Cupressales > Taxaceae > Torreya > Torreya grandis. Next base: position 2,414,489 of record JARHVA010000807.1, read on the forward strand.
AGCAAGATGAAAAATCAAAGAATTTAGAAAGCAATTAAAATAGTACTAGGTCAACCTAGTTGACCTAGTGCAAAATAGGGACTATAAAGCTATATAAGGTCTAAAATATTGACCCAATTCAAGGAATAGTGACTAGAAAAAAGAGGTAAATATGATTTAAATATTACTAGGTTGACCAGGTCAACCTAGCATAGTGTACAGGCATTGAAAAAGATACTAGGTCGACAGGGTTGACCTAGTATAATAGATAGGGAAGAAAAAAAGCTAATAACAAGCTATGAATTGAAGCAAGATAACTACAAGTAATGTAAGAAAATAGTAAGTATTTAAAGGTAAAAAAATAGTCAATTGAATTGATGCTAGACAATCCAACTAATGCACATAAAGAAAAAATCTTTCACTAATGTTGGCTAATGCAAGTTTTTGCACACAAAATTGATCAAAGAGCAAGAAAGAAACTTAAAAGTAAAGATAACTACTTGGTCAACCTAGAATGTTAATTAGATTATTAAGTGTGATTTCTAAGTGTGAAAGAAAATTGGTCATAAGTAAGGTACTAGATAGAAATCTAAGGATAGTTTTAGGTAAGTTTACAATGAAAGGGACTATAGTGTCAATGATATAGGCTTGGTATTAGGGCCTACCCACTCACTCCACACACTGAAACAATAAGGGTAACAATTTCTTAGATAAAATATACCATTAACCATGATTTATACTTGACTAGAGCATCAAGTCAGCTTTCCACTTGGTGATGAAATCCAAGTAGATTGGTCTAGGTAGTCGAATGTTTAAATGCTTGTTGGTTTTTATATGATTTGGCCATGTGTGCAAAAGAATAAAAATAGTGAAACTAAGTGATTAATTTGAAATCCCCTAATTAGACTATGTGAACTATTCTAAGCATGTAAGAAATTGAAAAGAAAGATGTGATTAACATATATGGTTCATTCTAACTTTGAAACAAGGTATAGTTGAGACACTATAGGGATAATCATTCAAAATAGGGTTGACAGGGTCAAACCTATACTATTGAATATAGGGTCTAAAAATCCTACTAGGTTGACTAGGTCGACCTAGTTATTTTAGACAACACACAGAACATAGAACTAGGTGCAGAGGGTCAACATAGTTGATTGTACAAGGGAAATTTTAAAGACTAAAAACTATGAAAGAAATTATAGAAAAGGAAAGATACAAAGGGATAGAAACTAACCTAAATGGTTTAGAGATGAAAAAAGATAAGATTATTGATCAATAAACTTGAATTAAACTATCAAAAACCTACAAATTGGGTGGATTTGGTTGATCAAGCAATATAGGAACTTGCTAAAAAAGTGCTAAAAATTCACTAGGTCAACCTGGTCAACCTAATACACTAGAATGAAAGTTTGAAAACTTAAAAAACTTTCACTAGGTTGACCTGGTCAATCCAATTTTTTGAATAAAATTCTATAAGTTCTAAAACCTATACTAGGTCGAGTTGGTCGATCTAGTTACCTATTCTTGCAAACCTATGCACAAACATAAATAAATGGGTTGAAAAGGTTGATCCATCATAGTAAAGATATGATAAAAATAATGATAACATGAAATAAGTGAAACAAATCCTACAAGGATTAGTTTCATGTCAATTTCACCAAAATGTATGCAATCATAAATGCATCATGTCCATAAATCAAACCTGGATTGGATGGGATAGAGAAAACCTACACTTCCAATTGGGGGCATATAATTGTTAAGTAGGAGCATGACCAATGTGAGGATATAATAGACCCAATTAGGGGATCACTTGTTACAACACACCATGTGAAATAGGGTTCCAAAGCCTATAGTCTAACATAATCGCATACCAACCCTAAAAGAGTCCTATGATTTAATATTTCACTAATTTGATAACAAGAAAAGTAAATCTAATTTAGTGCACACCAAATATTGTGGTAAAAGGTGGGGGTTAGAAACAAAACAAATAAATAACTAAATTAAACATGTATATAAGACATATACTCACATCAATGTATACAAAATCCTAATACATGGAAGAGAAGAATACAAATGCTCTATCTATCTACTCTTATAAAGGATAAATAAAGTTAAGAATACTTACCTTTGAAGATGAACCTATTGAGCCTCAATCTCCCCCTTGGCAAAGGTGTTTTGTAAGAGATTATCCTAGTATGTAAGGATAACTAAGATAAATCATCTTTAAACTACATAACCTATCCAAGCATCTAAAACACTTATCCAGAAGATGAGATTGGAGATCCAAAGAAAGTATTGAACCCTAAATCTTTATTCCCTAAGTAGAATCTCCAATAGGTAGATGTTAGTTCATACTTCTTTACTTAATTATTTTCTATTCTTAAATGGTGTTAAACAACTTTTTATGTATATTAGTATCTTACCCTAAAAACTTTTGGGAATGTCAGTTATGCTAGGTTGACCCAGTCAACCTAGCATGTTTTCAAGGCTAAATATCTAAGTCTATGCTAGGTCGGCTAAGAGGAAACAAACCAAAAGAGAAAAAAAGTCCCTAAATTTTGCTAGGTCAACCTAACTCTCTAAGTCTATACTAGGTCAGCCAAGAGGCTAACAAACCAAAAGAGAGAAAAATTCCCTAAATTATGCTAGGTCAATCTAGTTGACCTAGCACAATTGCCAGGTTAAAAGGGTGTTAAGGCAAGAAATGAAGGATAAAAAATAGAAAGTGATAGGAATAGGTATAACTAAGAAGAATAAGCTTGGGTTTAATGGTTTTAGGAGGCTAGAGTGTGGATGAAAAGTGGCAAAAGGAATAAGAATATTATGAATCATGGATGCTCTACCCACCCCTTTCTTGGTGCACCCCTTAATGCATTCACTCAAAAAAATTGAGACTTGATAGGTTCATGTAAAATACAAAGTGTTATAATCAATAAAAGTTAAAAATATTATATGTATACACCATGTATAGATATCTCAATGATTTCGAGCCATTTTTAAATTCTTTTTTAATCTTAGTCAATTTTCATGAAGTTTCTCATAAATATTCATGTCAACAAGGTAGCGAGCAAGTGGGTAGTGGGATGTTTCCACATGTCATAATCTTAGTGACTCAGAGTCCTAGAACCATCTATATAAGTTAAAAACCATCCAAGCTATTATGTAATGGGATGATGTCACATGCCATAATCCCATTACTCTGATCTTTTAGATATTTTTGTATAACCCAAACATAATGTTAGATCCCTAAATAAGTGAGTGAGTGGGATGTTTCCATGTCTCGTAATCCCACTACTCTACATTCTCAGAGTAATCCATGAAATCCTAGTAGTGTGTGAGAATAACAGGTGAATGGAATGATGCCATATGGTGAAATCTCACTTCACCATGATATAAACAATCAATAAGACCCATCAGTTTCTTAGGGTGGTAGACTTGTCAGACCTTGACCCAAGCAAGGAATGCCACATGTTGACTATCAAATGTACCTATCTCCTAGACTTGATAGAGATGATTGGGTGAAGCAGACATATCTAAGATCAAATGGTAGCATGATAAGTGGCATATATCGATTAGTCCTAGGGATAATGTTGTAAGAAATTTACTAATGGGTGATGGGCATGTGTCTAAGTGGTAGTCTTTTTTGTAAGATTGACCCATTTCATAGTGTGATAATAGGACCAATCTTATGTTAACACATGGCATAGTCAATAAATGAGTTCTAGAATAATTAACTCAGTGAGTGATCTTCATTATAAAGTTCTTTTATTTTCTTCCCCTTGTGAATGTGGGACAAAATTCCTAGGGTGAATGTAGTGAGCTCGATGGACGTTGTATGGCCAAAACCTAGTTTTAATGAGCTCAAGGTAAGGAAGATTGAGATTAGATGGAAATATTATGAGGAACCCAATTTTATTGAAGATTTCATTTTTAATAATATGAGTTTGACTTACGGTTTGTAGTTATCCCAAGCTCAAAGAGATGAAGAATTCACCAAGGATCACAAGAAGCTCTAATGGGTTGCTAAGTGTCAAGTAAAGATGAGTCCCTTGGCAATTGAGAAAAAGGAGTAATTGGTTCCTTATTATAATAAATTAAAATAAGGCTATATATTTTAATTGGGCTTATTGGGAATGAATAGAAAAGAACCTAATTTGATGGCCTATTCTTCTCATTCAACTATCAAATCATGAGTAGGTTATGTAACTGCATTGATTCATAGAATCAATATTGGAGTGACTCAACTCTAACTAAAATCATGGGGGAAAGGGTGATATAATATGTATTTAGTCATCATGGGAATAAATGCATGGATATTATAAGAAAGTACATGTAGAATAGAAGGTAAAAGATTAAGGGGACATGGCATGTAGTTGCATAGTTGTGGCCATGATGATCCCAAGGAGATTCCCACTTCTCTGATCATCATTAAAAAAATTAATTGGCTCGATAGTGGGTAAGACTTAATTAAGACCAAGAGCTCTAAATTTCTTTCCTTTAAAAATATATATAACTATTAGTGTATCAAAGGGACCCTTTTTAACACAAAAATGCTACAAAAATTTTCCCAACCTTGATCCAGATACCTTGGTTTTATGCCTTTGAATAAATAATAGAATTATTTTTATATTTTCAATGAATTGAATTCTATGTGTATCCTATGAATTGTTAATGCTCTCTTTGTGGTCAAGTTTTATTTCCCTTTGATTGTGTTTAATTCCATTTCACCTTTATGCAAGTCAACTCTCGTTTTGAATTCATAGTCTGTGTATCTCATGGTTTATGCATCATTAGTCATGGTGATGAATGCTTCTCCTTATAATGCTATCATATATCCTTGTACCCCTCTATGAAACATTGATGCTAATAAGTTCATGATTGATTTATGTATGTTGTATTTCCCAAGGTTTCCATTATGTAATCTGTATTAAGTGGAAGAGACAAACTATTCTAGTGTATCACTCATTTTGCTTTAAGTTTCCTTTTTTTACACATTCTTTTTCCCTTTTATTTTCAAGTGAATTAGCATTAGTGTTAGTCTTAGGTGATCCATCAAGGTATTTTGGCCTTCTCTATAGGTTAACTCAAACTATAGGTGACCCACAACCTTGGGGCGTTCATTTTGTCAATTGGGTGAGGAGACATGAAACACCTCCTTAAAGGGTACAACTCAATGCAAAAATAGTTTCTAGCATGCTCAGTGGGACCTATGTTCAATTTAATTGAGTTAGGTGGTTTTGATCAAGAATTTTGTGCTACTTTTAACAATCTTCAGTGTTGAATAAATCAAATAAGCACCTAAAAACTCTAAACACTTATGATCTCCAATAGACAAGTCCCTAAGTATTTCATGCCAAGAGTAATAAAAGCTTATTCAAAATTTAATTTCCATTTCACTAAATTATCTAAACCTTCCAAAATAAGAGTAACTAAAGCATCCTCATCTCCCATAATAAGATATAGAAAGCATACACAACCTTCCTCAAGATCTTAGTCTAAGCCACCTTTTGGTAAATTCCCCTACCCAAGAGCAGGATTCCTTCTAGTCCCTTACATGGTTATCCCTAGAAATCAGGCCTTTGTTCCTTTCAATGGTGGAATCCCACTAAATATTTCTCAATATGATGATATACCCATTTTATCCCTCAAGATTTTTCCCTATTTAACTAGAGGGGATACTACCATACCTATAGAGCACATTAAAGATATAACTAATATCTATTTAGTGCATAATGTTACTAAGGAAAACATTGTTATTAGGATTTTATCTTCTTCTTTCAAAGGCAAAGGTCCCCAATGGTATAGGATATTGTGACCCAATTATATCAACTCATGGGATGAGCTAGGAGAATCTCTATGTAAGAAGGTTGAAGACAAGTCAAATAATTTGTCCCTGGTTGAATAGATGACCACTATTAAGAGGGAATCATAGAGTACATGATAGATTTTAATCTTAGACTTTAGAGAACATAGGATAGGATTCCACTATTGGTAAGGATTACACCTAAGTATGCTTTTATATAATACCCGTAAACCAAAATAAGGTTAGTCAAATAAAGGTGTTATTGATGCTTGGATTTGCACCCTTGAGAAGATGCTCAACTCTCCTCATCTAAGAAGCAAAATGGAATCATCTTTCTTACTATGGGTAAAATTTTTGTTGATATAAATCTCTAGATTAGGGGCTAGCTCCACTTGATGCACATTTGAAGCTCTTTTAAACTAACCATTGTGTATGAAAAGGGAGAAAGAAAACAACTAAGAAGACAAGAGGTGATGCACCAATATTTGATATCCTCTCACTTGACTAAAATCACTACATAAAGACTAATTAAGTTTGTTCACACAAACTCACAACTCTCTTTATATTGTCACATTAGTGTTTCACATGTTAGATTTGAGAAGGTATTTGACATTCAGGAGGGTAATAGACAATTCTAGGAAATAATATAGTCTTAAACCACTTCTAAATTTTTTTTACATTTATGAAAGAATACTAATAAGGACCTGTAACAATACTCTTTTTGCATATTGGTAAGCAATTGAGGATAACAGGTTAAGAAAGATAACCTTCACTAAACAAGAATAACATAACTTAGACCAATACACAATAATGTAGTATGTGAGTGGAAAATGACTTGTATTATTTCTTCAAGAGTTACTAGTACAAATCTAGCCATAGTTTCACTATCATTAGTGAAGGCTCCCAAATGATTAGAATATATATATATATATATATACATATATATATATATATATATATATATATATATATATATATATATATATATATACATATATATATATATATATATATATACATATATATACATATATATATATATATATATATATATATGTATATATATATATATATATATATATATATATATATATATATATATATATACATATATATTATATATATATATATTAGAAGGAGGTCAAGATAACGAATTTCAAAGGTCACTTTGACGTGCGTCATCTTGAGGATAGAATAGTTAAACTAAATTCTATAAGATTTTCTCTTTTCAATTATGCCAATAGGATCAAGATACTCCAAAATGTGTTTTACCATAAATGGGTCCATTGGTTAGAAATTTGTTTGGATTGTATTTGTTCCTTATTAGCTTGTTGAGATATGAAATAGTATAACAACTCACTCCATTGACCTACCTATTTCCATTTGCTTGTGCACATATGTTTAGGATATCACCATTTTTCACCTTTATCTTTGCCTTCTAGTCCAATCAAGCCTTTTATTAAACTTCAACAACTATTTTATGTAGTCTAATATTGACATTTTACAGGTCATCACTCTTCAGGTATTTATTTAGACTTCTTATTCTAAGCACTTGTCTTCAGAATTTTTATTTTTTACATTCTTTCAGATAATTTATTTGAAATAATTCTTCTTGGCTTTTCCTCAGACAAAAAGTGTGAAGGAATTCTTTCTTTTGGACTTGAGCCTTTCCCTTTATGCATTTATTCCTTCAACTTTGTGAAAATTCCCTTCAACTTTTTAAAAGAACCTTTCATCTTTTTTGAAATGGTCCACTTCTTCCCTAAAATAGTTCTTTGAACTTTTTATTTGGCCCTTTTGAAAGGAACATACCCTTCAGAAGAAATGTAAATGACCCCTTCAACTTGAAAATGGTCTTCAAAAAAATGTAAGGGTCATTCAAAAAATTTGTCACCTACCCTTGAAAAAAGATGAAGTGCCTTTCAAAATTTTGGAATGGTCCACTTGTCCCTCAACTTCAATTCATTCATTTTTTTTATAAGGGACAATTTATATTGACTTTTTGTAAAGTGCCCTTTGCAAAAATGAAAATGTCTTTTGGATTGTTGAAAAACATCCCTTCATAATTTATAAAATGCCCTTCAGAAGATTTGTAAGTGTCCAATTTTAGCTTGAAAGAGTCTTTCAGGAAAGTTGTAAATAATCCTTCGAAAAACTAAAATGGACCTTTCCTGACAAAACATACCCTTCAAAAAAATGCAACATGCCCTTCAAAAAAATGAAAAGGTCCTTTTCAAATTGAAAGAGTCCTTCGGGAAAGTTACTTTGGACAAAAATTCTAAAAGAATTCGATAAAGGTTTTAGATAAAAAACCCACAAACAAAAAATCCAAAAGAATGAACACTTAGCAAAAGACCATAACAAACCCTCTAAAAGAATTCAGTGTAAAGGACTTAGCCAAAAAACTAAATAACAAATCTTTAAAAATGAAAACACTTGGGATTTTTACATGTAAAGGACTTTAGCTTTGTATAATAACACTTCTTACATATTGTACATAAAACCTGCATACTAGACTTGGACAAAGGTATAGACTCAAACATTTTTCAAATGGGGGTGCCAAATTTTGGCCTAAAAGGCCAAAATTTGGTCAAAAAATTGGTGACTCGTAAGGGTAGTATGCCTGATATATTGACTAGACTAGTATCCTTAATATTCCATTGGGCATGGATTTAATTAAGGACTGAAATAAATTAGAAACCTTGACCATGATTCAGAACTTGATCAACAAGACAACCTTTGACTACCTCCAACACACAAAGTAAAGAGACACACAACAAAAAACAACACATGTAATACTTAGCACTTAGGAAAAGATAAGACAAAATAGAAAGAAAATTAATAATTTATAGTTAACCAGATATGCTCCTCCTTCCTAAATCAAAGGGAAAAATTCTTAGGTCTCTTCCATGGCAAGAAAGCTCATGATGCCAAACAAGTGGTTGGTTGGAGTAGGATCTTGGTGACTCATCCTTATTTCTTTCCACCTTGTTTGGAATGTACCCAAGTGGACTAGGTTCAAACATGTCTCCAACATACATATACTCATCTTGATCTTTGAAGCATGTCTCATGTTGGTCCTTCATGTTAGTGTAGTCCATCAATGGATCAATGACTACTATCTCATCATCATAGGATTCATTTGGATCATGGTCTTCTTGGTATGCATCATAGACCAACTCATTATTTTCTATCTCTTTGAGAATCTTATTAAATTGATCTCTTGCTTCATCATGGATTTCTTGAAGAAGGGTGGCTAGTGTGATGTTTGAGCTGAGACAAAAGTTTTCTAGCTCATTCCAAAAACCATCATTTTCTCACTCAAGAACTCCTTCTTCAAAGCCCCTATAAAAATAATATGACCTCTCTCCTTATTTCTCAAAAATAAAATCCTCTAGCTGATTAAAGACATGCTCTGGAACCTCATTTAACTCAATTCCCATGGCTTGGTAATTGTCTTCATCAAAGCAACAAGAAGGTTCATCAAATAAAGGGAAAGGGAGATCACCATGCTTACATTCTCCATCCAACATTGGCAAGTGAAGTTTGTCAATCTCATTTTCATATATGTGTGACCTATGTCTTTTCCTCAAATCATGCCACCTTTAAGAGTCAGCTCTTCAATCTTATTTTCATGAAAACATCCTAGAACAACCACCTCTTGAGATATGATTTGATTGTATTGTTCATCTTTGATAGTGCCTTCCACCTCATGTTCATGATAATGATCACCATGATGATGTTCATATGGAGTACTTATGATAATCTCATCTTCATTATCACTCATGATAGCCTCTTGATTAGCCAAGAATTGCATTTTATCTTGATCACTTTCCCCCCTTAAAACAAGTTCCTCTTTAGGATGGAAAGAAATGAAGGTTGAATGGATATGTTCATGAGTCTGAAATGTAGGAGTTATAGTATGAAAGGTAATGGAAGGTGAAGGGATTGAAAATGGAGTATGGGATGAATGAGAGGACTTAAGAATGGACTTTGAAAAGAGGCAAGCACTAATGAACCTAAAATCAGATTGGGAATGAGAAGTGGGGTTTTCTTTGAGAAGCTCATGTGGAAGAGGTGGGATAAAATCAATTGATTATCTTCCTTCCACTTGACCAACACTTCATCCACATCAAATGTAGCTTGATAATTCTCTTGAAGGGGTGTAGATGGGGTGTGTTTAGACATGTAATCTTCTATTGGGTCTAAACTTTCCATTATACCTTGACTAAGAAACCTCATTCTTGACTCCAACTCTTCAATTTTCTATGTTATATTTTCTTGAAAGAGTCTTTATTTGAGATCATATGCATCATCATGATGAGGAGGAGTGCCTTCATTTTTTGCTTCATACTCTTTAACAATACTTTTATCTTCTTTCTTACCCCATGATTCTACTATTTCATTCCAACTCATGATCTTGGGATTGAAACTCTCTTCTTGAGGATATGCAATAGATTCATCTTTTCAAGGTCTTGACCTAGTTCATGATAGACATTTATCTAACTTGGAATCTTGACATCATGATGAGGGACTTGATAAAATTGGGGAGAACTAGAAAAAAATTTCACATGCATATGAAGAGTTGCTTGAGGATGGGAGTGTTGTTTTCCAAAAGAAATAGGATGATTTTCTTCAAAGGAGGGGTCATAATCTAAGGAATTGAAATAATTAGTTTCCATAGAAGACCATTATAATGTCCTTTGGTGTTGGATTGCTATGTGTAAAGGATTAACAAGAGTAGTTAATGAATTAGATGGGTTAGAAGGTTGACTTATTTTTTTTTGGTGATTAAGTGTTATTTGATAAAAAAGATTTGGTGTATATGGTAAGGTTTGATTTTGTATAGGAAAAGGCTATCTTGGGATGGAAGAAGGGGTACAAGGCTGAATACCTTGAGTGAAATGACTTCTCCACCTTACTAGTTTCTCTTACATCAATTTCATGACTTAAGCTTACTTAAACAAGCATTCCTCCTTGTATATAAGCTCTTGTTGATATCTATTTCACTCATTCAGCCTATTTATTTCAAACATCTACTTTTCAAACCCTAATATTATCTCCCTAGCACTCTTGGATTCACTAGGAGAAGGATAATTAGTAGGGATACTTGAGGTGATTGCATGAATAACCTAATTGATCAAAACTATATTAAGGAACATAAAATCCATACTACTCAACAATATAATTATACATACCAAATATGAGTTCTTGATGTACTAGGGTTGCTTGATTAGTTGCTTCAACTTGGAGTTGCCATTGGTGTTGATTAAAAAGTTCCAAAAGACTAATTGATTAAAGAACACACCAAGAATTCTTCAATTCCTTGGACAAATGGTCCCACTGGGCATATCAAAAATTGTTGATGCTTAGATTTGCACCCTTGAGAAGATACTCAGCTCTCCTCATCCAAGCAACAAAATGGAATCATCTTTTTTGTTATGGGTAATAGTTTTATTGAGATGAATCTCTATATTAGGGGATAGTTCCCCTCGATGCAACTTTTAATCTCTTCTAAAATAACCACTATGTATGAAAAGGGAGAAAGAAAATAACTAATAAGATAAGTAGTGATGCACCAATATTTGATATCCTCTCACTTGACTGAAATCATTAATTAAAGACTAAAAAAGTTTCTTCACACAAACTCACAACTCTCTTTGCATTATCACATCAGTGTTTCACATGTTAGATTCGAGAAGGTATTTGACATTCAAGAGAGTAATATACAATTATAGGAAATAATATAGTCTTAAACCACTTCTAAAATGTCTTTATACTTATGAAATAATACTAACAAGGACTTGTAACAATACTCTTTCTACACATGAGTACGCAATTGAGGATAACAATTTAGGAAAGATAACCTTCACTAAATAATAACAACATAATTTAGAACAACACATAATAATGTATTATGTGAATGATAAATGACTTGTATTATTTCTTCAAGAGTTACAAGTACAAATCTGGCTAGAGTTTCACTATCACTAGAGAAGGATCCTAAATGAGTAGAAAGAATACATATACATATAGGTTTTAGAAGGAGGTTAATCTAAAGAAGTTCAAAGGTCACTTATACATGTGTCATCTTAAGGATGGAACAATTAAACTGAATTATGTAAGATGTTCTCATTTTGGTTATGCCAATAAGATCAAGATACTTTGAACTATGTTTTTCCATAAATGGGTCTATTGGTTAGATATTTGTTTGGATGCTAGTTGTTTTTTATTATCTTGTTGAGCTATGAAATGGTATAAAAACTCACTCTATCGACCTACCTATTTCCATTTTCTTATGCACATATGTTTAGTATCTCACCATTTATCAGTTTTACCTTTGCCTTTTAGTTCCAATCGATCCTTTTTTTTAAAAAACTTTAATGACTATTTTTTGTAGTTTAAGATTGACATTTTGTGAGCTGTCACTCAGGTATTTTTTTTAACTTCTTGTTCTTGGCACTTGTCTTAAGACTTTTTATTTTTGGCATTCTTTTGAAAACTTTGTCTAAAATAATTCTTCTTATCTTTTCCTTAGACAAAAAGTCTGAAGAAATTCTTCCTTTTGGACTTGATTCTTTTCTTTTATGCATTTAATCCTTTGGATTTGTGAAAATGCCCTTTGGCTTTTTGGAAAGAACCTTTCAACTTTTTTGCAATGGTCCACCTCTTCCCTGAAACAATCCTTCAAAATTTCTATTTGGCCCTTTTGAAAGGAACATACCCTTTGGAAGAAATCTAAATGACCCCTTTTACTTAAAAATGGCCTTCAAAAAAATGTAAGGGTCCTTCAGAATTTTTGTCACCTACCCTTTTAAAAATATGAATTGCCTTTCAAAATTTTGGAATGGTCCACTTGTCCCTCGACTTCAATTCCTTCAAGTTTTTTATAATATGGGATAATTTCTACACATTTTTTTCAAAGTTCCCTTTTAAAAAATGAAAATGTATTTTGTTTTGTTGACAAGCATTCCTGTAGACTTTTTGAAATGATCTTTGGAAGATTTGTAAGTGTCTACTTTTAGCTTGAAAGAGTCTTTCAGGAAAGTTGTAAATGATCCTTCAAAATATTGAAATGGACCTTTCTCGATAAAACATACCCTTTAGAAAAATTAAACATACCCTTAAAAAAAATTAAAAGGTCATTTCTAGCTTGAAAGAGTCCTTTGGGAAAGTTACTTCAAATAAAAAGTCCAAAAGAATTTGGCAAGGGTTTTAGACAAAAAACCCATAGACAAAAAAATTGAAAGAATGAACACTTAGCAAAAGACCATAACAAACCCTCCAAAATAATTTATTGCAAAGGAATTAGCCAAAATACTAAAGAAAAACACTTTAAAAATTAAAGCACTTGGGTTTTTTACATGTAAAAGACTTCAGATTTATATAAGAACACTTCTTACATACTAGATATGAAACTTGCATACTAGACTTGGACAAAGGTATAGACTTAGAAATTTTGCAAATAGGGTGCCCAATTTTGGCTTGAAAGGGTAAAATTTGGTCAATATGTGTAAAACCTCCACAATTCTATGTTTCTTTGATCATCAGTAGTCATTTAGCCCATAATTTTATGATAGATTTAAGGGATAGTAGCACAGTGATGTTGAAATAAATAATATACAAATTGGGTTTGGAATATCATCCACTCTCTAAAGGAGTAGTTCATTTAGATGGAATGGACTTTAAAACCATTATTTTCATAAAGGGTTTGGACCTCACTTTACATGTTTTCCCCATTTTTTCCATTCTCTAAGATGTTTTCAAAATTGATCTCCATCCATACTTTATTTTATGCCTTTCTAAAGGCTTTACTACCAATATTGGAGGATACCTATCATCTGATTGGTCCCATATGATCTTAAGAACTAGGTATGGCACTAAAGTCACAATTAGGTCTAAGCCAATTTCTAAGAAGTATATTGAACCATATGTGCCAAATGCCATAAATGTCAATTGTACCATTTTTGACCAAGAAGACCATCTTATTGAGAAAGATCCAAGTATAACCTTTGAAGACACACTTGATTTATTGCTTGATAAATGGGGGTCAACCATCATGATTTTGATCCTTATATACTCATTGAATAGGTTGGTCTGGGTAACTATTACTTGCACAAAGAAGATTATTTCATTTTGAGTATCATGAAGATTGATGAAAATGATGATGGTGTATGGAAGATGCACTTTGATGAATCCATAAGTATAAATGGAGAAGGAAAGGGTGTCATGTTGGTGTCTCCCTTAAAGGATAAGTATTTTTATGCTCTAATTTTTTGGTTCATCTACACTAACAACTCAACTAACTATGAATCTCTCATCCATGGTCTTCAATGGGCCAAGAAGAAAGGAATTAAACATATGCAAGTCTTTGGAGATAGTGACCTGATGGTGAACTAGGTAAGAGGGAATAAAATGAAAAAAAATTAGTTATTTAAGTCTTATAAACATAGAGTTTGGGACCTCATAAAAGACCTTGAAGCATTCAACATCCAGTCCATCACAAGAGAAATAAACAAACAAGTTGATAGACTAGCTACTATTAGTGCTCAGTTTAACATTTTGGATGATATCAAAAGGGAAAAAACATATTATATCATGGTGGTTGTAAGGCCTTCCACACCTGATAATTCCACCAATTAGTAGGTGTTTGACAATGATCGACATATTATTATTTTCTTAAAAGAAAAGTTGAGTTTTATACAAAAAAATCATAATAAATTGCAATAGAAATATGATGAACATGTTATTTAGCTAAAGTCAAACAAAATTCCAAATGGGTTGATCACACCTAAAAACTTTCTTAGTGTTGATGATCAGATTATGGGAGATAAAATGAGCATGAAGATCAAGTAATAACACTATGAAAGAGTTTATATCTTCAAGGATTAGCTTCTCCACCTTAGTAAGGTATGTAGTCAAGAGGCAAAACATGCATTTTTTAAATTCTAGCAAGAGTTTGCAGACATATTTGCATGGGAGTACAATGATATCAAAGGATTTGACCCTACTTTGGCACAACACACTATAGAGTTAGATTTTGATGCCAAGTTAGTTAGGTAGAAATAGAGGTCCATAAACCCCAAGATAGATCCCCTCATAAAGAAAGAATTGACCAAGTTGATAGAGGATATTATCATTTTTTAGATTAAGCATTCACCTTGGGTTGAAAAATTAATCCCTATTATAAATAGTAATGGAAAGATAAGGTTGTGTGTTGACTTCAAGGACCTAAACCAAGCCTTATTGAAGGTTCACTAACCATTACCTTCCATGGATCAAATATTGAAAATGGTGGTAGGTACAGAATGATTTTATTTCTTGGATGGTTATTCTAGCTAAAATCATATTATAGTTGAGGAGGAGGATTAGTTAAAGATGACCTTTACCACCAAATGGGGAAATTATACCTACATAAAAATTCCCTTTGGTTTATCCAATGCAATTGATTTTTTTTAAAGATATATGTATATGGCATTTTAGGGACTAATCAATGATACTTTTATCACTTGATGATATTATAGTATTTTCTAGGCATATTAATGATCATTTGTCTCATCTCAGACATGTCTTTGAAAGGTTTAGGCAGTTTGGGGTCTCACTTAACCCCAAGAAGTGTAGTTTTTTTAATCCATGAAGGAAATATTTTGGGCCGTGTTATCTCTAAGATAGGGCTTATAATTTATCTTGAAAAGGTAAGTGTTATTCTATAATTTTCCTTACCTAATAAAAAGAAGGGGCTATAAAGATTCTTAGGAAGGATAATTTTTTTTAAGAGGCTTGTTCATGATTTTTTAAATCTTACAAAGCCTCTAACTTCTATGTTAAATAAGAATCAGGTCTTCCATTGTCCAAGGAAGATAAATATAGATTTGAAATAATTAAACAAGACATAGCACAATATCCCATCCTCATAAATATATATTTCACCAAGGAATTTACTCTCTATGCATTTGGGGGTATGGATACTATCTCTACTATGCTAGTATAGAAGAATGAGGAAGGCATAGAGTAGACAATAGCTTTATTTAGTCAGCGATTGGAAGGTTATGAGGTAAAGTATTCCTTTGTATAAAATCAAGTGTTGACTATTATAATAAGCCTAAATAAATTTATACACTTATTGTCTAAAAATAAGGTGCATTTACTTGTTTCTTAGCCAAGTGTTAAAGAGTTCCTCTCAAGCAAATATTTTTTATGAGAAAATGGTAGGGTGGATTGCAAAGGTGATGGAGTTTGATGGGGATAACATGGTCATAAAGCTAGTAAGAGGCATAGGTTTGTGTCAACAACTAACTTCAAAATTGGATAAAGATAAGAATGTTTTCCTAGTACTCTAAGATGGGTAACACTTAGTTACATCTCCATTGCCTACTAATTAGACCCAAAATATGGCCAAATTCCTCCAAACTAGTGAATACCCTCAAGGATTAAATAAGGACAAAAAAAAGTATTTTAGACTATGGTTAATTCCTTATTTTATTATAGATGGTGTCCTATTTAGGAAAGATGTCAATGGTATTCTATTAAGATGTGTTGAAACAAACTAGATTGATAGAATTCTAGAGGAATTTCATGATGGATCATCTGGTGGACACTTTGATATAAGGACTAAAACCACAAATATAATGATGCTAGGATATTATTAGCTCAATATCTTTAGATGTGTATGGATTTGTTAATAATTTCAAAAAATATGCATTCTTCATTGCTAAATAGAGGTTAGTATCCATCCCTCTCCATCTCATCTAGGTTGAGCAACCCTTCATGTAGTGGGGTTTGGATTTCATAGGGATGATTAACCCATGATATAGTACATGTAATAAATGGGTCTTGAAAATGACTTATTATTTTACAAGGTGGATAGAATCAATGGCTTTAGAATAAGCAAATGAAGCCAATGTATGGGAGTTTTATGAAAGTATAGTCACTAGGTTTGGGGTGCCTTTTACAATCATATTTGACAATGTAATGGCCTTTGTTGTCACTAGAATAACTTATTTTTAAGTTAGACATGGAATTTACTTGAACACCTCATCCAACTCCTATCCCAAAGGCAATGGATTGGCAAAGTCCAATAAATAAAAATTTGATCAGAATCATTAAGAGGATTATGGAGGGAAATCAAAAGACTTGGCATACCAAGTTGAGGATAACCTTATGGGATAATATAATTACCCCTAATAAGGTTGTTATAAATTATCCTTACACACTTATTTATGGTAGAGAGGCAAATTTTCCTATATCTCTTGAAATGAAAGCTCTATAACTAAAACATTAGCTAAAATTGACGCAGGAGAGTGTCGTGGAGATCAGACTTATGAAATTGATGGAATTATAATAAATAAGATACCAAGATATGTATACAATGGAGCTTCATCAATCTCAAGTGAAGAGGTATTTTGATAAAAGAGCATCCTGTAGAGTATTTTTTGAGGGAGACTCAGTGTTAAATTGGTATGAAGATAGAGCCAAACCTGGGAGGCACACCAAGTTTCATACCTTATAGAGTGGCCCTTACATCATAACCAAATTCAAATCATTCAATGCCTTTCTAATCTCAAATCCAAATGGGGAGGATATACTGGTCCTAATTAATGGTATCCATCTAATGCAATGTTCTTGAAGTGCTCTAAACTTTTTACATAGTAGTTTAGTCACTTTTCTTCCCTTTAGGTGTTGTTACATTTTGGTTTGGTTTTTATTATTTATTCTAAGTTATTTGGAACTTTTTTTTTTTTTTACTTTTTTTATTTGTCCATAGGTGAATCTCAAAGTTTGGCATCCAATTTTGATGACCAATAGTCATATTTTATGATAACCAAAGCATAATCCAGATCGACATGAATCTAATCCTCCATCAAAAAATCAATCATATCAAGATTCACATGCATTTCATTCATCCATGAGTAAGTCATTGATCTCTGATACATCCAAAAAATATAGAAAATTATTGATATATTCACCAAATCCTTCACTAAGAGTAAGTATCTTCATTTTCAATATCTTCTTGGGGTTTGGGTAGCTTCATATTCCTCCTCCTCTAGAGGATCATCCCTATGTTCTTGGGTATTATTATCAGCTTAAATTTTCAACCTTTATAAAAGTGGTTTCAATACTTCTCCCTTCAAGTGACATAATTAAAACACTTCTTAGGTTGTGGGTGACATTGTGTAAGGAGTGAGTCTCCAAATAGGTATGGTTCCCTTGGTAGATCACCTAAACTAAGCCTACTCTATGTTTTGTTATGAAAAGAGAGAATATGGAAACTAAAAATGAAACATAAGGTGATGCACAAATGATTTTATGACTCCTCCACTTGCCTATAATCAACACAATATAAATAAACAAGGAATGAATTTATCTCACACACTATCCAAATTAGGCTTTTCATGAATTAGTATTTCATATGGAGGTCATGATCTATGCTTGGAAATTGAAGGGATAACTGAAAGGCCTATACAAGACAAAATTATCTAATCTCCATAATAAATCACTAACATAATCAACTTTAACATAACATATGACCTAAAAAATACCAACCCTTTTATAACAAGGTGAAATGAAATGGACATGTGTAAGGGAGAATACTCTCTACCGCATGCATAAATCAACAAAACATGAAGACCACACAATAATACAAGTTTGAAGAAGTTAAAATTTTAGTCTTTATTTGATTCAAAGGCTTAAATATAATATTAAAATTACTAAAATGGGTAGATTATTATCATAGCTAGGAGGAGGAATGAAGAACAAGGTATTTTCACCCAAATATATAGAAAATATGTGAAAGAGAGAGAGAGAGAATAAATCAATTCTCAAATCTCATAATTAATTCTATTACAACATAATTACAACCCATTTAAGAGTAAAAACATGGAGAATAGGAGAATTTATCTATCATAAACACATTATCTCCACCACCTTAATGATGTCTCATGGAATATGGGAGTAGGAGTGTATCATGGGCTAAGAAGATGATTGATTTAGTCAAAAGGTCTTTAATGTTGCCCTATTTTTAGACATCTTGGTCTCTTTTCCTTCATTACAAGTGTTAACACATCATTAATTTGAATCCAAGACCAAAATTATTCATCAAATCCATGATTTCCACTCTCTTGATGAGGTTTCACATTCTTAGGGGTAGTTTCAAACATATTTATGCTTCATTGACCATTCTCTTCATTTGGGCATAGAGGAGCTTGCATGTTTGGTCTTAGAGTTTGTTCACACTTTTATGAGTATTCACCTTGTATATTAATTAAATAGAGGTAATGGCCACCTAAATTATCTTCCTTTTATAATTTTAATCCATGGGTTATAATTTTTATGGTTACACCCACTTAAACCTTATAAGTTTGCATCTTGTCCTTCATCACACCATTGGAGAAGCCTAAGAAACTTGATGCCATTGATGTCTTCTTATCCATATGAATATATTATTGAACCTTTAAGTATTTATCATTTCCTTTCATGTTTATAATGAGGTGAATATACCTAGGTAAGTCCATGAGATCTTACATCAATGATGTAATTTTTTCATTATACCTCTTTAGCTCTCAAATTTGTACTTTTCTCTTGACTATAGACTTATATTTTGAAAATTTATGGATATATACTCATAAAATCAGCATTAAATAAATTTTAAATCAAAATATACATCCTTATTCATATACCCTCCAAGATTTAAGGCTTTTGGATGGGTATTTTTCAAGATATGGAGGTTTTAGGATTGTTAGACAAGGTCTTGGTGCAAAAATGCAGACCTGCAAAATATATTTTAGAATTTTATCTCTCCTAAATTATGGTGAAAATATTAAACCAAATAAAAAATATATGAAACATAAAATTATACATTTAATCTATATTTCAATAATTTTAAATTGTTAGAACTCAAGTTATGCTCTTTTTTGAAAATTAGGATTTACGTGGCAATAAGCAAGCTAGTTGCTTAAAATTTATATATATATATATATATATATATATATATATATATATATATATATATATATATATATATATATATTGAGATTTTTAGGGTCTCAAGAGATGATTATTATTTTTATATGATTTTATTAACCCATTATTCAACCTAAAATCCTTATTTTATTTCAATTAATCTATAAAACATTACAAAACTAGCTTTTTCCAATGAACTACAGGTTCCTTTAAAGGGGTTTTTGACTTGATCAACTTCTTATTCAATCCACATGATCCTCCCATTATTTTTAGGTTTAAATATTTTCAAAATGTTTTCCATATACATATTCACACTCTCCATATCCCATTTTTCACTGTACATCATGTGAGTTATGAACCATTTCTTAAAAAGCCCTATTGTTTTGCACCTGTTAACTCCATGCGACTGGTTTTTGGCTCTTCTTGAATGTTTAAGGTATGGATTTCATATATGAAGGTATATGGGGATATGATAAGGATATTATGGACATAATGTGACCTTTTTTTCCTCTTGTAAGTATCTTATAACTTTGTAATCCTAAAAATCCTTTATAAAAACCTACAATTTCACAAAAATCTTCATGTTTTGAAGCTTATATAACTAGTTTTTTATGTTGAGGCACCAATAAAGGTTTGAGACACTTCATAGGTGTTATAATAATTATTATAACCCTTTATTTATATTATAAATAAATATTTCACCCTAGAGTTGTTTTTTTAAGCCTAATATAAGATTTGGGCAACATTGAAATACATGTAGGCCTGTGGGTTGCCTATGGTACATGTAGACCTCTGGGTTTAAGGGCTAGATCCCTAGTTTGATCCTTGAATTATTATCACCTAAATTAACTATTTTCCTATATTAAAGTGTATATAATTATACATGAAATCAATATACTACACGACCTACAACACTAGTCTCAAAATCTTGAATTACTCTAACGTTATTATTTCAAACATAGAGGTTATATGAATTGGGATACTCAAGGTGAGTGAACCAAAGGTCATATTTAAAACACCAAGGTTACTTTTACACTTGAATATAATAAAACACAGTAATTATAATTCATATGACATGTTAGAGTGAAAACTACTTACACCAAACATGAAAGGATAAAGAGAAGGCAAGGATAGATACTTATGACTGGACAAATCACTATGCATCACTTCACACACTTAGATAATAATGTCGTGAAATCAAAACTAGATTGAAAATATTATTTCAAACTTAAAATTCAACATCAAACCAGTCGGGCTTCACCATACCAAGTTTGGAATAGATTACAAAAGACAAAATGGCTTGCATTTATAGGACATGTGAGGAGAAAGAAAATAAAGAGAAGTGGAAAGGTCACAAAGACAAGTGTCAAAGCATGAAAACTAGTTAAATTGAAGGATAATTAAGTGGAAAATAGTGGTCTATAAGGTCTTCTTGGACAATTTTCCATCTAAAGTATAAAAACTCCTCAACTAGCATAAATACCCTTCAGCTACCTTCTTAAAATTGCCTTCATGATTATCCATCTCTTTAATACTCAAAATTAGACTAGGGAGAGTTGAAACATGTGAAATATCTTAGGGGATTTATAAACATGCCATGATATTCATCATATACATCCCTAAATACTATCCATCTTTATGACACTTGTACTCACCATCTGCAGTCATTCATTGGTCTTATAGGCCTCATTATTCACATTTTTCATCCAAGTCGCCTTAAATTTCTCAACTAAATCCATGGAATAGGTGTTTTTACACTTGTTAAAAGTCCCATTTTATTCTACTGCATGATTTAGACCTTAAAATTTCTAAAAACCAACTTCTCATCCTCTCACTAGGTAGTTACTTCACATTCTCATTATCTACCTAAGATTTCCTATAATGAAACTATAAAAGAGAGATTTCCATGCCTATAAAAGGTTATAAATGGATATATTTAGTTATAATAGGTCCAAATTGACCTCATCTAATGGTTATTATTATTTAAATCTCCTATATACTTGTAGAAGAAACAAAAACCTATAAAAAAACCCCAATGTTAAACGTGTCCATATAAGTAGGGTACATACCAAATGTGTGGCATGGACCTTGAGAGAGTATTCTATAAGTTACAAAAAAAAATTAGGCCAAATTACCCCTCGTGAGTGCATCTCCTTTCATACTTTCTCCATTAGGTCAAAACTAAGGTTTTAGAGGGTTTTGCTTCTTAGGGATGGTTCATAAAAACTATATGTGAAACTCACAAAAAATACCACTAAGTTTGAGCTCAATAACTTCATCAAATATCCCCAACTCCTTGGGTCACCATGTAATCAATATTTATATATGTGAGTGCTTAAAGATGGTCTCTCATGCTTTAGAGTGCATTCTGGGTACCCCTAAGGTGATTTTAAGACAAAGATGACCTTTCTATGAAATCCCCTAAAAACCAATGGTTCTAACTCATTATAAACTCTCCCTTTAAGGTCATCAAATACATTTTAGGTTTCATATTTCCTTAGAAGTAAACTTAGACCCCTGTAGGGCTTAGGCTTTTTCTAGGCATAATAGGCTTGACATGTGTTTCATGATTTAAAACATCCCCTCAATGATTTCAAATTAATGTGAGGTCTTATCCTCTTTTTTTCATGCTAAAATAAAATATAGATAAAATTTCATAGTGCCCAAAGACTCCTTATGTAATCCTTCTATCATCCACACATTTTTCTTGTAACCTTAGACTATCTAGGAGTGTCCTCTATCTGAGAAAAAATAGAGGGAATATCCCATATTTTATTAGCCAAAGTGAAGTTATGAATGTTTATATTAATTCATGGAGGTTCCATGTAAAAAATTTCAAAGCTAGATAATCTTTTCATGTCTTTTAACAATCCAAAAACCTAAGACTAGTTTATAGCATTGATGATTGTATATAGGAATACAAGATTGGACTTGAATGTAGGTTGAGTTTTAGTTTAACATCTATATATATTCTATATAATAAAATCATATGATATGGAATAATCACTCTGAGAGTGGATTCTATATGTTCCATCCACCATGCATCTTTGCTAGCCTTTCACACCATCTCTCTCCACTTACCTTGGCTAGTCTATAGACTGAGTTGACTGTAGTCTAAGGTATGAAACTTGTCCTTTCTGTATTTCCTCTCTTTAATATCCTTATGAATTTTATGTAACTTATTTTTAAGTGGTATAAATCATATTAAACCCATATTAAACCTCTTCCAACCTTCCAAACTACTTCATCTACTTGCCTAAGCTAGTCTATCTACTATAACAAACTGTAGGTGCATTCACCTTAAGAAAATGAGGTTCCTATAGGTGTTTTTCCTTATTTAGGAATTGTTTTATATTCCTTAGGATCTTATTTAATTTATCAAGGTAACCTCACACTTGAAAATATACATATCATGCCTTAGTCTATGCTAACCTCCAAACTACCTACTCCTAAATATTGTTAGTCTATAGTCAGACTATAGGTTATATTTTGAAAGAAGGGACCCTTGTAGGTGATGATGTGTTATTTGACATATGATTCCATATTTTATGATCCTCTTGAGGTCATTATGGTCATTTTAAACCAAATTGGGTGAATTTTTATGCCTAGAGAACACAGTCTCACTCACCACTACATTCTTGTTACTTCTAGTCATTTTAATGAGGTATTCACTAAATGTTTTAGGTTAGAACCTACCTAAGTTAGAAACCTTTCAAACATCCTCATCTCTTGATTAGGAGACAAAATTTTCAAGTTAAAAAATTTGACCTAGGATTTGGATACAAGGTAAGAACTACTAGACCTATCCATTCCTCAAGACACTCTACTATGAGAAGACTAAATATATAGGTAAAACATGATTTGAAGAAACTAAGGTAAAGTTACTTAGTTTCAACATTTAAAATTTGTGAACAAGGCCTTAGTTATGTATACCATGAAATGAATTTAATATAGTTACCATTATGCTTCTTATTGTTATTATACCTCAATTAAGGTTTTAGGTGAGTTTCAAGCATCTCCATTTTATCATTACTCTACCTTCTTATAATTACACTCAAACCCCTATTGGAAACATGTAGGTGTCACTATGTACACTAAATAATTGGTTGTCATAACCAATCTTAAAACATTTTGTATATCTTAAATTTATTGTTTCCACTTTAAGCTTATTCTTTGCACCTTGAAAGCTTCATAGTCCATGAACATGATTGCTCAAGCTTGGTTCCATCTGACTATTGGTGACAATCATAGAGTTTGTTGATTATGTGTGTATTAGTCTCTTCACTCCAGTTACAAAAATAATTGTACCAAACCTCTATAAGGATAACTAGTTATCATTCAATACGAGAGTGAAAACAACATCCATCTTTATTCTAAATCCACTACAAGAAGGTAAGCTTTGTAAGATGTAGACTATTAATCAAGTCCTCCTAGCAAACTGAGATAGTTCATGATAATTATTTAACCTCTACACTTGAAAATAGACAAATAAAATTTTGAGAATAATTTTCATGCCCTTATAAAACCCGTATAAAACTTGAATTGCATAGAATAATCCAAATAGATGAGAAAATTGAATACCATGGGGATGTATAGGTAGAAAAGATGAGTTAACACTCTTAGCAATGTTTCATAGAGCATGGTGTATACAACCTGCAACTATTGCCATGGATTTTCAATAGACAAATATTTTTATCATCCACCAAAGGCACATTATCTAACTCACCTCCTCATGTTTGTACCATGCAAAGATCGATTAACCATTATTACTTGTGAAAGAGAGTGATAGGAAAAATAAGATGTTTTTTGCCATTTTTAAACTTATCAAATCTTATAAATAATGAAAATTAGTTCAAGGGACCTAAAGAGACAATTTAAAGTCTACCACATGTTCCTTAACTATTATCAGTCATACAACTACCCAAAACTTTTTCCTTTTTAATTGATTTCTTATTTTCAACATGGAACCCTATAAATTTTTAGTTATGAAATAATATCTCTAACATATACTGATGCATGGGGAATTTAAATACACTTTGTAACACTTTAACTCTATGGTAAACACATAAAATCACATTTAATGATTTAAGAGTGACCTTATATGACATAAAATGACACTAAGGACTAATGACAAAGCTAAAACATAATATGTGACCCTTTTTAAGACCATGGGAGACATTTAAAACCTTAGGGGACCCTATTATAGTATTTAAATACATAAGGGGTTGACCTAATTTGAAATGTGGTCAAATTAGTCAACATTTTGTCAAATTTTTAGGGGTGACAAGCCATCTATACCAAAAAATAGTAACATGTTGCTATCCATTAGGATATGGAGTCACCTATATAATATATGGACACTGAATTGCCTTTAAAACCACACTAAACAATAGAAAACAAACAAACAAGACAAAAACTAAAAAAAACACACTTTTGTTCTCAATAACACTTATGGAAACACACACAACATAAAAAAATCACACATATCCTAGTATGTACAAGACCTCAACACTCGAGGTGAAGGACAATTGACCATTCACTTCAACTAGGATCAAAGATAGTACCTCTTGAATCATTATTGATATAATGAATTAATCCACGTTAAGGTGTTGTAAATTATGTCTCCAAGGTGGACAAGAGTGTTCATGAGGTGTCAAGTAAGCTATTAGGTCAATGACAAAGTGTGCCTTAGTGATCATGCATGGGTCTTGCAGTGTTTGCTTGGTTAGGCAAGATGATGGATCTTGATGATGTGTTGACCATTTTTGAGGGGTTATATGGGGTGTAATAAGTGCTTAGTTTTCTTTTTAAATTTAACATAATCCATTTGAGTAGTCTTTTGAAGGTCTAAGTTATCCTAGTTAGATTGGTAGAGTTTCCTAAGTAAGTAGATTGATGACATCAACATTTACATGTGTGAAGATGTCAAAATAAAATGGTCACATGGGTCAGTTCAATTTTTTACTTAGAGAATATGTTTCAAATTTCACACCTTGAAATTATGTTTATAAAAATTTATGATAATGAAATGTCCCTATCCTAGGTAGATTTCATCGTTTCCATACTTAGCCAAATTTGCATTTTTTAGTGACCATTGGAATTCAAATATTTGAATTTTACAAAGGAAAACTAGTCTATTGTATTTTGATTATAAATTTTGAATATGGATGAATTTGATGATGGAGTAAAAAAAAGTAGTATATAACTTCAAATATAATATAGGAAAATTGATTTATAGGTTTGAATGGTCACACGATTGCATTTATTGTGGCTCGAAATTGACTAAGGGTTTGACCTTCATCTATTAAGGACCTGAGAAGGATGTTTGTGTTTTTATTGATGGTGTTTGGATGTTTCATGATGATTTATCTATTTTAGACTATTTTAGACTCCATAAGGATCATATTTACGGATTTTATAGGTTTGACCAATCCATATTCAATATGAACCATTGCTTGGAAGTTGACTTTTTGTTCATTCATGGTGTTTTCATGTACAAGGCAAATGATTGAAAGGTTTTACATATACATATGTATGTAGTTATGATTATAATAACTTAAGGGTGTCTTATGGGTCATATGGCATGTAAATATGTGCTTTTAAGTTGTCTTGTGTTTCTATTTTTGTTTGGTGAAGTGTTAAAGGGATGAATAGGTCTTCATGGACCTAAAAAGGCTCTTAGGCCAAATTGAATGATGATACTACTTAAGTGTGACCTATGGATGTTATGTCTAGATAATTTACTTGATTTTGATCAAATTATATTTTTAATAGATGCCTTATATGCTAAGTAAATTCTCTTGGCCGACCAATATGGGTTAGATGAAGTATGGTATAAAGGCAAGGCCTCATTGGCCTAATATGACTAGTTGTGTGTGTGAGAGTTCAAGAAAATGATATAGATGTTTTGAAGAGTATAAATAGGTGGTGAAACATATAAAATAATTTATATAAATATTTCATAATTATTTATAGTGATGAGAAGTATTTTTATGGATGGAAAGCTAGGTTGAATGACCAAGTTGTGAAGAGGGTGACCTAGTTGAGAGAAGGAGACCAAGTGGCTTATATGAGGTAGATAAGCATGTTTGAAGGTTTTAGAGTAAGATAATTTCATCATTAGCTATTTCAAACATCATATCAGATGTGAAACTCAATTTATAGGTTATTGATTTGGTGATTGATCATCTAGGGGGTTGTATCCTCCTTGCTAATTGGTGTTAGCTAAAGGTCTAATGGGTGCTTGAATAAATTGAGGGGTGGGTGATCCTTTATAAATTGGTTTTGGTCTAAATTGAAAAAATGTTTTTATATTATAGTATTATAAAGCTTGCTTCCATGTGTTTTATCTCCCATGAGGGTTACCCGCATAATCCATGTGTTATGTGCTTTGATCTTGCATAGTTTTTTTTGTTCATTGCAATAAATGGTTTATATGCTTCATGAATACTTATGTTAAATGGTTAAGAGTTTTAAGATTAGAATTAAAGTTTATTTTAATTCATTAATTATTCAACCCCCTTCTCAGTGAATTTACCTCTAATAATTGGTATTATAGCCACACTTTCTTTACAATTTTAACTACTTGAAGGTTATCAAAGGTACAATGGGTAGTCATCAAATGCAAGGTGGTTTCTCTACTAAGTAAGCACCACTCTTCAATGGATATAAATATTATTTTTGGAGTGCATGTATGAAGACCTATATCATTAATATAGGGTTTGACATTTGGAAATCTATTATGGATGGGTATTCTACGACCCCTACTCCTCTAACTAGTGCAACTGATAAGAAGTTGAGTGAGAATAATTCTAAAGCTATGAATTCTATCATTTATGGCCTTTCAGAGCATGATTTAATAAGGTGATCCATTTAAAATATACCAAGGAAATCTATGACAAATTATAGATGAAGATATTGTGACATCCTATTTTTTAAGGTTTGATGAGGTGGTGAGCATGATCATAGGTCTTGGAGAGGTTATTGAAGAAGCTACTATAGTACAGAAAGTATTAAGGTCTCTCACCCTCAAGTTTGATTCCAAAATTTTTGTTGTAGAAGAAAGTAATGATATAACCAAGATGAATATGTATGAATTACATGGAATCTTTATTGCCTATGAGATGAGATTCAATGAGGAAAAACCACCAAAGAAAGAAGCATCTTTCAAGGTGATCAAGGAGACAAAAGGCAAGAAGAATAAGTTAAGTCTTGAAGACTTTGATCTTAATTAAGATCAACTTGAATCCATAATTACAAGAAAATTTAAAGTAATATTAAGTAAATATGAGGGAAAGATTCATTTTAAATGTTTTTCATGTGGTAAATTTGGTCATTTTGTATCTAAGTTCTTAGATTAGGCAAATCTGAATACAAGGAAGATTATAAGGAATATCATGAGGATGAGAACAAGAAATTTGAGGGTCCTAGCAAGTATATAAAGTTATTCAATAGGATAAATGGAAATAAGGATTCATAAAAAGGTAAAAAGAGTCTATATCATGAAGAAGATAGTAACTCATCTACTAAATAAGGAAACACATTAGATAGTGATGATGCATCTCATGATGAGAATAATGAGACACTGTTCATAGATCTTGAGGATGATGTTGGTGAATGTTATTTAGGAAAATATATATTTGGTGGAGATATATTAGAGAAATAATATGAGAAATTAACTCTTGAAGACAAATTTATAAACACCTGAGAAGATTTGAAGCTTCTACAAGGCAAGAACAGAAAGCAAATTTCCTTGATCAAGACTTATGAGGAGAAAATTGGCTTCTTTGAATAAAAAATGAGCAATGAAATAAAATATCATGATTATATCACTCAAAATCTTGAAAATTATGTTTTTACCCTTTCTGAAGAGGTAAAGAGTAAGGATGAATAATGTGTCAAATATAAATCAGAGATGGAGTCTTTGTAGGAGAAACTAGATCAAGCTATGAGCATGCTTGAAACATATCAGAAATTTGATACAAGTAGCAAGAAGATTGGTGATATGATTGAAAATTGGAGAGTGCATAAAGATAGGGATGTTTTTGGTTTTAATCACGATTAAGTGAAGGCAAATTTTATGACAAGGATAGGTTTATTGAATAATACTATGAATAATCAAAGTTCTTCAAGTGACAGGTCTAGACTTAGTTTCACTGAGAATCAAGGAGAAAAAAAGTTGTCATATTTCATGCCAATAAGAAGTAAAATCATATCATATAGATAAATTATATAGGGTACACAAATTACTTTAATGGTCATTATCATTATTCTCATCAGTTTGGTCATAAGATCATTGACTACAAAGAAAGCTCCTACTAAGACATTTGCATGGAATTATAAGCAAGATAATGACAAGTGGTGTATAAACCAACAACCTATGACTCTAAAAATATAAAAATCTCTGATTCATTTAGTTATACCTCTACTTTGTTCATCAAACACTCCCTTGCAGCTTAAGTCCCTTTTTGTAACTTGACTCTAGACCCTTTATCCATGCCCAAATTGGTTATTTTATGAATGAGGTCTTAATGAAGAATTATTTTACCTTGAATGGGTGTATTAAATAATATAAAACTTTAATAAATCCATTTAAACTCACTTTAAAACTTTTATTCTCTTTTTAGACCTCTTTTCCTTTTTATCACCTGTACCTCCTTGTAGCCCTCTTTTACTATAAATCTCCTTGTCTAGAAACATGTATAAAAATTCACAATAAACTATTCAAATTTTTGACAACCCATTATCCCTTTAAATCTTATACTTATCTCTTTTATTTCAACTCCCACTACAAATCCACTTCCCTTTGGGCACTCTTTTCAAGTAGGCCTCATTGTAGACACCGAAATCATGTCTACTCCCTTGGTCGTCCTCCCCTTCTCTCCCCCTTAGTCCTCTTAACCACTCCTAACCTATGTCTTATTAATTTGAAATAATTATCTTATTTTAAGTTAATAAGTCTCTCTCCCTTGCCACCTCACCACCCTAGGATGCCCTTCTTTGGATTCCCTTCATCCCCCCATGACCCATTTATGACCTATTCCTCATCCTCGCACCCATTTAACCCTTCTCGACCGTTTCTTACCTCGCCACTCAAACTCGGCAGTTGGGAAAATAGATGAAAGGCTATTTTAAGCCTTTTTCTTGCCTTCCAGCCATAGATGTCAGTCAAATTTTGACTGACATCGACGGTATTGCCGGCATCGGTTTCCTTCATAACAGTTTTCTACGTCTGTTATCTGCCCTTGGCCCCTACTCTTCATCCGACTCTGGAATCTGGCAATCTGATCAATCAATCCGCCAACTGTCAAACCTCTCACTCTCTCTCTCTCAGGCACATAGCAAGCTCCACCATCAACAGGTCTTTTGCACTACCAAGCATCAACAACAGGGACATCAATAGCAACAGGTCTTCTACACAACAAGCTGCATCAACGATAGGGACATCAACACAACCAGTCTGCAACATTCCATTCTCCAACAGGTATGAGGTAAGTATCTCTACTATTTTCATTTTATTATTTTCTTTTAATTCATCTATCATTCAGCCTACTTCCCATTTTCAACCTCTCCTGCCCAGACCCCTTCCAGACCTGCTCTTCTCAGAGACGCTGAAAGGCCTCCTCTACCCCTTTGTTCTTTTTTGACATTTTGTCCATTATCCCAGACCTCTGCACAAACTCTCAGACCCTTAACCAGACCCAAAATCCTTCTCAAACCCATCCAGACCTGACCAGACCTCATCTAAAGACTACTGCCCCCACCGACGTCGACATACTAACCGATGTTGGTAGATTACCAACCGACACCGGTAGGACCACCGACGCCGGCGACTGTGACCAGGCTGACAACAACATTCAGCTAAGCATTTGCTTCCATTTCCTTTTCAATCTTTAATCATTTCAATCTTTCTATCATTTTGCTTTTTATTAGACATTATTTTTATCAGTCAGTGGGTTGACATCCCTCAAGCTTTTGCTTTTGGGATCAAGATTTTGCTTGGCAGCCCACCATCTCCTCATCTAACACCTTTTCCTATTTTAGTCTCTTTCTTTTTCAGGTGTCATCCTCCACAACCAAAGAGGAGTTCTCACGACGTCTGGATTACAGTGCACACGACTACATCCAAGTACATACAAGCCTTAGACCATCTCTTCTAGTTTCTTATTCTCTCTTTGAATGTGAAAGCGAATCTAGCATAGAAACATTCTGGCACGCCCGATGGGACCCTAGGGTCTTCCTTAGGTTCTTTTCTTTTTGTTCATATAGGGTGCATTAGGATTCTCCTTTTCATCTCTTTCTTCTATCTTCCAAAAGACATCATAAGCAGGATTAAAAATAACTCTTCTTTCTTTTCTTGCATCATAGACTAGCCAAAAATCATACTCTTCACCCCTTTCTCCATTTGTCTTCATACGAATTAACATTTTGACTTGGGCTTAAAACACATTGCATTTCATTTCTACTTTCTTGCATTTCTTAGTCCACATCTAGTAATTAGACTGCATCATGAATTAATCACACTTATGTTACACAATCGAATCACCTGCACAAATCAAACATCAAACTTACCTGAGACAAGGCCCGATTGGGATTTCATCACCCAATAGATACCTTACCCCTCCCTGGCAATCTCACTTGGATTTCATCACCAAGGGGAAAGCCCACTCAGTTTTCTAGTGGAGGATAATCTCTAGGGAAGGTACATTTTGGCTAAGCGAGACCAACTTATCACTAGGCTCGTGAAGTGAGGGGAGCTTGCTCCTTAGCACCAGGCCATGTA
The DNA here is from genome assembly GCA_037957365.1 of Torreya grandis. Taxonomy (NCBI): domain Eukaryota; kingdom Viridiplantae; phylum Streptophyta; class Pinopsida; order Cupressales; family Taxaceae; genus Torreya; species Torreya grandis. The sequence goes on from JARHVA010000807.1 coordinate 2,446,015, forward strand.
CCGAACCTAACCCAGACTCTTGAGCACCTACACAAACCTGAAACCATCCATAGACTACCTCTTCTAAGACCCATTCTAACAACCAACCTCCCAAACATCACTTTAAGGCATAAGCCACAAGATTCTAAAAGTTGATTCTTAGGATTTAACGCTTAGGGTCTGCCTATCTCCATCATTTTTTCTATTCTTATCTGCTTGTTTGAGATAGTGAGGACGTTCTTCTTCCTTTTTTTCCAAAAAATCTCAATTTTTTTGGGTTTCTGGAAACCACAGTCATCGGCATCAGTTTTACCACCGACGTCGGCAACCTTTCCTCACCAGCATCGGTTATCTGACTGATGTCAGCCATCTGTTCTCACCAACATTAGTTTTTCAACCAACGTCGGTCACTGTCACAGTCCTTTTTTTCAAAACAGTAGCCTAAAACCCGACCCCCTTTTTCTGCCAAAACCACATTTTGAGTTTCTGAAACTAAAAAAACACAGTTTTTGAAACCTGACCCTTCTTGCCTTGAATGGTTTTGACACGCAGTCAAACCAAGGATTTTCTTGACCACACGAGGCATCAACCGCTTCTGCCTTCCCCATCCATAACTAGTCCTATAATGGAGTTCCACTCGGAGACTGAAAGAACTCCTACTCGACTGACCCTGACTCAGACCCCCATTGTCCCTGAAGGGGACCAAGATTTCAAAAGATTCTTGAACCTCAATGTCAAAGCCCTCCAAAACTATCTCGCAATAAACCAAATGCAGGACCTTTCACTCGCAACGGCAATGACATCGACGTCATCCACTACCCAACCCATCATGACTCAGCCTATTATCTCGACTAGTCACTTGACCATGGCCAATACACAAAGTTTGGTCTCCTCATCTATTTTTGAACCTACCTCCATCAGGGTTCCATTACCCCCTCAACCACACACAATTCAACCAAGTTCTACACCATACCAGAACTTGGTTGTCTTGACCTCACCCACTCTTGCACCTATACACACGGGAGTGACAACCTATCCTTTTACCAGTGCTGCCACTCAACCACCTCTAGTGGTATCTAGTCAACTTGTGTCCTCCAACATCATGGCACGAGCCCCTTTGACCACGACATCTATCCCTATGATGCACTACCCATATGTTGCATCTACACAAGCACAACCAAGTACATCATAAACCTCTTCAACCACCTTCTAGGTACCCTATAACCTAAGGGGTGCCCCACCTGCCAATTCGTCAGCTGACATAATCAAGATGCTGATGGACAAGATGACTAGTCTCAAGACCTCTATCTCTAGTTCAAGCAATGCTCTATCATATGAGCAAATTTGCAACGAACCCATCCATCCTTTTGTGCCCATCTAACCTTATCCAAACTAGTGAGAACTCCCTAAATTTACTCACTTTCAAATTAAGGAGGACCCACAACAACATCTTCAAGCATTCAGACACGCTTGTTATCTCATATCCCATGACGATGCGTTACTTCTACGCACGTTCCCCATGTCACTTTCTGGCCCTGCCCTTGACTGGTATAACTCTCTTGCCAGACATTCTATCTTTTTTTTCACTTAACTCGCCCAATTATTTCTTGACCATTTTTCTATCAACATCACCAAACAAGTCTCAATCACAGACCTCTATTCCATTAGGTAATTTGATGATGAATCAATAGTCGATTTTGTCACCCATTGGAGAGCCCTGATCAACTAGCTCTCCTTCTCCTTGCCCCAACCTGAGCTCATCGAGCTCTTTTCTCAAGCATGTGCTAGGCACATCTCTTCTACCTTGCAGATCTAGACATTCCGCACTTTCGACGAAGATTTCACCATGGCAAAAAAGCTTGAACTCTGTGCCATCAATGAAAATAAGGTCAAATTGCATAATAACAATGCAAAATCTAATGACCATTCTTCGTCCAAACCTTCTTCTACCCACTCCCAGTCTAAGGGGTCAGAAAACACTATCATCTTTAGACCATCATCTTCAACAATAACCAACCGACCTCAATTTTCAACATCAAACTACATCAATAAACACTTCCAACGACGATCTATACAATGTCAATACACTCCAATTGGAGAGTCATATGCCTCTGTCTTGGATAAACTCATTGTTGACCCAATTTTGCCCCTCAGGCAAAATCTCGGTCATCCCCTACACCTGCTTTGCATGGCTCGTCATTTCGGGTTGTAAGGTCCACCTTCAGGTTTCGACAGCTCCGTTTCAGAGCATTAGTTCATTGGCCTCATTCGTTGACGTTCACGGTAGCGAAAGGCAGAGTCTTCAGATGTCCACAAGAGAAGAGAAGAAAAAATGGAGCGTTTAACACTTAGGCAAAAAAGAGGGCAGACAAAATGCAGAGGGTGGCAGAATCACCACCCACAACATGGGCAAGTAAACAGAGACCCCCTACACGCAATGCAGAGGGCAGAAAAATCACCGCCCACAATGCCAATGGAGAAAAGGCCACTAACATCGGCCGATGTTGGCAAAACTGCCACCATCGGTAGCTTACATAGGCTGATGTCAGTAAAACTGCCATGGTCGACAGCTTATCAGCTGATGTCGGCAGAAGTCCTACATGCAATCCACTGCAACGGGTGGTAAATTTGCCACCCACAACATCAGGCAGCAAAAAACACTTGCAGAACACAGGAAAAAGCCCACCCAGCTGCCAGAGGAGAAGATCAACATGCAAAATGAGGCAACAAGCATGGTTTTGGCAGACTTGTGATGTCATCTACAGTGTTTTCTCTCTTCCCAATGGAGACTTAAGCTACCACTTGACTCCTCTTGACTCTTTCCTTATAAATACACAAAGTTGTTCATTTATCAAAAAATCTTCCCCACTTTTGTAAAGAGCACCGCTCTCCAAATTTTCCACCTGAATCAATAAAAATATAGTTTTTGCCTCCATCTTGGATTGATTTGCTATGTATGCCATGAGTATTATTTGTGTTTAGTCATTATCTTCCATGATTTCACAGGTAATACCAACAGACCAGCTATCTACAGGCACCAGTTCTGCAGCTAAAAGGAGAAGAGCAATACTTGAGAATGACAGAACAGAGTAAGTTGCTTGCAAGTGTGCATTCCACAGCACCTCGATAAACCTCTGTTATGTATTTTCCATTATAGCCTCCCCCTTAAGTCTTAGCAGCCTGGTTTCTCTACCAGATGTGTAGAGTATACTTGCATTCCACTTGATTCTGAGAGTGGATCTGGAAGGTCAACCTATTTTTGGTGTATCACCTCTTTTAGAGTAGGTTGTTTGTTCATGCTTTTTTCTCTCTCTCTTTTCATCCCCCCCAGTATATAGCTGTATACCTATATTTTGTACTACCTAAAACAAACAAGATACATCAGAGGGAACTAGCCCATACCTAGAGACTCTCCTCTCCTGCTTCGCCATCCCACAGGCGAGAGAGGGGTTTCCATGTTGCGGGGAGAGGGCAGGAATCCGTTTTCCTGCCGCAGGGTGCACTTTCCAGCGTCAACAGTTTTGGCACACCTGGTGGGACTGTATTTTTCAATGTAATAGTATTTCATGATTGATGCTGATCCTGCTACAATCATTTCAAAGATTTCCTAGCATCTGGCGACTCCGCTGGTAAGAGCTCAGTTCTTTATTTTTAAGACCACTCACTTAAACTTCTATGCCAAAGGTTACCACAAGGTCAGCTTCAAGAAGGGTCCCCTTTGAGTTCATTGAACTACCTTTAAACTCTACTAAAAGGCTCAGGTTTGGAAGAACTCGCCCTTATCCACTAGTAAATCCTCCTAGACTTGTTGCTAGGAACACCAACCCAGCTCAGCCACAAATACAACCTGTTCCAGCCATGGCATTGCCTTTTGCAGCTTTTCGTGGTGAGAGCCCCTTAAACCTCCCACGCTATGACCCAATTCCAAGAACAGTTTTAAAAAATGTGCCCTCTTTTGATGGAGTGGGACCTATTACGATTGTTGAGCATATCAAGAATATTGCCAATCTTTGTAATATTCACAATATAATAGAAGAAAATATTGCCATCAGACTGTTAGCCTTGTCTCTGAAAGGGAAAGCTCTCGACTGGTACGGCACCTTGCCTGTGAATTCCATACATTCTTGGAACAAATTGGGCACCCATTTGACTGATCATTTTGGGGAGAAAAGTGATGGCCTCTCTCTTGTTGAGCAGCTGACAACTATAAAAAGAGCTTCACACGAGTACATGCAGGACTTCAATATGCGGTTTCAAAAAACTTGGGATAGAATTCCCATCCTGGTAAGGCCGACCCCTAGCTACGCTTTCTTGTACTATCTAAAAGCATTAAATAGTGACATTGCTATGATGATCCAATCTATGGGGGGACACATACTACTAGCTGCGTATGACATAGCCATTGTAGCCAAAAATTGCTTAATTCAAGTCGGGAAAATCGCCCCTAGGCCTCATATGCCACTTTTCCCAGAACCGCTCCCCTCAATTCAGGTTGTCGCTCCCACAATTGCTCCCCTACCTGTCATTGAGAAGCCAGTTGCTTTTCCATCCAATGAATTAAATGAAGTTAAGGGCCTATTGCAGAGCATGTCAAATGAACTTGTTGCCCTTAAAAGGCAGCAAGCTCAAAGCAACAAGCCAAACCAGGGTTATCAGAAATATGGTCATGCCCCTAGACCCCCCTTTCAAAATTATAACCAAGGTCAGGGGCAGCTCACTACAACCATGCCTTATGAAAATTACAACTCAGGCCCCTCTTCATCATCTAAAGCTATGGTGCCTACTCAGAATAATCTAGTGCAGGAGCAGCCAAGTTGTTCAACCATGGGACAAGGTCAAGAGCAAGCTGTCCATACGAATGACATGATGAATTTCTTTCAGAATTCAAAAAATTAGGCTGCTAATTTTTCCCAATTTTTTGAGTTTCCAGCCCAACCCAGCACAAGTAACAATCAAACTCAGTCGGATTCTACCCTGATAAATCACAAAGAAGGGGAACTCTGTGCAATTAATCATGGAGGTGCTGCAAGTAATCATGCTAATTGCGTTGTAGCCAACACAAGTGTTTCTATCGCTAATTCGCTTTTTAGATCATAAAGAGAGAAGAAACTAAAAAGATAAATGGACAAGGCTTGGGAAGTACCTGGATAAAGACTGCGCACCATAAATCCAGACGCTTGTGAGCACTCCTCTTTGGCTGTGGAGGAATGACACCTGCAAGAAAAAAGGAAACTTGGACAAGAAAATGTTAGATGGATAGGCGGTGGGTTGCCAAGCAAAAGCCTGTTCCCAGAAGTATGAGAACTTCCTTAAGGGAGGTCAACCCACTGATAACAGACAGATAAAAGACCAAGGAAATGCAGAATGCCAGAATACAGAAGTGACAAGGAAATTAGGAAGGAAAGAAAAGACAAAATGATTACCTGAAGGAGTTGTAAGGCTGATGACAGTCACCGAGGTCGGAAATATTGCCAGCATCGGTTATCTGATTTGCCGGCGTCGGCTATCCTGCCGACGTCAGTTGGGGAAGTGACCGGCGTCGGTCGGGGTTGTGGCCTGTAGTCGGGTCTGGGTTGCTTTCTGGACTGTGGACGGGTCTGGTTTGGGAACGGGGTCGAGACAGAGTTCGGGGACAAATTTGGATGGACTGGGGAGTGGTCTAGTTCTGATTGGGTGCCTTGTGCAAGGTCTTTGTTGACAGGGGATGAGGAAGTTGTCTGGGATTGGATTAAAAGAGGGACAGGAAAGAGGAAGATACACAGAGGACAGGACCTGAGAAGGCTTTGCAACCTCTCAGAGGGAAGAACAGAGGGAGCAGAAGACAGTAGATAGGATAGATAACTGAAAACTAAAGAAATGAAATAAAATGAAACACCAGACTGTGCTTACCTTTGGCTTGCTGACTGAAGAACGGAGGAGCTGTTGTTGGAGCCACGGAAGACTTGTCAAGAAGAAAATCTCTGATCCAGAGCCTTTGCACCTGTTGCTGCTGTTGCACGAGGTCCAGACGGAGGAGAGACGAATGCCAAAATGCCAAGAGAATTCTGTTTGCAAGTTCAAGGGTCCAGGGGCTGCAACGGATGCAGAAAGGGGTAATGAAGGCTGCCGACGCCGATAGTTTCGCCGACGTCAGCCTAAGGGTCGCCAACGTCGACAGTGGCAGAATGGGGACAGAGGCTAAAAATAGCCTCTGCCCATTCTTGCACGCCACCGGGTGAGGGGTTATGGGAAGAACGGTCACGAGGATGCCTAAATGGGCGTGGGGGGAAGATAATGAAGAGATTTGGCCTAATAAATGCTAGGGGGAAGGTGGAGGGATTCAAGGGAGGATCCAAGGTGGCAAGGGTAGGGTGGAAAGGGGGCCGCTTGATTAAAATATTTAAATTATTTTAATCAAATGGAGGCCAAGCGTTAGGATAGGGGTTTGAGGTGGACAAGGGGGAGAACCAAGGTGCAGACACGTTTGTGGTGTCTATATTTTCCCCTTTTTGTCTTGTTGGTTGTTCTTGACGAACTGCAAGACAAAAACAGGAGTTGGTTGCCCCAAGAAAAGGATGAGGTGTTCCCCCCTCAAAGCGATAGTCGAGAGAAGGGAACCGAAGATCGAGTGTCGATTTGACAGAGAAAAGGATAGAAGAGAGTGAGTGAAAACGTTGCCATAGTCGTGATTGCGCATAGTCCACTTCACGAGAGGGTCAAGTCAAATTGTCGCATGTCGAGGGTCAAGGAGTGCCAAAATTGAGGTAACCGGGCCCCAGCATTTAGTCATCTACTGATTGGGTCACTCAATCTAAGTTGAAGCTCCAAATGGTCGTCATGTTCCAGGTATCCCAGGCTCAAGAAGTGCTCCCAGAAAACACGAAAAAGCCACAAGTAGTAGGGATCAACCGGCTCGCGATCCTATACTTGCGAAGGGTCAAAAATAGTCTGCGGACAATTTTGCTAACCAGTCGTGAGGTAGCACACATGCAAAATCAACCAAGGCAACACGCTGTCTTGGAAGTGGTCGAAGGTCGAATGAGGTACGCATGATCTCCAATGGTCATTGGGTAAGGGGATGGATGGATGAAAGGATGCGGCCGAGCTAACCCCAGAATACCCCATGTCAACTGAGTGCTGCCTACATAGCCCCTGTTGTAGGGGCCTCAGGCCTATGTAGTTCTCCCTAAAAGGGAGGAATGGTCAAAGAAAATGATTGGTCTTGGTCAAAGTTGACGGAATTGGTCGTGATAAGAGTCAAAGAAGAGAAGGTTTGTCCATCATAGAGATGAACAAATGGGGGTGGTCGAGCTAACCTCAGAGGATGTGGTATCTGAGTGCTACCTACATAGCCCTGGTCATAGGGCCTCAGACCAATGTAGTTTGGACTAGGCGGTCAAAATGGTCGATGATGAGTTTGGTCATGTGTTGAAATGACGAGGGTAAGATGAGGATAAGATGATGTAGTCTGTAGAATTGGTCGAGAGTCTTTCATCTCTAGCAAGTTTCCATAGTCGTGATGGATGCATGCTAAAAATGAATGGAGGTCTATTTATGTTTCAGCAAGTATTGGTTTGTGCTTAACATAAATTGGGTCTGGTCGATAGTTTCCATGTGTATTGGTGTCCATAGAAACTATGTGAAAAGGACAAGGCGATGCCTGATGTCATGTTGAAAGTGGTGAAAATGGCTGGGTTTGAGATGAGTCGACAATTGATGTGATCAAAGTGTGACCAAAGTGAAAGATAAGTGAAAGGCAAATTGCTCTTTCATTGACAAGGACCAGAAAGGAAGCATAGATAGGGGTTATTAGAACCAAAGCCCCGTTCATGCATTACGTCGTTGACCAGTGTGGTGTTAGAACGGTAATCGAATCACTTAGACATTAAAGTGAGCTCGAAGTCCCTTGAGCAGGTGATAGGAGGAGGATAGGGTAACCCAGTTTAAGAGCAGGAATAACCTTGCCCCTTTTTATAGGAGACCCTGAGACAGCTACAAGCCAAGTCCGTGACCCATTTTTTTTTTTTTTTGGTGCAGGCTGATCGATGCGGGAAGCCTACATAGAGATGTCTTTTGATGTATGGTCAGGTTGCAAAGCTGATCAATGCGGGAAGCTTCTAAGAAATGTGTTGTTTGTAGCAAGATTTAGTCATAGCCATCCTTCGAGGGAGTGGTCTATATTTTTGCTTAATAAAAAGGTTTGAATAGCTGTCCTTTGAGGGATCAGTCTATTAGCTACAGCAATGATAGTACAGCTGTCCTTCGAGGGATCAGTCTGTCTTTTTTGATTTTGACTTGATTTTGTGACCATGGATATGTTTTGACATCTTGATTTGATTTTTTGATAGAAATGTGAGTCACGGACAAGACTGTAGAAGTTCAAGGACGCCCCTTTTCATTAGGACAAAGCATCCCTGCATCATAAAAGGGTCGTAGAGGACTTGTTAAAGGGGAATAGGGTTGAAAGGGATGAGGATTAAGAGGATGAAGATTGCTCAAGGGACGAGCTCAAGTTACATGTCAAGTAGACGAGTACTCGACTAACAGAAGAATGGTCAAAGATGCAACGCATTAAGAGGCTTAGGTTCTGGCCGTCCGTCGAGGGAAGATAGACGATAAGTCCCTGACCCATACTTGTGCGTGATGATAAAAGGTCCAAGCCAATTGGGGGCGAATTTGCCTCGTTTACTTCGCTCCATATTGGTCACGTGCTGATTCTCTTTGAGGACGAGGTCTCCGATGTTGAAATCTCGTTCTCGCAGATTTTTGTCGTAGGCCCGCTTTATGCGACTTTGGTAGACATGGAGATGATTAAGGGCAGCAAGACGGCGCTCATCGAGTAACTCAAGTTGAGCTAAGCGATCTTGACGAAAGTCATCATTGGAGAGAATGTCATGCAGGGAGATGCGGAGAGACGGGATTTGTACTTCGAGAGGTAAGACAGCCTCTGTTCCGTACACAAGAGAGAAGGGAGTAGCACCCGTAGAGGTTCGGATGACAGTGCGGTAGGCCCACAAAGCGAAGGGAATATGAATGTGCCAATCCCTTCCTATATCGTTGACCACCTTCATGAGAATTTTGGTGAGAATTTTGTTGGAAGCCTCGGCCTACCCATTTGCTTGTGGGTAGTAAGGCGAACAAAAGCTAAGTTTGATGCTAAATGAGTCGCATAGTTTTTGGACAGTCTTGTTTTTGAAGGACTTGCCATTGTCGGTGATGATTTTGTGAGGGACACCAAAACGACAGATGATGTGGCTGTTGATGAAGTCGACAATCTTGTCGGCTTTTGTGGAGACAAGAGGAATGGCTTCCACCCACTTGGTGAAATACTCAGTGGCAGTGATGATGGATTGATGACGAAGAGACGAGTGAGGGTTGATCTCACCGATGAGATCCAAGCCCCACTGAGAGAAAGGCCAAAAATCTTGAGCGACTTGCAAGGCGTGGCTGGGGAGATGAAGCAGGTTAGAGTGTTGCTGACACTTGATGCAACGCCGAACATAATCACTACAGTCTTGATGAAGGGTGGGCCAATAATAACCCAGGCGAAGGATGCGCTTGGCAACCGAGTTTCCACTGAAGTGTCCACCACAAATCCCGTCGTGGACTTGCTTTACGGCATGAGAAGCTTCAGTGGAGGTTAGACAGCGAAGAAGGAGGCCGTCGAAGCCTCACTTATAGATAAGACCCCCTAGCATGGTAAAGCGAGCTGTGCACTTGATGAAAGCTCGCCGCGCATTGCTAGAGAGGTTGGGAGGAGTGATAGAAAGAGACAAGTAGTCCATGAGTTGCTTATACCAGTCATCTCATGGGCTAGAATTGATAGTGTTGATATGGTCGATGTGAGGAGAGATGTATGAAGGCAAAGGTACACGATGCACTGTGACAAAAAGGCAGGATGACGATGATGAAGATGGGATATGTGAAGCAAGAGAAGCCATGGTGTCAGAAAACTTGTTCGTAGAGCGTGGAACAGTCTGCAAGAGGTAATGGTCGAAAGATGCCAAAATAAGGTCAACATGATTCTTATACCTTTGTAAAACTTCATTTTTACAGAGATACGAACCGTTAACCTGATTAACGACGAGCTGTGAGTCACTGAAGATGTTGATAGACTTGATGTGGAGGGAAAGGGCAGTCTGAAGTCCCAAAATTAAGGCCTCGTATTCGGCCATATTATTGGTACAATCAAAGTCAAGCTTGAAAGATAGAGGCATGGGTTCCCCTTTGAGTGGGATGAGGATGACCCCCGCACCCCCACCGAGTTGACATTTGGAGCCGTCAAAGAACATGGTCATTTGGTAGACGGTGTCATCGGTGGAAAGGGTAGCGATAGACTCGTCAGGGAACTCACAGTGTGGAGGTTGGTTGTCAGGAAGAGGGGCATCTGCTAGTTGGTCAGCAATGGTTTGCCCCTTGATAGATTTCTGCTGGATGAATTTGAAGTCAAACTCAGCAAGCAGCATGAGCCACTGAGCCATACGTTGATTCTGATATGGCTTGGAGTGCATGTACTTGAGAGGGTCGGTGTGAGTGACGACAAAGGTTTTGTGGTTGAGAAGATAGTGGCAGAGCTTAGTAGCGGAAAAGACTAATGCCAAACAGAGTTTCTCGGTATGAGTATACCGAGTTTCATAGTCGACCAGTGTTCGGCTGATGTAGTAAACCACTTGCTCACGATGATGCTCGTCTCGGTGCGCGATCATGGCACCTAACGAATGGTTGGTGGTAGAGATATAAAGGTAGAAGGGTTGGTCGTCTTTAGGTGGAATGAGGACTAGTGGGGAGACCAGATAGCCTTTGAGGGCTTCAAAAGCCTCTTGATAGTCCTTATCCCATTTAAAGGAGACGTCCTTCTTAAGGAGGTGATGGAAAGGTTGGCAGCGGTCTGAAAGCTGCGAGATGAAATGGCGAATGGACTAGAGCTTCCCTTGTAGACTACGAAGCTGCTTGAGATTGGTCAGGGGCGGCATTTCGAGGATAGCGTGGATCTTGGCAGGATCTATCTCGATACCACGGAAGGAAACGATGAAGCCAAGAAGTTTGCCTGAGAGGACCCCAAAGACACACTTCTTGGGGTTGAGGCGGACATTGTATTGAAGAAGGCGAGAGAAGATGATTGTGAGAATGGTCAAGTGGTCGCGGCGAAGTTTGGATTTGCTGAGAAGGTCATCCACATAGTCCTCCATGATTTTGTGGAGGAGATCGTGGAAAATGTAGGTCATGGCGCGCTGATATGTGGCACCAGCATTTTTCAAGCCGAAAGGCATGACTCGATAGCAGAAAGTCCCCCATGGGGTGATGAAGGTAGTCTTGTGCTGATCTTCCGGTGCGATCAGGATTTGATTGTATCCTGAAAACCCGTCCATGAGAGATAGCATCTCGTGGCCGGCCATGAGATCAACAAGCTGGTCAATGTTAGGAAGAGGGAAGTCGTCTTTGGGACAGGCTAGGTTAAGGTCACAATAGTCCGTGTAGATCCGAATCCCTCCAGTTGCTTTAGTAACTGGGATGATGTTAGAGACCCACTGTGGATAATCGATGGGTTGGATGAAGGAGACAGAAAGAAGGCATTGAAGCTCCTCTTTGACAAGGAGCGCAACGTGAGGATGCATCTTTCGAAGCTTCTGCCTAATAGGCTTAGCCTCTGGTTTGGTGACAATGTTATGGGTAGCAATGGTGGGGTCGATGCCAGGCATGTCGCTGTAAGTCCAGGCAAAGGCCTTGCTATGGTTGGAAAGGAACTGGGCATAGTCAAGCTGCTCCTGAGCGTCTAAAGATTGGCCAATATTTAAGACGTGAGGAACATCGGAAGAAGAAGGGAGGTTGATGTCAATGGTGGATTCATTTAACATAACCTGGGTCTCGGAATGGAGGAAACGCTGGATGAAAGAGTCATCGGCACCCATGTAGGAAAGGATGGCGTCATCGTCAACGCAGTGGACAATGTGAATGGTTGCCGACTCATCCTCTACCATGCTAGGAAAGATGAGAGGGAGAGACCTGGGCACCCCATTGAGCTAATAGGTCAGGGGTTCCAGGCAGATGGTGTTTGTGAAAAAAAAAAACTAAGAGGGATGGAAACCACCGACTCCTAGGTGACGAAGGAGAAATGGGCGAGTCTGGAAGAGATTGGTCAATGGTTGGCTCGGGACAAAGGTCGGAAGGAGCCTGAGTGGGGTCATGATATCCCAGGCCATACCGTTTCTTGGCATCGTGATCATTGAGCGGCTCGATGGGCTGATGGGAGCCCTGCTCATAACGTCCGAAACCAAAACCCTTCCATGCACACCTGTGAAGGTAAGTGTGTGCAAAGGTGGGGTTGCCAAGAAACGAGAAGTCAGATGTGAAAGGTTGGGGTGAAGAGAGGGAATTGCCGTTGGTAGGAGCTTGATTAAGCCCCCCATAGACAAAGTTGGTTCGGAAGTGAGGAGGACCATAAGGTACGACCGTCTCGATTCGATGGTCGTAATTAGGACTAAGGTGAAGGCGTCCATACTCTTGCGGAGTTTGGAACATGTCGAGGGTCAACAAGTGATATTCCCCAAGCGATAGTCATTGGAAGATGTCTTCCATGGGGTCTTTGGTCGGCGCTTGAAGAGGAGGGGTGAGGGCAACCGCCGATTACGAACTGGTCGAAGCTTCCGCAGATGGGGGCGGTGCCAGAGTTGACGGCTTGATGGGAATGAGGACATCATTGGGACGGTAGGTTGTGTTGCAAGTCTTGAAGGGTGAAGGGTCAGCGGGAATGGTGTGGACTTGCCCGTCATGCTCGAACTTCACACAACGGTGCAGGGTGGAGGGTATACAGGCCATGGCACGGATCCAAGGTCGGCCCAGTAAAAGGTTGTATTGAAACTCTCCTTTGATGATATAGAAGAGCTCCGGGACTGTGCGTGGACCAACGCGAATGTGGAGGATGACTGTGCCAATGGTCGTGGCGGTGGTGTCGTTGAAAGAGCGTAAGATCGCGTCAGTTTTGGAGATGCAGTTCTTGGGAAGGGCCAGCTGATCAAAGGCATGGGTAGAGATAATGTTGATGCTAGCGCCGCCATCGATCATAACGCATTTAATGCATGTCTGATCAACATAGGCAGTGATGAAGAGGGCGGCGTCCTGATCTTCCGTGTTAGATGTGGGAATCTCAGAATCGCTGAATGTGATGGAGGCGACAGGAGACAAGGAATGGACGAGGGCAGCGAGGGGTTGGGGGTCCTCGGGTTAGACCTCCGCTGCCTGCAAGGCTTGGATAAGGGCTTGACGATGCTGAGGTGAGGTTTGGATAAGGTCATAAAGAGACATCTTCACAGGGGTCTGGTGAAGCTGCTTTAGCATGGAGTCATGAATTGGTCCAAAAGAGGAAGATGAAGAAGGCTGGGACGCGCCAAGGATAGAAATTTTAGGCTTGGGCACAAGAGGAGGCTTGACGAAGGGATAGGTCCAAGGAATGGCAGCCTTTTCTTTGGCCTTGTCCTTTTGCGACCTAGTGGTTATACGGATAGCATTGATTTCAAAAATAGGAGGCGAAGAAGGGGTCATGTCTTGCTGGTGAGATGTTGACGTGTTTGAAGAGATTGGATGAGGAGGAGTCGGGGTCTGGTCAAGAGTGTCCTCAAGGAGAAGAGTGTCTTTCTCCATATGGCAGCGGATGACGGCCTTGAGGGCACAGCAAGTCTCGGTGTCGTGTCCTGGTGTACGATGATATAAGCAAATTTTCGTGTCGTCGAACCAGGAGGGCTTGGACCCGAGAGGTTGGAAAGGCTTGATGGGCGGAAGGGTTATGTCGGAAGTCTGGAGAAGTCGGCGCAATATCAATGAGTATGAGCCCACTAGAGGGTCCGTGCTATTTGATATGCGTGAGGTTGGGGACTTTTGCTTAGGCGAGGTTAGAAGAGGTTTCCGTACCACCTTATGGGTTGATGGCGCGGTGACAGACGGAGACGGCTCTTTCTTGGTGATTGATACCGTCTTTTTGGGAGAGGGACGACTGGAGGTAGGCAGAGGAAGCAAAGGAGGCAACAAGTTCTGGTTGAAGGCCGGAGTGGGAAGGATGCTAGCCAAGGTCGAAGGATGGGGGCCCAAAATGGATGGCAATGGTGACGGGGAAGGAGACGTTCGTTTCTGTGGTCTGGCAGTCTTCTTCACCTTGGTTGGAAGACTACTACTGGTCGAGGTCTGGTCTAGGTCCACCTTCACTTGTGGGTGAGTGAGGGTGGAGATAGGATGAACGCCAAATGACCTGATGGGTTTAGACGAGATAGATGCAAGCTTTGGTTTGGACGAGTTTGGTTGAGGTTTGAGAGTCTGGTCTTTGTCAAGAGTCTGACGAGATTCCACCTTGGGAGGATTAGCGGCATGTGATGAGAGGGTGCGGGTATGTTGAAGGGCTTTAAGATGCTCCCACAACACCTAGGGCGTCACTTTCTTCAGAGGGAGAAGTTCGATCTTCTCCACTAACTGGGAAAATGGCTGAGAGGAAGATGTTGATGGTTGCGAGGTTGAAGACGAGATGGGTGTAGTGGTCTTAGACGCATGGTGTGGTGAAGTCATGACAGATTTAGATGAAGACGAAGGGGAGACAGGTTCTTCCCTGGGTGGAGAAGAAACCGGGGAGCGAGGCTCCTCCAGTGGGTAAAGGGTAGGGATGACGCTGCCCTCCACTTGCGGCTGAGGAGTAGGAAGGGTCGGGTCCTCCATAGGCCATAGAAAGGAGGACGGCGAGACCGGTGGTGCTGGTAAGGCCGAGGCATCCTCCAAGATGAGAGAGGTCAATGGAGAACTAGTCGGGGAGAGAGGCTCGTCCACATGTGACGGACTGATAGATGGACTGACCTCTTGAGGTTGATTGGGGACTAAAAGAGAGACTGTATTGACTGTTCGAATATTGTGTTCATGATTGTCGTCAATTAAGGTCTGGACATTGTTCTGAGTTGGTAGATGATTGGGGAAAGGTTGTTTAAAGATGTCAATGGCCTGATTAGGGGGTGCATTTGGATTGTCTAAGATGAGATCCCCCTTTTCAAGCATGTCTTGGATTATGTTCTTAAAAGTCTTGCAGTTTTCCGTGTCATGGCCCTTAACACGGTGGAAGCTGCAGAAGTCTTGCTCCCTATACCACGCGGGGATGGCGTGTGAGGGATCAAATTACGGAGGAGGTCAGGCTTGAGGGAGATCGAGGACTCCCTGTTTAACAAGCTTTTCTAGCACAGACGCATATGATTCTCTGAGAGGATTATATCGTCGCTGCACGTATCTTTGCTGGAATTGGCGAGTAGTGCTCTGAGATGTAGATGGCTCAGGCTGATTGGACGAAGAAGATGAAGGTCTGACAACCATGGCATTAGCTGAAGCCTTGGATTTAGAATTAGATGATGATGGCTTAGCAGAAGAAGAGTCATTGGTCTTAGAGCTGGGATTCTTACTCCGTAACTTGACTTTATTCTCCTCGATGGCACGCAACTCAAGTTTGTGGGACATCGTGAAGGCCTCGTCAAAAGTGCGGAAGGTTTGAACCCTCAGGGTGGAAGAGATATGTCTGGTACAGGCTTGGGAAAAGAGTTCAATAAGCTCGGCCTGGGGTAAGGAAAAGGAGAGTTGGTTGATAAGGCCTCTCCATCGAGCAACGAAATCAGCTATGGACTCGTCCTCGAATTGCCAGATAGAATAGAGGTCCGTGATTGAGACCTTCTTGGTTATGTTGATGGAAAAGTGATCGAGGAAGAGCTGAGCCAATTGTGTGAATGAAAAGAGAGAATGGCTAGGAAGGGAGCTGTACCAGTCGAGCGCAGCACCCGAGAGAGACATAGGAAACGTGCATAAGAGTAACGCATCGTCATGGCCAATGAGGTAGCAGGCATGTTTGAATGCCTACAAGTGTTGCTGTGGGTCTTCCTTGTTTTGAAAGCGAGAAAACTTTGGAAGCTCCCACTGGCTGGGATATGGTCTGATTGGGACAGAAGGATGAATGGGTTCGTTGCAGATCTGCTCGTATGAAAGAGTGTTGCGCAAGCTGGAAACAGAGGTCTCAAGACTGGTCATCTTGTCCATCAGCATTTTGATGATATCTGCCGACGGATTGACGGGTTGCGCGCCCCCTAAGTTGTAGGGCGCTTGGAAGAGGTTAGAGGAGGCGTGCGACATAGTCGGTTGTATAATGTATGGATGACTAATCGCAGGGGCAGAGGTGGAGGCTAAAGGTGGTTGGGTAGAAGACATAGCTGGGCTCGTTGTTGCCATGAGAGGTTGGACTGTGGTAACGGGGGCCAAGGGGTAAGAAGCCACCCTGGTGTTGATAGGGGCCAGGGTAGGCGGGATAAAGACGACAAAGTTTTGAAAAGGAGTGGATAGCGGTTGAGCGGGTTGGGGTTGATAGGGGGCCGAAACCCTGGTGGAAGTGGGCCCAATGATAGAGGGAGAGGCCACACCTGGAGGATTGGTCAAAGTCTGGTCAGCGGTCAAAGCGATGGCTTGAGTGTCTGAAGGTTGAACTACGGATGCTGTTGATACAGCCGTAGTCGCGACAAGGGAGGTTGGCATTCCGTAGATTGGATTGCTCAAGGAGTCTTGCGTTCGGCTATGCGTGAGATAGTGTTGCAAGGCCTTGACATTGAGGTCCAAGAATCGCTCGAAATCTTGGTCTCCTTCTTGGACAATGGGAGTCTGCGGCGGGGTTGGACGGGCAGGAGTTCTTTCGGTCTCTGAGTTGAACTCCATTGTAGGCTTGATCACGGATGGGGTGGACGGAAGTGGTTGACGGCTAGCGTGGTCGACAAGAGCCTTGGCTTGGCTACGAGTCAAAACCATGCAAGGCAAAGAAGGTTCAGGTTTCAGGAACTGTGTTGCTCAGTTTCAGAAAACCAGGATGGAGTCTTTGACAGAGAAGGGACAGGTTTCAGGCTGCTGGTTTTAAAAAAAAGAGGACAGTGACAGAGACTGATGTCAGTTTAAAAACTGATGTCGATAAGAAATGTGGCCGACGTCGATCAGATAACCGATGCCGGTAAGAAAGGAAAGCCGACGTCGGTGTCAGAACCGATGCCGGTGACAGGGGAAAGCCGACGTCGGTGGCAGAACCGATGTCGGTGACTGTGTCTTCCAGAGAACCAAAAGATTCTTGGAAAACAATGAAGAAAGTGTCCTCACTCACTCAAACAAACAGATGAGAAGAGGAAAATAGAGAGAGACAGACAAGCCTAAGCGATAAATCCTAGGAATTAACCTTAGAAATTGTGGCTTATGCCTTAGATGAATGTTTGGGGAGATTGGCTGAAAAATGGGTCCTAGAAGAAGGCGGTCTAAAGATGGTTTCGGGTCTTGTTTTAGGTGCTCAAAGATCTGTGTTAGGGTCTGGTACATGGCCTGGTGCTAAGGAGCAAGCTCCCCTCACTTCACGATTCCAGTGGTTAGCTGGTCTCGCTTAGCCAAGATATACCTCGCCTAGAGTTTATCCTCCACCAGAGAACGGAGTGGGCTTCCCCCTTGGTGATGAAATCTAAGTAGGGTCACTGGGACGGGTAAGGTATCCATTGGGGGATGAAATCCCAGTCGGGCCTTGTCTCAGGTAAGTTTTATGTGTGTTTTAGTGCATGTGGTCTGGTAGTGTAACATCAAGTGTCTACGGTTTATTCAATATGCAGATTAGGTTACTAGATGTGGACTAATGCAAGCACAAGCAGAAATGAAAGTGCAATACGTTTTAAGCCCAAGTCGAAATGTGATGTTTGTTATGAAGACAAGTTTGAGAAAGGGTTGAGAGTATGATGTTTAGACTAGTCTAGAAATGCAAGGAAGAAAGAAAGATTCGTTTTAGTCCTGCTTATAGTGTCATTGAGAAGAAAAGAAGGAGGAGAAAAGGTAAGAACCTAATGCTCCTAAATGAATGAAAAAAAAAAAAGGAACCCAGGAGGAACCTAGGGTCCCACCGGGCGTGCCAGAGATGTTTCTATCGCTAATTCGCTTTTCAGATCATAAAGAGAGAAGAAACTAAAAAGATAAATGGACAAGGCTTGGGAAGTACCTGGATAAAGACTGCGCACCGTAAATCCAGATGCTTGTGAGCACTCCTCTTTGGCTGTGGAGGAATGACACCTGCAAGAAAAAAGGAAACTTGGACAAGAAAATGTTAGATGGATAGGCGGTGGGTTGCCAAGCAAAAGCCTGTTCCCAGAAGTATGAGAACTTCCTTAAGGGAGGTCAACCCACTAATAACAGACAGATAAAAGACCAAGGAAATGCAGAATGCCAGAATACAGAAGTGACAAAGAAATTAGGAAGGAAAGAAAAGACAAAATGATTACCTGAAGGAGTTGTAAGGCTGATGACAGTCGCCAAGGCCGGAAATATTGCCGGCGTCGGTTATCTGATCTGTCGGCGTCGGCTATCCTGCCGACGTCAGTTGGGGAAGTGACCGGCGTCGGTCGGGGTTGTGGCCTGTAGTCGGGTCTGGGTTGCTTTCTGGACTGTGGACGGGTCTGGTTTGGGAACGGGGTCGAGACAGAGTTCGGGGACAAATTTGGATGGACTGGGGAGTGGTCTAGTTCTGATTGGGTGCCTTGTGCAAGGTCTTTGTTGACAGGGGGATGAGGAAGTTGTCTGGGATTGGATTAAAAGAGGGACAGGAAAGAGGAAGATACACAGAGGACAGGACCTGAGAAGGCTTTGCAGCCTCTCAGAGGGAAGAATAGAGGGAGCAAAAGACAGTAGATAGGATAGATAACTGAAAACTAAAGAAATAAAATAAAATGAAACACCAGACTGTGCTTACCTTTGGCTTGCTGACTGAAGAATGGAGGAGCTGTTGTTGGAGCCACGAAAGACTTGTCAAGAAGAAAATCTCTGATCCAGAGCCTTTGCACCTGTTGCTGCTGTTGCACGAGGTCCAGACGGAGGAGAGACGAATGCCAAAATGCCAAGAGAATTCTGTTTACAAGTTCAAGGGTCCAGGGGCTGCAACGGATGCAGAAAGGGGTAATGAAGGTTGCCGATGCCGGCAGTTTCGCCGACGTCGGCGGTGGCAGAATGGGGACAGAGGCTAAAAATAGCCTCTACCCATTCTTGCACACCGCCGGGCGAGGGGTTATGGGAAGAACGGTCACGAGGATGCCTAAATGGGCGTGGGGGGAAGATAATGAAGAGATTTGGCCTAATAAATGCTAGGGGGAAGGTGGAGGGATTCAAGGGAGGATCCAAGGTGGCAAGGGTAGGGTGGAAAGGGGGCCGCTTGATTAAAATATTTAAATTATTTTAATCAAATGGAGGCCAAGGGTTAGGATAGGGGTTTGAGGTGGACAAGGGGGAGAACCAAGGTGCAGACACGTTTGTGGTGTCTACAACAAGATTTAAAAGAAGAGTAGTTGGAGAAGCACAGGCCTCCCCTCAGGCAGCAACGAATCCTCCACCACACCCATTTCAAAAGGCCCCAATTGTTAGACAACCATTTGCACCTCCAGCTCCTCAGTCTACAGCTCCAATCGGGATCAGTCCAAAGGAAAGCACGAAAGGAGTCAGTCCCCAAGTTAATATAGTTGATCAAATGAAGAAATTGCATGTGAGAATTTCTCTATGGGATTCATTGTCTCTTTCGGGACAAAAAGAGGTATTGAAGAAAGAATTGCATGAGCTAGATCGCCATGCCATCCCAATAGACACTAATAATGTCTTAATGACAAATGGGCAGCCTTCTGCTTCAAGTCAGGTAAAGAAAGAAGAAAAGACTCCCCATTTTTATGTATCTTTGATAATAGGGGATTTCTTAGTACATAATTGCATAATCGATAGCGGGGCCAGCACTTCAGTAATGCCCAAGTGCATTGCTGATAAGATGGGGTTAAAGTACGAAGCCATGAACAAGGGAGTCTTGCAACTAGATGGAACACCTGCAAAGACAGTCAGAATCTTGAAAGGATTGAGTTTAACATTTCATGCCTGCCCGACATTCTCAATCCCCTAAGATATAGTGGTAGCAGACATTCCTCCATATTTTGCAATCTATTTGTCTAGGGAATTTACGTCTAAAATAGGTGGTTATCTAGCAGTGAATTGGTCATATCTGGTTTTCAGAACTAAATACGAGACCAAAGTGAAAATCGAATCCAAGCCACTCTACAAGGACCACCTAGAGCCCTATTCACCCAAGGTAGTGAATGTCAGTTACACTATCATTGATCCAGAAGACTCTCAAACGGACAAGTCCTCATCTTCTGCTCTTGAAGGAGTCACAGATCTACTCTTGGATGAGTGGGGAAATAATAACTTCGAGCACGATCCTTATAAGTTTATTGAGGAGGCAGACCTTGGTGTCTATTGCTTGCATGAAGAAAGCGTCGTCATGCCTAATATAATGAAAGAGAATAAAGAAGACCTTGGTCTGTGGCAGCTATACTTCAACGGTTCTAGAAGCAAACTGGGCACTGGTGGTGGGGCAATGTTAGTTTCCCCTTCTAGATAAAAGTACTTTTCAGCTTTCCGTTTTCAATTCTCTTGCACATGTAATATTGCAGAATATGAGTCTTTGATTCATGGACTTGAGTGGGCAAGAAAGAGAGGGATCAGGGAGTTGCAAATCTTGGGGGACAGTGAATTAATTGTGAACCAAATAAGAGGCCTGAACCTAACCAAGAACTCATTGCTAAAGTCTTACAAACATAGAGTCTAGGACTTGATGGAAGATTTCCTTGCTCTTAACATTACCTCAATTCCCAAAGAACAAAATAAGTAGGCTGACAGGCTGGCAGCTATTGGTGCCCAATTTGATGTTTCAAAAGAGATAAGCAGGGGTTGTGATTCACGCCATTTAAAAGTGGTGGTTCGGCCTTCAATTCTAGACAATGTTACAAATTGGTAGGTCTTCAAAAATGACCAGTAGATAGCTCTTTTCCTGCAAGAGGAAGCTGAGTTTGCGGTCCACAACTAAGCAAAATTGCAGCAGCAATATGGAGAGCAGATTGTTCAATTGAAGAACAATAAACTTCCTAAGGGTTTGGTCACACTTGAAAGTATTTTCAATGGAGAGGACCAACTAAGAGATGACAAAGCATGCATCACTACCAGAGAGGAGAATTATGAAAAAGTTGAAATCTTCAAGGACAAGTTGTTAGCGCTCGGTAAGGTCTGCACGTTTCAAGAAATGCAAGCTTTCATTCTCTTGTGTCAGGAGTTCGCTTACGTCTTCGCCTAGAACTATAGAGACTTGAAAGGCTTCGATCCAAGACTCGCCCATCACACCATTGAATTAGATGAAGGTGCAAAACCAGTCACACAAAAGTAGAGGCCTGTTAATCCGATGATCGAGCTCCTTATGCAGAAGGAATTGGTCAAGTTGATTGAGTTCGGCATTATATTTCTGATCAAACATTCCTCATGGTTGGCCAATTTGGTTCCAGTTAGAAAGAAAAATGGGGAGATCAGACTGTGCATCGACTTCAGAGACCTTAATAAAGTCTCTTTAAAAGATCATTATCCCCTTCTGAACATGGAGCAGATCCTCCAAAAGGTAACTGGGTCTGAACGCTTCTCCCTCTTGGATGGTTATTCAGGATATAATCAGATTCTGGTGCTAGACTCTGACCAATACAAAACAGCCTTCACTACTAAATGGGGAACGTTCACCTATTAGAAGATGCCTTTCAGGCTATCCAATGCTGGTGCTAGTTTCCAGTGAGCCATGGACATGGATTTCAGTGGTTTAATAAATAAGAATGTTTTGGTGTACCTCGATGATATAACAATTTTCTCCAAAGAGGCAGGACAGCATATGAAGCACCTCAGGCAGATTTTTGAGAGGTGCAGGGAATTTGGCATCTCCCTAAATCCAAAGAAATGTGTATTTGCGGTTCATGAGGGGAAACTTCTTGGCCACATTGTGTCCAAGGAAGGTTTGTCTATTGACCCAGAGAGAGTCCGCTCCATTCTGGAGATGTCCCTACCAAAGCACAAGAAAGCCCTGTAGAGTTTCTTTGGCCGTATAAATTTCATTCGGAGGTTCATTATAAATTTTGCTGAAATAGTTAAACCCCTAACCTCCTTGCTAAGGAAGGGTGAAGAATTCAAGTGGACAACACCAAGAAAGGATAGCTTTGAAGCTATCAAACAGGCTTTGACCCAGGCTCCTGCTCTAATCAGCCCTGACTTCAATAAAGACCTCAATCTTTATACCTTCAGCAATAGAGAAGTAATATCTACTATGCTTACTCAAGCAAATAGTGATAACCTCAAACAACCACTCACCTTCTTTAGCCAAGGGTTAGAGGACTTCGAAATCAGGTACACCTACGTAGAAAAGCAAGTCCTGGCAGTGGTGTGTAGCTTGAAGAAATTTAGATATATGTTATCAAATAGCAGGATCCATCTCATGGTTCCACATTCTGGCGTTAAAGATTTCCTGACCAATCGGGACTTAAATGAGAAAAGAGCGGGATGGATCACCAAGGTAATGGAGTATGATATAGACATCAAAATCACCAAGTTGGTGAGAGGAAGGGGCCTGTGTGAACAACTAGCAGCAGATTTGAGGCAAAGGGGTGAAGACAGCTTACTGATCCATGACACAGCCACTGCAGAAGAACCAGCTATCGTAAGAGATTGGACATTGGACGTGAAACGTTTCCTTCTTACGGGCGAATGTCCACAGGGTCTCGGTAGGGCCCGAAGAAGGTATTTTAAACTTCAGTCCCTTCCCTATGTTTTGATTGATGGAGTATTATTTAGGAAGGATCTCTCTGGGGTTCTCTTGAGATGCATTGACTCCAGTCAGGCTGACAAGGTATTGGCTGAGTTTCACGATGGGCCAGTAGGCGGCCATTTCGCCCCTAAGACCACAGCAGAAAAAATAATGAGAGCTGGCTATTTATGGCCCACTCTCTTCAAGGATACCCATGCCTGGATAAAAAAGTGTCAGAAGTGTGCACTCTTTGACAGAAAGTAGCGATTGGCTGCCATGCCCCTACAGCCCATTCAAGTTAAACAACCATTCATACAGTGGGGCCTGGATTTCATAGGGATGATCAATCCTCCCTCCAGTGCCAGACACAAGTGGGTCCTGACTGCTATGGATTATTTCACCAGGTGGGTGGAAGCCATTGCTTTAAAGGAAGCAAATGAAATCATAGTCCTGGATTTCTATGAGGACTTAGTGACACGTTTTGGGGTCCCAGCCACTATAATTTCAGACAATGCCTTGGCTTTTTTGGGAATCAAAACTAGTGAATGGGCACTAAGGTATGGTATATACCTCAGCACTTCATCAAATTACTACCCGCAGGGGAATGGATTGGCTGAGTCCACTAACAAAAATCTGATCAGGATTATAAAGAGGACCATGAAAGAAAATTAGAAAACTTGGCATGCCAAGTTGAAAATAGCTCTATGGGCCGATCGAATCACTCCGAAAAGATCAATCAGAAATTCTCCATATACGCTTGTGTATGGAAGGGAAGCAAGGCTTCCTATCTCACTCAATTTGCCAGCATTAGACCTCGCTCATCAGCTGCAGCATGGAGGTCAGATTGTGTGAACTAATGGAGCTCTAGGAGGTAAGAAATCGGGCCATGGTCTCTATGATCAGTCGCCAACATCAGGTGAAAAGACATTTCGACAAGAATTCTTTGTCAAAAACTTTTGTTGAAGGAGACATTGTCCTAAAATGGGATGAAGATAGAGCTAAGCTTGGGAAACATGCAAAATTTGATGCCCTCTAGAGCGGTCCTTACATGATTACTCAGTGCAAGCAGCATAACGCATTCTAGCTCTCTAAGTTAAATGGCAAAGAATTGCGTATCCCAGTCAATGGGATACATCTAAAGCACTGCCACTGAATTTTGGTTTGACTGTACATAATTTCCCTTATTTTCTTTCCTATTTTCCCTAAGTGCAGTTTGCACAGTTAGTTGATTTTTAGTCTTGTGTGTTCCCTTTACATGTGGGGGTAAATTCTGTATATTTTGATTCCAAAATCTTTTGAGCTGTTATGAACTACCTTCAAAGTTACCATCTGACTCCGCACCCAATGGATATGCAAGGCAACTGGGTTCTAAGCATAGCAGGCACGCTTCTCCCGTGAGTCGCCAATTTGTTGACCCAATTTTGCCCCTCAGGCAAAATCTCAGTCATCCCCTACACCTGCTTTGCATGGCCAGTCATTTTGGGTTGAAAGGTCCACCTTCAGGTTTTGACAGCTCCGTTTCAGAGCATTAGTTCATTGGCCTCGTTCGTTGATGTTCACGGTAGCAAAAGGCAGAGTCTTCAGACATCCACAAGAGAAGAGAAGAAAAAATGGAGCGTTTAACACTTAAGCAAAAAAGAGGGCAGACAAAATGTAGAGGGCGGTAGAATCACTGCCCATAACACGGACAGGTAAACAGAGACCCCCTACACGCAATGCAGAGGGTGGCAAAATCACCGCCCATGACATCGACGGAGAAAAGGACATTAACATCGGCCGACGTCGGCAAAACTGCCACCATCGGCAGCTTACATAGGCTGATGTCGGCAAAACTGCCATGGTCAGCAGCTTATCAGCTGACATCGGCAGAAGTCCTACATGCAATCCACTGCAGCGGGTGGCAAATTCATTGCCCACAACATCAGGCGGCAAAAAACACTTGCAGAACACAGGAAAAAGCCCGCCCAGCTGCCAGAGGAGAAGACCAACACACAAAATGAGGTAACAAGCATGGTCTTGGTAGACTTGTGATTTCATCTACAGTGTTTTCTCTCTTCCCAATGGAGACTCAAGCTGCCACTTAACTCCTCTTGACTCTTTCCTTATAAATACACAGAGTTGTTCATTTATCAAAAAATCTTCCCCACTTTTGTAAAGAGCACTGCTCTCCAAATTTTCCACCTGAATCAATAAAAATATAGTTTTTGCCTCCATCTTGGATTGATTTGTTGTGTATGCCATGAGTATTATTTGTGTTTAGTCATTATCTTCCATGCTTTTATAGGTAATACCAACAGACCAGCTATCTACAGGTGTTGGTTCTGCAGCTGAAAGGAGAAGAGCAATACTTGAGAAGGACAGAACAGAGTAAGTTGCTTGCAAGTGTGCATTCCATAGCTCCTCGATAAACCTCTGTTATGTATTTTCCATTATAGCCTCCCCCTTAAGTCTTAGCAGCCTGGTTCCTCTACCAGATGTGTAGAGTATACTTTCATTCCACTTGATTCTGAGAGTGGATCTGGAAGGTCAACCTATTTTTGGTGTATCACCTCTTTTAGATTAGGCTATTTGTTCATGCTTTTTTCTCTCTCTCTTTTCATCCCCCCTAGTATATAGCTGTATACCTATATTTTGTGCTACCTGAAACAAACAAGATACATCAAAGGGAACTAGCCCATACCTAGAGACTCTCCTCTCCTGCTTCGTCATCCCACAGGCAAGAGAGGGGTTTCCATGTTGCAGGGAGAGGGCAGGAATCCATTTTCCTACTGCAGGGTGCACTTTCCAACGTCAACACTCATCAAGCAGGGGGTCCTCAATCTCCCTTCAATCTGACCACTTCAATTTGACCCCTCAACACTTATCCCTGCATGGTATAGGGAAAACAACTTTTACAACTATCACCGTGTCAAAGGCCATGACACAGACAACTATCAAACCTTCAAAAACATCGTCCAAGACATGCTAGACAGGGGCGATCTCATCTTGGACAACCCAAATGCACCACCCAATCAAAACCTCAACATCTCCAAACAACCCTTTCTTAATCACCTGCCTACTCAAAACAATGTCCAGACCATGACCAATGACCCTCAAGACCATGATATACACACAGTCGACACTGTCTATTCTCTGATCCCTGACCAACCTTCTTCACAGGTGGAAGACCCTTCTTCCCCCATTCCTCCTCCACAGGATGAAGAATTTTCTTCTCCTATTAGTCCTCCATCGACCTCTCTCATATTGGAGGATGCTTTGATGGCACCCACACCGGCTGCCTCACCCTCATCCTTCTTGTCATTAATGGGGGACCATACATTCCCCACGCCTAGACCACACATCAAGACCATGACCATTCCTACGCTCTATCCAACTGCAGAGCTGCACTCTCCTATTTCTTTTCCATCAAGAGAAGAACTAGTCTCTTCACCCATTTCAATCGAGAAAGACCCAGTCACGGTTTCCTCTTGTCTTTTACCTGAGATTGCTACATCTCACTCGCCTCCGTCCACACCCAAACCCAAACCTATATCTAACCTCGCCTCACACAATAGTGGTCCTCAACCCAAATCAAAGAGAGCCACTAAAACACACCAGAGGATTCCTCCCCCACCTTCATCATTACCTTCAATTTTGGGCCCGCATCCATCCACTTTAATAGGGGTGCTTCCTACTCCCATACCTCACAGAGGCAAGTCGCCTCCATTACTTCCTCAACCCATCAGACATATATTTCCTCCAAAACATCTAACACCTATCACCACCAAAGTGCCATCTCCACGTGTGGTTACACCACCCACAAAAATGATGGTATGACCAACACCTCTTACGCCTCTCAAACCAAAGTCATCAACCCCCACTGCAACAAAACATCCAGACCCATTAGCAGGTTCTTATGTCCTACTGTTATGACAATTGTTGCAGTCTTCTCGCATCAATCTCCCACCTCTTAAACCATATCAATCCCTCAAACCAAAACCACCCTGGTTCGATGACACTCAGATTTGTGCGTATCATCGCATGCCTGGGCATGACACTGAGCATTGTTGTGCCCTCAAGGTTGTCATTCACCAATGTTTGGAGAAAGACACCTTTCTTCTTGACCATACTATCAACAAACCCAAAACACCATCCTACTCATCAACTCTCAGACCAAGACCATCTTGGTTTGACAACTCTAAATTTTGTCATTATCATCACACTCTTGGACATGACACTGAGCGCTGTTGCGCTCTTAAAGCTATCATTCGTAAACAATGGAGAAAGGATACCCTTCTCATCAAGGATCCTCTTGACCACCCCTTCGACAAATCATCAACACTGACCCATGATTCTCAAACCTCATCACTTAAATCGAGATCTCCATGCCTGATTATGGTCCCTTTGTAGCCTTTAACCCCATTATTTGACATCAACACAGTCAATTTGACCACCAAGCCTCAATCGACCTTAACCAATCTATCAAACATTCTCCCTAGCCACTAGAGGAATTCAACCTTCATCCAAGCCTCGACCAACCTTTCAATACAGTCTCGACCAAATATCAATCACTCTTTTAATCCTAAACCTCGACTAGGCCTCAACCAAGCATTGACCCGACCTTGACCAAACATTCAACCCGACCCCAACCAGGCTGTCGACCCGATCTCAGCCTATCATCAAACCAAGCATCGACCCAACCTCGACCAAACATTCAACCCAGCCTCAACCAAGCATCAACCTAACCTCGACCAAACATTTAACCCAGCCTCAACCAGACCGTCGACCCGACCTCGACCAAACATTCAACCTATCTTTGACCAAATGTTCAAACTGACCTCAATCAAACCTTGATCAAATATCAATCAACTTCTTCAGCATCGACCCCAAACTTCAACCAAACATCAACCAAATATTTCAACATCAATCAACATGTGACCAATTTGGAATGAAGCAAATGGGGCAAGTTTGCTCCTAATTGATTCGGACCTTACATCATAACACAAGCATGGGTCAGGACTTTGTCAGAACCTGAGCCCCCTTTATGTCTTACATCTTTGACCAGTCTACTGTTAGTCAAGTAATTATTCATTTGACATTTAACTTGAGCTCGATCCCTTGAGCAATCCCTATCATTGTCATTCCTATTCCTTTCAACCCTCAACCCTGCAAACATTAGTCACCCCTTTGGTCAAGCATGAATGCTTTGTCCTAATAAAAGGGAAACCCTCTAAACCTCTATAGTCAAGTCCATGACCAAAAGTCTAGTTAACAAATCAATCAAATATATATAAAAATGGGATGCATATTCCAAGGTCATAAAACTATAAATGTAGACTGCTCCCTCGAAGAACAGCTGCATCATCATTACTGTATTTACTAGACTGCTCCCTTGAAGGACAGCTAGGCCAAAGTCATATCAAAAACATAAAAAGTAGAATATAGACCACTCCCTCAAAGGATGGCTATTCCTAAATTTTGCTACATACATAGCATTATCTCTAAATCTTCTCGCATCGATCAGCTTCACAACATGACCACCAAGCAAGACAACATCCCCTCGCAGGCTTCCCGCATCAATCAGTCTACACCCTCAAAAAAAAAAAAAACTAACTGACAACCTTTAGAGTCATGGACTTGTCTATAGTCATTCTCGGGGTCACCTATAAAAGGGGCAAATTTGTTCCTACCAAAAAGGGTTCCCC
Source organism: Torreya grandis (assembly GCA_037957365.1). NCBI lineage: Eukaryota > Viridiplantae > Streptophyta > Pinopsida > Cupressales > Taxaceae > Torreya > Torreya grandis. The sequence goes on from JARHVA010000807.1 coordinate 2,474,314, forward strand.
CTTCCTTACATATCATATCAAACCTATCACACCTGCATACTCAAGGGATTTCGATCTCACTTAACGTCAAGTGATTTGATTGCTTCTCTAAACACAATCACTGGTCAATGACGTAATGCATGTTTGGGGCTCTTGTTTCTAACAACCCTTATCCATGCCATCATTTTGGTCCTTGTCAATGAAAGAGCAATTTGCCTTTCACTTTTTGTCACACTTTGGTCATGCATCCAACCCAATCATTATCTATCCAACCAAACCCAAACCAAACCAATCAAACATTTTTAGACCACCGACATGACCTAGTCTATTTCACATAGTTTCTATGGACAACAATACACATGGAAACTATCAACCAGACACAATTTATGTTAAGCATAAACCAATACTTTCTAAAGCATAAATAGGCCTCAATTCATTTTTAGCATACATCCATCACGATTGTGGAAAATTACTAGGGATGAAAAGACCCCTCGACCAATGTTGTAGAATACACCATCACACAATATGGAAAAGGCTACAACATCATCTTACCCTCATCATTCATCATGACCAAAACCAATCATCAACCACTTTGACTCTCTATCTGAACTACATTGGTCTAAGGCCCTAAGACTGGGGCTATGTAGGTAGCACTCAGATGACATAACTATCTTCTGGGGTTAGCTCGACCACCCTCATTTGTTCATCTCCTTGATGGACAAACCATTCTATCCTTTGACCATGACCTTGACCTTGACCAAGACCAATCCATACCTTCGACCCTCTTCCTCCCCTTTAGGGAGAACTACATTGGCCTGAGGCCCTAATGATAGGGGCTATGTAGGCAGTACTCAGTTGACATGGGGTCTTCTGAGGTTAGCTCAGCCACTTTCTTTCATCCATCCATCCACCTCGACCAATGACCATGGAGATCATGACTATCTCCTTCGACCCCGACCACTTCCAAGATGACTTTGCCTTGGTTGTTTTTGCATGTATGCTACCCCACGACTGGTTAGCAAAATTGTGCACAGCCCATATTTTTGACCCTCACAAGTATAGGATCGCAAGCTGGTTGATCCCTACTACTTGTGACTTTTCGTGTTTCTAGGAGCACTTCCTGAGCCCAGGATACCTAGAACACTATGACCATTGGAGCTATAGCTTAGATTGAATAACCCGATTAGCTACGACCAAATGCTGGGGCCTGGTTACTTCAATTTTGGCACTCCTCGACCCTTGACCTATGACACTTTGACCTAACCATCTCGTGCAGTGGTATACACGCAATCACAACTATTGCAGCGTTTAAACTCACTATTTTTTCATCCACTCTCTGTCAAATCAGCACCCAATTTTAGGTTCCCTTCCCTCGACTCTTACTTTGAGGGGGAATACCTCATCCATAATCAGGGCAACCAACCCTCTTATTTTTGTCTTGCAGTTCACTTGAACAACCAACAAGACAAAATCAACCTTATCCCATACCTGGGGCAACCAACTCCTGTTTTGGTCTTGCAGTTCATCCAGAACAATAAATAAGACAAAAAGGGGTAAATGTAGACACTGAAATCGTGTCTACTCCCTTGGTCGTCTTCCCCTTCTCTCCCCCTTAGTCCTCTTAACCATTCCTAACCTATGTCTTATTAATTTGAAATAATTATCTTATTTTAAGTTAATAATTCTCTCTCCCTTGCCACCTCACCACCCTAGGATGCCCTTCTTTGGATTCCCTTCATCCCCCCATGACCCATTTATGACCTATTCCTCATCCTCGCACCCATTTAACCCTTCTCAACCATTTCTTACCCTGCCACTCAAACCCGACAGTTGGGAAAACGGACGAAAGGCTATTTTTAGCATTTTTCCTACCTTCCAGCTGTTAACATCGGTCAACTGTCGATCGACATCGGTGATATTGCCAGCGTCAGTTTCCTTCATAATGGTTTTCTGCGTCCGTTATCCACCCTTGGCCCCTACTCTTCATCTAACTCCAGAATCTAGCAATCTGATCAATCAATCTACCAACCGTCAGACCTCTCACTCTCTCTCTTAGGCACATAGCAAGCTCCACCATTAACAGGTCTTCTACACTACCAAGCATCAACAACAGGGACATCAACAGCAATAGGTCTTCTACACAGCAAGCTGCATCAATGACAGGGACATCATCACAACCAGTTCGCAACATTCCATTCTCCAGCAGGTATGAGGTAAGTATCTCTACTATTTTCATTTCAGTATTTTCTTTTAATTCATCTGTCATTCAACCTACTGCCCATTTTCAACCTCTCCTGCCCAGACCCCTTCCAGACCTGATCTTCCTAGAGACACTAAAAGGCCTCCTCTACCCCTTTGTTCCTTTTTGACATTCTGTCCATTATCCCAGACCTCTACACAAACTCTCAGACCCTTAACCAGACCCAAAATCCTTCTCAGACCCATCCAGACCTGACTAGACCTCATCCAAAGACTACTGCCCCAACTGATGCCAGCCACAGAGATAACTTCCCCAATCGACGTCGGTATACAAACTGACGTCGGCAGACCTTGACCAATTGACGTCGATAGGACCACCGACGTCGGCGACTGTGACCAGGCCGACAACATCATTTAGGTAAGCATTTGCTTCCATTTCCTTTTCAGTCTTTAATCATTTCAGTCTTTCTATCATTTTGATTTTTATCAAACATTATTTTTATCAGTCAGTGGGTTGACATCCCTCAAGCTTTTGCTTGGCAACCCACCATCTCCTCATCTAATGCCTTCTTTGTCCAAATCTCTTTTTGTTACAGGTGTCATCCTCCACAACCAAAGAGTAATTCTCATGACTTCTGGATTACAGTGCACACGACTTCATCCAGGTACATACAAGCCTTAGACCATTTCTTTTAGTTTCTTATTCTCTCTTTGAATGTGAAAGTGAAATTGTATAAAAACACTCATATTAGGTCTCTAGGTCTCCGTTCAAGCCTTTAGGTAATTTCAAACAATATTCGGAATCATAGATGGATTAGTTGGACTTAAACACACTATATTATGTTAATAGGAACCAATACACGTATTTATTTCTCAAAATTTACTGAAAACTCTCACTTTGCTCAAATTACCTCTTGTAGACTAATAGATCTAACTCTACTCTAGAGGGTCAAATCATAAAATAAGTTTATCTAGATCTCCCTGTCACCTCAGAATAGTAGGATTGGGCATATAATACATGTTTCCAAATTTTTCTTGTTCTAACAAACCTCAAATTCTTAAAATCTCTCCAAAACATCTTTAGACCTTTTGAAGGTTACTAGGCCTAGTTGGCTCTTATAGATCAGATCACAAAAGTGACTTGTTTGATTCCATTTAACACCTTGGGTAGATGTAATTAGATACACCTAACATGTTCCCATAAATAAATTATCTTGAAAACTCTCAAATCTTCAAAGTCACCTCAAATTCTTTCTGATTATCTTATCTCATAGTCATCTACATGCAGGAATAAACACAATCAGCTATAAAATGAGTTACAAGGTGAATTTGGACTTGAATCCAATTTTATTATCTTCTAAACTCCTTATATCACTATTGACCAAGTTTAAATAATTTTCATTGGATAAAAATAGAGATATGCACAATTTAGTAATAACTAGGGTTTTATTTTGAATGATAGGCCTGAGAGCTAAATAATGATTGTTCATATAGTCTAAATCCTATAACTACAAACTAAAACTAGAAAAATAACCTTAAAAACTTTCATCTACATCTAAAATATCTATTTAGATTCCATACAAATTATCTCATGTATTTTGGTTTGATTAAGTTTGACTACATACAGACACATAATACAAAATTTCAAGAGAACTAACAATTTGGACCTTGATTCAATTCTAAAATCACTTATATAAGGGTATAATCTTATTCATATGTATTTAAAAGACATGAAAATTCTATTTTATATAATATAAAACCTTTATTTACAATAGAATGATTAATGTACATACCCTTATTTTGAACTACAAAATACTTTTCTTCTACCTTTTCTCACCTCCAATTTGTTAGGAATTATCTTTATCTCCATTATTTTATTGGAACAAGTTTGATTGATTCAAATATTCCTTAAACAACTTCTACTAATCTTATAAAATGCCTTATTTAACTTCCTCTATGTTGAGCATGTCTTGCTCTAGAGGATATACGTGAAGTTTATAACATTAAAACCATATTTTATGAGTTAAAATACACATATACATATTTAGGACCCTCTATAACCTATTAAAACTCAATAAAAACATTGTAAAAGTGACATTTACTCATGGACTTTCACTAAGAATATTTAAATATTCAAATTTGACATTTTGGAGAGAAACTCTCCAAATACTCCAAATGACTATATTTATTGCTCAAATAGGGACTTATTAAGATTTATTATACCTCATAAGACTCCTTGAGACTCTTGAAAACATTTTCAAGATCATTTAAACAAACTTTTCAGGATGCTCCTACATCAACAAGCATGAAAAATATCATAACTCAAGACAGTCAACCAGTCCACAAGGAAAGCATGACATCTTGTGCTACAAGTGTTAAGGGATTTGTCATATTTCAAGGTATTAAAATACCTTCATTAAGAAGTCAAATTATCAGGTGCATGAATGGGATAATTAAACTTCAATGAGTCATCATATAACCCATGCATAAGGTATGTACAATCAAAGAAACTTCATTTGTTTCAAATGTCAAGAGAGAGGTCACATAGAAAGGTTCTATAGGAATGGTCAGAATTCTAATTTAAGGAATGTAAATCCTAACATGATTAAAATGGACATAATGAATGGATACCCAAGGATGTGAATGAAAAATAGGTTCAAAATGTTTTTTTTGGTCATAATAAAAAAGGGTACAAGTTTAAGTGTCAAAGAACAAGCCTTATCTACCCAAATGGACAATAAGATCAAGTAAGATTCTGAGTCAAAAGGAATGAATGAGGTTAAATATCCATCAAAGGTTAAATGGATTATAAGATAGGACTGAAAGTCAAGTAAAAGTATGGAGATATGGGAGTCTCTTGAGTTTTGAAACTTATAGTCTCTCTTTGACAAATAGGTGTCTCTACCTATGCTTCTTAGGAGACATATTTCATATATAAAAGCAAGTGTGTGTCCTATAGGTAATGTAAAATATGTCATAAAACAATATAATGTCATTTTTTAAGGTTGAGAAACAAGTTCATGTGATTTATCCAGAGTTTTTAGATGAAAAGCTTCAAGAAACCTGTTCAGGGACATTGTTTCTAAAAGCATGTTCTTATCAATCTTTGAAGCTTGGTTAGCTGGTAAAATCATGAATAATTAAGGAAATATTGATTTATAGTGTGGATATTACTTGTCCAAGTGTGTTCCATGGGTTTATATGTTCTAATTTGGTGAAAATAACCTTTTATGACCATTTATTTAGTTTGATCCTCTTGCTCTGTATTCACTACCTAATGACAACTCATCATGAAAAATAGGTGTATTTGAGGTCTATGAGGCTAACTAAGGGTTGGTATAGTTGTATTTAATGTGTCTAAGTGTAAAACATACTATGGAGATGTTATAATGCTCCCATTATCCTTTTATAATGTTTTGGCATAGTGATAGGTGTATACATAAGGTTTGTAGACACAGTCATGAGATTTCATGTATCAAATGAAGATTTACAAGTTATCAAGATGACTTTATGGCATAAAAATGTGTGTTGACCTCATAAAGATATGATCCTAGTTTTTTTTGGCTTTGAAGGTCTCTTGATGGAAAGTTGAAATTTTTTGATGGCTCTCAAGTAAGATAATCTTCAAAAACCATTTCATGGTTTTATGGGTTCCCCAAGGAGTCAGATCTCAAGAATTGGTCCAGTAGTGTGATTTGGTGATCTAAAAGTGTGATAGAGTTTTTAAGAGTTATCATTGACGATAACATTGTAAGTTGACCATGTCTCTTATTGATGCCCTAGTGTTTTAGCCCATGTGGGTTAGTGTCCTTCCCAAAGGAGTTAAGGTTTTAGGAAACTTAATCTATTTAAATGGAAAATTGGGTTATTAAAAATTTATTTACAATCATTTGGAACATATGGTTTGGTTTATGGTTGAACATTTGTCCAAATGGAGGGCTAATTGGTAGGTCAGTTTGTGAAGGAGCTATGGTGCAGAGGAAGAGTTGGATGATGAAAATTGACATGCATAAGGGGGTGTATGAGTGTGAATAAAATATTAAATTTCAAGTCATGGAGGTATCTACAAAAAAAAATTATAGGATATGCAAGGTTCAGGTAGGGCTACTAAGCCTCCAAAAAAGGCTAGGTGATTAAAATGGAATTTTTGGTCTTTTCCTCCAAAATAACAAGGTATAATTATTCTCATATGATTTTTTTATATTATTTTGAGCATATTTCATGTTTGAATAATGGATTGAACATATGTTGGTAATCATGGAGTTGGATTATGAGATCAAATTTGAAGACAACTAAGAAGATTCTTCTTGGTTTGAGTTGGTCTGATAGTATTCAAAGGATTCATATAATCATATGACTTAGGGGGAGTCCTTCTCAATGTTATTAAGGTGGTTTAAAGTAGTTTTTGGTACTCTTATGTGTTTCCTATTCATATAGCAGTGATGGTCAAAGAAGAAGTGTTGTTAATGAACATGTTTGAGGCTATCATGGTAAGAAATGGTATGCATAGTGATAGGGGGAGTTTATATAATCTCTCAAAGGATGTCCCTTCTTGATGTTGGATTTGAAAACATTTATAGGTCCTTAGGATCAATAGGTAAGCCCACTTTGTCATTATTTCAAAGGGGAGCTTTGTGTTGTTATTTACAAGTGTTGAGATCAGTGAAAAAGTGGGATATTTGTAAGGTATTGTCAATGATGTCTCCAAGGTGGACAAGAGTGTTCATTAGGTGTCAATTAATCTTGTACATCAATGACAAAGTGTGCCTTAGTGATTTTTGATGCTTAAAATTGTACTGTTTCTAACACCAACATGGGAAGTTTTAGGAATGCGGGGCTTGCAACTTGAAACAACCTCTAGATTTTAAAGAAGCTGGCTCATCTTTATCTTAAATGTATTGTGGGAAAAAGGGATAAAAATTAAATGAAATCACCAATGCAATGAAATAAAATTTAACTATGGTGATGCGCCTGAGTATGATTCATTCCTTAATACTAAGCATAGTGAAGTTATCTTTAGTATTCAATTACATTAAAGAGCAAACAATGCATGATCAATGTAAAAGATGAAAACAAATAGAATCAAAGGCTCAGAACTTAGACAATTGTACAATAACATATAAAATATCAGTAAAGGCACATAACTCAATCTTATTATTAATTTTCTAGTCACATAAAAGACACTAATACATGCACAGCTATACAAACTTTCTGAAATAAGAAAATACAACAAAGGCAAATGATATTACTGGCCATAACAAGAAAGTCTCAAAAACTTCTTGTAAATCTCTGATAACAATCTATCTACATAAAATTCTCTCCCTTTCCTCTTTTTCTTCCTTTTTAAACCTGTAATTTGAACCCATATTTATAGCATAGGATTGGCTCAAGATTGTCTACATGATCAAATCCCAATGGTCTAACCGAACTAAAACTTAACTGGAAGTGTCTGACAAAAGATATCTTTCAGATCTAAAATAGTTAGCCTCTCTGTAAGTTCATTAGCTGAAATAGATACACATGGCATTTCCCTTTGTGAAATAGGTGAGGACACTTGGCAATATCTGCTTGTCTTAACAAGTGACACGTGGTGGCTTTTGCTTGTCTATAAAAGCTTTAGATACCTTTTGAGAGTCCTATGGAAGATGACACATGGCAGCTTCTGCTGATTTTTTAGAAATACTATAGAAACATTTGGGACTCATTTAGATTCACACAGATGATGACACTTGGCATGCTTCACTTACTTTAGCAACTCACTCAGGGCCCACCACAGTCCTTTCTCAAAAATGAAACAAAAGGAAGAAATTGTGGATGTCAACACTTGGTAGTCTTCACAGATATTAAAAGGGACATGTTGTGCTTTCTACGTAACTTAGAAAAACATATTAAAACCTTCCATAGTTACCACTTGGTGCCTTCCATGTGCACTGAGAGAATCTTATTGAAAGAAGATTTTGAAACTTATAAGAGATTGAAATGCAGATGTTGACACTTGTCAGGCTCTATGGGTATATAATAGGACACATGGCTCCATCCATGTTACTTAGATAAATTATAATGTGTCCCAGCTGATGACACTTTGCATGTTCTACATGATTTTGAGACTTAGACAAAACTTAGGCAAAATGAAAACCTGCACCCACGCTCTGTGTCAAAACCTTCACTACCAAAACTAAAATGTGTAAGGACAAAACTAGAGCACACAACTAAAACTCAAAACCAAATGTAGAGTATTTTACTCTAAAGTTCTTGGTGACCCTGAGGACTTTTGAGCTTGCTCAAAAAAGAATCCAAAGAATATAAAAAAATGTGGCAAAAATCACAAATTCTATAAGGCCGTCTGATAAATAGACCATTTAGCATTAGATAGTCCCTATTTATTTTGCAAATCCTAGAAGGCTAAATCAAGGTTGATGATGTCCTTGTGTGAAAAATTCTGCAAAACATGAACTGTAGTCTTCAATTGGAAATCAAGTTGGGTCATGAGGATCAAGACAACTTCCACTTTTGGCACTAATGAATCATCTATTAAACCCTAGAAAATTGACTGATCATTTTGTTTGGCTAATAACAAAAGCTTAATCTCATCAACTATTAACATGGTGTTGCTATCAGGAAAAGGGGAGGGAAGACCCAATTGCACCAGATCTTCAATATGCTTCTTCATGTCTTTTACTTCCTCTTTTACCACATCTAGGATCTTTTTACAATTAATTGTTATAGAGTTGCAACTAAGAACTTTGTTCACCCTTTTTGTAGCAATCATTTTGTCACTAATCCCTGATACTGATAATGTTTCATCAATTGTGTCATATAGCCTTTTCAACAGCATTTGAGAATTAGACACTCTCAAAGAGACAGTGGACAGAGTTGCCTGGACTGAAGTCTCCACCTTTTCACACATTTTTTGTGCATTTAGTAGGAAAGTTAGAGAGGGTTTGAGCTGACTAATCTCTTCAAAGATTCTTTTCCATACTGATACATATAACTCCTTGACCAGGTTCAGAACACCTACATTTTTTGGCCTATTAGCCAACTCAAGTATCAATTGTTTTGTTATTTTTTGCTCATCTTGAAGTTGGGCTTGTATGGCAGTGGTATTGTTTTGCTCATTCAGTAGCTTCTACTAGAATTGAGTGACCTATTATAGGTTTTCTTGACATTTTTTCTGTAGTGTTGCCTTTTCCTACCTTAGGGCTGTCACTGCAGCTTTCTCTTATGTTAGCTCTTCTTTCAAAAAAGCATTTAGGGCTTGAATAGTCTGGTGAATCTGACAAGAAATAGTATCTTACAACTATTTTTTGAGACTCTCTATTTCATCATTCTTTGTTTTGATTTTTGTAGCCAGATTACTACCATTTGATTTCTCTTGAGCTAGATCAACCTCCATCTTCTACAGCTTCTTTGATACTTTTAAATAATTAGTAGCTACAATAGAAGTGGTTTCATTTAGTAGCTCGACCTTGTCCTATGGTCTGAAAAGTGACATATCCATAGCCACTACACTCATTATATAATCTTGAGGCTGCATCTGCTCATTTGGCCTAACTACATTAGGTGACAAATGAGTCATAGTTACCTACTACTGGATTGGGTCAAATAGTGACCTCATGTGTGGTGTAGTTAGAGATTTATTATCTTTCTTCCCTTTTTATCCATCTGGGCTTCTTTAGCCTTCTTAGCAGTGTTTTCTTGAGCTTGGAAGGTAGAGGGAGAGGCAATATACCCACCTATAAAAGGATAACCCTATGGCAATCCATAGGGAATAGCCAAATGTTGGATATGGGGAATCTAGGGAGGTATTTTCATTGGGATAGAGGGATAAAAGGGAGGCAATGATGTGGCCTATGATGACATGGACTGAGTAGTAATAGGTGGGAAAAACTAGCAAATTTGCATAGTAGAGGTGGTAGGGGATAATATTTGGTTAGTTTGGATTGCCACCCCTATAGAAGAAGAAAAATACTGAGAAGAAGAAGGAGAAATAACATGTACCTAAGGAGCAACATATGTACTCAGTGGTTGATGCTGTGAGGGCTCTACCTCCTCATCTGAATTGGGCTAAAGTTTTAGCTTATTATGTTTCCTTGGCATTTCTTCTTCTTGTTGTGCTTCCTTCTCTTCAACATTTACCACTGTTGCTAGTGGTTATTACACAAAACTAGGAACCCCAAAGGTTGACACTGATGAAGAAGCTCTAGGTGGTGAGGTTACCACATTCTTTTGTTTTTATATAGTGATTGTAGATGAAGTTTGTCTTGGGGCCTGCACTGTATGAGTGGATTCTACTTCCCCCTCTAACTCTCCACCCTGTGTCTATAGTTTTCTTGTATCAGGGCTAGAGATAGGATATGGATGCCATTTATGCCAGATTGCCTCCCATTTCTCATCTGAGTTTACATTACCAAAAGAGTGAGTTATCTAAAAAATCTCCTGCCTATATTTCCAATAGGCTTTTATTTTCTCAATTTTCCATCCTTTGTTCTTTAATGCCCTTATTAAACTAGAAGTCATTCTAATTTTAGGGTCAAAAACCTTTTCCTTAACACAAAAGGTCTCCCATGGCCTAGCCCCCTGAAAGGGAAAATATATCAATTCTACATACAAATTAGGAATATCTTCCTTAAGGTTTCTTCTATCTTCCCAAAAGGGATGGCCCTCATGCACAATTTTAGCACTGACCTTGTTATTCTTGACCCATAAGGTTATGAAACTACTTGGGTCATATCTCCATTTATCTTTAATCAGAAAGAAACCCAGGATAGCTAGCTTCTTGAGCAACAAGTGCTCAGCATCTCTGACCTCTAGGGCCATGTTTTTCTTTACCCATGGAATATCATACATTTTCTTTTTCTTCTTCCCAGTGCCATATTCATTATCAACCATAAACACTTGCCAAGTGATCTCTAAAAATGCTAACCTAGGAATCAAAATCTTGGGTAGCAACACTGGTTTTCCATTAAAGCCATGGACCCTAATGATGGTATGATGAGATCCAAAAAAGTAGTCATAGGGAATAGTGTAATTTGTCATGAGGCTTTTGATACTTAGAGTTAATCTATTTTCAATAGGCTCTGGGCTTAGGTGAAAAAAGGTAGGGGCAACAAAATGTTCCCAAAATACATATGGGTTAGATGTTTTGGATAAGATATGTGTCCATGTAGACACAGGAATGGTTCTATTATGACCAAAACTTGGGTCATACATATTCAGATGCATATATTGTGAAAAGATGCCAGAGTTTTGATATATTATGAGGTGAAACAAATAAGAAGAATATTTGAAAACCCTTTTAGACTTGAAGTGAGTGAGTTGGTCAACCATTGAATGGGAAATCTACTCTAAGAAGTCCAGTCGATACTCTTGAGACTTGTCTACAATTTTTAATCTAAAGAGAATGGCCATTTGCCAATCATAGACAATTATGTCCTCTTTCATTCCAAAAATAAATGCCATCATGGATAGTGCCTCTTGACTGGCCTATGCAAATTGTGCCCTTCCTATTGGCAGCACTAGCACGATGGTATCATCATCCCCTAATTGCAATTCTAATATGAGAATCCTCAATTGATTATTAATGTTTGCCTGTGTTTTTTGCATTTTGGCAATGGTGGGAAATGTGGTTGTTTTGTCATGATATAGGATCAACATGTCCCTAATGGCCTTTGGTGTAATTTGTACCATGAATTGACCCTATTGTATAATTTTTGAGGGTGCATGAAATAATTTTTTGCATATTTCAACTAAGTCAGGGCACAGATGTACACCTAGGACAATGAATTATGCTAATTGAGAAGTCCATATCCTCATCCCAAATGTTTTGGATTGTCTAGCCTTGGCCTTCTAGATACATCTTTGGTGTGATCTTTCTCATAAATATTTTCTAGACTTTTGAAGGGTTGGGTCCGTGATTCCATTTACAAAATCCTTCATCTTTGATGGGTCAATTGCATAACCAACTTCGGGGACTCTAGTCCTTAGATAGGTCCTTAAGGGTTGTGTAGGGGATGAAGCATATGATTTTCTAGTGAGAAGCTTATCAATGGATTAGTAAATACCAAACCCCTATTGTGAAGACTATGCCTCCTCCATATCTATGTATATAATAGGAATTAGTGAACTTATGTAACAAGTATGAAAGCTTTGCAATAGGGAAGGCACTTTTACTAAGCAAGTTTTGTTATGAATTAAAATGCAGGTAACAGGGATTTTCTTAGCAGACGTAGGAATGGATAAGACATAGTTAAGCCTTAACTCTTGTTATTAGGGTATTTAATAACACATCAAGTCCCATAAATGGCATTACAACTAAAAAACTGTTAGTAAATCTTATTAAATCTGCATGGGATAGCGTGTTAGACACGTCATAAAAGTGGCTACATAAAGGTACCTTAGGGAATTTTAGGGATTTGAGAGAGATTTAGTGAATGCGAGAGTTTCAAATTTTTTGAAAAGACTTTGAGTCATGGCTACGTGTTCATAGAACACTTATTAAAAGAAAGAGTGAGGGAAAAAATGGGAAAATAGAGCAATAAAGAAAGGGAACTATCTAACTATAATACATGGGAGATACTGCTTAAATGAAATGTTTTAGGTAGATCCCATTCATAGGAATCTCTTCAGGTTCACCTCCATCATTTCAAGCTCAAATGAATTTTGTTGTTTACACATATGAATCTTATAGGGGCCAATCCATAATGCCTCAAATTTATTGTGTCGACTTGGCTTGGCAGCTCTCACATCCCATTTCAAAATACTGAGCCTACTTCGAAATGGGGGTTTGAAGTCTTATTATCAAAGAAGTCTTTGATTATTTTATAATGTTTCATTAATGATTCATGTGATGTATCCCTCTTTTCTTGAACTTCTAAGAGCTCAACAAGTCTGACCTGCATGGGGCCATTCTCCTTAATTTCAATCTATTTTAATAACTGGAGAGCAGGAATCTCCAAGATCAGGGGCATTACAATAAGCTTACCATAGACCAATTCATATGGGGACATATTTATCACTTGTTTAGGCATAATTATATCAACACATAGTGCTATATTAAGCACTTTATGCCACTCTTTGTGATTATCAGCCCCTATTCTCTTAATAAGTCTAATCAGGTTCTTGTTGTTTGATTCTGCCAAACCATTACCCTGAGGGTAATAATTTGAGGAAGTTTTTAGATAGATTCCATACTTTAGTGCAAAGTTAGATATTTTTTCCCCTAAAAATGCCTTAGCATTATCGTAAATAATGGTATGAGGAGGCCCAAAGCGAGTAGTGATATCCCCCAAAAAGTCTAGGATCACCTTTTCTATTGCTTCTTTGAGTGGCACTGCCTCACTCCATCTGTTAAAATAATCTATGGCAGTTAGAATCCATTTGTGTCCCATACTCAGCACTTGATTGATCATTCCAATTAATTCAAGACCCCATTGAGCAAAGGGTTCATCAACAATTATAGGACTAAGGGGCATTATTTCATTCCTTCTCTTTCCCACATAATACTGACAAGATTGGCACTTTTTGACCAGTTGATAATAGTCTATAAATAAAGTGGGCCAGAAATAACCTGCTTGACTTATTTTTATAGTTGTGGTTCTTGTAGAAAAATGTCCACCTAAGACTCCATGGTACATTTCATGTAGTATTTTTTGAGCCTCATCTTTCTCTATGCATCTTAAAAGTATACCATCAGTATTTATTTTGAAAAGAACTTGGTCAATTAAAATAAAATGGACCCCTTGCTACTTATAGTATCTCCTCTTGTCCTGAGAGAGATCTTTTGGGAAAATCCCATGTTTCATAAAATGGATTATGTTTGTGACCCAAGAGTTCTAATCAATTTCTTGTATCCTCAACACATTTTCCTTTTCTATTTCTTTAGTTATCATCTTTTCCATATCTCGAGCCATGTATTGGCACAACTCCCTACCTCTGACCAGCATAGTGGGTCTGACCTCTACATCATACTCAAGTATCTTTGTTATCTAGTTTGGTCTTTTTTCAATAATTTCACCTTCCATAATGTAGTCTCTGACACTAGGATGATCCACAAGTATCAGAATCTTATTTATTGATACCATATGCCTAAATTTATTGAGGGATTTTACCATAGCATATGCTTATTTCTCCACAAAGTTATATCTAGCTTCATACTCCCTGAGTCCTTGAGAAAAAGGCAATTGGGTGTTCTCCCTCTTGTTAATCATCTTTCTATATTAGGACAACAACAACACTGAACTCTCCTCCATAAACATACATTATAAAAGACTTAGAGAAGTTTGGGTTACTAAGTACTGGGCTGTTGAAATTTCTTTCTTGACCTCTTCAAAAGCTTGTCTTCCTTCTGTAGTCCACTTGAACACTAGATCTTTCTTCAACAAGAGTGTCACTAGTCTCATTAGGCCTGCAAAGTCTGATATGAACTGACTAACAAAATTAATCTTTCCCAAAAAGGACTAAACTACCTTCTTATTTACTAGCAGGGATAAGTTCATTATGGCTATGACTTTCTCTGGATCTATAGAGACTCTTTCTTTAGATACTATATGTCCCAGTAGTTTGCCTTGAGGTACTACAAAGATACACTTCTTGGGATTTAGGGATATTCCAAACTCTTAACACTTCTTAAAAATAGATTCCAGATGATCAAAATGATCAACAACATTCTTGGAAAAAATAGTGAGATCATCAAGATAAATCAGAATGATTTTATTTATGAGTTATCCAAATGCTACATCCATTGCTCTTTGAAAAGTGGCTCTAGCATTTGATAGGCCAAATGGTATCTTGGCATATGCAAACATTCCCCATTTGGTAGTAAATGTAGTCTTGTGTTGGTCTTCATCAACAAACCCAATCTGATTATATCCAGAGAAACCATCTAGTAAGGAAAATCTCTCTGATGCAGCCACAGTCTATAAAATTTGTTCCATAGAGGGTAGGGGATAGTTATCTTTTAGAGATGCTCTATTTAGGTCTCTAAAATCCACACATAACCTTATGTCACCATTCTTTTTTTTATTTGTACTAGATTAGATACCCAGGTTGAGTGTTTGATTGGAAAAATTATTTTAGATTCGAAGAGTTTCTGTAACTCATCCACCATTAGAGGTTCAATCCTTGGATTCACTAGCCTCTGCTTCTATCTGACTGGCTTAGATCCTTTAGTCAGTTCTATGGTGTGTTGAATGATGTCTCTATTATATCCATGAAGGTCTTCATAGGTCCAGGCTATTACTTTGTCATATCTTTCACACAAGTTAATTAATCTTTCCCTTTCTTCTTGGGTTGTGGAATTTCCAATCTTTAGTCTTCTCCCTTCACTCACTTGTATCTCAGGATAATCTACTTTATTTTCTTGAAACCTTTTCTTCTCTAGGCTTACATATTTTGGATCAAATAGGTTTTCTAAAGTAATCAAGCCTTTGTGAAGCTTATTGGTCTTTAATTGAATAATTTGGTCTCCATATGCTTCTTCAGTTTTGGATTGCAATTGATCAGCAAATTCACTTGATTTTTGTAATGATGAGAGTACCTAAAAATCATTTTCAAAGACTTGCCAATTTTTATCATTGTCTAGGATAGTTGGCCTTACTATAACTTTGACTGACTCATTGTTGACTAATAGATTAGTTACTGGGTCAAACTGTGAGCCAATCTATGCCATTTTATTTGCTTCAAAATTTTGGGTTCTAGGAACTACTTCAATATTGAAAGCTTCAAAATCATCTATTAAGTCCCAAATTTTGTGTCTATAGGATCTCATCCTTACATTTTTGGCTATTGCCTTTTCTCTGATTTGTTTCACCACTAGTTTTAAATCTCCTTTTACTATCAGATTCTTTACTCCCTTTTTCTTGGCTAACATGAGCCCATGTACTAAGGATTAATATTCAACATCATTATTAGTATAGGCAAATTGGAAATGGATAGCTCTTAAAAATTTCTCACCATTTGGAGCAACAAGACAAATTCCTGCTCCAGCACCATTTTTACTTCTAGCCCCATCAAAATTTAAGGTCTAGATTTTTGAGTCCTTTTCAGATTCTTGATTCTTTGGCATTTCTTCCCTTAAAACTTTTGGGATTTCATGGTCTTCATCAAATATGACATAAGTGCCTAGACTAGTAGAGTCATAATTTCCATATGGGTCACTTTGCATCATAGTTAACAACTAGTTATTTTCCTCCTCTTGGTCATGTTCAGTCTAGTCACCTAACTCTTCAACAAAGACCCTTTCTTCCTTATTCAGCATAGCATGAGCTACCTCTAATTTTGGGGTTGGTTCATTAGTGATGTGATCCTTAGATAGTGACTCAAATAGTATTTTCATTTTTGTACCATATTTGGTTCTTAGGATGAGGTGAGACCAATCAAGTGACATATAACCTCCTATCTTGGCTATGAAATCTCTAGATAAACATAGGACAAATACAGGGGGTATATCTATGACTACCACATCCTAATTGATAATTATATTAGGGCAATTATACAATTTCAATGGGAGTTGTTTAATTTTTGCTATTGTTTGCACCGATTTCCCATCTAGCTGCATAACTCCTCTATTAAGTGGCTCATACTTTATTTTAAAAGCATCTACTATTTGTTTAGGAATTACTATAGTACTAGCCCCTGAGTCTATCATTGCATTATGTAACAGTTTCTTTCCAACTATCAAATTCAAATAGAAGGGCTCTAGTTTGGATTTGCTTACTTCTGGTGCATTGTTTAAAAGGTTTGTTATCTACAAAGGAACTGTGTCTTTGAGCTTTTCCTTATCAGCAGGTCCTCCTTTGGCACCAATATGTTTAGGCACTACTTGGCTCTATAGAGCTTCTTGAAATAGTGTCTTTTGCTCAGGAATAGCTAACATGTCCCATATTGACACATGTGTTGGGGTCCTCTTCAGTTGATCCACCACATTCACTGGTCCTAGTGTTTGGGTTCTTGGATAATAAGGGTACCTTAATTTTTCTTAAACTTATCCAGAAATTACTTGGTTCTACACTAGTTGAGGTATTTCTTGTCTATCAGTTGTGTTTTGATGACCTTGAAATGGAGGAATCCCTATAATTTTATTATTTGTGACTTCAGGCCGTTTCATCATCCTTCTCTTGGCTCTGGTGTAGTAATATTATTGTACCAATGGCTTCTTGGAAGTGGAAGCTTCATTTAAGAATACTGACTCTTCATCTTCAACCCATGAAAACAAAGCATGTTCAGGGGCTATTTCTTCTTCTTGTTGTAAGGACATCTCTTGCATCTAAGCCACCAAGACTAAATTTTGCATACCAGGGGATTGGTAGGGTTGAGTGTCAAAAGTATTTGCAAATTGTCCATCCATTCTTCTTTGATCTACTATCTTTTACTATAGATTACCCCTAGGACAATCTCTAGGCATATGAGCATTATTACAAGGGAAACACTAGGCATTAGTGCCATTTGCATAATTATTCTACCCTGGAACAATCTCCCTATTTGGATTAGGGGGAACAGTCTGTGAGGGCGTAGGGACTGTAACTAATGGGTTTGATGGTTGAGGTTTAGTTTATATTTGAGGACCTTGATACTAATTTGGCTATGGTGGAGGTCTATTTCCTTGGTAGCCTTGATATTGGGGTCTAGGATAAGGATTCTGCTATCTTTTTAGGTTAGTTATCTCATTATAAAATGTCCTTAAGATGTTCTTGACATCATCCATCTCAGATGACTAGATAGGGATAGCTAATTTATCAAGTTGTTGAGGAAATGTATACATAGACATAGGTGGGGCTATGGTATTAGGGGCTTCTTGAGGTAAAGGTAAGGTAATCTCTGGAAACATGGGCATGGGAGACTTTGGGGTAACTTTCTAGCATCTATTAAGTTATTTTCAGCTCTAACTGCATAGTCATAGGCTTCTAGCAGAGTCTAACCTCCAAGTGATTGAATCATTACTGATATATCTAAATTTAAGGATTTAAGATAAACTACTATGGCCATACCTGGTAATGGTCTTACTGTAATAGGAAGTCTTTCCCAAGTCTTTTGAAATATTTAATTGAAATCAGTCATTGCTTCTTGTGGTGCCCTTTTGATAGTAATCAATTTTTGCAACAAAGAAGATTTATCACCCTTTTCTTCAAATCTTGTAAAGAAGGCATCTCTAAGCTGATCCCATGTAGATATTGTATTTGGGGTCAAAGATCTGTACCAGTCCAGAGCCTTCCTCTTAAAAGAAGTTGCTAACAATCTTATAGCCACATTCTACTATGTGATCACATGTATTGCAAAAACATCTAACACATTTTGTAGATGTTCTTCAGGTGTTTTGAAATCTTCCCCACTAAATTTAGGTAGAGCTTTTAGGGAATTTACTAGATTAGGATCCCAAGTGGCTAGTGGTACTGGGAGAATCAGAGCACTGCCAATGTTTGAATTTGCATAATTCTTTAGGGCTATAGGTGCTTTCATGTTTGCTCTTGGTGTTGTTATAAATTGATTGACCCTTCTTCTTGAATTAGTTATCAATGGTGGTAAAAGAATACCAGGGTTCATAGCAGATTGGGCTCTTGTTACTATTCCATAGCTCTGACTCCTTTATCTCTCTCATTCATATAGTCTTGAAAGAAAATTTAAGAGATTGTCCCACCGAGCATGCCAAAAATTGTTGATGCTTAATATTGCACTGTTTCCAACACCAACATGAGAAGTTTTAGGAATGTGGAACTTGCAACCTAAAAAGACCTCTAGATTTTAAAGAAGTTGGCTCTTCTTTATCTTAAATGTATTGTGGGAAAAAGGGATAAAAATTAAATGGAATCACCAATGCATTGAAATAAAATTTCACTATGGCGATGCACCTGAGTATGATTCATTCCTTAATACTAAGCATAGTGAAGCTATCTTTAGGATTCAATTACATTAAAGAGTAAATAATGCATGATCAATGAAAAATATGAAAACAAATAGAATCAAAGGCTCACAACTTAGACGATTTTGCAATAACATAGAAAATATCAACAAAGGCACAAAACTCAGTCTTCTTATTAATTTTCTAGTCACATAAAAGGCAATGATAGATGCACAATTATATAAACTTAATGAATTAATAAAATAGAAAAATGGCAAATGATATTACTGGCCATAGCAAGAAAGTCTCAAAAACTTCTTATAAATCTATGATAACAATTTATCTACAAAAAATTCTCTCCCTTTCCTATTTTTCTTCCTTTTTTAACCTATAATTTGAACCCATATTTATAGCATAGGACTGGCTCAAGATTACTTGCATGATCAAATCCCAATGGTCTAATTGAACTAGAACTTAACTGGAAGTTTCTGACAGAAGATATCTTTCAAATCTGAAATGGTTAGCCTCCCTGCAAGTTCATTGGCTGAAATAGATACATGTGGCATTTCCCACTATGAAATAGGTGAGGACACTTGGTAGCATCTACTAGTCTTAACAAGTGACACGTGGTAGCTTCTACTTGTCTATAGAAGCTTTAGATACCTTTTGAGAGTCCTATAGAAGATGACACATGGTGGCTTCTACTGAGCTTTTAAAAACACTATAGAAACATTTGGGACTCATTTAGATTCACACAGATGATGACACTTGGCATGTTCCTCTTACTTTAGCAACTCACTCGGGGCCCACCACAGTCCTTTCTCAACAATGAAACAAAAGGAAGAAACTATGGATGTCGAAACTTGGTGGTCTCCATAGATATTACAAGGGACATGTGGTGCTCTCTGCATAACTTAGAGAAACATATTAAAACCTTCCATAGTTTCCACTTGGCACCTTCCATGCATACTGAGAGAAGCTTATTGAAAGAATCTTTTGAAACTTATAAGAAACTAAAACATGGATGTTGACACTTGTTATGCTCTATGGGTATATAACAGGACATGTGGCTCCATCTTCGTTACTTAGAGAAATTATAATGTGTCCCAGTTGATGACACTTGGCATGTTCCACGTGACTCTAAGACTTAGACAAAACTTAGGCAAAATGAAAACCTGTGCCCATGCTCTATGTCAAAAACTTCATTGCCAAAATTGAAATGAGTAGGGACAAAACTAGAGTGCACAACTTAAACTCAAAACAAAATGTAGAGTATTTTACTCTATAGTGATCATACATAGATCTTACAATGTTTGCTTGGTTACGCAAGATGATAGATGTCAATGATGTGTTGACCATGTTTAAGGGGTTATATGGGGTGTAGTAAGTGCTTCGTATTCTTTTGAAAGTGAAAATAATTCATTGTAATATTCTTGTGAAGTTCTAGGTTATCCTAGTAATCTTGGTAGAGTTTCTTGAGTAAGCAGATTGATGACATCAACATTCACACATGTATAAGTGTCATAAGATATTGGTCACATGGGTCTATTCAGTTTTGTACCTGGAGAGTGTGATTCAAATTTCATGCCTTGATATGATGTATATAAAAATCTATGATACTTCAAAGTTTATCTCCTAGGCAAATTTCATTATTTCCATAGCCAAATTTGCATTTTTTAGTGATTGTTGGAATTCAAATATTTGAAATTTACAAAGGAAAACCAATCTACAGTGTTTTGCTAATAAATTTTGATGATGGCTGAATTTTATGATGGATTAAAAATCAAAGTGGTAGAGAACATAAAATTAAATTTATGAAAATTGATTTAGAGGTTTGAATGGCCATGCAATTTCATTTATTATGGATCAAAGTTGACTATGGGTTTGACCTTCATCTGTTAAGGACCTGAGAAGGATTTTTTTTGTTTTTCTTGATGGTGTTTAGATGTTTCATGGTTATTTATATATTATAAATTGTTTTATACTCCCTAAGGATCATATATATGGATTTTTTAGGTTTAACTAATGCATCTTCAGTATGATCCATTTCTTGGAAGTCAACTTTTTATTCATTCATGGTGTTTTCATGTACAAGGCAAATGATTGAAAGGTTTTGCATATGCAAAGGTATGAAGTGATTAATGTAGTGACTTTAGGGTGTATTATTGGTCATGTGTCATGGACCTATTTTCTTTAAAGTGTTCTTGTGTTTCTATTTTTGCTCAGTGAAGTGTTAAAGGGATGGATAGGTCTCCATGGACCTAAAAAGGATATGTAGGCCTAATTGAAAGATGTTATTACTTAAGTGTGAAATATGGATTATATGTCCAACAAATATTATTGATTTTTATCAAATTATGTGTGTAATAGATGGATTGTATGCTAATTAAATTCTCTTGGCTGACCAATATGGGTTAGATGAAGTATGGTATAAAGACAAGGCCTAATTGGCCTATTTTGACTAGTTGTGTGTGTGGGAGCTCAAGAGAATGATATATATGTTTTAAAGAGAATAAATAGGTGGTTAAACATATAAAATAAGTGATATTAATCTTTCATAATCAGTTATAGTGTTGAGAATGAGTTTTATGCATGAAGAGCTAGGTTGAATGACCAAGTTGTGAAGAGGGTGACCTAATTGAGAGAAGGAGACTAAGTGGCTTGTATGAGGTAGAGAAGTACATTTTTAGGTGTTAGATAAAGATAATTTCATCATAATGTGTGTTATACATTAGATCAGATTTGAAGATTAGTTTAGAGGTGATTTATTTGGTGCTTTATCATCTAGGGGGTTGTAGCCTCCTTTCTAGTTGGTGCTAGCTAAAGGTCTAGTGGGTGCTTGACTAAATTGAGGGTTGGGTGATCCTTGATCAGTTATTAATGTTCTAAATTGAAAAAATAAATTAATAGGATAATATTCCAAATATTTTTTTAGTTAGTTTTATCCCCCATGAGGGTTTCCCACATAATTCATGTGTTATGTGCTTTGATCTTGCATAGTTTTCTTTGTTCATTGTAATAAATAGGTTATATGATTCATGAATGCTTATGTTGAATGGTTAAGAGTTTTAAGGATTAGAATTTAATTTTATTTTATTGAATCACTAATTCACCCCCTCTTAGTGATTATACCTCTAATAATCCATCATATGAGGCATGCTTATCAACAAACACGTGCTTATGTGTATGGTCAAAAGAATTACCATCCTTAGGTGTTATTATATATACAAGTGTGGTAATTTTAGATTTAAAGGATTATTCATACTATCCTCTAATAATCTTGTTTGTCTCCACAATTTTATTTATGTCTACCATGTCTATTTGTCACTTCTCAAACTATAACTTGGAAGTCATCAATGCTACTTCAACTTTACCTTCTTCTTAGACATAATATACTTGATGTATAACACCCTAAACATTCTCTTCCTAGTGTTCCAACACATCTAAAAATGGTTTAACCTCAGGTTGAGATTTTTATTTTTCCTCCTTAAAAAAGTCTCTTGCTTTGGCTTTATTAGGTTCCTTCATGACTGTAACTTTTTTGACAGTAACTAGACCCTCAACCTTATGTTTAACAAGACATTCCCATTGATGATTTATAAGACACTCAACAACATAATTTTAAGGTTCATCAAAAACCCAATTATTATATTCAATTTTTTATGAGGGGAAGTATACTTACTCAACTACTCAAACTCTTAAGTTATGGTGTAGAAATTTTATTATAGGTCATCTTCCTCTTCATGGTTATCACCTTCAATGACTCATCCATCTTATATAAGAAGAGAAGAGTCACTATTATCCTCATCATTTTGATCCACCAAGCTTTGAAAACTAACATAATAATGCATATGAATAAGGTACTTAACTTTATTATCTTATGAAAAATAACTATCAATGCATACCTCATAATGTTCATATCCTCCCTCATGGATAATGTATGTGTCATGATTATTTTTCTCAAATAAAAGGTATGGATCATGTCCATAAGTGTTTTCACCATAATAATATAAGAAAATTTTATATATTCCCTCAAGCTTAGAATAAGTTCCATCATCCATAGTAGACTCCTCTTGATCATTTATGACATAATTAAGATTGAAGCTTGCTTCTACATAGGGTTTAATATGAAATTTATCTAGTGGTTGAGTCATATTGGTTACCATTGATCCATACCTTATCTTGAAGTCCAATAAGGATAAATTATCTAAGAGGTAGCCTCATATTTGTCTATGAAATCACTTGATGGGTAGATATAAAAGTGAGCAGGCAAATCAACAACCATAAAATATTGAAGGATTGGGAAGCTTGGACAATCATGAATAAAAACACTCAACCCTTTGACAAGTACCACTAACTTAATAGGTTTTGTATCAAGTTAAATCACTCCCTTACTATATGGTTCATATTTAGACCCAATTTATCAATTAAAACCTTGGTCATCACTAAAGTACTAGCCCCACTATCCACTATGTAGTTGTGAACAAGTTTGTCTCCAATATTGAGAGTGAGGTAGAAGGGTGAAGGATTTTTAGATATGGAAGAGGATTCCAAAATGTGGTTAGGATTACTAGTGAGAGAAACATTAACATGGTTTGATGGTTGAGCATTGAGGTGGATTTGAGATAACTACTCCTGAAAGAGATCTTTTCAACTAGGTAAGTGAAGCATTTCCCAAAAATATATAGATGCCTTATCACTCTTCAAATAATTAAAAATATTCAAAGTATGAGTACTCACCTTTTCTTGTGTCCTTGAAGGAAAATAAGTTCCTTGAGATTTGGGAATTGGAACACTTCAAGTAACCCTTCCAATATTATAATTTGAAGTAGGTGTAGAGGTTGTAGGGACTACCATACTTGCATCATACTTAGATGCCTTGTATGAGGTCTATTTAAACTTATATTAACACCAGGGTCATATCCTAAGGCCTTATTTTTTACTATAGTATTTTCTATAATTGAATAATTTTGATTGAGAATATATGTATCTTTAACTAGAAAGTTTTAAAGGTTCACCCTTTGGGGATACCATCCTTGATTTGATTACATGTTATCATCTTTTGTTGATAGTTGAGGAGTGAATTCTCCTTGGGCAACCAAATATTTATACCCACCTTAATTTTCATCTATTAACTATCCTTTCTTATATTCCTCTCTTTTAACCAAGTTACTATGCATAAGTACCATGCCTCTTGTGTTGGAGGTGGAAGTTAGATTGTATCCATTGGATAGCCTATTGAAGTTATGTTATCCTTGACCTCTATCTTGACCATATTATTGAGGTGGGAACATATTTAATTTTTGAGGATAAGGGCAAGGGTTTTTATTAAATCCATATTATAGATTGATTTGCCTAATATTAGCTTCTAAGGCTTGGATCCCTGCATCTAAAACAATAGTATCATCTACCTTCTTAGGGGGAGCTCTAGACTTAGTGTTTAAACTTGGCATTTGAGCCACACTTGAAGTATAAATAGACATACTAGGTATAATAGGCATGGATACTTTTGGAGGAAAATTTCTAGCTTGTATTAGGCCATTCTCATCTCTAATTGAAAGTTCATATGCTTTAGGTAAGGTATAACCACCCATGGACTGAAACAATATGGCTATGTCAATACCAATATCCCTTAGATATGTAGGAAACACAAAGCTTGTAGGTTGTCTTATGGGAGGAGGCATCCTATGCTAATTTTTTTGGAATCTCTCATTAGAGTCATGCATAATCTCCTTAGGGGATCTTTAAATTACATTAAGCTAGTGAATGAGTGATGTGTGATCACTTTTGTTTCCAAACCTTGATGTAAAAAATTCTCCAAAATCATCCAAAATTTTGATACAACCTCTGGGAAATGTCCTATACTAGTCAAGTCCATTCCATATAAGGGACATGGAAAGTAATCTAATGAAAATATTGACTACAATAATATTGTGAAAACTACATAATTTTGGGATGTACCTAATATTCTCACTATGGGTGACATGACCTTCACCATTAAATGTGTGAACATTCTTAGTAGCATTAGGGGTATATCATCATATGCATTAAGATGGATGGGATTTTTAGTGTTAAGGTTGAGAATTCATGTTGCCTATCCATTTTCTCCTCAATTTACTCTTCAATCTTTTTATCTTATTGCACTTAAATGTCCTCTTGTTATGCAAAGGTTAATATAAGCTGAGGATATTGAAATTCAATAGGAAGTTCAGGTTGAAGGTGTGGGTTTATGGGATTGAGGCCTCTACTAGTAGATGGAATAGTAAGTACCATGAAGTATGATAAAATAAATAATAAAATTTGGTCTAAAACTAGAAATTACCTTGAATAGAGTCACCAAATTCTTGATATCACACCATATACAACTGTGATGTTGTCAAGACTAGCATTCACCTAGATAAGATGTCTTTAGGATAATGGTCCTACTGAGCATGCCAAAAATGTTTTCAAAAAATAGTTCACCTTGTATTTTTTTGTTCAATACTGATATAATATTTGGGAAACATTGGAATACCTTTAGGCTTATAGGTTGCCTATGTAGAGGTAGACCTATTGGTTTAAGAGCTAGCTCCCTAGATTGATGCTTAAATACTTATCACCTACATGAGCTATTTGTTTGTATGAAAAGGAATAAAGTAGACATGAAATTAATCTCATATAAAGGTGTGATACACTAGAAATATATCTACTAGAATACCATACCATTTCACTATGAAATATGACCTACAACACTAGTCTCAAAATCCTGAATTGTTCTAACATTAGTATTTCAAACATGGAGGTGATATGCATTGGGATACTCAAGGTGACTAAACCATAGGTCATATTTCAAACACAAAATATAATTTTACACTTGTATATATTAAAAAAACTATATGTACTTCATGTGACTTGTTAGAGTGAGAACTACTTGCACCAAACATAAAAGAATAAAGAGAAGGCAAGGATAAATACTTATGACTAAATACTTCACTATGCATCACTTCACACACTTAGATAATAAAGCAATGAACTGAAAACCAGATTGAAAATATTATTTAAAATTCAAAACACAACATCAAACCAACATGGCCTCATAATACTAGGTGTGAAATATATTACAAAAGCCAAAATCTCTTATATTTATAAGACATGTGAGTAAAGAGAGAAGAAAGAGAAGTGGAACGGTCACCAAGACAAGTGTAAAAGAATGAAAATTAAATAAATTTAAATAGAATGAATTGGATAACATAGGTATAGAATGTATTTTTTTACAAGTGTCCATCTAAAGCACAAAAAATCCTCAAACTGGTATAGAGATCTTCAGTTGCCTTCTAAAACTGCTTTCATGATTAGGCATCTCTTGACTAATAAAAACTAGACTAGGGAGAGTTTACACATGTGAAATATATTAGGATCATTATAAACACACCATGATAGCCATTAGATACATATCTAACTATTAACCATCTTCATGACACTTGTACTCACAATCTTTAGTCATTCACTAGTTTTTTAGGCTTCATTCTTGATATTTGTCATCCAAGTGGCCTTCAGTTGCTCAATTAAATCCATAGAAGAGTTTTTATGACACCTATTCAAAGTAAATTTTCCTTCCACTCCATGATTTAGACCTTAAAAAGGTCTAAAAACCAACTTCTCATCCTCTCACTAGGAAGTCACTTCTCATTCTCATTATCTACCTAAGACTGCCTATAATAAACTATGTAGTAGAGAGGTTTCCATGCCTATCCGAGGTGATAAATGGATATATAGAGTATAATAGGTCCCAATTGGATTCATCTAATGGTTCTCATTCTTCAAATCTCCTTTTTACTTTTAGAACACAAAAACTTAGTTTTAGACTTGTCCATACAAGTAGGGTACAAACCAAAAGTGTGTAATAGATCTTAAGAGAGTCTTCTACAAGTTCCAAACAACTTCTTGGAAAAATTACCCCCTAAGTTCATCTCTTTTCTTACTTTCTCCATTGGGTCATAACTAGGGTTTTAGGAGGGTTTTTATTCTTAAGGATGGCTTATAAAAACCAAATGTTAAAACTCAGAAAAAATCTCACTAAGTTTGAGGTTAGGAACCTCCTCAAATATCACCAAATCCTTGGGTCACCATGAAATCCATCCATACAAATGTGAGTGCTTGAAGATGGCCTCTCAAGCTTTAGAGTGTATTCTGGGTACCCCTAAGGTGATTTTAGGCCAAAGATGACCTTTCTATGAAATCCCTTACAAAAAAATGGTTATAATTCATTACAAAATCTCTCATGAAGGTCATCAAATGCATTGGAGGGTTAATCTTTCCTTGGAAATAAACTTAGATCCCTATAAGGCTTAGGCCTATTCTAGGCATAATAGGTCTAACCTATGTTTCATGACCTAAAACCTCCCTTGAATGCTTTCTCAATATTGTTAGGTCTTATCCTTTTTTTTTCATGCTCAAATAAATTATATACAACATTTCACAATGCCCAAAGACACCTTATTTCATACTTATATCATTCACACATTCTACCTTCAACTTTAGACTATTTAGGAGTGCACTTTATCTGAGACAAAATAGAGGGAATCTCCCTATTTAATTAGACAAAGTATAAAATATGAGAGGTTGTATTAATTCATGGAGGTTCTCTATGAAAAATTACAAATCTGGATCATCTATGTAGGTCTTTTAACAGTCCAAAAACCTAAGACTAGATTATAACATTGATGACTATATATAGGAATGTAGGATTGGACTTGATTATACATTGAGTTTTAGTTCAAATTATCTATTATTATATCTAAGAAGATCATAAAATATTTAATAATATATTTTAGAGTGGATTCTATATGTTCCATCCACCATGCATCTCTGATAGCCTTTCACACCATCTTTCTCCACTTGCCTTGGCCAGTTTATAGACCATGTTGATTGTAGGCTGAGGTGTGAAACTTGTCCTTGCTATATTTACTCTATCTAAAAGCCTCATGAAGTTTATTTTACCACTATGTAAGTTTTATAAATCATATAAAACCCATCATCAACCTCTTCCAACCTTCTAAACTACTTCACCTACTTGCCTAGGCTAATTTGTCTACTGTAATAGACCGTAGGTGCATTCACCTTAGGAAAATGAGGTTCCTATAGGTGTTTGTCCCTATTTGGGAATTGTGTTCCATTCCTTAGGATATTTTTGAATTAATCAAGGTCACTTCAAACTTGAACATATTCATATCATGCCTTAGTCTATGCCAACCTCCAAACTACCTACTCCCAAATATTGTTAGTTTATAGTCAAACTATAGGTGGCATTTTAAGAGAAGAAGGGACCCCTATAGGTGGTGATGTGATATTTGACATAATATTCCATATTTTATAATCATCTTGAGGTTATTGAGGTCATTTGAAACCAAATTTAGCTCATTATCATGCCTATAGAACATAGTCTCACTCACCACTACAAACTAGTTGCTTTTAGTCATTTTAATGCAGTATTCATTGAATGTTTCCGGTTAAAACCTACCTGAGTTAGAAACCTTTCAATTATCCTCATATCTTCATTAGGTAACAAAATTTTCATGTTTAAAACATTTCCCTAGGCTTGGGCTATAATTTGGGAACTACTAGACCTATCCATTCCTCAAGACACTCTACTATGAGAAGACCAAATATATGGGCAAAACATGATTCAGAGAAACTAAGGTAAAGTGTCTCAGTTTCAACATTTCAAATTTATGAACAAGGCCTTAGGTCTATCTACCATGAAATTACTTTACCATTGTTACAATGATACTTCTTAGTACTCTTAGACCTTAATGAATGTCTCAAGTGAGTTTCAAGCATCTTCATTTCAACATTGCTCTACTTTCTTATAATTACACTTAGACCCCTATTGGAAACTTGTAAGTGTCAATATGTAATATATGACTATGTACATTGAATAAATGGTTGTCAAAAATAATATTAAACCATTTTTCATATCTCAAATTCATTGTTTCCACTTTGAGGGTCTTATTTTCACCTTAAAATCTTCCTTGTCCATGAACATGATTTCTCAAGCTTTGTTTCATTTGACTGTTGGTGACAGTCATAGAGTTTATTGATTATGTGTATGTATTGGTATTTTAACTCTAATTATAATAATCCTTAGACAACAAATTTAGAAGGATAACTGGCTACAATGCAATATCAGAGTGTAACCAACATTCCATCCTTATTTTGAAGCCACTATAGGAAGGTAAGCTTTGCAAGAGTGAAAATATTATTTGTAAACTATCAATAGAGTCATCTAAGAAAACTAAGATAGTTTATGCAAATTATTTTACCTCCACATGTGAACATAGATTGAGAAACTTGTGATAAGGATTTTCATGCCCTTAGAGAACCTATACATAAAATTAATTTCATAAAACAATCCAAATAGATGAGAAAATTGAAGACCATGGGGATGTCCAAGAAGAAAAGAGGAGTTAACACTCTTAGCAATGTTTTATAGAGCATGGTGTACCAAACTTGTAAATATTGACATGAATTTGTACTAGACAAAGAGTGTTATCATCCACCAAAGTCACTTGATCCAACTCACCTACTCCTATTTGTACCATGGAAAGATCAGTTGACCATTCTTACTTGCAAAGGAGAATGATATGAGAAATATGATAGTTTTCTCCATTTTTAAAATTTTCAAATCTTATCAAGAATTAAAGTGAGTTCAAAAGACCTGAAGAGACACTCTGAAGTCTAACACATGTGCTAGGTCTTTTGTCAGTGTGTATAACTGCCCAAAACTTCTTCCTTTTCAACTAATTCATTTTTTCAACATGGAACCCTACAAATTTTTAGTTATGAAATAGTCTCTCTAACATGTACTGACACATGTGAAATTTAAATACACTTTTTAACACTTTTCCTCTATGTTAAACCTATACAACCTCATTTAATGACTTAAGAGTGACCTTATATGCAATAAAATGATACCAAAGACTAATGACAAAGCTAAACTAGACTATATGATGCTTTCTAAGATAATGGGAGACATTTTACACCCTATGGACCCTATGATAAGATTTTAATACACATAGGGTTGATCTAATTTGACTTATGGTCAAATTAGTTAATAATTTCATGCATGAATCTCTCATAGCCCCCTAAAATTTTGTATTCAAAGCTAAAAACCTACCAAATCCTAAGTATATAACTCATGAAATCCTTTTAAATGACTTATATACTTATGGTTTCACATTAAACTATCATTTACTTCATCTGTGTATCTTATTTTATTTGGAAAACCAAGATGAAATGGCTATGAGGCCATATTCTCTTGAAAACCATGGTGTTCTTCTTGGGGATGTGAAGAAACCTATAAAACATGATGGAAACCTCCTTTGAGCTCTAGTATTTTTTTAAAAACATGGTGAAACCTTGAATTTGGTGGTTTATCTTTGAATAGTCTTTCATCAAACTTGTAGAACTTGCTCTTGAATAATAAAACCTCCATGATCATGTTTGGAGATGAGTAACTACTCAAAGGTTATCACTTGCACTCTCCCCACATTAGGAGAAATGAATGACAAAAGGGAAAGAATGGAGGGAAGACAAGTGTTTGTAAACATTTTGACCTTTTATATAGATTAGGGGGGGGTATGGGTTTTTAAATGTTAAAATGACCTTTGAAACTTTAGGAAAGACTAGTCTTCTTAAATTACTTAAATGGCCTCATATACAACATTTAAACCATTTATAGGCTCCAATTCACTTCTTAGGGATTTTTTATGTTTCCATGGTCTCATTATGCTTCTAAAGGATTTTTTGACCTTATATTCATTAGGATCAACTATGATTAACATATTTTTCTTTGCTCATGACCTTGGACCTTAGTAAGATATCATGACTTTAGGACTAACATATGAAGCTCTTTGGTAAGACTATGTATTAGAAATAAGTTTGGGTGATTTTGGGCATGAAAAATGGTTTTAACAGATTAAGGACCCTATTCAAGACCTTAATATAAGTATATACATTGAAAACCATGAAAATATAATATCTAATGGGATTATCACAACCATAACACCAACATTGATTGCAAGAATCATTTAATTGAGAAAGAGTATAAGGAAATCAATGACTCATGCATACCTAAATTTTAGACAACCTAACCATCATGAATATCCTTGTGAAGAGTTCATAATCAACCAGCTTTTGTAAAAAATACCCCCTTCCAAGTGTGCATATTTTCTAGGGTCCAAGGTTGGCTAGAATAGCCTAAGTACCTCATCAAGCCTCTAAGCTAAGGCCCAATACTTATACACACCTAAGTTATGCTTAATGGGGGTGTTATTATAGGATTTTTACCACTATGTGGTATTACCTACATGGTCTAATTAACTAGTGTAGGTTAATAATAGGCCATTAAGGGAAATATACTTTAAGTCATTTTCTAATTGTGAATTGAGTCGATTACTTTTTTAGATGATATAATTCCCCACTATATAATGTACATTCCTATGTAGTTTTTGGTTAATTCTCATAAATATTTTTTTTGTTTTAAAGACAAGATTCTTCATCTTATGAGTTTTTATTTAGATTTCACTACTCCATACAAATTTAGCCTTATGTATTCGACCCTATCTAATTGATCCTCAATTTTGTCCCAATTGATGTGGACTTGCCATTCATCATAGTGATCCATAGTTTTCATGAAAAAATAAGATTTATGTAATTAGATACATTAATTTATGAATGAAATAAAATGTATAATCGCAAATGAAATATTTAAAATATTATTCCAGGATAAAATACACCTATATGAATGTCATGTGATGGTGCTCGTGGAGTATGTGCTTGCCCTATAGAAATAGAAATGTTGAGGCTCAAGGATTGACCCAATGACCATAGAGAAAAAGAGGAAAATTTTAGCATATATTCATTTCTTGGCCAAGGATATGGATAATTTTTCAAATGGTCAATATGATAAGTAGAACCATTGATGGTAAAAAAGCTCAACTATGCTAACTTAACCATGTTGCTAGATAGATTAGCTCTTATTTCAAACCATGGTGAATTGAAGGTGATCAAGCCCCAATTTGAAGTGAACATGTATGTAAATAGAACACATTCAGGGATACAAAACCTTGATTTATGGTTTTTGTACTTGTAACCCTAAGATAGAAATGGGTTAGAATCTATAATGTATTTGTAGGTTATAATGTTGAAGAGCTCTAAACCTCTAGTATGGAAATGAGCCTCCAATATATATTATGAAATTAACTAAATCAACCATTATATATGGACCTTAGATTCAATTTTCACATTGTTCCTTAATTATTTTATGCATGATAAAAAGAGAATGGATAACATCCATGCTCTTATCATGGCCTTAGCTAATAAGTACTAATGAAAGTAAGGCATGAATTTATATCATGTTCCTTAAATCTAAAAAATTATAATGTGTGCATGAATTCATATCATACCCCTTAAATCTACAATAGTTTAATGTGTGCATGAATTTTTATCATGATTCCTAAATCTAAAATATTATAATGTGTTCATGAATTTGTATTATCACGCCATAATTTTTAATAGTATAATATGTGCATGAATTTGTATCATGTCCCCATAGTTTGTTCCCATTTTCATGCCTTTGATTCATCTCTAATATTTGAAAACCTCTGAGGCTAAACTCTATCATAATGAATAATTTAATATATTAATTATGTCAATTCTACATAAGTATAATTATTGTGATATGACCCATGTATACTCTTATTTCAAGGTGAGGGATAATATTATTAAATCAATCAAAACCTCAATTTATAGTTTTTTTACTTGTAACCCTAAGATAGAAATGGGTTAGAATCTATAATGGATTGATAAGCTATAATGTTGAAGAGCTCTAAACCTCTAGTATGATACTGAGCCTCTAATATGTATTATGTAATTAACTAATTCAAGCATTGTAGATGGCACTTAGATTCAATTTCCACTTTGTTCCTTAATTATTTTATGCATGATAAAAAGAGAATGGATAACATCCATGCCCCTATCATGGCCTTAGATAACAAGTAATAATGAAAGTAAGGCATGAATTTATATCATGCCCCTTGAATTTAAAAAAGTATAATGTGTGCATGAATTTGTATCATACCCCTTGAGTCTAAAATAGTTTAATGTGTGCATGAATTTGTATTATGCTTCCTAAATCTAAAATATTATAATCTGTTCATGAATTTGTATTGTCACCCCATAATTTTTAATAGTATAATGTGTGCATGAATTTGTATCATGCCCCCATAATTTGTTCCCATTTTCATGCATTTGATTCATCTCTGATGTTTGAAAACCTCGGAGGATAAACTCTATCATAATGAATAATTTAATATATTAATTATGTTAATTTTGAATAAGTATAATTCTTGTGATCTAACCCATGTATTCCCCTATTTCAAGGTGAGGGATAATATTATCAAATAAATCAAAAATGAAATTCATATAACAATTTTATTCAAGTGAGATCAATTAGAATGGTTAGAATATCAAGTATTAGATTTGAATGTTATTTTGATACAAGTCATGTTAGTTTTAAGATAGATAAACGATAGTATGGGAAATATTTATATTCGATTAATAATATGATTTCTAAAGGAAATAACATTTGTATAGAGATATCATTTTTTGTATTAATGTATAACAATTGACTTTTTTTAATTTAGATTGATGACTAAGTAGTATTATGATGTCAGATAATGTGTTTTAGATAAACAATGCTTAAGGTATTAATTGCAAAAGTTTTTAATCAATAATTGAATCAACTAAGAAATAAGCATGGTAAACAATATTTGAAAAAGTCAACTCATATAAATAGTAGGATTTAAAATATTTTTTTAATTTCATTTTATTTTTTCATTGTATGAATTGAGCTCTAAGTTTCTAATATTCCTAAATAATGAGATGGATTTACACTTTGGTTTGAGCATGTGTAGACTGTCGTATAAACGCACACAACATATGAGATGGTATGTATAAAAATCACTCATTTTTATAGAAAATTGTATGATTGATAGTATATTTTTATTAATTTTGGTTTTGTAAATTTTTGTTTAAATTTCAAAATTTAGAGTTGACAATCTTGAGTTTTCAGGTCATATTCATCATATTTCTAATGATAATGATATGGTACCCATCATATTAATGTAATGATGGGTACCAATTTTTGGGGTTAGTTTCATCTTTTTCCATTTTAGTTATTGTTATTAATAATTGTGTGTATTTTGATTTTGATTTGAATGTGGTATTATTTTGTTCATGTGTGTTATTTTTTAATGTGATTTACATGTATGAGAGTTTTAACATGGATGACACATGAATATATTATTGGATCTTGGTTTAGATGATGCATATTAGTAAGTAATAGAAGAGTTTAGTTTGGTATTTGTCATCTAATTGGTAAAATTTTCTTATAGTATGCACTTGATGGCATAGTATGCACTTGATGGCAACATTGGCTGAGAGATGGAATCTTGATACGTATTCTTTTTGGTTACTGATTGGCAAGATGACCATCACATTAGAGGATGTATGGTACATCCTATAGTTTCCTATTATTAGAGAAGGGTGTTATCATGGAGATAAAGGTTTCATTATATATTACATATTACCAAAGGTATATTATGGGTCAATATAAGGACACAAATTAGGGTGGTTTTATGTTATTTGATCAAACTATACAATTAAACATTATATGGTTTGGGAAGTTCATATTTTATGTGCATGCATAACTTTTATAAATGGATGGAGGGGATGTTTTGATTACCTATATCATTTATGAGATTGGTTTTTCCATTGAGGTATTAATAAGGGCATAGTATGCTATCCCACTTATATCGATATTTATAACATCTAGTCTAGAGGTTCATGTTGATGGTATCAAAGTAGTCACATTATTATGTGTATGGGATTATGAACATATTATTTTGGTTCATACATTTGGTGGTCCACATGGATTTTAATATCATTCCTATGCCTTCACATCTCATTGATTTTTTTATAGAGGAGGGGATTAAACACCATGGACTATAGGCTTATATGTGATAGATTAACTCTGGATATGATTCAATGGCAAAAGTATATGGCATTTTGGATGTGGTTTGAGGATGCTAGAGATATTCATCTCATATGACTTAGTATGTGTTTACAAGATTTATTTCCTATATTTTTTGAGATTTTTTAATATGAACATGTTAATCAATATTTTGGATTGATTTAGGATGTGCCCCTAGTACATTACCCATGGAAGTGTAGCACTAGGGATATTATTAGAGATGGGGAAAGACCAATATTGATAGTGATAATTTGGTTCATTGACCAATGAAGGATCATGATCTTATGGTTTCATTATAATTAAGTGATTATGTAGGGTACATAATTGTATACACATAATGATGGAATACTTCTCGATGGGATATATTATTTCAAGTTATAGCATGTGATCCTAGTATTGTGCCTTATACACATGATGGAAGGAATAGATATGGAGGTGTTGGATATGGTGGATATGGGGAATGATATGTAATGAAATATGAGCACCACTTTCACCATAACCTATACCCCATATTTCACCATAGCCTCCACCACAACCTATTGATGTGGATTCCATTATTTCCACAATTATTTCTACCAATATGTTTGAGTGTGAATAATTACATGATTTTTTGTATTTTTATTTAGTTTATTATTTAAATTGTTATATTTCATTGATAATATAATCATGTTATTGGTATTTCAAGTGACACAAATTGGTATGCTATGGTGTATGCACTTATCTTTACTTTGACACAAAATGTGCCTGATGTTTTATTTGTTGGTGGCTTAGTTGAGAAGGTTGGATATATTTTTAGACAACATGTGCCATTATTTGATCTTTGTGCCATTATGTCTACTAAATATACTATATAGTCTCCATATAACAATATGAGTTGTAGACATAGATCAAAAAATGACATGTCCTACTTATGGTTTTTATCTATTGAGGGATTTATCTACATACAAAGCATACATGGGTTATGGTTTGGAAATGAGTTTTAGAGAGGTGTATTATATGATATAGGTAAAAGTATAGATCTTGGGGAATAATAGGGTGAGATGGACTTTTGAATTCATAAGATATGTGTCTAGTCATTAGTGATAGTTCAAATGATGAGGGTGTTGTCATCATTTATTTATTTTTATTTACTACAAAAATGATTATTTTGATAGATATACAATATATTTTCACACATGTTTGTCTTGTTTGAATGATTATGTTATATTTTTTAATTTACACATTATGAGTTTTGTAATTTAGTTATTTTTAATGGAATATCACAAAATATGGGTATATGATGCATTTATAATTTTATTTATATATTAGCATTCATTATTATTAGTATCACTTATGTGATAAGGTTTCCCAAAACTTATTTTCCCAACCATTTGTAAAAATAAAATCACTATAATTTAGTTGGAAAAACTATTATTGAATTATTTGAAATGGTTCTAATTCTTATTGTTGTAATACTCTATTAACTTGTAATTTTGGTTGATCCTTATATAATTGGTTTACTTTTTGCTCCCATTTTTGTTTTGGAAAGGATATAGAAACACTTGTACCATGTTTTTACTTAACATTTATAATCATGAATTTTTTAGTATCACTTTTATTAAGAGATTGAATGACTAATGGTTCTCTAGTGGGAATATCTTGGGATAATTTGGTAATGGTATAATGTGAAATATAAGAATAATTTATTATAGTGTTTTATTTCTTCAAAGGTTGATATAACATTCATTCCTTAGTAGGAATGTTTTGGGATGTCTTAGTCTTCTTAGAATAATTACTGGAAAAAATGGGAGAGGAAGATATTGTTATATTGTGATTAAATGTGATAATACCTATATCAACAAGATGTGTAATATTTTTTCATAAAGCACAATAATCATTATCATGATGTCCACTAATACCATGGTAAGTGAAAAATTGTTGACCCTTTATCTTATCAAACCTATGAGGTATATGACAGTAACTCAAAGGAAGGGTAATCATCTTCTTATCCATTAATATATGTAATATATCATGTGTTATATCTCTAAAGTGTTCAAACCTAAGTAGTTGCCTCTTAGTATAAGTATACATATTTGTTATAAGTTCCATTCTATACACCGATTCTTTTCCTCTATGTAAAACTTTTACTAATTTTTCAATGCTATAAAATTTTATCATAGGAGAAAGAAGAGGTGTTTTCTTATTAAAATTTATTGTAAAAACCTCTTTTATCAAGTCTTTCTCATTGTAGTAGTCTTTGATAATAATTTTTTTCTACTACAGAAGATGAATTGGATCTAGCATTTTGAGTGGTAATTAGTTTCTTTAGTGAAGGTGGTATTAATTTACTTGTATTATTACCATCTATATCACATGTGTAGTGGTGCAAATCCATATATTATTTGTTGAAAGAAGTGTAAGTATTATGCAATGTTATTTATCCAAGTGGAGAAAGAAGGCCCTTACTATATATAAAGTTTAATTCCAAATATGAGGGTTGATAAGTTATAAAGTGTAAAGCGTTATTAAATCATATAATTTAATCTCTAATAAACTAATCATTATATTTATTTAACCCTTGTAAATATTCCAGTGTTAATTTATGCAATCCATGCTTGTGATAATCCAATAAGAATATGTCTCATAATATTTTTAATGTAGGTAAAGAACCATTACGAATAATATAGAACCAATCCAAAGCATCTTGTGTTAGACTCCTATGGAAATATTTTAATAATATGTGTTTGTCATTATCCCAATGGAAAAAAAAAATATGTATTGTGTTAAATGGTTAGCAAAGTCTTTGTGATCATTATATATGGGAAGCATAGACATGATAAACACTTTTTGGTATGGATAATCAAATATAGTTCATTTAAGAGGTTGGTATTTAATTATATTATCTTTAATAATATCATGTCATGATAAAAGTTTCAAATTAAAAGTCAATAATTGCTTTTGAAGGTCTTATATAGCATGCATCATGGACACAATATGGATAGTATAAATAATAGTCATTTGGAAATGTGTATTCACATGTTTTAATTTATCATGTACTCCAAACATAGGTATGGTGGAATCATCACTACTATCATTTCATTTTCTAAGATTACATTATAATACAATGTTGTTACATAATTTGGAAACATTGCATATCGTATTATTTATATCACATAAATTATATAAATAAGGAATATAAATTTCATCATTTTTAATGTCACTAAAAATTTCATGTGAAATTTGAGTATTGAATTATTGTTTAAAAGAATATAAAAAATTATTATGTTCATGTGCATTTGTTTGTGTTTCTAGAGAAAGGTGTAACACATATTGTTTCTAGAGAGATAAAATAAGAATCATTTTATACTTTTTATCATTTGCATTGTCTAGAGATAAAAGGAGAATCATATTCTAAGTTTTTATTAAGTGTATTATCTAGAGAGAGAAAATGAGAATAACATTCTACTTTTATATCATTTTCACTATGTAGAGAGAGAAACAAAGAATCACATTCTAATTTTGTATCATTTGAATTATCTAGAGATAAAAGGAGATCACATTCTAATTATATCATTTACGTTATATAGAGAGATAAAAATAGAATCAAATTCTATTTTTTGTATCATTTTCATCATGTAGAGAGAGAAGGAGAATCACATTCTACTTTCATATCATTTTGCATTATCTAAAGATATAATAGGAGTATCACATTCTAATTGTGTATCATTTTTATTTTATATATTATGGGAAGTGTATATACATGTAATAGTAAGGTTATCATAACTTTGAATTATGCAGTGTTTATTATTCTTAAAATTTTGTATCTTATAACACTTAATGAGATGAAGTGGAGTAGCAAACTGTAAATATAAGTGAGGTGTATTCACAAATAAATATTATTTATGTTGCATCTCATGAAACACATGAGGAATAAGAATATATGCATTAATATTATGTTACTCTTTTTCTAATGTATGATTAAGAGGAGAGTCTAAATAAAAATTAGGATAGCTAGGATCTTCTATTTTAGATGTACTATATTCATTATCTTCCTCACTATATGTTTATTCAAAATTATTATCATAATCATTACCTTCACAATCATATTACTCATATACATAATTATCATTATTAATCATAAAATTATCATCAACAGTCCATTCAATAAAAAAAATTAGGGTATAACATTACTATAAAGTAGAAAATCTAAAGGATGGAAACTATTAGGGTCCATAGTGGAGGTAGACATTTGGAAGTTACCCAAGCCTAGGATGGAAATAAATAGAAGGATAAGACATAGTAAAAAAATATACTTCCACATATATAGACAAAAACTTAGAAGGAAGAAGATAGGGAAAGAACAAACCCTAATGAGTATTTTTGTGTATAGATATTACTAAATTCTCTTGAAATTCAAGGTTTAAAAAAGTGCTTTTAGTGTTAGATATCAAAGCTAAGATAAAAATAAAATTCTTTCTATGTTATGTATTGTATCGAAGGTGGAGAAAAAGTATTTTTAGTGTTAGATGTTGAGTCCAAAGTGGAAACAAACTTAATTTAGTGTCATATATTTAGGAATTTATCTAAAACCTTAAAATAGACATTTATAACCAATGTTCAAATAAAATGTAAGAGTTCACCAATATGTTTATGTCTAAAATTAGATAAACAAAAGAATAACACTTCAATTAGATATAAAATACCATAATAAAAGCTAAATATAGATTAGTATAATATATATAAAATACAAGTTTAAAACTATGATTCAAACGTGAAAATTTGAACATCACCATAAAAAGGTACAAAGGGATAGAGAGACTCAGATTATTTATCATAATTCCATAGTTCACATATGCATGTTTTCTATTTTGATGATGTGTAAAAGGTACTATATTCTCCTCATTTCTAAAATTTACTATTGTCTATGTTCTAGTCAATATTGACTATTAGTAGATAAGAACAGCCATCGATTTGGGATTGTAGTAGTCAATTTTAAAAATTTAGGTACAAGATTATCATCTCTTCTATGATTCTTCACTTACATCAAAAATGATTTTTTTTCATTCTTAGTCATTTTAACATGTGTGCATGCACCTAGAATATCAAACTCTAGTTTCTTACATAAATGCTTGAGACATTAAATAGATGGGAATTAAGTGAAAGGGATTAAGTTGGACTGACTTTTGTTAGACCCATTGATAAACCAAGCCTTACACTACATTGACACTTATTCAAAGAGGTCTCAAAATCAAATTTACTTCTCACACTAATGTGTATGTGTGTAATTGTGAATGCAATATTGGATGATCTATCTGCTATTTTACCCCTTTGCACAATCATGCAAAATGCAATTTTAACCTTTAATGCTTCGAATATAGATCTAATGATTTAATATAATCAATATTTATTTTTTTAAATCTATTTTAATGTAAGGATACTTATTTTTGATGTCTCATAACATCTATGTATATATAATAATAATTTTGAATTTGAATTAAAGACCTAGTGGTGCTTGTATACAAATAATATTTTTAACTTTATAATTTACAGATGCTTTATCTTTTATAGGAACCTATAAAGTCTCAATATCTCTAAGTGCATGCCTTAGAGGGTACACAAGGAAATGGGTTAGCAGACCTTTAGTGCTTTGTAAGATTGTTGGCCCCTATACCATTACCTAAAACCACTACACGTTACTTTTATCCAACTCTCTAAGAAATTAAAACCCATTTATACACTATAATAAATTCACCATCCAAAATAGCCCCTGACTAATCATACACTCCTTTTTATTCATTCTCATACCATGTCAACCCATTCAATCTTGTTGTGAATTCAACACGCATTATAGAACTCTACTAGCCCAACCAACCTATTTCAAAGCCTAGTGGGTCTATTTCCCACCAAACAAGATTAACCTAATCAACCTTATCAATGAAATTATTGAGAGGGTTTAGGGTCAATCTGATGCAAGTAGCCTTCACAATAAGGCTTACCTAATTCACTTATATATCTATCCTCAAATTTATAACAAGATTATAGTCTTGTTTGCCTTTCTAATACCTTACTAAAGAGTATTATGAATCCATAATGACTCTTAATACTGATAATGGTCCTTGAAATAAACCCTTAATAATTATACTAATTTTATTCTTTCATTTAGTCTAATCCTTTTCTATAAAACATGAAACTATTCTCGTAGACCTCAATTGATTGTCTTGTCTTGGTTATAGGCTTATAACTTTTTGGATTGGATTTGGCCTTCTTAAGACATTAAAAGATTATAAATGGTCCTAATATTCATGATAAAACTTAATAAACAAAATTTACTTACTCTTATATCCTTATTCAACAAGAACACAAAACTTTGATCTTCAATAAATTTGGAAAACTAAGACTTTAAGCCTTGTTATAGGCTTAAACACACAGTCTCTAAAACTTAGTCACCTATATATTTTTTTTGAAAAAAAATTAAGGATTAAAAAAAATTTATAACTTAAATTACATCATCAATTATCATACTAAAAATATTTATATAAAAATGATGGTTCATTTTAAACATATTCAACTTTTTGTAAATGAAACCCTATTTTTTAAGGCTTTATTATAGGTATATAAAACACAATCATCTATATCATTCTTTTCAAGATTTACCAAAATTTTAAACCACATATATACTTTAAAATACATCCTATATCATATGTATATAAAATTTTAAGGCATTTTTATGGATCCTTTAGGAGTTATGCCACTTTTTCTAAGTGAAACCCTATCTTAGGGGTTAAGACCAAATTAAAGACCTAAGAGCACTAAAATAGATGGATCTTGAGTTTAAAGGTTGTTAAGAGGATTATTAAACTTTTAATATGATATTAAAAACAATATATTAATCTTTTCATCATTAATTATGTGTTCAAATCCCCAAAATATGTTAAAATTCTCATTTTTCTATGATTGTAATATCCATTTTTAAGAAATACAATGTTTACACCTCTATCAAGAAAGCAATTAATACAAATGCATGTATAAAGGTGTGTAAAACATTAATAAAAGAATTACACCTTAAAATATATATGAAATCAATTAAATTCATCACAAAAAGTTTCTTATTTCTATCTTCTTCCAAAATGTTACAAACTTACAAACCATACACATATCACTATCAACCAACACCCTACAAAGACCTAAAAAATCATATTTTATGCTTGTTTTATTGCTTGATTAAGATCCTTATTTGTTTATTAAATCCTTATCATGTTCTTATATATGTATAAATTTAGTTTGGTCTTGTTTCAAGACCAAATATCTCTTAACAACTTATGACTTATCCCAAAACATGTTTATTTTAATCTCTTTCCTATGTTGGATGCATCTAAATTGGTCTTAATATAAGTGTAAATTTATTAGAGGGATTAAATACATTTAATACCTATAATTATACCCTAAATAATCTTTATCATGTGACAAATCCCTTTATAACATGTTGAAAATCTCGATTTACTTACTAACAAATTCAAATATTTTAATTTCTCATTTTGATATGAATGTAGAAATAAGATTAAAAGAGCTAGTTTATAAAAACATACTACATATAAAAGATTCATAAGGGGATAACATTAACTTATATACTTAAACATGACCATTACATAAAAATATGAAGCATGAACATGGTTCTTATTGATCCTTCTTAACCTCTTAGACCTTCTAAGACCAAACACTGACTTATTAGACCAAAATTCACATTGTCCTTGATGATACTCTTACATCATAATACCCAAGTGGGAAAAATTTGATCTTTGTATACTATTCAAATTATTATTATCTTATTTTCTCCCTTTTATGACTCTTTTTTTAGTTATCTTCTCATGCCATTCACTTTTTTCGTTGTTTGCTTATTGATCCTCTTATATGATCTTCTCTCTCCTTGTCTTGCTTTGGTGCCTTAGTATCTCACCTTCCATATTCATGAGATTAATTATTCTTATTATCTATTTGTTTTATATATCTTCTATTACTAATATCTCTATTTACCTTTTTATCAAAATCTTCCCTTAAATTTCTATTTTCAAGCATCACTCCCACTCTTGCTTTACAACTATTTCCTCTTAGCCTTCTTAAAACATACTCATATACTCAATATTGATATATTAATTTGAAAATTGAATATTCAATGGATTTTAAAAATAAATAATACCATCCCAAAATATAAAATGTTGTCAAAAAATGA
This sequence comes from Torreya grandis, assembly GCA_037957365.1. Classification (NCBI taxonomy): domain Eukaryota; kingdom Viridiplantae; phylum Streptophyta; class Pinopsida; order Cupressales; family Taxaceae; genus Torreya; species Torreya grandis. The sequence continues at coordinate 2,517,601 of JARHVA010000807.1, forward strand.
ATGAACTCACCTTGCCCTTGCCTTTTTTATCTATCTTCTTGTGGTTTCTTTCTTTGTAGTTCTTCCTTCATATATATTGAATGCTTTTTCTATTCTATTGATTATCTAAATTTATTTCCTTGACCTATTCTTGGAATAATATTTTCATTCACCAAACATGCCTTGTTATCTAAATTGTCTTCTTCATGAGGAGTTTGATTATCCTCTTCCTTTCCTTGTTTTATCATGAACTATTGTACTTCATTTATTAGATTCTTCATATGTTAATGGAATATTTATTGTCTTGATATCTCCAAACCTACACAAACAAAATCCTTAAGAAAAATTAAATCACATTCATGAGAATCAATTATCTCTTTAAGGATCTCATGACCCTTCACATTTTCTTCTTTTCCATGTTCTTCTCAAATTCCTTCCAAAATCATCTTGATACTTTTTACATCTCTCTAAGCTCTTCATCATTTATTTCATCATGTTTCTTTACTTTTTATTGATTTAGTGACATATTTTCATCCATTAATTTTTCAACCATGCATTATTATTCCTTTGGTTTAATTATGGTCTAAAATCTACCATTTTTCCTTCTTGGTTCTCTTGATGTTGATTTTCACTATAATGCTCTTCAAATGTTGTAACTTTGATTTCGATCATATCTTCTCTTGAACTCTTGAATACCCACACTTGTTTAATATTTTTTTATTTTCATATACATGTCTTATCCTTACCATTTATTCTACATCTTCCCATGCTTTTATTGGTTCCTCTTTTCATATGAACTTATTCATCTTTTTCCTTCTTGATTACTTGCTTTGCAATTTTATTGCATTCCTTTTGAGAATCTTCTTCATATTATCCATTTATCTTGAACATCTCATGATAATAATACAAATTAAAATATTCTTCATGAATCTACTCTTTGAATTTTTATTTGATTCCTACATCTCAATCATCCTCTTAGTTGAGGATCATTCTTTTCTCTTATTCCATAGATTTCATATCTACAACCAATTTTTTGTGGTCCATTAGTAAATGGTATTATTTGTTTATTTCACATTTTGATTCCTCAAATTAGGTACTTTATTCATCCATATGCATACCTCAAATCACACACTTAAAAAAAAATAGATTAAAAACATTGAAGCTTAACTTCCTTCTTGGTTTTCTATTCTATCACCCTTATCATTCTCTGATAAATTTTGATTTCTTGTTGCTTATGTCTTCTTTCTACAATTTTCTTGATTGACCACTTGAAAACCTTATTCATTATTATGAACAACCCTTGTTTTGATTTATTTCATTATTCCAAATATTTATATAAATATGTTAAGGCATATTTCATCTCATCTATCTCATTTTTCATATCCTCTTCTTTTCTCACCTCATTCTTTATTTTCATCTAGTTCTTCTTTCTTTGTAGTCCTTTCATTTTCTCTCTACTTATCTTCTTCCTCTTGTGCCTCACCCAAATATTATCTTTGGTATATTTAAACCTCAAATTAACTTTCATCTTGGATATATTCAATGTTTGTTTCACCATGGATTCCTTCCTCTCTTTAAGCCATTATGTGCTCTTCTCAAAATTTTAAGCCTCAATGGAATATAAGACTATATAACCTTTTCAATTATCAAATATATTACTCAAATCACCCTAAAATTATTTTTAAACTTCCAAAGATATTTTTATAAAATATAATACCATTATGATGCAATTATACTTCACAACAAGGCTTATCTAATAGGTTTGCAATTTACTTATAGATCTATCTTCAAATTTATAGTACGCTTATAATCTTCTTTACCTTTTCCGTAAATTCTTCAAGAATATTATAAATACATCAGGAATATTAATAATTATAATGGTACTTTAAATACACACTTCATTATTATATTAATTTTATTCTTTCCTTTATTCTAATTCTTTTTCACAAAACATAAAAGTATTCTCTTAGACTTTAATTGATTGTCTTGTCTTGATTTCAGGCTTATAACTTTCTTGTATTGGATTTGAACTTATTAGGAAATTAAAATTATATAAATGGTCCTAATATTCATGGTAAAAAATAATAAATATTTTTTACCTTACGATTCTATCCTTTTTCAACAAGAACACAAAAAAATTATCTTTAATAAATTTGGAAAACTCAGACTTCTAGCCCTTTTATAGGCTTAAACACATAGTCGGTAAAACTCAGTCACCTATATATCATTTTAAAAATAATTTTAAGGATTTAAACCAAATATATCACATAAATTACATAATAAAAAATAATACTAAAAATTTTCATGCAAAAGTGATGGTTCATTTTAAACATATTCATCTTTTTGTGAATGAAACCCTATTTTTTAAGACTGCATTACATGTCTATAAAACATAATCACATATATATCTATTTATATAATTAAATTATACTTAAAAATAATTAAATAATTTTAATTATATACTAAACCATAATTATACAAAATTTTAAGTTATTTGGATTGGTACTTTATGAGTTATGGCACTTTTTCTAGGTGAAACCTTGTCCTAGGGTTTAAGACCAAATTACAGACCTAAGAGCATTAAAATTGATGGATATTGAGTTTTAAGGAAATTAATATGATTATTACACTTTTAATAGGATATTAAAAACATTATATTACTTATTTAATCATTAATTATCTGTTCAAATCCATCAAATATTTAAACTTGTCATTTTTCTATGATTGTAACACCCAAATTTTAAGAAATACAATGTTTAGACCTCTGTCAAGGAAGCAATTAATACAAAAGCATGTAAAAATGTTTGTAAATAATTAATAATAAAATTTAAACTTTAATCATATGTTAAATAAATGAAATACATTATAAAATTCTTCTTATTTCAATATTCTTTGAAACTATTACATACATACTTTCATACCGTACACATCACCATTAACCAATCTCCTACTCAGACTTACAAAACATATTATATGTTTATTTTATTGATTTATTAATATTTTAATATATTGGTTCAAGAATTATAATGTTATTATATATTTATAAATCTTATTTTTTCTTGTTTTAAGACCAAATATCTCTCAACAACTTATGATTTATCCCAAAACATGCTTATTTTGATCTATTTCCTACATTGGATGCATCTAAATTGGTCTTAAGATAAGTGTATGTTGAAAAAATGGTTGAAATAACCTTAATACCTATAATTATACCCTAAATAATATTTATAATATTAATAATCTATTTATAACGTGTTAAAACCTTCAATTTTCTTACTAACAAATTCAAATATTTGAATTTCACATTTTGGCAGGAAAGTAGAAAGAAGCTTAAAAGAGCTAGTTTATAAAAAACCTACTAAATCCAAGACATTAATAATGGGATAACACGAAATTATACAATTAAATATTACCATTACATAAAAATATGAATCATGAACATGATTTTTATTGACCCTTATTAACCTCTTAAACCTATTAAGACCAAACATTGACTTATTAGACCAAAATTCATATTGTCCTTGATGATGCTCTTACATCATACTCCCTAATTAGAAAAAAAAATATATCTTATTAAAATGAATTATTCTTCATTTTATTCAAATTATTATCATATTATTGTCTCACCCTTTTGCTTCTTTGTTTAGTTATCTTCTCCTGCCATTCACTTTCTTTCTTACTTGTTGATCCTCTTGTTTGATCTTCTCTCTCCTTGTCTTGATTTGATACCTTTATCTCTCACCTTAAATTTTCATGATATTCATTCTTATTAACAACTCTATGTTTTATATATCTTCCATTGCTAATATTTATATTTATCTTTTGTCAAAATCTTCCCTTAAAGTTCTATTTCCAAGCATCACTCGTGCTCTTACTTTACAACTATTTCCTCTTGACCTTGTTAAGGCATACTCATAAAATCCATGTTGATATATTAATTTGTAAATTCAGACTTCATGGGATTTAAAAAATTAATAAAACCATGAAAATATATAAAATATGATTTTAAAATAATTAATTAAGTCACCTTTCCCTTGCCTTCTTTGTTTATCTTCTTGTGGCTTCTTTCCTTGTCGTTCTTCCTCCATATATCTTGATAGCTTTTGCTCTTCCATTACCACTCTAAATTTTTTTACTTTACCTATTTTTAGACTCATATTATCCTTCACCAAACCCACCTTATTCTCCAAATTTTCTTCTTCATCAGGATTTTTATTTTCCTCCTTTCATAATTTTATCATGAACTCTTGTACTTCATTTCTTAGCTTATTCATATGGTAATGAATTATTTACTATATTGGTATCTCCATACATACATAAATAACATATTCAACACAAATTGACTCAAATTTAGGAGACTCAATGGTATCTTTAAATATCTCATGACCCTTCACATCTTCTTTCTTTTCCATGCTCTTCTCAAGTTCCTTCTAAAATTATCTTTATACTTTTTCCATCTCTCTACGCTCTACACCATTGATTTAATCATGCTTCTTTGATTTATATTTATATAGTGGCCTATTTTAATCCTTGTATTTTTAAACCATGTTTTATTATTCCTTTGACTTTAATTATGGCCTAAAATCTACCATTTTTCCTTCTTGCTTCTCTTGAAGTTGTTTTTCACTGGAATACTCTTAATTGTTGTAACTCTGATTTTAGTCATCTCTTCTCTTGAACTCTTTACTACCCACATTTTTTTTTCATATTATTACATTTTCCTATATATAGTTTGTAATTTCCATTTTTTCTACATCTACCCATACTTTCACTAGTTCCTCTTTGCATATGGACTTGTTCATCTCATTCCTACTTGACTACTTGCTTTACAATTTGCTTGTACTATTTTTGAGAATCTTCTTCATATTATCCATTTTTTTATCATATAAAAATAATCATAAAAATATAAATATACCTCATTAATATAATATTTGTCTTGTTCTTTTATTTATTCATCTCTCACATCCTCTTGGTTTAGGATCATTTGTTTCTCTTTTTCATCATATTTCATATCTACAACTAGCTCTTTTTGGTTCATTAACAACTGGTCTACTTTATTTCTTTCACATTTTGATGTCTCAAATTGATAAATTTATTCATACATATTAATATATTCAATAATATACTTAAACATATTTTTATAATAAAAAAATTGAGGTTTAACTTCCTTCTTGTGTTGCTTTACTATTACCCTCATCATTCTCTTCCAATTTTTGATTTATTGTTTCCTCTTTATTCTTTCTATAATTTGCTTGATTGACCACTTGACCAACTTATTAATTATTATGAATAAAATTTGTTTTGATTGATTTCATTCTTCTAAATATTATTTTAATGAAGCTAAGGTCTACTTTATCTCATCTATCTCCTTTTACATATCCTCGTCTTTTCTCACCTCATTTTTTATCTTCATTTGGTTCTTCTTTATTTGTAGTTCTTCCATTTGATTTATACTTATCTTATTCCTATTATGCCTCATCCAAAGATTATCTTTGGTGTTTTAAAACCTATAAGTATTTTTTATCTTATATCTCTTCAAGGTTTGTTTCATCTTGGACTCCTTCCTCTCTTTGTGCCTCAATGTTCTCTTCTTCTCAATTTCTTAAGCATCAATGGGTTATATGACTATAAAACCTTTTTAATCCTCAACTCTCTTTCTCAAATCACCCTCACACAATTTTCACACTTATTAAGATATTTTTATAAGATATAATACCATTATGATCTAATTAGTCTTCACAACAAGGGTTATATAATAGGTTTGTAACTCACTTGTAAATCTACCCTTAAATTTATAATAGGCTTATAGTCTTCTTTGCCTCTTTGGTACTTATTCAAGAGTCAAATGAATCCATCACAAATATTAAAAATCATAAAGGTAATTTAAAGAAAAAATTCATCATTATATTGATTTTATTATTTTATTTTATTTTATCCTTGTCCTTAAAACATAAAACTATTCTCCTAGACCTTACTTAATTGATTGTCTTGTCTTGATTTCAGGGTTATAGTTTTCTTAGATTGGATTTGACCTTATTAGTAAATTATAAGATAAAAAATGGTCATCATATTCATGATAAAAATTAATAAATATTATATACCTTACTCATCTATCCTTATTCAACAAGAACACAAAACTTTGATCTTTAAATTTTTTGGAAAACTCAAACTTCTAGCCCCATTCTAGGCTTAAACACACCATTTGTAAAAATTGGTCACAAATATATATCATTTTCAGAATAAATTTAAGTATTAAAAACACATATATAACCTAAATTAAATTTTAAATCATCATACTACAAAGTTTCATATAAAAATTATTGTTCATTTTAAAGATATTCAACTTTTTGTGAATGAAACCCTATTTTTTTCGATTTTATTATAGGTTTGTAAATCACATGCATATATTTATTTACAAGACTAAAAAATACTTTAAAACAAATATATACTTTAAATTACATCCTATATAATATTTATAGAAAATTTTAATGCATTTTTATGGATCGTTTAGGAGTTATGGCACTTTTTCTAAGTGAAACCCTATCCTAGAGTTTAAAACCAAATTACAGATTTAAAATCACTAAAATTGATAGATCTTGAGTTTTAAGGATATTAAAAGGATAATTATTCTTTAAATATGATATTAAAAACATTATATTACTCTTTTAATCATTAATCAAGTGTTCAAATCCTAAAAATATGTTAAACGTATCATTTTTATATGACTATAACACCCAGATTTAAAGAAATACAATGTTTAGACCTTTGTTAAGGAAGCAATTAATAAAAAATAATGTATAAAGGTTTGTAAATAATTAATAAAAAATCTTAAACCTTAAAATATATATCAGATCAATGAAATACTTCACAAAAAAAAATCTCATTTCAATTTTTTCCAAACTATTACATATAAACTTGCAAACTATACACATATCATTGCCAACCAATCCCCTACAGAAACCTGAAAAATTAGATTTTATATTTATTTTATTGATTTATTAAGATCATCCTATATTTTTTGAGCCTTATCATGTTTTTTTATATGTCTAAAATTATTTTGGTTTTGTTTCATGACCAAATATCACTCAAAAATGTATGATTTATCTCAAAACATGTTTATTTTGACCTCTTTCTTATGTTGTATGCATCTAAATTGGTCTTAAGATAGGTATACATTTATTAAAGGGTTTAAATACATATAATACCTATACTACTACCCTAAATAATTTTTATCATAAGACCAATCCCTTTATAACATGCTAAACCCCTTAATTTGCTTACTAACAACTTCAAATATTTAAATTTCTTATTTTGGTAGGAAAGTAGAAAGAAGCTTAAAAGAGATAGTTTATAAAAGATGAATCACTATATGAAATTCATAAGGAGATAAAATTACATTATACACTTAAAAATTAACATTAAATAACAAGATGAATCATGAATAGGCTTCTTATTGACCCTTCTTAACATCTTAGACCTTTTAAGACCAAACATTGACTTATAAGACAAAAATTCGCATTGTAATTGATTATGTTATTGCATCAAAATAATTGGATATATAAAACTTTAAATTCATTTATAAATATAATATAATTTATTTATGCATCATTATAACTCATAAATCTACTTATAATATCTGTTTCTACGCTAGATTTGCTTTTCACATTCAAAGAAGGAATTAAGAAACTAAGAAGAATGGACAAGGCTTGTATGTACCTGGATATAGTCATGCGCACCGTAATCCAGATGAAGTGAGAACTCCTCTTTGGTTGTGGAGGATGACACTTGCAAAAGAAAGAGACTAAGACAAAGAAGGCGTTAGATAATGAGATGGTGGGTTGCCAAGCGAAAGCTTGATCCCAAAAGCAAAAGCTTGAGGAATGTCAACCCACTGATTAATAAAAAGATGTCTGATAAATGACAGAATGATAAAAGACTACAAATGATAAAGATAGAATGAAAAATGGAAGCAAAAGCTTACCTGAAAGATGCTGTCAGGCTGGTCACATTCACCGGCATCGGTGGTCCTACTGGCGTCGGTTGTCAAGTTTGCCGACATCGGTTAGTCTGCCGACGTCGATGGGGAAGTGACCGGCGTCGGTCGGGGCAGTAGTCTGTGGATGAGGTCTGGACGAGCTTTGGTCTATGGACAAGTCTGAGATAAAGTTTTGGGCTTGGTTGAATGGTTTGGGGGTCTGGGTCTGAGAGTCTGGTTTTGGTTAAATGGTCTGGGGATCTTGGTCTGTGCAGGGGTCTAAAATCTGGGACAATGGACAGAATATCAAAAAGGGATAGAGGGATAGAGGAGACCAACAGAGGGATAGGTATATGAGGATTCGGGTCTGGTCTGGTCTATGGATAGGGAGTGATGAATCTAGTTCATAATACTTAGAAGCAAATAACTAGAAAACACAATGAAAGTACAAACAAAATACTTAGCTATGACTGGCTGAAGGAGTGCTAATGGTGCTGTTGCTTATGCTGTTGATGAAGGTAGAGTCCCTATTGTTGATGTAGAAAATTGATGCAGAGTCCCTGGAGAGTGTTGCTTGATGTGTACTTGCAGCCAAAAAAGTTTGCAGTGGAAGAGAGAGGAGAATAAAATCTGAATGCCAAAGCATCAAAGAGTTCTATTCGTGGGGGGTCTGCAACGGATGCAGGAAATGATTTTGAAGGCTGTCGACGTCGGCAAGATTGCCGACATCGGCCGCAGTATAGCCGACATCGGTGGCAAAAGAATGGGGACAAAGGCTAAAATTAGGCTCTGTCCGTTCTTGCATGCCACCGGGTCAAGGGGTCATGGGGAAAACGGTCGTGGGAAGGCTTAAATGGACACGGGAGGAAGGATAAAGGGGAGATTTGGGCAATAAAGGCTAGGAGAGAGGTGGGGGGATTCAAGGATGGGATCCAAGGTGGCATGGGTGAGGTGGAAGAGGGCCAAATAAATTAACATATTTATTTGATAAATGGAGGGGCCTAGGACAAGGGTTAGGACATGGGCCAAGGGGGGCTAAGGGTGAAAGAAGACCTAGGGGGTAGACACGATTTTAGTGTCTACACTATCATTTGAGGATTTCATTTTGTTATTGTTTGTCTTAGATAGTAGCATTCATCTTGTAAAGGTCTTGGATGCATATAAGATGTCTTGTATCCTAGAGATGATATATACTTGTGATACTTAAAATCCATAAAAATATATTTAAAATAACCATTATCCAATGGATAGATTGAAGTATGATGGTTTCGATCAAATAAGGTAAGTATTCCTAGCTCTTCATTTGATAGGTAGATGTTGCACAATTATTGGATTGAATTGTATATTTTATTGATTATATTGCTTATGTATTATCTTGAATAGAATCATATTTGATTGTTTATTATTTTCCCCCTTTATTCAACAATATTTTGTGAGAAATAGATTATCTTGTATGTTTATTAACTAGATTAGCTTGCATGTTCATCTAGTAGATTAACTTGTTTCCTTTTATAACATTATAAGACATAACTAGGGTTATTGCATAATGTTATTTTACTAAAGGCATTGAAAACATATAATTTGGTATAATTTAGTAATATATCCATTAATTAGGTTTATAATATCTATAATTGGTCATGATCTCAATATAAAAATGTATTGCTAGTAAATTGTTAGTTGATTACCTTCTCTAAGCTTGGATATTACTAAGTAGGATAAGTTGTAGATATTTATTATTTAAATTTCATACATTTTGGTAAATTTTATGTGAATCTAAACCTTAAAAAAATTAATTTTCATTTATATTCAATTAGAGCAAGCCTCTAAATCTAGTTTCATAATCTATGCAAAGGTTTTTAAACTTCATCGAGCATGTCAACCTAATTCTAATTTATGTGTGAAGGTTTTATAACTTAATTGAACATGTCAACCTAATTTTAATTTGATTGTAGGTTTTTAAAATTCATTGAACCTATTGACCTAGTTCTACTTTCTATGTGCATGTTTCTCAACTTTGTCAAACCTATCGACCCAATTCTACATTCTTTGTACAAGGTTTTTAGTCTCAACAAACTATATCAAATTGATTGATCTAGTCATTTGTTATGCCTTCTCTACCTAAATTAATTGTATAAATAAATATTTTTTATTTTTTAATTTAATTTTTAGCTAATTAAATTGATCTAATTGATCTATATTTATTTTCATAATTTTTTTATCAATTTTATTTAAACTAGATCAATTTCCTCAATTTTGTTCAATAAAAATTACTAAATTGACTTGGTCAATCTTGTTTTATCTACCAGATCCAATCTAAACACTTTAGCATTTATAATTTTTCAAATTTTAAGCAAATTTTATTTTCCTACCTTTTAGTTAAAATTCAAATTCTATACTATTTTTATCAATTTTTTAGTTTTATAAAACTATGCCTACATAGTCAACAACATCGACTATCTCGATCTAGTTATGTACCTATTTAAAAAAAAAAAAAAAACTAAGTCAACCTAATTGACTTAGTTTATTTTGGATTATTTTTCAAAAAGTTGAGTCTATCAGTTCAACTCTATTATACCCTATTTTCTCAACTAAATCAACATCCTTGATCTTGTTCTCTATGTTTAATTTCTAGCTTAAGCAAACAAAATTAACCTATGTTTGATATTAATTACAATCACAATACTTTTTAGTTGGTTGTTTATTTATTTACTTTTATAAACTACAACTTGGGTTTTGAAATATTGATTTTTGAATTTATTTTTCAGTTTGTTTGGCTTTTCCTAGAAAATGTGTACCAATAAATTTAAAAATATGTAGATATTATCATAAAGGGTTATGCGATATTATGTTTATGATCCTTATCTATAATTTATATTTATCATGGTATGAGATTATTTCCCTAATACTCATAGACATAATACATAACTAAATAAGGTCTTTTTTTCCATGTACCTCACAGTATTTTGAAAATGCTTAGGATTTATCTTTGTATTGAACCTAAGGAATTCAAAAATATGTTTGATTGTGTGGTTCATTAGTTAGTGGTTAGTGTCAATAATTTATTTCCAACTTACCCTTGATATGAAGTTTAGTTGGCTATGGAAAAGACACCTCCCCCATAGTAAACATTCTAAAACATTGGGATGACACTATCAAATGAATAAGCAAGTATCTTTGGAAGCCTACACTATTAATCATAACCTTTAGTAAAAATTCATAATATTATTTTTAAATAATTAATTATCATATAAATTATAGTCTTACTACTTTATTTTTTTTATTCTATGTTCTATTATAGGTTAGGTTAGCCAATGTTGATACAAGTATTGTGTTGTGTGTTTCAACTAGATAGACAAGTGACTTAGTTGTCTATGTGCTTAATGTTTATTTTTTGTAATTATAAATAAAACATATAGATTCAAACCATTTGAATTTTTTACATTTTATATAATCTAATCTACTAAATTGAACTAGTGAGATTATAGAATGTTTTATTCTCCTAATTTCCCACCTAGATCAACCAACTCGATCAGTTGTTCGGTCTAAAATCCTACATGAAGAAACCTATAAGATTAAGTGTTATAAAGAGAAAATCAAGAAAAATAATGGAATTTCATCCTATATTTTAGGATTAATGCTTGATAGATCTAGGGCATGACTACAAGTATGTGGCTCCATGATATAGACTACATAGAATAGGTTCCAAAAGATACAACACTACCAACAAAAGCTCAATACCAATTATTTAGAGTTATGGTTTGATGTCTTGATATTGCTTATAAATTTTATGTGCCTCTATTTGATAATTTATAAAATAATGAAAGGTATTTAAATTGTAAAAAAAACATAAAAGAGAAGGGAAGGAGAGTAGAAAAGAATATTTATAGTCAAGTATATGTTAATGCTTCAAGAATTTAAAATATGCCAAATCACAGTTATACCACTATGTTTCAGGCTCGGTAATTACATAAACTTGTAGGGACACATTGGGAAATATTATAAGGACAAAAATTTATATACTTAACTTGTCAACCCTTAATTAAATATGAACACTCAAATATTAGTAATAGATTGTACACAAAGCTTTTGAAACACCTTATAATTGAAAACACATAAAGCATAGAGTATTTGTAAGTTAATTAAGGAGGAAAAACAAGGACCTATAATAACATAATCAAAATATAAATAAAATGTCCAACTTTTTAATTAAGAATAAAATCAATCCTCTTACACAAGCACAAATTTAACTTAAACTAGTGGATCACACTCAGTGAGCAAAACACACTATCTCCATAAGTAATAATTCTATTATAATTTTAACAAAGTTTATCTACATAAAGTGTTGAATTTTTCAAATGGATAATAACATCCCTTATATAGATAAGTTTTACCATGAGGCTTACTTAGTCCACTATTGGGGAAGTAATAGAATTCAATGGTGACTAAGAATGTAACTAGGATTCTGATAGATTTGCTTGTCAAAGCATGATTTACAACTAAAATCCATGCCTCTTTAAGGTAAATTCTTGTATTTTATACTCTTTATCTCTTTTTAATCTTTAAAATGTGCATGATAAGTAATTAATAATACCATAATAGTTGATTTACATTCAATTTTTGGGGCTAATTATAAATAGATTCAAGTATTAATGGTATATTCTAGCTGGGATACTCTTAGGACTGTCATTCCACTATGCCCTACACAAACTTCAAATTCAATTTTTTAGAGGAAAATTAAATTAATATGTTGATATTTACTAAATTTGGGACATTTAATCTTTATTTATTTATTACTCACCTTGAACTCCATCACTTATAGGTCCTTGTGATGCAGGAGCATCTGCAATGGCTACCTGAAGACAAGTCATGTTTAAATTCGAATTTCAAATTATTGTATTTTCCCTCCAAATGAGTAATTGTAAATAAAATAAAAGTAAAAAAATAAAATATTTGGGGCTGTTGAGGGAATAATGGAGGAATGGTTGAAATGGTTTCAACCTTAGTATGTTGTTGTAATTTAAAAATTGTATTTTGTTTTCCTTAAGCCAAGTTTGGCATAGAGGTTTGGAGGAGGTTTTTAATCCCAAAATATAGAAAAAACAAGAAAAATTAAATATAGAGGAGAAGGAAGAGGAGAGGTACGTAAAAGAGATGTAGAAGAGAAGGAGGAGGATCTCCAAGAAGAGGATGAGAAGAATGTAGCGAAGAAGAAAAGAAGAGAGAAGAAGGACCTCTCTTTAAAAGAGAATTTGCTATAAGAACAGGGGGACGCAGAGAAGAAGAGAATATATTTAAGATTAAGGAGGAGAGAGCAGAATGTAGAAAGGATAATCTCTCTTTCAAGGAGAGAAAAAAAAATGATCAGAAGTATGTAAGAATGCAGGTCTGCAACAAAGAGAAAATGGAGAAATGGGATGTGAGAACAAAAGAAGGTGTGAAGATGTCTAATTATGTGTAAGTGTTCTTATTTGATCAAGAAAGAATAATGTTGATTTTTATGTCAATCTGTAGAATTCTGTTTCAAGAAAAATTTAAAAATGGTATTATATGATCAAGAGATTTAAAGACCTCTGTATGCAATAAGGATTTTAAATAGGGTATGTGGCAAAATTTCCTAGAAATACATGTGATACATGTGGCAAGGATTTTGATTCAAGGAATCAATTATTTATTCATCTGAATGGAAGTGGTCATGCTATGTTGAAAGGTAGATAAGTTTTGGGATTTTGTTGAATCTTGCATTGTAGTGGCTGCTGACTTGTCTCATGTTGTGAATTTTCATCACGCAATAGATTGTGAGAGGAAGGCCAAAAAGTATGGAGTATATTTTATTCTGCTGGAACTGCTTTCAGTGCCTTTATAATTGTTGAATATAACTATGTTTCTATTGCCAATATTAGAAAGCAACTGACCTAAGCTTGGACATGTATGCATACCCAGCAATAAAATAAAGTGGATTATTGAATGTGTAGGAATTTGGTGTATATCTACACAGTCCCGAATGGAGACAGATGACAATCTAAGTGTAAGAAGCTTGAACACGGGAATGTGGTTCTTAAGAACAGCATAGCCTAAATTACTTTTGCATTTTCTTCTATTTAATAAAAAGGCCATCAAGCCATGTTAGAAATGTATAAGCAACTTTGTTTTACAAATGTTGTTATGAACGATAAAGACTTGTCAATACCATAAGGCGTATTGTTCAAATCCATCCACATAAATCTTTCAAACAGTTGTTGCAGGAACAACATTACTCGTGTGCAGGGTCTGCTTCTAAAGAAGCACCAAAATGTCTTGCAGAATCATTGGGGACAGTGACTCCATCAAGTGCCAACACTGTAGATGAAACAGATAAATGTGGGAAGCAAGGATGTTTGCAATCATGAGCATAAGGTCATAGAATCTAAACCTCTAAAGGAATATACCCAAAGATGTTTCAACAGTTGTGTCGAGGTTGTAGATATTTTAGTCTAGAATGGTGCTATGGTAGAGGCATCAGATTGCAATGGTTATCGGACAACTCATGTAGCAGCTCAGTATGGGCAAATAGCTTTTTTTGTACCATATTATCACAAAATTAAGTGCTGATTTTGATTTACCTGACAAGGATGAGACAAGGTCTTTCTGATACAATAAGGTAATATCTGTTTTGGAAAGTTCCTTTCAAAATTATCAATTTTGATCAAGTTAAGGGCTTGCCTCCAATAGGAAAATCTATGCTAGACCCTAATTATTGCTTAGTAGATTCAAGTGATTATTCAGATAGGACGATTGACAAAGTTAGAGCATTTTGAGAATGAATAAAAATATATGTACTCTCAGTCTATTTGGAGAAATCAAGATACAAATAAAGATAAATTATTTTACTTGAAAATTCATCATTTGGTAAACCAATTGTTTCTGATGATGGTTTTGAATGCATCATTTGGTATCAGAGCTTGAAGCTCTTGGGATCTACTAAAGGAAAGGTATGAGCAACTTTGCTATTTGATTTGAGTTTATTTTGTTTAAGAAGCAAACAGGTGAAAAAAGGAAGGTTTAAAGCCATTGAGGCATAAGAAGAGAAGAAGCCAAGGAAGGCTTAGAGAAGAATATCTAAGAAGAAGCTTGGATAGTTTGCCAAAAGACTAAGGTGAAATAGACTTAGGTGAGGTAAAGGATGGAGTTTTAAGATTGAGAAGAGAAGCTTAGAGAAGCTCTAGAAGAAGAGCATAGTGAATGCTCAAGAGGAAGATCCAAAGTAAGGTAAGCTTGGATTTATGATTTGAGTTTAATGAAGTGTTGTCTAATAGTTGCTACAGGATTGAGAGAAAAGGATCAAAAGAATAGGATGCAAAAGGCCTAGGTGAGATCAAGGAGATTTTCAAAAGACTAGTCAAGGAGAAAGGCTTGGGTGAGACAAGGGATCAAGAGACCAAGGTGGAAAAGACTTGGGTGAAGATCTCAGAGATGGAAGCATTGTTGAAATCACTACAGAGCAGCAAGGTATATGAGGGCAGCAAGAGGAAAGCAAGCATCAAAGGTATGACTAATGTTGATTTTGATAAAGAAATTGCTAGTTTGAAGAAAGAGTTAGCTAAGGTTAAAGATGAGTATGAGTCTTGGATGCAGTTGAATAGGAAAGCATGTGTATGGCCAATGAGGAAGAGGTTGAAGTGGCCAATAGTTCTCCTAATGAAGAGGAGAAGAAGGCAAAAGAAGATTGCCATGAAGATGGAAGCCCAAAGAGGCAAGAAGATAAGAAGGTTGCCAAGTGAGCAGCAAGAGGAAGAAGTTGTGAAGAATGTTCTCATTGAAGAGGACAAGAGAAGAAAAGAAAGAAAAGATGAAGTGCCACGAAGAGCACTTGGAAAGATGATAATGTCCATTAAGAGGACACTCATGGAGACATTATGGTCTCTTGTTTTTGTATTTAATGTTGTTTTTGAGTGGGTAAATGCAGATATGAGCATCCTTATGAAGGTTAAGAGAAGGGCCTTGGAGAATGAAGAGATTGGTGCAAGAGAGAGAAGTGAGTTTGATGTTGATAAAGAAGAAGAGATGCATTGGTTAATGCATAATGGAGGTGTTGAATAACCCATACAAGCAAGAGAAGAGATGGAAGATGAAGCTGAATTCTATGATGCCATTGAAGGCCAAGAAGAAGAAAGAGAGCAACCAAGCATAAAGGAAGAGAAAGATTGCTCCATGGAACAAGCTATCAAAGAGGTAAATGAAGTGTTAAGTGCTGATTTTGATTGTTATTGTGAGCGTGAAGATATTAATACATAGGTTAGAAGAGGTAAGAGGAAGATGAAGTCCTCACACAAAGCAGTCAATCATGGCTACATAATGCCTAAGTGGATGGTGAAGCACACAAGCAAGCAACAAGTAAGCAAGCAGTCAAGTTTACCTTATAAGATTGATTTTTCTCATATTCCTAATATGAATGTAGATGTGCAAGAAAATAAGAGGACAAAAAAGTTGGTTTTTCCATATTGTCAAAAGAGCATGGTTATAAGATGCCTAAATGGCTTGTGAAGTCAATTGATAAGAAGAAGAAACAAGTATGGGTGCCTAAGAAGGCTAAGAGTGAAGAAGATGTGAGTGTTGAGACAACAACACCAAGAAATCAATGGAAAAAGGTGAAGGATGACACAATTATATGGAAAGGTAAGTCAATTGCTTGAAATAAATGGGATAATGATGTTTTTGAATCATTTAATAATCTTTTTATGGAAAATGAAGAATGGAAAGTGGCTAGGAAAACTAATGTGTAGCAAGGAGAGAGTTCAAAATGGATGGATGATGGGGAAAGGAAAGAATATGTAGTAGAACAAACAAGATGGCTTCAGGAAGCAATTGAAGATAGTAAGGCGACACAAGGTAATGGTGTTCATATTGTTTTTGATAATTATATTGATGTTGGTGAAGACGCTGATTTGTATGAAGAAACCATAAAGTGGATGAATGTACTTATAGAGGATGAAGGACAATCTAGTCCTAAGTTTGATATAGGACATGAAGATTTGGATGAGCTTGTGTTGTGTGAAGAGTTGAAGAGGATAGAAGAGTTGTTGAATCCTTCAAAGGAGTTGTGTAGAGACACATATCAACATGGTGACACCATTGATCAGATGGAAAATGAATTGAGACAAGAACAAAGAAAGATGGTGAGGGCAGATTTGGACAAAGAAGAACATCATGAAGACAATCAAGGGGCTTCATGGCCTCAATGTTTTTCTACTAAGGTTGCTTTTGATGTTTTGAATGTAGGTGTTAAAGTTGTGGAGATGAATGAAGTCCATAGTTCAATGGACAAATTTTTGAACCAAGAAGATCAAGAAGATCTTGAAGACATGTATGAGAATGAAGCATGGAAGCAGGAGTTGGCAGCTGAGAAGGAGATGAGAAGAAGAACATACCAAAAGAGGAAGAACAGCAAGATGAGAGACAGAGACTATCAAAGACAAGCATTGGCATTGACAAGAAGACCTTGGAATCTAGGTATACAAGTGAAGATTAAAGTGAATAGAAAGCATGACATTTGAACTAAGGTTCAAATCTTTTCTAGAGGGAGAGTATGATGCAGGAGCATCTATAATGGCTACCTGAAGATAAGTCATGTTTAAATTCGAATTTAAAATTATTGTATTTTCCCTCCAAATGAGTAATTGTAAATAAAATAAAAGTAAAAAAAGAAAATAGTTGGGGTTGTTGAGGGAATAATGGAGGAATGGTTGAAATGGTTTCAACCTTAGTATGTTGTTGTAATTGAAAAATTGTATTTTTTTTTCCTTAAGCCAAGTTTGGCATAGAGGTTTGGAGGAGGTTTTTAATCCCAAAATATAGCAAAAACAAGAAAAATTAAATATAGAGGAGAAGGAAGAGGAGAGGTACGTAGAAGAGATGTAGAAGAGAAGGAGGAGGATATCCAAGAAGAGGATGAGAAGAATGTAGCGAAGAAGAAAAGAAGAGAGAAGAAGGACCTCTCTTTAAAAGAGAATTTGCTATAAGAACAGGGGGACGCAAAGCAGAAGAGAATATATTTAAGATTAAGGAGGAGAGAGAAGAATGTAGAAAGGAGAATCTCTCATTCAAGGAGAGAAAAAAAAATGATCAGAAGTATGTAAGAATTTAGGTCTGCAACAAAGAGAAAATGGAGAAATGGGATGTGAGAACAAAAGAAGGTGTGAAGATGTCTAATTCTGTGTAAGTGTTCTTATTTGATCAAGAAAGAATAATGTTGATTTTTATGTCAATCTATAAAATTCTATTTCAAGAACAAGTTAAAAATGGTATTATATGATCAAGAGATTTAAAGACCTCTATATGCAATAAGGATTTTAAACAGGGTATGTGGCAAAATTTCTTGGAAATACATGTGATACATGTGGCAAGGATTTTGATTCAAGGAATCAATTATTTATTCATCTGAATGGAAGTGGTCATGCTATGTTGAAAGGTAGATAGGTTTGGGGATTTTGTTGAATTGTGCATTGTAGTGGCTGTTGACTTGTCTCATGTTGTGAATTTTCATCACGCAATAGATTGTGAGAGGAAGGCCAGAAAGTATGGAGTATATTTTATTCTGCTGGAACCACTTTCAGTGCCTTTATAATTGTTGAATATAACTATGTTTCTATTGCCAATATTAGAAAGCAACTGACCTAAGCTTGGACCTGTATGCATGCCCAATAATAAAATAAAGCAGATTATTGAATGCATAGGAATTTGGTGTATATCTACACAGTCCCAAATGGAGACAGACGGCAACCTAAGCGTAAGAAGCTTGAACACAGGAATGTGGTTCTTAAGAATAGCATAGCCTAAATTACTTTTGAATTTTCTTTTATTTAAGAAAAAGGCCATCGAGCCATGTCAAAAATGTATAAGCAACTTTGTTTTACAAATTCTGTTATGAATGATAAAGACTTGTCAATACCCTAAGGCGTATTGTTCAAATCCATCCACATAAATCTTTCAAACAGTTGTTGCAGGAACAACATTACTCATGTGCAGGATCTGCTTCTAAAGAAACACCAAAATGTCTTGCAGAATCATTGGGGACAGTGACTCCATCAAGTGCCAACACTGTAGATGAAACAGATAAATGTGGGAAGCAAGGATGTTTGCAATCATGAGCATAAGGTTGTAGAATCTAAACCTATAAAGGAATATACCCAAAGATGTTTCAACAGTTGTGTCAAGGTTGTAGAGATTTTAGTCCAGAATGGTGCCAGGGTAGAGGCAACAGATTACAATGGTTATCGGACAACTCATGTAGCAGCTCAGTATGGGCAGACAACTTTTTTTGTACCATATTATCACAAAATGGAGTGCTGATTTTGATGTACCTAACAAGGATGAGAGGAGGTCTTTTTGATACAATAAGGTAATCTTTGTTTTGGAAATTTCCTTTCAAAATTATCAATGTCAATCAGGTTAAGGGCTTGCCTCCAATAGGAAAATCTATGCTGGACCCTAATTGTTGCTCAGTAGATTCAAGTGATTATTCAGACAGGATGACTGACAAAGTTAGAGCATTTTGAGAAGGAAGAAAAAGCTACGTACTCTCAGTCTATTTGGAGAAATCAAGATACGAATAAAGATAAATTATTTTACTTGAAAATTCATCATTTGGTAAACCAATTGTTTCTGATGATGGTTTTGAATGCATCACCTTGGGTTGGTGGGAAATCACCTGCATTTTCACTATGCTACATAGACTTAACATATGGTTCATTCGAGGTATTTTTATACATTTAATAGCCAAATGGGCCATAAATTTTAATCTAGTGTCTTTATTTTTTGGATATACAAATAACATGTCCTTTCCTCAGATCTTCTAGCTCTTTTGTCTTTGCTTGCTTAGTCATTGCCACATGGTGTATTCTATGAAACTCCAGGCCATGGATATTTTAAGCCAATGGTGCAATGGTTATGAATCTTTGAGCTTAAAATAAGGTTACATGTGTCATTTTATTAGTGTCTAAATATTTTATAAGGATTTAATTAATTTTTTAAAATGAATTTGACTCTAAAGCTATGTAATATTGAGATTAGGATGTGGAAGAACCTATGGGAAAACAAGAAATTGAATAAGTAAAAGTTCTTCAAGAAATCATAGTCCATTTTAAAGTAGATTATATGTGATAATTATTTATTAAATATTAAAATTAAAACCATATATTTGCATAATCCATCCCTATATTTATACATAAGTCCTTTTCACAAATATGACATAAATAGAATAACCATTAATTTAGACTAAGCATTTTTTAAAAAGGAAATAATGTCCTGAACCTTTTAACATTCAAGAGAACTATAAAATTTAAGCTCATTTAAATACCACATGACACACTCTTATTGGTTTGGGGAGTTAGGGATTTATGGTCTAGTGATAGGTGAATGACTGTTAATTTTAGTCTCATAAGAAGGTTGGCATCATCATTATGCCACATGATAGCTCATCATCAAAATAGGACTTTAGTTTAAGGCCATGGATAAATGCAATGTGGAATCCTCTCAGGGTTCCATGGCTTTATCTTGTCATTGTAATTGGTTTTTCCCTTGAGTTCCCAAGCTTCTGAAAATTCACCACGTGGTGGCTCCTTAGGGCCTCAAGGCTATAAAGGCATTAGGCCATTAGACCCAGCTAAAGGATCAATCATTATGAGATTTTAGGTCCTTGATAAGTCACCATATAGTAGCTCCTTGAGGCCTCAAGACTATGGAGGCTTGGAATTAGATAAATAATAAGCTCAAAGTTAATCCTCCATACCCTCAAGCTTCTAAGATTGTGCCACATGGTATGATCTTAGAGTCTTCAAAAGAATTAGAAAATTTTAGACTTAGAATTTTTTTGAATAATCTCAAAACCCTAAAATGACTTGATGGTGACATGTGTAAGGGTTTGGGAAGAAAATGGCTTAAATCTCAATTTTTAATAAACAAAGAAATTTGGTAAATGCATTAATCTTGGGTTTAAAATGTGTCTTAATTGAATTGATTGGTTTGGGTGACTTGAGCTCAAGGAACTAGAGCTCAATGGATAAGGTCTTAATTGAAGAAAACAAACTAGGAGGCTGGTAGAGCTCATCAAAAGAGGGTCCCTAATTTTATTTTTGAAAATAGGGCATGTTGTTGAAGATAACAATAATGGTAACTACCTACTAGGAGATACTTCTAAGTATCTAGAGAATTTATAATTTTTGGTTCATTCATCCAAACATAAGTGTTATCTATAAGAAACATTGAGACAAAATCGAAGAATTGGGTGCTAAAGTCTAATTCAACAAAATAAATACTAAGCTACTTTATTTCCAAATACCATCAATGTGTGTTATAAGTGATTAATTCACTTATAGATCGACATTCATACACAATCACTCAAATCAACCTAGATGATTTAGAAATTCTAAGGGAGTTATGATTTGGTAATTTGGTTTGGTGGGAATGGTATGGGAATTTATTTACCACCATTAAGTCATTTATATCCCTGATATATATTCTTTTAGTCACCCTCAATACCTTTCTCCGTTACCAACCAGGCTGGGAAGCTCATGGTGGAGGTTGTTTTAATAACCCTTTTGAGGATATTAGGATTTCACATGTGATTTTAACTTTCTTTTCTTTTCTTCCCCCTTGAGAGTGGGTTTTATGTTCATTCCATTGAAGGTTGGGGACCAAGCCATGGGTTTTAAGAAAGTTTAGAGAGTTCAATGACCAGAAGAGATAAATCATAAATGACAGTGTTTTGTGCTTGCTTTATATTTTTTATTGAGTGTATTTGATGGTATTCAGACAAAGGAAGCAATGTTTCTAAATTCATGTTTTTATTTAAGAATCATAGGCCATATAACTCTAAAAATAAAAAATAAATACAATAGTTCATACATCATTTTCAAGCAAGATATTTATTTAGGCTTCAAGAGGCCACTGGTGTCACATTCACACAATAAACCCTTCATTTATTTAAAGTTGATTAAGCAATAGAAACCCTATAAGACCAAAATAAGATATTTTATCTCAAAAGCGGGGGACGATTCAATCAAAATAAGCAATGGAAAAAAATAGGGAGACACGCAAAAAGTAAACCTAGCTAACTATAAGGGACATGAAGGAAACCAAAAATAAAATAAAAGGGGGAAAAAAAATAATTACATGGATTTTTAAGCAAGAGAATGTTTAAAAATTAATTATAAACATCTAAGTAGTATTTTAGGAGAGATGAAGGGAAATAAACATTAATCTATCTTACTTTCATAATAGGATTAATTACCCCATAGAGATTTTACTAAAGTTCTTTCAGAGATTTGTCAAACAAATTTAGATTACAACACTTAGGCATGTGTTTGTATTTTCTTCAATAAATAATGATGGAATTAATCTAGATAAACTAGCACAAATCTATACCTTAAATTATGATGAGGAGAAATGTTGAGCATTAATACATACCAAGTGGATTTTAACAAAGATCTAGACAAAAAATAAGCATGCAACTGAAATAAAAATATCATAGGCTAAACTAGAAAACAAGAGAACTAATCTAAGAAAGAAAAAGTGGGAAGAAAGAAATTAAATTATTATGCACACTATACATCACCAAACTAGTTTGAGAATCTCATTCTAAAGATGTGGTGGAAGGGGTAGCTGAGAAGTAATGCTTTAAGAATTGGCCATTCACTAGTAATGGAATATCATTCCCTTATAGGTCCTTGAGGAGGAAATCATTTTTCCCCAATAATTTAGCTATTTGGTATGGGTTAATCAAGAGTATATCAAACTTAGAGTGATGAACCTTCTAATCATGGGATTTGTCCCATAGTAGCACTAGATCTATAACCCTAAATGACTTTAATTTGATTTTTTTTTCAAACCAACACTTGATAATGCTTTAGAGCTTACTGAAATATAGTAAGGCTTCATCTCTAGCTTCTTCCAGTTGTGCAATGTCTAGAATCCTATAATTCACCTTTTTATTATGTTCCATATACTATTACATAAATTTATAAGTAGGTAACTTGAGTGTAATTATAAAAATTATCTCTATTATATATATCAATATAATGGTGAGATCTTGAGTTCATGCTTATGTCTGGTATGATCAACTCAAAGTGTAAATTTTAGCAGTGAATTCCACTATCAAGTTCATTATCATACAAACCTTTTTATAGCCTTAATCAAGTTCTTATTAGTTTATTCACTAATCCATTTCCTTGTAGGTATTTATTTGATGGGAATCTCAAAATGATCTTATTTTTATATTCCCACTTTTTGAATTCTAATGATTGAAACTCAAGATGTTGTTGCAAGCTAATGAGACTGGAGTCCTAAATAAAGTGTTTACATTGTTCTATATGAACCTGATCACCCCACTAGAAGTGCTATATTTTATTGCTACTACCTCTATTCATCTCATGCAATATTATGTGGTATTAAGAACAAACTTGAGGCCTAATGATGAGTTAGGATTAATGAATCCTAAAAAATCTAGTCCCTATTAGGCAAATGGTGTTTCTTTTATGACTATATACAATAGCATTATAACATGGATTTATATTTTGGAATTGATTTGGTATGAATGGAAAATTATAACATGTGTATGGACATATTTTAATAGGCTTTGATAATGATAACTAGCTCGTAGAATTTTTTGTGTCATAGCATTTGTTGTTGGATGACTAGCACCCAACTTATTATGGAAGTTAGCCATTATTTATTTGGCTTAAACTTTTAATAGGTATCTAAGATATAATCCTTCATGATTTTTCCTAAAGATAATTTCCTTCTTTAGTATATATTATGTCACTTTCAATCTAAGATCCTTTTTTTTAATTTGATTGAGTCCAGTAGGTGGGATTATATAGAGAAGTTAATAGATAATTGGAGTGTACCAATTTTGATATAACACTTTCTCTTGGTTTAGTTAATGCACGTTGATCCTTATATTTATCTTAGTCATCAAATGAGTAATACATTTACATATAATCAAATTAATAGGTTTTATCTTCAATTCATAATCTTTTACCTTGATCATCCATCTGTATCTTTATTCTCTTAGTTTATTTTGGCCTAACATTTGCTTGGTGGCTAGATCAGGGACAATTACATGAATTTTATCCTTTATAATATAGTACATGAATTTATTAACATATCTGACCAAATCATAGGCATTTTTTCCAATGTATATTATATTAGCTATGGATCCTTCATATTTGTTCTCATAAAAGCAACAGGGTGTTCTTCTCCATCCAATATTAGTGTGAGGCAAGTGACAATGGTGTGTTTGGAGGCAAATAGGTAGATGTAGAAATACTTGGCATAATTAGGGATAACTAGCATTGGTTATTTAATTATAGAATCCTTTATGTCCTAAAATAATTTATTTTACTCATTTTTCTACTCTATCCTAACGTCTTATATCAACATAGTGTTTAAAGTCTTCACAATTTTGGTGAATCTAGAAATAAATTTGAGAACAAAATTGATCTTGTCAAAGAAAAAATATAATTATTTTATACTATTTGGCTGATGTAATCTAGATATTAATTCATCTCATTTATGGTCAATGCTAATACCTTCTTTTGTGATTATATGATCAAGAAGTTTACCTTCGATGACACCAAACATGCTCTTTTTTGGGTTCAAAGAAATATCATACCTTCTACATCTCTTGAACACCTTTTGTAAATGGAAGATATGATCTGACCCACATTTTGAAAATACTATTAAATCATGCATGTAAATCACTCTGCACTTACTGATCAGACTTTCAAATTTAAAATCCATTGCCCTTTGAAAGGTGGATCTAGTGTTAATCAATCCAAATGTCATTATTTTGTAGGTAAATGTGCCCCATTTCATCATGAACGCAATTTTGGTTCGGACTTTTGAATTAACTAAGACTTGATTATATCCTAAGAATCCACTTAAGAAGGACATCATTTAGGATCCATTGACCATTAAAATTAATTAATTGATAGAAGGTAGTGGATAATTATCCTTATTCAAATATCTATTCAAATTTTATAAGTCTATACAAAAACTAATTTCTCCATTTTTCTTACACATAGTACTATGTTTGCAACCCAAGTGGAATTGTGAATTAGGAAGATTACTCCAACTAAAAAATGTTTATGAACTTCTTTATGTATCAATGGTTCTAGGATTGGGATTAAAAGTATTTAATTATATCAAAATGGCCTTTGGTTTGGATTAAGGGGATAATATAAGCGATCACCTCTGGGTTAAAGACTTTGAGGTCTCCATAGGCCCAAATAATTACATCTTTATATTTTAGTAGCCACTTTTAAAGTTATTCAGCCTTTGTGTCTATCTAATCAAGACATATGTTGATAGTTTAGGGTTTTTCCAAGGAGCTGAGGTTGATGTTTTGGCACCTCTAATTTAAAAATAAGGATTTTTAAATTGGGGTGTAGGGTCAAATGCTTTTTCTAAGGAGTTCATCCCCTTTGGAATTTGATTCCCTTGGATATTGAGAATTCCATATTTGTCTAGTTGAGCTCTAGGGCTATCATGATCCACTTTGTCAATTATTTGGGACTTGAATACCCTAAAATTATAAATGAACTCAATGATATATTGGTAATATTCAAAGACATGGAAATTTTCTACGTTATTAGGGACAAAGGGTCAATTGACCAACTTAATAGAAAACTAATACAATTTGGTATCGTCAAGGGGAGTTAAAATCATAGCTGAGGATGATAATGAATCATCAACCTAATTTCATTCCATATATAGGGATGGCATTGAATGCATCAAAAAAAATTATTAAATCCCAGGATTTATGTTTATACCTTCTAAGGTATAATATTTCATACTAAAATTTTCTCATAACTTGGTTGTCTACTAGCTCACAATCTCTAAATATTCTCAGTTCTTTTGCCTTATACTTTAATGCAAACTATAAACCTAGGATTAATGCCTCATATTTTTCTACATTATTAGTGTAGGATAATTATATCCTATATGAATCAAAGTACCTCTTTCCTTATGGTTTCATTAGCATGACACCTAATTCACTGCCTTGTTTGGAATGGGCCCCATCAATGTATAAGGACCATAAACCTAAGAATTTAGGTTGATTAATTATTCTATCTTTAGTAGGTTTCATGCTTAGTGTATATATTCCTAAGTCAAAGGATACTAGGTTCACTCTTTCATTACCTATGTTGTATTTAATTATCATATGTTTCATCTGGTATTACCTATCCACTCTGATCTGATTGGCTACACCTCTCCATGAAAACCACACATGGGAAAAATTCATATCCATATGTCTATTTAGTAATTTTGACCTATCCTAATTGAGAATCATTTCATAATCTTCATGGATCTACACAACCTATATTTCTATTAATTATTGGTCTTGAGATTTTGATTTGAGCTGCATATGTACATAGAGGATCTCCCCCACAACATTAGCCTAATATTTGTCAAGTTAGATTATGAATTTGTATGATTTGATAGGAACTAAACCTAATTTTTCACAAATAAGTATAGGCATCACATTGACCAAATCTCCTAAGTCTACCAGACAATTATTCAAGTTTTTTTCAAATAATCTAATAGTCAAAAGAAAGGGAGGGACCTCTATCTTGATTTTATGTATCAACACATTAGTGTGAGAAGTCTTTTGTTTTTTCTTGGGTTAGTTGAACTATATTTTTGGTGAGAGACTTTAGTAGAAGGTCACATTGCTTAGTAATTTGAGCAAGATCATGAAGAGTGATATTTTCTCTAATTTTCTTCATAACTTCTATTATATTATATCTAGTTCTGATTTGAGACTATTGAGTCTCTACCTAGGATTTGAATTCACTAGGATTAGGAGCTAGAGGGTTATTCCTAGCATTGGGATCAGGTGGGTTGGCACCATTATTTGGAGGAGTTAAGGTAGTGATGGTTTGATGTGGTTTATAATTCCTTAGGGTATAGTTTCTCTTTTGACACTCCTACAAATCATGTATTTCACTGGTTCTCTTCTTTGGCTCATTTCCCTCTTGGTTGTGGAATTCTAAGTTTTTTAACACCATAGTATTACTTAGGGACCTTCTTGTATTAGATGATTTATATTGGTTTAGGATCACCTTATATTCCTCCATATTTATTTTTAATATGTCAAAAGTGCTATATAATTTAATGAGGTATAGTTCACCATGTTGGGTTATGTTATGCACACAACACCAATTAGACAGACCTATTTCATAGATGTTAACTTTGGGTATCCTATTAGGAAAAGGATCTAGGTGGTTTCTTGGGAAATTATATTTTTTGTTTTGCCTTTGATAAGAGAAGTTCCTATTTGAACACTCAACACTAGAGCTACCCATTTGCCTTTGCATACCAAAGAAATCATTATTAGTTTATTTTTAAGGTATGGTATGAGCATTGTTATCAGTTTTTAACATCATATATATTTTTAGATGAGGAACTACCTCATTGTTTATTGGGCTAAGAAAACCTAGGTGTTGGTTGGTTAGGCATAGTGATTGAGATAGAGTCAAGTTCTAAATCACACTTGGAAGAAGGATTAATATTGGCATGTTAGGTGATGCATTAGGTATGGGAGGAATCACATGGCCTTGTAAATTTAGTTTTCTATCAACCTTGATAGCCTCAACATATGTTAGCAATTATTTTATTAAAATAGGGCCTCATCTCAAGAATGTGGCAATTCACATGTCTAAATCATTTTTATACATTTTAAAATCTAGTAAAGCATCAAGTTTGTAAAGGGTGGTGACTATGATATAAATTTTCTATAAATGATCATTAAAATTCATGATAGGTTCATTGGGTTCTAGTTTAATGCATGCAAAATACTAATATTGGACACTTGGGTCTATAACTTGCCAAAATTGAGCTTGGAAAGTGATACTAAACTAGTCTTAACTCATAATAGAGTCCTTAGGGTGGTTCAAAAACTAGTAGTATGATGTGTCCATGAGTGTGAAGGGGAAAAACCTACAAGCAATGTATTCATACTCGACATTGAGAAGTCTCAAAGTAGTTTTGTAGGATGTTACATGTTCCTCTACTATTCTTCTTATACTTAGAGTGAATGTGGGCAAGTATATCTAGTTTCCTAGGTAAATCATGAATGATATTTATGTTTTCTATTATAAATTAAATAAGATAAGCCATAGGTAAGACTATATGTATACACTAATTCTAGATGGTTTGAGTTGAAGTACTAGTAGACACTTGGTTTACTATTGTTTTAGGTCTTCTTCCACTAGTTCAAGTTCTCCTATGAGTTTTGTATTGGAGAGATAATTAGTCTCCCATGCATATATTAAGACTATATTATGTGTACAATAGAATTGATATTTATTTACTATGCATAATTTGGTCACTTGTTATTAGTAATCCACATTCAAGTTTACAATAAAAAGGTAGAAGTAAACACAACAAACATTAGTGAGAACCAATCACATATAACAACTATTTTCTAGTTTTTTTTAAAATTAAATAATTTAAAACTATATTTAATCAAAATTAAAACTAAAAAATGCCCTCCTTCTAGTGAAAGTTGTTGTTCAGTCCAAAATCCTTCTCAAAACACACATATGAGATTAAGTGTTCTAGAAAGAAAAGTGGGAATAATGAAGTAATTTCATCCTCCATTTTAGGATTAATGATTATTTACTCAAGGTCATGGTTGTAGGTATGTGGATCCATGAAATAGCCTACATAGAATAGCTTCTAAGAGATACAATGCTACTACCAAAAGCTCAATACTAGCTATTTAAAATCATAGTTTTATACCTTGATCTTACTGCTAAAGTCAAAGTGCCTCTCTTTGATAATTTGTAAAATATGGGAAGGTAGTTAAATTATAAAACAAATATAAAATAAGAGGGAAGGGAGAGTAAAAAATAGGATTTATAATCAAGTGCATGCTAATGCTTCAAGAATTTGAAATATGCCAAATCATAGTTATACCATTGCATTCTAGGCTTAGTAGTTGAAAAAAAATTTAGGGATAGTAGGAAATATTCTAAGGACATAAATTTGGATACTCAAATAGTTAACCCTTCATTAACTATGAACACTCAAATATTTGTAGCATATTTCACATAAAGCTTTTGAAACACTTTATAGATGAAAACAAATAAAGCATATAGTATTCATAAGTGAATTAATGAGGGATAGTAAGGACCTAAAATAACATAAGTATAATCTAAATACCACATCCAAATCTATAATTAAGAATAGAATCAATCCTTTCCAAAAAGTACATATTTAAATAAAAAATAATGGACCACACTCGGTGAGTAAAACACACTCTCTCCACAAGTAATAATTTTATTACAATTTTACCAAAGTTTATTTGCATAAAGTGTCGACCTTTTAAAATGGAGAACAAAATCCCTTATATAGATATATTTTTATATGAGGATCACTTAGCCACTATTGGGTTAATTACATAATTCAATGGTGATTGATAATGTAGTTGGGGTTTTAATAGATTTTCTTGCCAAAACATGATTTTTAAATAGAAGTCATGCCTCTTTAAGGCAAATTCATGTCTTTTATGCTCTTTGTCTCTTCTAAATATTTATAATACACATGATAAGTAATTAATACTACCATATTTATTGATTTACATTCAATTCTAAGGGTTAATTATGAATATATTCAATTATTAATGGTAGGTTGTAGTTGGGATATTCTTGGGATTCCCATTCCATCATGCCCTGCATAAACTTCCCATTCAATTTTTTAGAGGCTAATTAAATGAATATGTTCATCTAGATCAACTTTAAGACCTTTAATCTTGATTTATTCATTACTCACCTTGAATTATATCACTTATAGGTCCTTGGAAAAGTGGGAATTCACTTGTATTTTCATTGTGCTACATAGACTTGACATATGGTTCATTTAGGATATTTTACAACTTTGATGACCAAATGGGCCATTGATTTTAATCTAGTGTCTTTATTTTATGGTTACATAGATAATGTGTCCTTTCCTTGACTCCTTGGTCTCTTTTGTCTTTACTTATTTCATCACTACCACATGGTGTATTCAATAGAACTTCGGGACAGATATTTTAGGCTAATGTTGAAATGGTTCCAAACTTATAGGCTTCCAAGAATGTGCCATATGACATGTTATTAGGGCATCAAGATTTTAGAAGGATTTAATCAATTTTTAAAATGAATTTGAATCTGAGGCCATGTGGTGTTAGGATTAGGACATGTAGAAGAACCTATGGGAAATTATGAAATTGACTAAGTAAAATGTCTTTATATATATATATATATATATATATATATATATATATATATATATAAATATAATATTGATTACTAATATATGCACCAAGATGCCAAAAATATACATAGTATCAAGTAGAATAAAAATCACAGGTGGGGCATCCACCACCTACAGTCCTAATAATAAATAATTTAATATAAAAGTGACTCCAAAGAGGCATCCCAAAAAAACAAAAAGCTGAATAGTATTAAATGAAAAAGGCACAAACCAAGCATCCAACCAAAACAAGCCATCAATTTTTCAAACACCATCACCAAACATGAAACTAAAAGAAACACTATCACAATAGTATAGCAAGAGAAAACATAAGGTAGTAAGAGGACACCCAAAGGTGGAAAAGTCATAGATTTAAGTCTAGTGCCCTAATACAAGCAACACCTTACTCATCATGGCTATCATTAGAAGCAAATGAGACATTCCCCTCTGAGGAGCATTTATCACTAGCATTTCTAGTTAGATGATGTCTAGGAAGAAACTTAGCTAGGTAATGATCAACTTGGTCCAAGAGGCCTTTCATGTTATTATGCCTTACATACTCAAGTACATCCTCCACATCTACTGAACTGTCACCCTCAATTAGCTTCTCTAGTTTTGTAGATAAGCTATTTATGTTCTCATCAATCTGTTACCAAATTTATGCTTGTGCTCCCTAAATAGAAGCATCAGGAAAGGGAGTTTAGGATGAGGGGCTAGCCAATGTATTCTCATCACCTAATTCTAGACAAAGGTTCAAGTCAAATAATGTGATGGTTTCCTTATCCTATTTGATGTTTTACCCACCATGCTCTTCATTACAGAGATCTTAAAAAGAACTTTCATTTACCACCACCCACTCAATGATACCATTATTATCTAAATCAAAAGGGGTGATCCACTCTTGTAATGGATTGTTAGCCTGATCAAAGTAGGCATCCTTAATGTATTTACACTTGAACTCATAAATCTAAACCTCCAAAACTTTCAAGTGAGACATAGCCCAATTTGGGTGAGGGCTCAATCTAGGGTATCCTCCTAAGTCTAGCAGGTAATCCAAAATCACCTTAAGTATCCCTATTCTTAGAAATATTTCAAGTTGGTCTTATGGAATCTTTAGCTAAAGGAAAATATTCAAGGATAAAAATTGAATAATAACTTCAATTATGAAGTTAGCAAGAGATCTAACCTTATCTTGAAACACTTCCAATTTCCTTTTTTTCCATAAAAAATCAATATTTAACCATCCAAGCTCATATCCAAAAAAAATATTCCAAGATTTAAGATAATTTTGCCACAGGTTAGTAGAAAATAGATAGGAGTAAAACATGTGTTCAACCAACTCAAAATCACTAAAAAAGCAACAAAGAGGATTAGCAAAACCAAAATTATTCAAAACAACACCCATAACCAACTTTTTGTACATAAGTAGCCAAAAAAAACATGACTTTTTAGGTTTAAGACAAGAGGACTAGATTATCATAAACCTAAAAGACCAAGAATGTAAGGGATAAAACATAGACCAAATATAATTGAGGGTAAGGTATGGGACATTAAAAAAGGAAATTTTATTATAGAGCATCTGTGTCATATACTCGAGTGGAGGTAGGCCTTTTTTCCACTTCATACTATCCCAAAACTTATTCTCATCCTCTATAAAAACCACCTTGTTATTTCCTTTGAGAGTTGTTTGGAGTAGGGTGAATGTTCTTCATTGAGAATCCAAGAGCTAAAATATTTCCTTAAGCTCTGACCATGAAGCATCACCCATGGATGAAGAGATCTTTAAATCTCCTCAAACCTTTAGTGTACTAGTCAAAGGTAGAGCATCCCCTAGTGAGGGCTGATGGAGTCCTATTAACACTTAAGTTCCACCAAATAGATCTATAGCCTTGACACACAATCCCATGCCAATTAAAGACCTATTTTGAAATAATGAAAGGCTTGGTAGAATCCTAGGTAGACCAAATGGATGCAAAAATAGTGGAGCCAACAACTTTGGTAGAGAAAGGTCCAACAAGAAAATCAATAATATACAATCCTTTCAAATTTGGATTCCCTTTAGAAAATCCTCAAATGATATTATGCCTTATCAAAACTTTATAGCGTTCATTCCCAATCGAATAACTGACAATCCATTTAACAGCTAAGGTTATCCCTTGCAATCGAAGGTCCTTTAACCCTAGTCCACCAATGTTCTTAGGTTTCTAGCAAAATTGCCATGAGATTGCATGCATTTTCTTTCCTCCTTTACCATCCAACCAAAGGAAATCTCTTATAATTATATGAAGTATGTTTACTTATGTTTTTCCAAGTAACCAACATGAGGCATAGTATGTGTTTTATGAAAATAGAACTTTTTAGCAAATTTGGATTTTTCTTAGTAGTGAAAGTAGGTGGCCCTACCATTTGTTGATATTCTTATTAATTTTATCAAAAACCCAATCCCACATATTTTTTAAGGAAAGGGTTAAGGAAAATATAATCCCCAAATATCTAACCATCTCACCAGGTCCTTTCTAATTCTAACCAAAAGTTGTCAACCAATTTGGTGGATGATCTTTCCATCCTAGAATGAATGATTTATGCATTGCAACTTTAGAACCTGAGGTATAAAATTAGATATTAAGCCTTTTTTCAACCTGTTCTAGGTTGCTTTGGTCCAAGGTAAAAAATATAGAAGTATCATCGATAAACAAAACATCAATAATAGATTCATTATTTAGGAGTTATATACCTTTAACTAGAGGTCCAATATCTAAGAACCTAAGGAGGTAATGCAATGCCTTAGTAGCCAATATAAAGAGCAATAGGGAAAATAGACAACCTTGTCTTATGGAACACTGAAGCACAAGGGAGTCTGTTAGTTTAACATTGACTTTAATAATCATAGAAGCATATTTTAAAAGTACATTGACCATTCTATAAAATCCATCTTAGAACCCAAAAGCTCGTAACATTTTCTCAATGAATGGCCACTCAATTCTATCATAGGATTTCTCAAAATCAAGAAATATCATTCCAACCTCTTAGTTTGAATATTTTACCCAATACATACCTTCCCAAATATTGATGAGATTATCTAGGATGTATCTTCCTTCAACAAATCTAGTATGAGTTTCTGAGATAACAGAGGGAAAATTTGAGGACACTCTCCTTGCCAAGATTTTTTTTAATATCTTGTAGGAGATATTAAGAAGGGTAATTGGTCTCCAATTCTTAACTGATAGAAAATTTCAATCCTTTAGTATAAGCTTGATTACCCCTCTATTTATGTTTAGTCCAAGAGTACCAGAGGTAATTGCCTCATTGAAAACCTACAAACATTCCTTGGTAATCCATTCCTTGTTGAATTTGTAGAATTCCATAGGGAATCCATCCTGACCTAGAGCCTTATAATATTTTAGTAGGTCAATATTGATTATAACCTCATCAAGTGAGATGACAAACTCTAAGAAAGAGTCCAAAGTTTGTGAGATATTTATGGGAATGAAAGCCTCACATAAGGATCTATTCTATTCAATAAATATACTAGATCTATCAGAATGGAAAAGGTTGGAGTAGAATCAAAGAAGGATCCTTTAATCCTAGTAGCATCCAAAACATTCTATTCATTTACTTTAATTTCCTTAATCTTACTTTTAGTATGTTTAATTCATAATAATTTGAAAAATAATTTGGAGCCTTTATCACCAAGCTTCAGCCAAGTAAGCCTGGATCAGATTTGTGCCCCTCTAGAAATGTATTATTGATCTTGATGAACTTGGTGCTTTAAAAAATTAAGTTCTTTGAGAAGAACCCCATTTTTTGAGTCAAGATGAAGCAAGCCTTCTGCACAGATAAGCTTTTCTTGAGTATCTATTGAGATTTTTTTGCGATTCCTAGCTTTAATCTATCCATAAGTTCTTGCAAATTTTTTATTAATTTTCATACTATACTTCCAATGGTCAATTTTAGAACTAGAATTATAGATATCTTTACCAATGTTCCATGATGGTTGCATTCCCTTGACACATACCTTATTTTCAAGGTCTGAGACATTAAATTTATATAACCCATTGAGTTTTGAATAATCTTTCTTCTCATCCCCAACCAGTGAGAAATTCATTTCAATAGGGTGGTGATCTGACATAGGATAGGGTAATATAGTCACAACATTACCATTCATGACTGTGTCAACCACCAAAGACTCAATGTTGAAATAGAATCTGTCTAGCCTTGAGTACTACCTCTTATTATTGATTTGAATATTATACTAAGTATACCATATTGCTCTACTAAGGATCTTCCCCTTCAAGAGAGGATCTTTAATTCTATGTATTTTTTGAACTTATACTATAAAAACAACTCATTACATTTCCATGCAAGGTGGTCCCCTCCAATTTTGTCCTCTTTATCCTCCACCATGTTTAAGTCACCACCAAAAATCTAAGGATTTTTTTAAGAATAGTGGATAACCAATTCCACAAGACAAAATGGTCCTTTTATTGGGGGCATATATGTTACACAAACACGTGGTCTAATTTTGATATTCTATCAAAACCCAGACAACCCTATTACAAGGAAAACTACCATGATCGATAATAGTCTTTCCACAAGGGGTTTATTAGGATAAAGTCCCCCCTTTACCTCTATGATGATTAATAGAAAAATGAGGAGCATTAATCTAGATAAAATTCAAGACCATGGAAATCTAGGTACGAATAGCCTTTACTTCTTGCAAGAAGAGAAAGTCAAGATTATCTCTCAAGAATTTCAACTATCTTACCATCAGTTTTCTATCTAGATATTCCAACCCTCTTATATTCCAACTAAAAATCTTCATGAAAAACAAGGGTCAATTCGATTGACCATGGAGATTAACCCCACTATCATATAACCTAGTAAACCAATTTGGGACTTTATTTTCCTTTCTTTTATTTTTAGAAGGGGGTTCTTGCAAATTATGTTGTCCCTCCTTATTCACCCTCTTTTTCTCCTTGACTGTGGTGTAATCACTTCAGTCCAGACTCAAGTCTATTTTTAGCCTTTTTCCACCCCCTTTGGACATCCAATTATCCACCCCTATAAGGTTCTTATTTTCCATAGGAAATCCATCTGAAAGGTCCATCGCATTAATGGGGGGCCTTGTAACTTTTTTCTTTGAGGAAATAACCATTAGAATATCATCATTAAAAGACTTATCAAGAGTGCTTCCAGTCAAAGTAGTAGGTGGAACATTTTCAATTTAGGGGCCTCAACAAGGATTACCACATCTTCCTCATAAGAATCATCCTTGAAGGGTTTTTGTTCTAATAAGGCATCATCCAGGTTATCAGGGCAGCAATTAGCTAAGTCAGGTGAGGGATTGACACCATTAATATATAAAAGATCCTAAGCTTGAGAATCAATGGGAAGGACTTCTATACCACACTCACCTTGAACATTAGGCCCAAACATGTCAATAGCCTCACCAGTGGAGGCACTATCTTTCAATGGTACACTTGAAAACATAAGATTCTCAAACACTTGTAAGTTATTCAACATAATCTCACCTTTTGTGGTGACCCTTTCTTATTTTTTACATAGGATATTTATTTTATTGGTCAATAGAGGACAATTTTTCCTAAGGTGACCATATTTTTTTTCAAAAAAATAGTCATTCAACCCACCTAGACCTCTTAGAGCACAAGTTTGATATTTCCCTTTGATTTTGAAGTTGAGTACTTCTGGGAGAAAATCCAAGGGTTCTAGTGATATTAAAACCCTAGCATTCATATGAGCGAGGGATATTTTAGTATCCTCAATTTTTAAAAATTCATTGAGGGGGTTTAGTGACTATAGAAGAAAATTATAGAGCTAAATTGGTACACCCTCTATGTCAACCTATCTAGGGGAAGTTTTGAAGACAAGGCTATTACAATCCATTTCAAGAGACCAAGGGATGACCTTGAAAATTGACTGACCAACATTCCACAAGGGCTTACTGATGGACCTATATTTCATATTGGAGTTCTTAAAGAAAATCATGAAAACCCCTATCTATAACATCCTACAAAAACTAATAAGTATTTTTTTTAGAAAACATGGTCCCTTTTAAAGTAAATTCTATGTGAGAAGTAGTCAATAAATATGGAAATTAAAACCAAACATTCACATAATTCAGACCTAAATTTTAACACAAGCCTTTTTCACAAATATATCATAAATAGAATAATCATTAATTTAGATTGAACATTTTTAAAAAAGGAAATAATGTCTCAATCATTTTAACATTCAAGATGACTATCAAATTTAAGCTTGTTTAAATGTCATGCAGCACACTCTTATTAGTTTGGGGGTCAAGGATTTATTGTGTGGTGATGGGAAAATTCTCATCAACTTTAGACTCGTAGAAAGGTTGACATTATCAAGATTCCATGTAAACCCCTTATCAAATTGGGTCTTTGGCTTGAGGGCATGTATCGATGACAAGTGGGATCCTCCTAAGGATACAAGACTTTAGATTTTCATTATAATTGGTTTTTTCCTTGAATTTTATGTCTTTCAAGAAGTCAACATGTGGTGGATCTTCTGGGGTTTGAGGCCTTAGGATTATAAGGGGCATGGAACTATTAAATTAATAATCTTTAATTTAATCCTTTATGCCCCTGGGCTTTTAAGATCATGCCAAATGGCATGATCTCAAAGCCTAGAGTCTTCAAATACTTATAAACTTTTAGACTTAGAAACATTTTGAATTAGGCCCAAAACCCTAAAATAACCTAATGGTGATAGGTGGAAGGGTTTGGGAATAAAAGGACTTAAGGCTCAGTTATAAATAAATAAATAAAATTGGTAAAGGTGTCAAGCTTGGATTTAAAATATGACTAAGTCAACTTAATTTGTTTGGGTGACTTGAGCTTTAGAAAAATTGATCTCAATGGATAAGGGCCTAACTAAAACAATCAAACTAAGAGCTTGGTAGACCTCAACAAAAGAGGTCCTCATTTTTAGTTTTGAAAATGGGACATATTGGTGAATACAATAACACAACCTAGTCTAATTTAGGATTTTATATCTTATTTGGTCTACCTAACTAAATCAAATAGTTTGATTTAGTATCTACTAGATGAATAATTTATCTTCAACCTAGTCATTTTACTATTAAAAAATCAACTACATCAACTAGCCCAATTTTCTATCTTCTATATGACTTAGTTAATTATCAGACTATGTGTTCTTTTCCTATTTAATAACCAACTATAATGACCTGGTCAACTTATACCCTTTGACTGACATAGTCATTTTCTAATCCAAATCTTGTTTGGTTGATCTAATCCAATTAGCAACTAATTTAGTTTTATTCCTACAAATGTTTCCTAAAAATAATCACCACATTATTATCTTTCTTACCACCTTAATTATCAATATGAAATTACCTATCAAAATCTTCCTTGAAAACCTTAACCTATTTCAAAGATACATGATTTGTTAATTATTACCCACCCTAGCCACCCAAGAGGATAATCTTTCATTGTGCACTTATTCCCATCCTTCATCTAAATCTATCAACTATAACATGTTTCAAGTTACCCAAAGTGATGATTTATATGAATATAACCCATTAAACACTTCTCATGATAATACCCTATCTAAACTTCTTTATTATACTTTTGGAGTGAAATATACTAGCATAAAAAATACTCCCATAGTATATAATCATATCCCTAACCTTGGGAATGTTCCTTCTTCCAACACTAATAATCAAACCCTTCCACCACCTCTTAAAACTAGAAACCAAAATACACCAATTGAAACTACTCAAATTCATACTCAAATGGTTCAATAAATAAATGTTATGAAAATAACCAACAACTCCCAAATGTGCTAATACAACATCACATATTATAAATTACCAATCAACCTCCTCTTATCATGCCTCAAAATAACCAAAAATTTATTCCTCTTAGATATGTTAATATAAATATCATTACTAACCTTTTATGCATAACACGATGCTTCAAAAACTTCAAAACAAACCTTTAACTCATTTCATAGTATCCATTGATATTGGAAATATATTTCCAATAATTAAATATGATGGAACTAAAGACCCTACATCTTTCATTGAAGCAGTAAATAGTCTATATAAGGAATGGGTCCAAACTAATACTTTTTCCACTACCAATATTTTAGTCAAAAAATTCACATAAGATGTTTTACAATGGTTTAATCAATTACCTCAACATTTTATCTCATAATTAGAATATTTGGTCAATGGTTTAGTTAAATAATTTCAAAAAAATGATCTACCAAAAAATTATCTTAGTAATTTTATAAATGCTAGGTAA
The DNA here is from genome assembly GCA_037957365.1 of Torreya grandis. NCBI lineage: Eukaryota > Viridiplantae > Streptophyta > Pinopsida > Cupressales > Taxaceae > Torreya > Torreya grandis. The sequence goes on from JARHVA010000807.1 coordinate 2,556,136, forward strand.
TTACCTTCAAAATCAACACATGATTTCATTAAACAATGGAAATAATTAAATCACAAAGTAGATCACAACATGACTGATGATAACCTCTTTAAATTATTTATCACTACTTTAACACATTCCCTTAAATATAAGGTTCAAAAATTTTCTCCACAAACTTTAAATGAAGCATTTTATTAAGCTAAAATATAATATTTCCATATGAAACAATTTAATCAAACCCATAGCTCAACCAAGGAATCTTTCCAAACTTTAACTAATGCAATTGTAAGTGCTAATCCTCAAATGAAAGTAGGAGTAGTCAAAATAGATAATAAAAATACTTCTTACCCACCATTAACAGTACCACAAATGAATTAGTTATTATATCCATCTAAACCTTTCATTTAAAATAATAGTGCCCCCCCCCCACCCCATCATGCTACGATCCTAATAAATTTTGTTGGTCCCATGATGATATTGGTCACTCTCATGAAACATGTTATAGACTTATTAAATTTGTATTTTACTTCATGTTAGGCAACACATTTGACCATGATGTTATGATCTAATTATGTCATCCTGATTATTTCAAAGCTTCTTAAAAGAAACAAGTTACTAAACCCATACCTTTAAAACCTCAAAAATCATCTTCTAGTTCTAACACACAACACTAAAATAAAAATATTTATGTAATTAATGTTGATTATGACCAATATTACACTAATTCTCAGTATATGAATGTAACATAAGTTAGATATAGACATAAACCTACTCATAAGGATCCTATCACCAAACTTAATAAATTCTCTATTGATGAATAATTGCTTAAAGATACTAAAAATAATATACCAACATCTTCTGAATGAAAAGATGAACCACTTTCAAAACTACAACCCAAACCTAGTTCTACTATACCTAATAAAAACATCGTACTTCATAAACCTCATGTTGGTTCTTCATCCTCTAAATCTCATTGGATTTTTTCATAAGAACTTAATTTGATGCCTTGTGAAATTCATGTTATGGATTTAGTTTGAACTTCTCCCTATCATTGTAAATTCATTATTCAATAATTATAAAACATCAAAAAACCACAACATCATGATTCAAATATCCCTTTTAATAATCCTCTACTTATAGAGGTCCGTACAATTGAAATAATATTCACATCCTCAAAACCATCCTTATAATTTCTTAAAGAGGATATTATTAATGATGATATTCTCTTTCAATAAAATGATTTACCTTTATTTATTAAAATTGAGATCAATAAAACCTTCATTCAAAATTTCTAGTAGATGAAGGATCGAGAATTAATGTCACATATCTTTGGTTAATTCAAAAAATTAGATATACCAAAGAAAATCTCAAACAAACACAACTCAGATAAAACTAATAAAAAACCACTTGGTTTCATTTGGCTCCCACTTAACATTGGACCCAAGATAATCCACACTAAAATTAGGGTTCTTGATACCCCATTATCTTACAACATGCTCCTTGGTTTCCCATAGACACATGATATGCATGCCATTGCTTCTTTAGGTAGTCAATGTATCAAATTCATACATAATGTAAAATGCTAAAAACATGAATCTGATGCTAATCCATGGAGTATTCAACTACCAAATCCTAAATATTGATATTGTATTTTGACTATATCCCATATCAATAGTCTACCTCTCATTGAATTATGCATTCTAATTTACATGTCACTCTTGATGATTTAGATGTTGATGAACCAAATGAATTACAAAATACTTGTAATACCACTCATTTACCTCCTTATATAATTAAATGGATCCCTCCTTCTTTACTCCCATGTGATTGTGCCATTCCCCTAATTGATGACACTATCAATACTTTCCCTCCATGTAACAAATATAAAACCTCTTACAAAAAGGATGATTTCACTTATAGTGAAAATAGAATAGATTTTTTTTCAAGATTATTCAACTATGTCTCCTCATAAATTTAGTAACATAGGTGTTTCCACCATTGATTCCCCTACATAAACTAATGCATGCACTATTTATCATACCTATGATGACAATTATATCATGTCACAGGCTTTATCATGATATTTAGATGTACAACATTATTAAAAGACATTAACAAAAATACATGCCTTCAACCATGATGTCCATGTTATTCATATCTCATTTGATATTGAATTAAAACTTGAAGGTTATGTACCCTCTGTTAATACACAATTATTAAACATCCCAAATTAAAGAAAATTTGGTCATAGTATCTTCTTAACATTCTATTAAACTTAATTCAATACAACCCACTTTACCAACAATAAAAATTATTTCCCCTACTTACAATTCTATTGATCAATCTAAACTATCACCATCTAAATATATCCAACCAAACTTGATGGAGACTACCCTTCCTGGATCATTACCTAAAAACCCATATATTGAATAAACCAATATCATTATTGTAGACCTTTTTGACTTACCTCAATCCCATCTCACTAACACTAAATCTTTATCCACTACTCCACCTGAAATTACCTTAGATGCTAAAGTAAATGACCTAAGATAAATACATTCTAAATATGATAGAAAAGGTAATCAAATCATTTATCTAGTAGTAGTTGTAAAATATTATGGACATTTACCAATGCTTCATAATGATGAAGCTATGCTTCATAATGATGAAGCTATGCTAGAACTACTCCACACTAGAGAACCCTAACTTCCACGCCAACATCATAATCTTGGTAACTTTAAACAAAAGGTTACTCATTTAAATAGTTTCATGGATAATGTGGATCATAAAGCAAATCCTATCTCTTCCCTCCCTCCCACTTCACATCATTTCCAAGATGGAAATACTATGATCATAAAAGAAACTATAAAAATCGAATATGGTAAACCTACATGTCCTCAACCTATTACCATCTCTAAATAACTCACTCTTGAAGAGAATGATAATTTTAACCTCTTATTTCACAAATATAATGAAAATTTCACTTGGTCATATGAGGACATGCCTATAATTGATCCTAACATTGTTGTCCATAATATCATCACTTACCTAGATGCAAAAACCCATACAACAAAAGAAAAAAAATCCCTTCTGATATTTATACCTTATGTCATAAATAAATCATCAAAGTTTTGAATGCTAAATTCATTAAACCTATGTATTACTTAGAATGGTTCTTAAACATTGTCCCTATTCATTAAAAATTAACCTTCGTTATTCACATATGCATCTTTTTTTGTAACCTAAACTTAGTATGTACAAAAGATAATTCTCCCTCACCATCAATAGATGCCATTGTCAATTCCACTACCAGTTAAAATTTTGTATCACTCATGGATAGTTTATTGAGATATAACCAAATTCATATAACCTCCAAAGATCAACATAAAATAACATCTACCATAGAATGGGTCACCTATTGTTATATCAAAATTCCTTTTGGTCTTAAATGTCGAATCTACCTATCAACATGTAATGACCCATATCCTTCATGATATTATTCAAAAAATATTCAAAACCTATGTGGATGATCTCATTGACAAATCTAAACTTTTTCAAACTCATCTTCATTATTTAGTTGTCATTTTTTATCGACTCATTAACTACAAATTTAGACTCAACCCATTTAAATGTGTGTTTTGTGTTACTTCTCATAATTTTTTAGGTTTTCTAGTCTCTTTCCATGACATTGATATTGATCTAGATAAAATCAATGTTGTTATCAACATGCTAATACTTCATTCCATTTAGTACATGCAAACATACCTTGGGAAACTTGGGATAATTCATCATTTTTTTATAGAAATGGATTACTGTATTTACTCTATTAATTCCATTCTCAAAGAGGGTGATGCTTAAGAATGGACATATTCATGCCAAAAATCAATTAATAGCATGAAATAACCCTTACTTCATCCTCCTAATATTTTCCCACCTTTAATTGATTATCTATTAATCCTATATACACCATCTACCCCTATATCATTTAAGGTAATTCACACCCAATAAGATGATACTAGTAGAGAATATGTTATTTATTATATCAGTCATGGTTTAATTGATTACAAAAAAATTATACAAAAGTAGCAAGTGATTGTTTAGTTATCTATTTCACACCTAAAAATATCTAGCATTATATGATCTATAAAACTAATTATGTTACTTTCTATTATGATCCAATTCATTATTTCTTTTCCAAAGCTTCCATACCTGGAGATAGATTCTACAAATGGATGGTCCTATTGATGGAATTTGACATCTGAATTAGTACATAAAAATATGTCAAAGGGAAGATCATCACAAATCAAACTCATGGATGCCTACCTACCACATACTAATCACCTTCAAGATACTCTTCATGATGAATATATCCTTTATATCAAATTTCTTAACTAAAAAATCTCACTCAAAGATTATTTCCATTATTTCACTGTAGATGTACAAACAAATAACCATGAAGAACTTGATCTTCCTCCTATCACTAAATCTAACTTAATCATTGAAAAAATACCATAATTTGAAATTTAATTTCATGAAGAAACATGGAAACTCCACTTTGATGGTGAAAAATTCCCTCAAGGAGCTAGGGTAGGTTGTATCTTAACAAACCCACATTGTAAAACCATACCTCTAGCATTTAGATTAACCTTTAATGTCACTAATAATATGGCTGAATATGAATCTTTGATATTAGGAATGTAAGTTGAAATCAATTTATACATACCATATTTACATGCTTTAGGTTATTTACAACTCATATGTTATCAAGTTAGTGGAGATTATCAATGTAAAAGTGAAAACTTTATCACATATCATCAAATTTCCACTACACTTACCAAAGAATTCACTCTTTCACCATCTAACCAATCCCATGATAAAAAATTACTATATCCAATTCTCTCACTTCATCCACATCTCTATTTCATTCCCATAACATGGTTTTTTTAGTGGTGAATATTCATGAATCTATGAATATTCCATTTCTTGAAGTCAACATTTGGTAATTTTTGTGGAGTGGCCGATAGGACAAGATTGCCTAAATTTTTGGGGTCAAAGTTAATTTTCAGGAGAGGTTCACCTAAATTTTAATATAAATTTCCTCATGTAATGTAATTCAATGATACCTCAAAATTCAATCTTGAGGAATTTACCATATACCATTGGGTGACTTTAGGAAATCTTTTGGTAGTTTGTATTTCAGGTCCTAGGAGGGCTTCAAGAATCAATAGTTTCTATTAGTTTATGCAATGATTTTTTAAATAATTTTTTAGTATTTTTTTTTATAATTTTTAGTAGGCTACAAGTGGAAACTGATAGGTAGTCTATGGGTGGATACCGATAGGCTTCTTATGGGTAGACACCGATAGGCTACCTATGATAGACATCAGTAGTCTATGGGTAAATGCTGATAGGATACCTATGAGAAGACACTATAAGACTATATATGAGAACATACCAATGGTCTATAAGCATCCACTTGTAGGTAGTTTATAAGTGTCCACCCACAGGTAGCCTACCAGCATCCACTAATAGTCTATGGGTAGATGTTGGTAGTTTGCAGGTGGATGCCTACATTATATGGATAGATGTTAGCTTATGCTTCACTTTCCATTATAAAATACAGACTGCCACACACAAATATTGTAAATTATAATATCACATGCATGCCTAGGCACCTTTTCATTAGTGAGAAATAATATATGTATTCTTCCCTTAACCTTTAATATTCACAGAGCCATGTGGTGAGCACATAACAATGGCATTTTTATACACAGTGTTGATGGCCACCCATACAATGCTGGCATTTATTGGCATGATGTAGAAAAGCACCAACACCACATATAAAAATGATAATACATGTTGTGGATGAATGCTAATTAATGAAGTGGATGAGTGCTAGCACGATGATATGGCATTTGGTGTTTGTCATCATGTCACTAGAATCCATCTATATATTGTCAACATCTACCCACATCATGCTAGCATTTGTATTAAATATATCATCACTTGTTTGAATCACAATTACACTCACCTACGTGCCACCATCATTTATTTATATCATTATAGTGTTTGAATTTGCCTATGATATAATAGCATTTGCTTGCACCATGTCATTGTTCATCTATGAGGGTTAGATAAACCTAGAAAGCCTTGTGAGATTTTTCATGTGGCATCACATTCTTGTGAAATGATACACCTTCTAAACTAATTCACCACCATTGAAAATCTGATTCACCTTGATACCTCCACATATTTTTTTATATAGCTCACTAAAATGAACCCTACCTCATCAAGTTCTTCATGATTCATAATTCCATATTAAAATGAGAAATCCATTTTCTTATCTACAAAATAAAAATGATTCTCTAATTTATCACATAGAAGCTGTCACTATTCGACATAGCTCATGGTACAAAAACATCATCCAATTCATTGAGCATCATACTTACCCTCCAGAAGTAGATTTTCATGAAAATATGTGTATTCATAAAAAAATACAAATATGTACTTTGATACAACACCTTTTATTATTTTAATGTAGATGGGAGCATACTACATTATGTAATACCAAAATAAGTTATTAATCTCCTTGAAAAAGCACATGGGGCATCTATGGTGGTCACTATAACAACATGACATAACCTAAAAATGCATATGCATGGGTTAATTTTGGCCTACTCTTGATAAAAATGCCATTACTTTTGTTAAATAGTGTAATCCTTGTCATATTCATGGTGATCTCATCCACTCTCCTCCAACTAAACTAAAAATCTTGGATTCTCTTTGGCCATTCTAAATGTGGGAATTAGATGTCACTAGATAATTACCTAGATCATAGATGGCCATGTATTTATTATCATGGCCACTGAATATTTTAACAAGTGGGTATAAGCCATGCCTCTTGTTAATGTTATTAATATTAAAATTTCTAAATTTATTCTCAATCAAATCATTTGTCATTTTGGAGTTCCTCATACCATCATTTCTGACAATGGTGGCAATTTCAAAAACAAAGATATGAAATAGTTATGTGCAAAATTCAAAACTACACATAAATTTTTAACACCTTATCATCTTGAATGTAATGGCCAAGTAGCAGCCACCAATAAAATTCTTAATAAAATATTTTAAAAGATTATTATAAAATTTTGTACTAATTTTCACTTACAACTTTATCTTGTACTCTAGGCTTATCACACTAGCATACGTGCTACTATTAGGACAATGCCATTTTAATTAGTAAATGGGTTTGAATAAATTTTACCTCTAGAAGTTAAACTAACTTCCTTACATATTTATCTTCATGGTATTATTCCTAATGAGGTCATACATGAATCTCACCTCCATTATTTATATTTTTTTATGAGTGACATATGGCCACCTTATAATGTAACTGTCAATATAAAGCTCGCATCGCTAAACAACAAATAAAAAATCAATGTTTGAACTTTCACTACTGGTGATCTAGTCCTCAAACTAGATTATACACATGACAAAGAAGGCAATTATACCCAAAAAATGGTGGGGTCCTTACCTTATCAAATACATCCATGGTCCTAATACTTATAGATTACAAACTAATGAAAGACATGTTTTGAAATAACCCACTAATGCTCAATTTTTAAAGATATATTATGATTAAATATTTAATATTTCTCACATACTTCCATATAATATAAATAATAACACTTATTTCATATTTCCTACAAATATTTCCAATGTAAAACATTACATTAATCTCATTAGCCTTAGTTCCTATCATTGGTCTTTTAGTCTATATTTATTATTTTCATGTAGTTCATGAGTTGCAACATAAGACTCTGGATAAGACCCGACCATCCTCATGAATATATTTTATTTCCTAGTTAAATATTAATGTCTTTTTTTAATTATTAATCTGTCATTTTATAAACTCATTTTCATTTATTTGTTTTATCTCTTTTATGATTTATAATGTAATACCTCAAATAGGACCAAGCCTTCCTCACAATTTTTTTCAGTTTCTTAAAAAAAATTTAAAATGAGCATTTTCATTGAAAAATAAGGCAATGGTTAAGGATTGTGACTTCATACTCTCAAAATCATTTCATTTATCTTGTGGTAACAACTTTAACCAAACTATTTCTTTATGTTTCCCTACACTTACACTATTTTTTATGATATGGAGTCATGCTTACCTGTCATTGTATCCTTTCACATTTTCACATTTTTTATGATTTGAGGAAACTCAATCACTCCATGTTCAATCTCATTTTTCCTAAAGTTCATTCCACTTTGAGCACACCATGGTTGGTTTTAGGATAGCATTCTTATTTAACATGCAAGTACAAGAGTCTTAAAAATTATGATCTCTAAGTTATTTTCCTTAGTTATAAATCTAATTTTTCTAATAATAGTCATTTTTAACACCCATGTTTGGTTTATAAATATGTATGGAGGAGGAATATAACAATCCATCAAAAATTTAAAAGCCAAATCATTTAAAAATAAAAGGAAATGATAAAATGACATCTATAAAATAAAAATTCAAAATCACACAAAAATGATTGATTATCAATCACATTTCCTATTATATTTAAAGCTAAAACTCCACAATTTGCCTCATCATAAAGCTAAAGTCCTTTGGGGTGCAATAGGTTAGTAGACTAGGATATGAAGTTTCAAAACTATCTATAGTTCTACCTAATTTCTCATATAAGTACCTAATATTCATAGAAAAACTGATAGCTCTATAATGCATCCTAAGGAATGGAGAACATGTTGTGGTAAGGTAGGTCCATTTTATTTTTCATGCATATAGCCTTCATGAGATGATATTTATACTTCACTAGATAAATCAAAATTGTGTGGATAAGGCAATTTTTCTAGAGTCCTTAATGTCAAAATTATTTTTATTTTGTTAACCTAATTTTAGTGTCTTATTTCTGATAAAGATATTCTACATGGGTAGCACCTACATTTCCCCCATTTCCCATTTCATATTTCTCCCTTGATAGGCAATTTTGTTTCTAAATCTATTTCCCAACTTTAATTTTCCTTATTCTGCAAATATTTTCAGATAGACTCATAATATGTTTGTTTTGGTTTAATCCATATTAATAAAAAAATATGCATCTTTGAGTGACAGGTAGATGTAGGATAATGGGGGACAAGGGGGGTGGGGGTAGGTGGGTATAAAGTGACACTTTTTTCTTAAAATAATAATAGTTGAACTTGGAGAGAATGTTATAGATGCTTAGAAAAAGAATTTAACAATGACATAAGAACATGAATTGTAGAATTTTGAATGTAGTTTCTAAATTCATATATTTTTTTCAATACCCAGATGATAAAAGTGTGTGAAATAGATGTATTTATGATAATAGGTTGGTAATTTTTAATGAAAAGATGAGGAAATTGCATGTATACGAACACAATTTTTTTGAGTAAACGAATGAATTTCTATATGAAACTTTATATAAGTAGTAAAATTTGTTTAATCAGATGTGTGGGTAAAGATGGAAAAGTCTTATAAATTTATTTAAAATCAAATTTTTGGGTTCATGATAGGGTTTGGACTAGGTTCAGGACCATCTAAGCCTAAAACCAAAGCAATTATAGAGGGAAAGTGACAAATAAAATTTTTAAAATTATAAAGGGTGTACGCCTTTTGTAAACCAATTAATTTCACCCTCTTTGTTATTTTTTCCCATTTTTTTCATGGATCAAAAAGGGTGTGCATGATTTCAAAAGCACATACACCCTTTGTGATTCACAAATTTCTCTTAGATTTCCCATGAAATTTTCTCATTTGTTTTGCTTTTTACAAAATATAAGCTATTTTTTCTGTTGTAACTATGCAAATTTGGTAAATTCTCCATTCACTTTGTTTGAATCACTAAAAATTATTCAAATTTAAATCTAAAATTGGATTATTTTGGTAAAGATAAATAATGGGGTCAAGAATTCATCACAAAAGACCAATCAAAAAGCTAACAAAAGAATAAATTGAAGAGAAGAGATAAAAAGAAAGAAAAATACAAGCAAATAGGAGAGCATCCATAAGGGCTTCTACCCAAAGAGAAGGTGCTTCCTCCACACTAGGTAATATTTCAAATAAAAATAACATGTACAATTCTATAGAATTTAGTTTAGATATATCTTCAAATGATATAAAATAACTAAATCAATCTTTGTTGAATGATGAAATTAAAAATTTATAGCATGTAAGTAATGAATTTGTAATGAGTGATGAAATATATGCACAAACACAATATAATGAAACATCTATTCATAATGAAGTTTTTGAGTATGATGATAATCAACATCAGATAATGACCCCAAATCATGTGTTTCCTAATGAAAAGGATTTCAATTCGCCTATTGGGTATAATGTAGATAGTCAACCCTCTATTATCCCTATTATGGTTGAAGTGGTAACACCACCTAATTTAATACAAAATATGTTGAGATATTATCATTAATGTCAAAGGTTTTGATATTAATTAAATAATATGGTCATTTATGTCAAGAAATTTCTATTCGAAACTATACACTACATCAATTTAGCTATAGACTGTATCAGGTTTACTATGGATTGTATTAAGTTTACTATGGGTTGCATTAGGTTAGATATAGATTGCATCATGTTAGCTTTGGACTGAATCAAGTTAGTTATAGACTACATTAAGTTTTCTATAGACTACATAAAGTTTGTTATATACTGTATTAGATTTGATACATACTACATTAGGCTTGTTATGGACTGCATCAGGGGTTTTATGGACTACATTAGATATGCTACAAACTACATCAAGGCTACTATAGACACCATCAAGCTGACATTAAATATATTTTAATGATTTTTTGGTTTATTTCAGCTTCATTTCACTCATGGCAACCTATATGAGTGAGATTTTATATAATCTAGGGTAAGTGCAAAAAATTGGGGGACAAAAAAGGGCCTCCCTGTGGACATGATTTTTTTGAAATATCATAAATTTGAACTTCTATAGATAATTTGAGATGGCTACACTCAAAATTTAAAGATGGTATAAAAACTTGAATTGTAGTATTTTGGGTCTAGTTTCCAAAAAATATTTTTTTTGGAAAAATGGTAAAGTATAAATAGGTCAAACATATAAAATTTGAAGAGGACATCCTATTTTTTAAGAAAACATAGTAGATAGATGGTTATGCGGCCCACCCTTTTTTGAGCATCATTAAATATTGTTTGAAACCATTCAGTGAATATTTATATAAGATCTTCCAGTGTGTTATGAATTTTTTTATATTTTTTCAATGAATATAGTTTTTTATTAATTTTTCAATTAAGTAGATCCTGAAAATTGATTAAAAAATGGTTTTTTTTTAATGTGTGTAGAAGTAAGCCTAGTTTGTTACCATATAATTTTTTTTGCACTTGGATCAACACAAAAAAAATTACAAAAACATGAATAGGCATGTATAAGTGTGGAATGTAGTGGCCTAAAAAAGGTGTAGTTAGAAATAAATATAGTTTAAACCCTTAAAATATCCTAAAAATTATAAAAATCATATATTTGGAAAGATGACAATGTGCTCATCATGATAGTAGTAATTTTATGAATTTTACTGTTAAAATCCATAGTGTATTTGGTGATTGAATTTTAAATTTGTTGGTTTTTATCAAAACTCTTAGTCTCAGCTATAAATGCATAGTCACAAGTTTTTGGCTTAGAAATCCAAGTCATTTTTGAGCTTAAAGGCTCAGTCTTGAATTCAAATTTAAATATTGCATACACATTATATAACACATATGCGTTGTTTTGTAATAAGACCAAAAACATCTCTATAAACATGTGGGAGTTGCACATGAAGGCAAATTTAGCCAGAAGCTTATATTTACCACCATAAATGTTAAGTATAAGTTTAGATTTATATAAATGTAAACTTATACTTTAAATTTATTTTAGTAAATATAATAAATTAGGGTAACTTAACATCTGATAGAGTTGGTCTCACAACTTCATGCCTTACGATGTGTAAAATAATTTTTTCAAAATCTAATTTGGTCAGTACTTAAGCATTTTCAGGGTCTAAGTATTAAACCTAGGGATTTTAGGACATAATTTTTTGCAATTGATGTCCATTTTTGGTAAACATATAATCATTTTTTAGGTTTTTTTTCCTTCCAAATTATTTCTCAGCATTTATAAGGGTCTTAGGTTTGTCAAAATTGATGTTTTCAAACCACTCACTTTGAAATTGATGAAAAGTGGTGTGATTAGGGTAGCATACATCACATTGATGACCTGCATACATTAAATGATCATTTTGTGTTAATTTCACTTTTTCATCATCTCTCCCTCATCCCCAATCACTTTTTACTCATGACTCATCACCCATAATCACTCTCTCATCATTATTCATTATCCCTAATCACTCCCTCATTGACCCTCATTGTCCGTAGTCATTTATAATCACTCCCTCATCAACCCTCACTATCCCTCATCATCCATAATCATTAACTCCTCATCCATTATCATCCTTCATCACTCCCTCATTAATTTTTTGGCTATATTTAGACCACATACCAAGCATGTGCCCAATAGATAATAGTCAAGATGCAAAGAAAGAGATAGAATTCATGATTGATCAATGATCAAAATGGTCTGAACTAGCTCTAGATAGAATGAGTGGAATGGAGAAATAATGAAGCTCATAAGATTTTGAAGTACTTTAGATTAACTTAAAGAGTAATTCATCAGATTTATAAAGACTATTACAAAACTATAGAGACCCTATAGAGTACTCAAGATAAGCATGGAAGCATGTGGAATTCATCTGGTTCACTCATTCTATCAAGAGCTTGTCCATACATTTAGTTCTGATGGAAAAAAAGTTGAATAGGCATTTTCATGATGCTATATCTCACACATGTGGTAGTCTCAAGAAGAAAAAATCATATGGGTCTATTCATTTTTAAGACTAATTCATATGCACCAATTTTTAGCTTATGTGATGAAGTGAAAAATAATATATGCATGGTAAAATTTGGATCCCAACATAAAAGTCACTAAGTTCCATACTTAGCCATTTTAGCCCAAACCATCATCGAAGATGTTATACAAGGTCACACTGTTGGGGATCAACCAACAATGTTGATTACACTATGAAAGCAATTAATGTGGAATTAAACCAGAAAGATAAGTAACTGGAATCAAAAATACAGCAAGAAGAAGAGATACAAGAAACCACCCTGAAAACTTGTATTAAACTCTTTACAGAAGGAATAAAATTGAAGAAACTTCTTTTCTTCCACACCTCTCTCAGATGTACAGATCTCTCTCTCTCAAGTACAATCATAATTCACACCTTGAATTGTCTATCTTACAAATATCTTGTATTGTTCTTGTCCAATAAGCTATGAAGATCTAATCCTCTATATAAAATTAGGAAACATGAGCATGCATTTACAACCAATAGTTATGCCTCTTAAACAAGGGCTCTAAAATAGTCTTACTAATAATAGAGATGCGGACTTAAGACTATGACTTAATCTTATCATGCAAACAATCTGTTCTATCCATGGAAATAGCTTTATGGACACACAGGTAACTGACATCAGTTCCTACCTGCTTGCACTTGACCGACGTTGGCTGATTTTTGTCGATGCCGACATTTCCTAAATTGCTCCTGATCGACGTCAGTCACTCCTGACTGACGCTGGTGACTATGTAAACCTACAACTTCTTCAATCCACTCACTTGGTGAAGCTCTTAGCTCCACACCTTAACAATCTCCCACTTGTAGATAAACAACTGCACCAGTACCTGTACATCAACATCTTCTAGCTCCTCCATCTTCAACTCAATCATGAAGACCAACAAAAGTTAAATGAAGATTCAACTTCTCTTTTGTAACCGGCTTGGTTAATATATCCACAGGATTCTTATCTATATGGATCTTCTCCAGCTTCAACTCACCATCCTCCAATACCTATCTTATGAAGTGGTACCTAAGCTGTATATGCTTTGTTCTTGAATGAAAGGCTGAATTCTTAGCCAAATGAATGGCACTCTGACTATCACTGTATAGTCTGCAACTCTCTTACTCCTTTCCAAGCTCTTCCATGAACCGTGTCATCCATATCATCTCTTTGCTAGCCTTTATGACTACAATATACTCTGCTTCTATAGTTGACAAGGCAAAAACCTTCTACAACTTTGATATCCAGCTAACCGCCATTCCACCAACAGTGAAAACATAACCTATGGTGCTTCTCCTACCATCCAAATCACCTGCCATATTTGAATCTACATAACCATGTAGAGAAGTATCTAAACCTCCATAGCACAAATTCCTACTGCCGGTCCCTCTCAAATATCTAAGGATCCACTAAACTGCTTTCCAGTGCTCCTTCCCTGGATTGGCCATATACTTACTTACAACTCCCACTGCTTGGGCAATATCTAGTCTAGTACACACCATTGCATACATTAAACTCCCTACTATGGAAGAATATGGAACTTTACTCATATACTCTACCTCATCATGTGAATTAGGACATTGTTCTTTACTCAATTAAAAATGTCCAGCCAAAGGTGTGCTTACCGGTTTTGCATCCTGCATATTGAACCGTTTCAACACCTTGTTCACATAATCCTCTTGAGACAAAATCAACCTGTGATTTTTCCTGTCTCTCTTAATGCTCATGCCAAGGATTTTATTTTCTACTCCCAAATCTTTCATGGCAAATGTGTGAGCTAATTTCACCTTAAGCTCAGAGATATCCTGCATATGTGATCCTGCAACCAGCATATCATCTACATACAACAACAAGAAAATATATCTACCATTATCCAATCTCTTAAAATACACACAATGGTCAGATTGACACCTACTGTAGCCATGCTCAGTCATAAACCTATCAAATTTCAAATACCACTGTTTAGGAGCTTGCTTGAGGCCATACAAGCTTTTCTTCAATCTACACACTAGCTTCTCCTTACCTTTGACCTCAAATCCTTCTGGCTGATCCATATATATTTCCTCATCCAAATCTCTATGAAGAAACATTGTCTTAACATCAAGCTGCTCAAGATGCAAATCCTCAATATCAACTAAAGACAATACAACCCGTATAGAAGTCATTTTAACAACAAGAGAAAAAATCTCACCAAAATCAATACCTGGCTTTTGTGCAAATCCTTTCACTACCAACCTGGCCTTATATCTCATCTGTCCATTCTCACCTTCCTTCAACCTATAGATCCATCTATTCTTTAGTGTCTTCTTACCTGTTGGCAACTCAACCAAATCCCATGTTTGGTTCTCTCTCAAGGAATCAATCTCCTCATTCATGCCTAGCTTCCACTGATTCTTGGATTCCACCTGTATTACTTCATCAAAACTCTCTGGTTCTCCACCATCAGTTAGCAATAAATAGAATAATGAAGGGGAATATCAAATTGGAGGTTTACTTACCCTTTCTGACCTCTTGATGGGCATTTGAGACTCATTCACAACACGTTGTCTGCCCAAATTCTCTAACAGTGACTGACCTTGGTCACTTCTAGGCATGTTACTGGCCGACATCAGTTCTTCTTGATTGATGTCAGTTTCCTTCTACACTATCCACTGACTGACATCGGTGATCCTACCAACGCCAGTGATTACATACTCAGCATCCTCCTTGTTTGCATTTGGGTGAAGCTTTTAGCTCCACACCCTAACAATCTCCCACTTGGAGATAAATAGTTGCACCCATACCTATACCAATACTTTGTCTATTCTGCATCCTAGCTTGTATCCCTCTCCAAGCTCCCACTTGAAGACAACCCACCACACACCTTGTGGTGCTACACCTATGTCTAAATTTCTCCATTCTTCTACCTTGCTATACTCCCACTCAAACAACAACCCCTGTGAGTAACTTGTAATCAATAACACTTAACAAATCTGAACCACTTGTTAGTCAAGCTCGCTCTGAGAACATCCAACCTCGCTTTGATACCATTTGATAGGACCAAAGTTTCCCAAAGCTTTGACATAACTTGTCATATTTAAGAGCACACATGATTACCAATGTATAAGCAACTTAAACATGCATAAATACCTAGAAGAACAAATAACTATCAATGAGAAATAACACAGAATATGAGAGGCAACACACAATGGTATTCAACTCATTACAAAGGAAATTACAATAAAGAGATCACACTCTTCTTCCACTTCTACAAGGCCTTCCACACCTCAAGGGCTCCCAATAATCTTCCCTCTAGATTAATCTTCTCTCAATAGGTCACAACACACAACTAACACAAGCTATTATTCACCTCATTGTACACCTGTACAATCGAGTACGAACTGGTGCTCCAAGTAGATCTCACCATGATCTTGCTCCTTGATGTATTGTTGTCACCTTGGATCTATCTCCCCCACCGATCTCCTTTCTGACCCTTGCATATACACACCCCTGCAGACCAACCTGATCTTACTTATCACATGTAGATCTCCACCATGATCTTGCAACACCCTGGATATCAAACCTGGTCTTACATACATGAAGAATCCTATTTGATTCTACCATGGGAAGAACTCTCCCAATTTTACAACTTTACAATACAGCCCATGAGTCTATTATATAGATCTCATGCATACAATAATTAGACAAGCGGCTCAAAGACTCGAACTAGTCTTTAACATGCAAACAACCCATTCACTTAATTTACTATCCATCAATAGTAGTTCTAGAACCGCAAAGGTGACCGACATTGGTCCCTATCTGACTAGAGCAGACTGACATCAGTCGACTACTGCCGAGGTCAGTTTCCTTTTGCACTATCCACTTATCGACGTCAGTGATCTTGCCGATGCCGGTGACTGCATATTCATCCTCCTCCTTCCTGTTTTCATTCGGGTGAATATTTTAGCTCCACACCCTAACAATCTCCCACTTAGAGATAAACAGCTACACCCATACCTATACCAGTACTTTGTCTATTCTACATCCTGGCTTGTATCCCTCTCCAAGCTCCCACTTGAAGACAACCCACCACACACCCTGTGGTGCTACACCTGTGTCTAAATTTATCCATTCTTCTACCTTGCTATACTCCCACTCAAACAATAATCCCTATGAGTAACCTGTAATCAACAACACTTAATAGATCTGAACCACCTGTTAGTCAAGCTCACTTTGAGAACGTCCAACCTCGCTCTGAGAACGTCCAACAGGACCAAAGTTTCCCAAAGCTCTGACACAAATTGTCAGATTTAAGAGCACACATGATTACCAATGTATAAGCAACTTAAACATGTAGAAATACCCAGAAGAACAAATAACTATCAATGAGAAATAACACAGAATATGAGAGGCAACACACAATTGTATTCAACTCATTACAAAGGAAATTACAATAAAGAGATCACACTCTTCTTCCACCTCTACAAGGCCTTCCACACCTCAAGGGTTCCCAGTAATCTTCCCTCCAGAGAAATATTCTCTCAATAGGTCACAACACACAGCTAACACAAGCTGTTGTTCACCTCATTAAACAAAACAATCATGGAGCGTGCAAGGTGTATGAGATTGAATGATGGTTTGCCCTTAGAGTTTTGGGTAGAAGCTATGGATACTGCAGTGTACCTGATTAATAGAGGACCCTCTACAACTCTAGATGGTGGAATTCTAGAAGAGGCATGGACAGGTAAAAAGGTAAATCTCTCATATCTCAAATTTTTTGGTTGTGAAGCCTTTGTGCATGTTGATAAGGAAAATAGAAAGAAGCTGGATGCTAAGTCTATGAGGTGCACATTTATTGGCTATGGATCTAATGATTTCGGATTCAGGTTTTGGAATCTACGAAATAACAAGATAATTAGGAGCCGTGATGTTGTTTTTAATGAAAAAGTGATGTATAGTGATCAACTCAAGAAGCTGAATCAATCTAGGTAGAGCAATGGAGAATTAGACGAGGTGACGGTCCAAAATGAGCTCGCAGGAAAAATTAATCACAGACAGGAAAACATAGAGATCGATGTCGGTCAGGCAGGAACCGACGTCGGTAATACAAGAACCGATGTCGGTCACACAGTGACCGATGTCAGCCAGGAAGGAACTGACGTCGATCAAGAAAATTTGGATCCCAATGCATGGGAAAATTTGGATCCCAACATAAAAGTCACTAAGTTCCATACTTAGCCATTTTAGCCCAAACCATCATCGAAGATGTTATACAAGGTCACACATACCATTCAAATTTAAAATTTTACAAAATCTCTCAAAATATTGAATAGCTAGTAGATCAAAAGGGTTTATTCCTTTTGTTGTTAAGTCCATTCTCTACAAATTTGGTGTCCCATTGATCTTTGTGTTTCAAATTATATAATTACATAGATTGGTCAAAAAATGGAAAACATTTGCATGAACATCATTTTTAAGACCCATAAAGTGATCGTTTGGATCCAAAATCCTTGGAGGGAACCTTAGAAAAAATGTGTGGTTGACAAGTGTCAAACATGTGGGAGCTCAATCCATTCAAATAGTCAATAAATCCCAAGGACTAATGAAATGCTGAGATCAAGGTAGTGGGTCCCAAAAATCCACCATCCATATTTAATAGAATCTCAAAATCCAATAAAGTGAAATAGAGTCAAGGGTTAATTATTTAAGGTAGTTTTGATAGCCAATAGTAAAAGGACAAGTTAGGACATTCAACAAAAGTTGGTAAAATAATATGGAACTGAGTTGGTAGAAGAAGCAAAGAAAAAGAACTCGATGAAGACTCAATTTGGGTTAGAATGTATTAATTTAGGTCTACATAGGTAAAATAGGTCTTTTAGACCTAATATATACCAAAGGGGTGGTGACTTATTGCCAAAAGAAGGACCTAACATTGAACATAGTACCATCTATATTGATTATAGTAAAACCAATATCCTTATATTGGTTTTCATTTATATTTTAGATAGGTCCAATTTTCTAAGTATGGAATAGGTATGTACTTTCAATAGAAAGATGTTTAGTCTTTCAACATGATCTCATATCTGACAAATTGCCATTAAAATAGAATTAAAGCATGGCTCAATCAGATACATTGATATGAAGATTTTGTCCTTATAATGAAATCTAGTGGAAGATCCAAAGTAATAGGACCTAAGGAATTAGGAAGAAGTTGGATCATTCATTTCAACAAGATCAAGACTTGCCAATTTCTACAAACTCTTGTCTTCTAGTGCAACTTATTCAACCAATGGAATGATTCAGAGGCTTTTTAGGCAAATCAAAAATATCTTGCTTATAATAACTTGTTCTAATTTGACCAAAATCTTGGTGAAATATCACTTGAAGTTGATAACTCATTGATTATCATGAACAATGTGTTCCCCCTTCTCTCTCTCTTCCCCTTATCCTATATGATCCTTTCATTTCCACTTGGTAAGGGTTTATCATATTTTAGAATTTTTATCTTTTTGAGAAATGAGACATTCCTTGAGATACGACAAAGTATGTTCAACTTGATTAGGCTTGAACCTTTTAATAATTTTTAAGAACTACCTCTTAATGCAATAAAGATCTTTCTTTGCAAATCTCTTGCCTTGGATTTATGTCTATTGAGTTGTGCACTATGGAATTGTGTGAAGGATAATCTTCCTCATCCATGGTCCTTCTTTTTGACCTTGTTTAGAGGGTTTGAAATATTGTTTATATGTCTAGATTAGTGTTCTACTATGAACCTCTTCTATGAAATACTTATGAAAACTTCCTTGATCTTGAGGTTATGTGAGCTAGTATTATCTTTAGCAAATATATTGTGGGTTTCAAGCTTATGGGAATTTCCCTTTCAAATTTGGTGCATCACTTGGTTAACTTTCATAGGATCCCTTATCCCCTTTTTAACCCTTTTCCCTATGAATCGTTAGGATTAGTATTATTTTAGGTGAGCACCAAGAGGATGTCAACATTCTCCAAAGGTTCAATCCCATTATAGGATACCCATAGCTTGGGCTTCTCCCAATATTATAGCTTAGTTGGAAAGAGACTAAAAAAACCTCTCCAAGGGTGTAAATTAAGCTTATAAATTTTTTTGGCATGCTTGATGGGACTTAGGTCCAAAGAAGTGAAAGAATTTTTGGTGTTTCTCTTTTACATATCAACCTTTGGAGGCATTTTAGTAAATATCAATGGTGACTCTGAGCATCTATCAGCTAGTTACGCAGTCTTACTAAGTGTCTAATCATCATAATTTGGTATGTATAATTAATCATCTTTTGATTAATATGCTTATTCTCTACCTCCACATCATACTTATTAAACAAATATTTTTCATGGTTTCACCCCAAGTGGCCCTTAAATATCCTAGAAACCTTGTCATAACACTTTCCCTTCTCTTCCCCCTATACTCTTTCCCACTCAATAATATGAAGCCATCCCATCATGGATCTTTTATAAAACCTTTGACCCTGGATATGTTTTTTCCCTCACTTTTAATGCCACCCTCTCTTATAACCATCCAAAAGGAAGCAAAAGTATCTATTCCATACTCATTTCCATCATGGAAATCAATCTAGAAAGGCATAAAAAAGGAGGCATTAGTTGAAGTAGTCTAAGAGCCAATCCTGGTAGAAGAATGATTACCTATGTAAGAAATAACCATAACTCAACTTGATGAGCTTGTTGTACAAGAGTTACAAGACTCTCTCTCTCTCTCTCTCTCTCTCTCTCTCTCTCTCTCTCTCTCTCTCTCTCTCTCTCTCTCTCTCTCTCTCTCTCTCTCCTTAGTTCAAAAACCACTTAAAATAGCATTCAAAAAACCTAGATGGAGGGATGCCCTCCTAAATTGAAACCAATGTGAACTTCTTCACCCTCCCATTGTATCCCTTATAAGAGAGGATCCTATTCTAAAAAGGATAGAGGATGAGATTGAACTCATAGGTGAACTTGAATAAAATAATGCAAGTGTCTATTATGAGAAGATCATGATAGGTATCCCAATTCATAGGGAAGAGCATTTTTTAGATTTTATGTTGTAGGAGCCTAATTAAAAGCAAGAAGACAACCTTCATGAACCTATTATGTAGGTCAAGGTAGCTCAAGAAATTTAGAAGATCAATAGCAACATTTATGCTCATATTTCTTGAGTGAAATAGAGTAGTTTAATGTTACAAACTTGCTTGGAGAGGATAATCCTCAAGCTAAACATGGGGCATACCTTGAATGGACTATTGAAGGTCTATTCTACATAGATGAAGAAGAATATCAAGACTAAGTGTTTGGAGTTGGTCCACTTCAAGATGAGGTGTTAGTTGAGGACAACCCTACTATAATGGAGCTAAAGGAAAGCATATCTAACCTTGAGCAGTACAAATGTGATGTTCTAAACCATGAATGGTCAAATCAACCCTCATTTATAGTTGAATAATAAGATGAAATCTTGAGTGAGGTTGATGAAATGGACATATCAAGTGATCAAGCGATTCAATTTGATGAGTATACTAGTGAAGAGCTTGAAGAGTTATGGCAGCAGTTTAATGCCATAACTAAAGAATTTTAATAGGTTGAGGGACATGTCCTTCTTCCAAAAAATATGAATATCAGGCTCTAAGCATGAATAATCTTTGTTTACATAAGGACAAGATGAAATAACATGGTATTTTTGAACCACCAATTGAACCAAGTACAGTTTCCCCCAAGAGCCCAAATGAAGCCTTCATGCAAGGCCTTCTTAAGAGTGGAGAGAAACATCAAGCAAGTGCTCCTATAGTCTAACATGAACCAAGTTTAGAAAGTTTGGACTAGTATGTCTACATTTGAGACATGTTCATTCCAATCCATCCACTGTGGAGCACATCAACATGACTGGCCATCAATCTTCTTGATCCACCAATTTTAATACCTTAAAAGCAAGGTATTTTCCATCCTAATTTGTTATAAATGGATGACACTAGAGGTTTCCATTTTGATCCAAGAGGACTAGTTTTGAAAAGTCTTGTAACATGTTAGGTTATATTTCATGAGTTTTTTTAAGTGTCCTTATGCACATTTGTTTAGTAGGTTAGTTTTTTTTCTTTCCTGAATTTTAATACATGCATTTGATTTTGTTGTTTTGTTTTGGTCTTTGTTGTTTCAAGAGGAAGTTATAGAAAGAGGTAGCCTTATAGCATCTTCATGACCAACTGAGTTGTAGAGAGATGACTCCATGCCTAATGGATTAGATGAGATAAAAGAAACTGGGTTCTCGAGCATAATAGGCATGCTTCCCTATGAGTCATTAGAAATGTTGGCCATATTTGGCCCACATACCAAGCATGTACCTAGTATCTAATGGTCTTGATGTAGAGAAATAGGTAGAGTTCTTGATTGATTGATGATCAAAATCATTTAAACTAGATCTAGATGGAATGAGTAGAATGGAGAAATCATGAAGCTCATAATATTTTGAATCACTTTAGATTCACTTAAATTGTAATTCATCAAATTTCAAAAGACTAGTTCAGAACTGCAGAGACTCTATGGAGTGCTCAAGATAAGCATGGGAGCATGTGGAATTCTTCTAGACCACTAATTCCATCTATATCTTGATGAGAAATTTAGTTTTATTGGTAGAAAAATTAAGTATGAAATTTCATGATGCTAGATATCACATGTGTGGTACTCTCAAGAAGAAATAATCATATGAGTTTGTTCATTTTTTAGCCTAGTTTATATGCACCAAGTTACAAACTATGTAATGAAGTGTAGAAGAATATATGCATGGGAAAATTTAGATCCCAATGCATAATTCACTAAGTTCCATACTTAGCCATTTTAACCCAGACTGTCATTGAAGATGTCATGCAAGATCACACAGACCAGTCAAATTTAATTTTTTACAAAAGTACTCAAAAATATCAAATGGCCAATAGATAAAAAGGGTTTGTTCCTTTCAATGTTAAGTCCATTCTCTACAAATTTTTTGTCCTCGTGATATTTTTGCTTCAAGTTATAAAATTGCAAAGATTTGTCAAAAAATGGTAGATGTCTACATGAATGTCATTTTTAAGACCCATAAAGTGGTTGTTTGAATCCAAAATCCTTGGTGGGAACCTGAGAAGAAATGTGTAGCTGATAAGTGTCAAACATGTGGGAGATTGATCCAATCAAATACTCAATAAATCATAGTGACCAATGAAAAGTCAAGATTGAGGTAGTGGGTCCTAAAGATCTACTATCCACATTTAATTAGATTTCAAAATCTGACAGAGTGAAATAGAGTCAAGGGTCAATGATCTAAAGTAGTTTTGATAGCCAATAGCAAAGGCATGAGTTGAGACATTTGAGGAAAGTCAATAAATCAATATGGATTCAAATTAGTGGGATAAGCAAAGAAAAAGATCTCAATCCAGACTCAAGTTGGGCCATAATGTATTAAGTTAGGTTTTTAGAGGTAAAATAGGTCTTTTAGACCTAATATGTACCAAAGGGTAACCAAATTGTTGACAAAAGAGGGACCTAACATTTAACAGAGTGTCATTTATATTTAATATAGTAAAACCAATATCTTTAGATTGGTTTTCATGTATAATTAAGTTGGGTTTAGTTTTCTAAGTATGGATCAGGTATGTACTTTCAAAAGAAAGACATTTAGTCTTTCAACATGATCTCAAATCTGAAAAACCACCATTTAGATAGACTTAAAGTGTGGCTCAGTTAGATAAATTGATATGAATATTTTATCCTCATAATGGAATCTAGTGGAATATCCAAACCAATAGGACTTGGGGAATTGGGAAGCATTTGGAGAATTTATTTCAGCAAGATTAAAACTTACCACCTTTGGAAAACTATTATCTTATAGTGCATCTTATTCAACCAATGGAATGATTTAGAGGATTTTTAAGCAAATTAAAAATATCTTGCTTATAATAACTTGTTCTGATTAGAACAAAATCTTGGTGAAATATCTCTTAAAGCTAATTTCTCATTGATTATCATGAACAAAGTTTTCCCCTTCTCTCTCTTCCCCTTCTCCTATATTATCCTTTTCTTTCCACTTGGTAAGGGGTTCTCAAATTTTAGAATTTTTATCTTTCTAAGAGATGGGATATTCCTTGATATACTATAAAGTATGTTCAACTTGACTAGGCTTGACCCTATCAAAAATTTGTAAGAACTGCCTCTTGATGCAATAAATGACTTTATTTTCCTATCTCTTGCCTTGTATTTGTGTCTATTGAGTTGTGAACTATGGAATTATGTGAAGGAGAATATTCTTCATCCATGGTCCTTCTTTCTGACTTTGTTTAGAGAGGTTTCAATGTTATTTTTATGTCTATATTAGTGTTATACTTTGAACCTATTCTATGAAATACTTATGCAAACTTGCTTGATCTTGAGGTTGTGTGAGTTAGTATTGTCTTTATCAGATCCGGTGTGGGTTCAAGCTTATGGGAGTCTCCCTTTTAAATTTGGTGCATCACTTGGTTAAATTTATTAAGAACCTTTATCCACTTTATAACCATTTTACATATGAATCATTAGGGTAGGTATTAGTTTAGTTGAGCATCAAGAGGAAGTCAGCCTTCTCTAGAGTTTTAACCCCATTATATGATACCCAAAGCCTAGGGTTATCCCAATATTATAGCTTAGTTGGAGAGAGCCTAAAAAACCCTCTCTAAGGGTGAAAATTAAGCCTATAACATGACCTTCACCATCCCTCATCATATTTAATCACTCACTCATCATCCCTAATCACTTCATCATTGGTTCTTACCATCCCTCATCATCCCTTATCACTCCCTCATTGGCTCTTACCATCACTAATAATTGCTTGATCATCCCTAATCACTCACTCATCCCTCATCATCCCTAATTACTCCCTTATTAACCTTGGCCATTACTCATAATTTATAATCACTCCCTCATCATCCCTAATCACTCCCTCATTTCCCCTCAACATCCCTCATGATGTAGAGCTCTATTGCATACTATACTTGTCCAAGATCATTTCCAATATCCACTTAGATTTCACTTTGTATTTTCTTGATTAATCTCTATCTTTGGAACCTTCACACATTTAAAATTCACATATTAATTTTATTAATTTATTTTATTCTCTACCATGATCCATATGGTATCACTAAACTCTTCATTCTATTATCATTACTCAATGCATTCAATTTCTCTTACTTTGAGACTATCCCCTTACTAGTCTTGATGCTTTATAACAACTTGGACCAAATCTTATCTTTGTTTCCTTTAGATTTAATAGGTATATAAAAAAATTCATTATAATCCTTTTATTCCTCTCTAACTTCTTCTTAACCCTACTTAACTTCACAATACAATCCTCATATCACACACAAGCTTTTACTCTATTATAGACTCTTCTTGTAACATTTTTTGGACTAATTTCCTTGGTACGGTCCTGTAAAGACTAAAATAGTCAAATAAACTTCATTTATGGATACAATTTAATGTATATCACCTCTTAAAAAATTTATAATCTTTGGTTTAACTATTTGATAACTTTTTTTAGCTCTTTCTACTCTCATATTAGGTCTTTAGGTTTCCTTCTACCCTTTCTACCACATAGTCCTCCCCCATATATACTAATCCATACTTACACAAATTAAAAACAATATATTATATTTTTTAATTTTTAACTCAAACTTTTCACCAAATTTCATGAATTATTTATGGTTATAACTCCTAAAAACTCACTTTGAAAGTAGAAACCCTAATACAAGGTTTGGACTGGTTTTATAGACCTAAGAAGGGTCAAATTGAGATTCAATCTTCCAAAGGAATTTAAAATGAATGTGACTATTTTATTAGGTCTTATTTGACCCTATTAACATTTTATAATTGTTATTTTCCCCTTTTTAAGATACATTATATTGTCTTAACCAAATTTGAATAGATTGTGTACTTAGTCATAAGGCTGTAGTAAGTAATTTGAGAAGTGGTTATTTGTTCTAATTCATTACAAAAAGGGTTATAAACCAAAATTAAGGTTTAAAATCCTATATAAAATATTTAAAAACTTTAAACAATCAATGCCTTCCATCTATAACACTCTATTTTCTAATTTTCACAAGATATCTTTTTGACTATGTTAAGTTTCTTGATAACTGCTAGACTGTGTTAGTTTTATTTTTGCTCATCCAAATATATGAAAGCTAATTTAAAAGACTATAATACTTCATGATCATATTATAATCAACTCAAAAACATATAAATTTGAATTTTCACTCTAATACATGCATATACCTTCTCACACAGATGCATACTTAGAACTTTTGCTCATAGAAAACAAGGTTGTATTGTTCAACACATAATGCCCTTAGAAGAATAACAACCTACAATGTTTAAATACTATTAATGAATTACTATTTAAATTTAATAATTACTCATACATTCCAAAATACCACCAAACATAATCTCCTCTTCCATAAGACTCTAACCTTCCCTTAAATTTCAAAGAACAATTTGTAAAAGCACAGGGTATATAGTTTATTATTTGAACATTGAAAATATTTGAAACTCAAATGACAAATGATATAATAACCATAAAATAAAAGGTATTTTAAAATTACCAATCACACCAAGATCACAAATAACTTGTTACTAATAATGTTTTACCATTGATCATGCACACTACCAACTATATTTGCATATATTCAAGAAGATGCAGGGTCTATTTGCTTTATTGTCTATAAATAATAAAAAATTATATTTATTCACTTTTTTGGGGTTATTTACATTCATAATTTCAAATCCTACCCCCTCTAACTATCTTCACTCTAACTCTGAATAAAAATCAAGACATGGACAAGACTCTTATTACCAAATAACCATCCTCACTAAATTCTAACTTCTTTTGTACATTGAGAGTGTCCTCAACTAACTCAACTACTAACATATTTCTCAAATCTGAGTTTAGGTATACATGTTGTAACATCCTATACTCCTCACTAAAGTCTAACCACACCAAATTCAATGTTGGACTTCTTGAAACAAGATTGAAGTCTCCATGAAAGTTCAAAAATTCAAATGAAAGATTTGGTGGGAAAGTCCAATACAACTCTAATTCAAAATTGACACAAAACTAGAAACTTATAAATAATCCTATAGACTTCTTATGACCTTGACCACCTTCTAAAGACTCAAAACATGTAAACTAGATCACTATTTACATTGAGTAATGATTCTCCTACATCACCTCATCATCCCTAATCATTACTTCATCATACATCATCTATAATCATTAATTCCTCATCCCTCATCTCCCCTAATCACTCCCTCATTAATCCTCACCATCACTCATCATCCCTAATCACTCCCTCATCTTCCCTAATCACTCCCTCATTTACCCTCACCACCTCTCATCATCTCTACTCAATTCCTCATCATCCTTAATCACTCCATCCAATACCTTGATGTTGGTATTTTTTTGGGGTTTAATAATGTTAGGATCTACAAGTGGACTATTGAGTGCTAGCATAAAATATAAGATATAGTGATCAAAATGATGTGGAGGAAAAATTGAAACATAAATATTTAACACCTATTAAAAATATGGGCCTATTATAAATGATGTAGTTCATAATTGAAAATTTTCCAAAAAAAGAGAAGCAAGTAAAAACACCTTAGCACCAAAAATAGGTAGTAAATACATGAGGATCACCAAGCTATGTGATTTCTTGAAACCAATAAATTGCTTTCCATATGAGGACATTTTCTGATCCAAATAATTACATTTAAGGCCTTATATTTATATTTCTATTGATTAAGTCATCATACTAGAGAGTTAAAAATAATTTTCAAAAGATTAGAATAAGTATTCCAAGATTGGAAAGTGGTACTTAATTCATAACTTCATTATTCATTCTAATTAAGATTATCACACTATGAGCTCTCTACTTTCACATCTCTAAAAGTGGGTACAAGTTATCTAGCACTATAAAAAGGTAAGTAGATAATATATTATGAACCCAATGATATGACCGGTACTAAAAATATCTCTACTTCCCTAACAATAAATTATATGAATTAAAAATATTGTTTCATTAACAAATGTAGATCAATGGTGAGGCAATACATTTCATCATTTCCAATGGAAGTTAGAAGAATTTAAAATCTTCTAAAGCATATTTTCAAAAATTAAACTTGAAATTTATACAAATCCATAACCATACGCTAGTGTATGGTCTGGTGTATGCCTTGATAAATGGATCACCTAATAATGTCACTTGGTGTACAATATCAAACTTTTTAAAGATGCAATATTTTGTGACATCTCACCATTAGAGGTGTGTGATATTTTTTATGTGGTCAACCATATATTTACCATTGACATGTATTCTATGAAGTAAATCCTTGAAATGTTTTCATAAATTATCATGATCTAAAATACCATATATCATAGTTAGTTAATAAGATTCTAGTCATTAGTGCTAGGAAGTGAAAGAATCTTGTCAATTCTAATAAGAAGTATATTCTTAATGGTAATAAGTAAATTTAATAACATCCTTATGTCACCATATCATATTTTTATTTATCCAACAATAACAAAGAGAAAATAGTTGAACCATAAATGAGATGAATACAAGGTTATCTTTCAATCACCTAAGTAAGTTCCTACATACTATACACTAAACCATACTATTAATTTGATCCCTTAACTACCTCTACCTCAAACCTCTTTATAAAACATATCATTTCTAGAAAATGAATAGATCAAATGGTATATCTATGAAATCATGGATAATGGACACATCATGTGCCCAAATCATTGCCTTACAGAAGCCTAATTATCTTTGTGCCAAAGTTATGAATCAATTACAAAAATCTTAACAAGATTAAAGTGAAGAAATATTATCCTCATTTAAATATTAAGGATTTTTTTTCCCATATACATGGTGTATAATTATTTTTCCAAAATTGATCTTAAGTTTGGGTATCATCATATTCAAGTTAAACCTCTAGACATTTGGAATATAATCTTAAAAATAAATGAAGGATTAATTGACTAGTTGTTTATGCCTTTTAGGTTAACTCATGTAAAAAATTAATTCATTTCAAGATGTTGAACAAAATCCTCAGGCCATATACCTATGTCATTTTTTTAATCCACCTTGATGAAATCTTAATATTTAGAAAATATGGGATGAACATATACACCATGATAAACTAGTGTTTCACATTTTATAGAAACATATTTTTATGATAACATGAATAAATGTTCATTATTCATGAAAGAGATAAAATATTTGGGACACATTACATACACAAGGAGTGCATGTGTGAACCTAACCAAGATTTAAGGCATACAAGAATGGGAAATACTATATAACTTTGCATCTGATTCAAATCTTCTCAGAATTATTAAATTATATCAGAGATTTGTGTTTAATTTTTATCTTTTGAACCAAACTACCAAAGGTGGAATCGAATAAAGTTTCATCTAGTTAGCCACACAATGATTTAACAATTTTGTGAATATTAGTATATTATTCCTAATTTAGTTAAAGGGTCTGAGCAGTAAAATCAATAAATAATATGTAATAATTAAGATACTAATTTTCATAAATTAGATTTCAATTTTAACCTTTTTAAAAATATTAATAAGGGATAGAAAATAAGACTTAGTTATAAATTGATTAAGATGGATGAGATAGAGTCTAAGATTCACTATGCAGGATTGGAACACTATCACAAATTAAGATATAACCTTCATTTTATGATTAGATAGGAATGCCAAAATAAGACACTAGTGGCACCAATGTGGTAGTTCACTTTTACCATTGTTGTTCAGGAGACCTTAGCTTTCTGTGTTTTGTTTTTTTATGTCTATGTGACCCTATCTGTGAAGTTTCAAATACTAGATATTTGTGGAACAACCAATAGAGATGATTTAGTATTCAAACCTAGACTCCATTATGCTTTGAAAAAAAATTGAGAAGAGGGGGGGTGTGTAAGATGCACTAAATAGGTATACACACCCCTTATGTGGGCATGATACCTACATACCAATAATTCAAAGAGGGATCAAGCCATATGTATCTCTCCCACTTGACGTGCTTTGTGTAATTATGTGTATGAAGACATAAATTATAAAATTGGGTGAGTCTAAGGTGGCTAGGGACTAGTGTAATGATTTGGATAAACTTGTAGTAATATTGGTTGGCTATATGTAGAGAATAGAAAAGATCATCTAAGTAGTATTGCTTGTATTCTTTATTGCTTTGTGATATTCACCAACCCATTCTAAATGAACTTTGAATGGGATTTTATAGGGATATTTTGGTCATGGGTTGAATGTGCTTGCATTAGGATGACAGTAAGAGGGATAAGAACTAGAAGGAAATGACCATTTTAGGTAAAAGTGCACTTGGATAAGAGCACCAAAAGAGGACACTAGAGGGTCCATCACTATAGTCCAAGTTGGGTGCTATAGTCCTAAGCTAACAAGACTTAGGGGGATAGATTTGTCATGGAAAGAGCAATCTGGATAAGCTGGGATCAGGTTCAGAAAGATATAGATGACTAAAAATCAATGAAAAGATGCCTATGAGGGTCATGAAAGCAAGAAAGAGGGACCTATGGGTTGGGTATCATTTACCACACTCAAGTTATCAATTTTCACATTTTATATGACTAAATTTACCCTCCCCTTTATTCTAGTGATGCAACAAAGTGAAATACTAGGATAAAGGGCAAATAGAAAGCATAGCTAAGCTTACCTATAAGGGTGAAGTCCATGAATCTATGTGATGTTTGGTGTGCATAGAGAGAACATGCTATGAAATGTAAATTTACAAGCAAAAGCAAATATTAGATCATATATTACTAGATATGCTATATGTTAGGTTGTGGAGCTAAAAGCTTCAACTGATGCAGACATGGAGGAGTTGCTAAGTGTTATAGTCACTAGCATCAGTCAGGCCAACTGACATCAGTCAAGGGTGAATAGGAAGGCAACTGACATCAGCAAGATTCAGCTGACATCGGTCATCTCCATGCAGACAGGGACCAACTTTGGTCGCCTGTGGCGATTCTAGAACTATTTGTTACATAAATAGTTAGTTTGTTGAACCGATTGTTTGCATGTAAAGGTTATTTTTGGTCTTGAGTTGTGTGTATAATTATTGTTAATTATAATTCTAAGTTATTTTTTAGTATGGGATCTATTTATATAATCATTGTCATGAATTGTAATATGATCAAAAGAGGAAGGCAATATAGATCCTTCTAGTTGTAAGAACAAGTTGATCTACAAGTGGCAGCAAGATCAGGGAGAAGTTCTACATGGTAAGTAAGATCATTTGAGTTGTAGGTTGTTTCAGGTTCATGGGAGATCTAATTAAATTAATTTGAGTACTTGTGTACTGGTAGGGTTATTACTGATTGGTTGGAGGTGAACACCAGCTCTGTGTTTGAGTTGTGTGTTGGGACCATTTTTTGTAGGAGAGTGAACTCAAGAGGGAAAGAGATCTATACATCTGAGAGGTGTGGAAGATTGTGGCATCTTCATTATATTTCCTTCTGGCATGAGTATTAATACAAGATTATGTATTGTCTCTCATATTTTGTGTCATTTGTGAATTCTAGTTACTTGTTCATTCTTGTATAATTCCGTGTTTAGTTACTTATACAAGGTAATCATATGTACTCTTATTGAGGATTTGAATCAATGAAAAGATGCCTATGAGGGTCATGAAAGCAAGAAAGAGGGACCTATGGGTTGGGTATCATTTACCACACTCAAGTTATCAATTTTCACATTTTATATGACTACATTTACCCTCCCCTTTATTCTAGTGATGCAACAAAGTGAAATACTAGGATAAAGGGCAAATAGAAAGCATATCTAAGCTTACCTATAAGGGTGAAGTCCATGAATCTATGTGATGTTTGGTGTGCATAGAGAGAACATGCTATGAAATGTAAATTTGCAAACAAAAGCAAAGATTAGATCAGATATTACTAGATATGCTATATCTAAAATAAAAATGTACAAATATGGGTAAGAGAGAGAGAGGAGAGAAAGGAATGAATATACCTCAATGAGTGCTTAATTTTCTAGAAGTTTCTCAAAAATGCAAAGGCTAACCCTTTGGCTCCATCATCACCTACTAAACAAAGCTATGTGATCATGCATGTGTTAATCAATGTTTGTACTATGTGTCTAATCCCTCTAAGTAGGTGGCTTAAGAATACAAAGTCTAGCTAGTCCTTTAGCTCCATTATTTCATATTAAGTGAATCTATATGATCATGCATATGAAAATCAATGTTTGGACTATATATCCAATCCCTCTAATTAGGTGGCTCAAGAATAAAAAGTCTAACTAGTCCTTTGGCTCCATCATTGACATATGAAGTTAAGTTATGAATTGATACCAGTATGAAATATGCTTCATATGAGATGGTTCCTAAATCTTATGAATGCTCTATAATTTGACAATGTGGTGTGGATAGCTGAATGTGTGCTAGAATCTAGGCCACTCTTGGCCAACTTAGAAAAAGGTGGAGATTAGGATTGTATGAAACCCACTTCAAAATTGGGCTATAGGCTTATGTGGAAGCCACTCAAAAAAGGTGGAGATTATGCTTGTATGAAAACCACTCTAAAATTATGTCAACCACCTATAGATGGAATAAGGCACATAACTATTGATAATGCCTAGGTAATATGTTAAACTCATAAAGAAAAGAAGATAAATTTGTCATGCACATTACCTCTAATCATTGGTGTTTGAAACATGGATTTGGATCTAGAAGTTATACCAACTATCATATATGAAATTAGAAGTAAGATCCATCATGTCATGCATGATTCTCCCTATATTTGGATTCTCCAAGTAAAAGTGTACTAAAAACTATAGATTTTGAATTGGTCTAACTATGCAAAACTATAGCTAAACCTACTTTTTTGCCTACTTCTATAAAATTTGGTTTTTTGTTGTTTGTATAGGAGCATATAAAATGGACATTAGAGGGTCTTGTACTATAGTCCAATCTTGGAACTATTGTCTTGGGCTAAATATAATAACTATTCTAACATTTTCATTTTTTTATGGTCTATTCTATTTGGTTTGATGTCTGGTTGTTATTCTAGGTGTTTTGAATGCTTTTTTTTACTATTAGGAGATCTAATCTATGTGACAAAACCCCTATTTGTTTCCCCCTCTTCAGAGGGTAGGAACTAGGACCTTATAATGAATACCCTTGGAAGAAAGAGCCCTACAAGTGTGTTATGCTGAAAAGATACATGATATAGCAATGATAATTGACAAGATATCTCAAGATATAGCATGGTTTATAGTGAGAGATCATTATATCAGTAAGGGTATGTCTACATTAATATAATAATGTAATAACATGTGCAATATAATGAATTAGAACTAGAAGTATGGTTATTTTTTAGTTGCCAAGGAGGGATGAAACATGATGTCCATCATGGCATCTAAAAAAGCTAGATAATACATGATGTGGATCATGGCATTGCAAAAAATTGAAAATCAATAAAGCAATAATCACAAAAATTAATAATAAATAAGAATACAAGAGTGGCCAAGGGGCCAAGAAAATAAGGGACATGGGCACATGCCACTCATACTAGAAAGCAAGCATACAAGGCATGTTCATATGACACATAAACATACAATTTGAAACAATCAAGGTTGGCATTAAATCCACAATCATAGATAAGAGTACAGGCAAAGAACATTGGTAAATGTCCTAAGGAATACATAATAATAGAATTAAAGGACATTGGTAAATGTCCTAAGGCACGTGCATAAGACAAATATGAACTAAGAAATGTAAACAATATAGCTACATTAAGCAAGAAAGAAAACATATAAATACATTATAAAAATAATTGCATCTAACTAATCAAAAAAAGAAGTGAAAGTATGAAAGAAATGTCATACAAGATTAGGTATATGCTAAGAATTACACAAGTGCTATATACTAGTGAGTGTTAATAGAGTAATATGTGTAAGCTAGTAACATACATCAACATGATAACTAGAGTATGTGGCATAGGAATGACATAACCTAGATGGTGTTGTCATGTAGAAGATGCCCCCAGTGGATCTGTATATTAATGTGGGTTTCTAATGTATAATTAGGATGCCCCATTAATAGGTAGAGTGAAGCAATCAAGGATCTAGATGTCACTGCACACACTCAAATAAGATCAAGTGAACCATGGTAATGTAGATAAATTGACAAATAATAGTATAGAACAACAAATTCAAGTCTAACATAGTAGTAGAGATGTAAAGCATAGATGATGCATACAATCAGAATGCTTTTGAATATTTAACTAGAGTATGTGGCATAGGAATGACATAACCTAGATGGTGTAGTCATGTAGAAGATGCCCCCAGTGGATCTGTCTATTAATGTGGGTTTCTAATGTATAATTAGGATGCCCCATCAATAGGTAGAGTGAAGCAATCAAGGATCTAGATGTCACTGCACACACTCAAATAAGATCAAGTGAAGCATGGTAATGTAGATAAATTGACAAATAATAGTATAGATCAACAAATTCAAGTCTAACATAGTAGTAGAGATGTAAATCATGGATGATGCATACAATCAGAATGCTTTTGAATATTTAATTTTTTTGTATTTTTAATGTTTTGAATGTTTTTGGATTTTGGGTTATTTGAATTTTTTTGGATTTTGAGTGTTTTGAGTGTTTTTATATTTTGAAATATTTGAATGTTTTTAGATTTTGAGTTATTTTTTTTTTTTTGGATTTTGAGTTATTTGAATTTTTTTGTATTTTGAAAATAAATCTATGTACAATCAATCATAAAGAAACTATGTACAAACAAGCAAATAGAAACTATTACAAGAAATTTGAAAGAAAGTTATATACAAGCATATAAATAAATTAGTATGTACACAATGACATAAAAGAGTAGGTTGGAGGGGTGAAAGGTC
Source organism: Torreya grandis (assembly GCA_037957365.1). Taxonomy (NCBI): domain Eukaryota; kingdom Viridiplantae; phylum Streptophyta; class Pinopsida; order Cupressales; family Taxaceae; genus Torreya; species Torreya grandis. The sequence goes on from JARHVA010000807.1 coordinate 2,591,026, forward strand.
TAAGGATGTATCCAACTAGGGATGGAGATGGAGTAAGGGATCATGGCCATTATCAACTACCTTAAGATCATCATCATAAGTATCATCATATGCCATAAACTCTATATACATGGTGTCATCCTACCAAAGTTGAATTGAAGGTGGATCTGGTGATGAAGATGTTGATTCTCCTCTAAGAATTTTAGCTTTGGTAATAAATGGCATCAGTGGAAGTGGTGAAGCTAGTAATGGTGGTGATGTAATTTGAATGATACTCTAAACTTGTAGTTTATCCAATCTCTACTATAAATTTGTACATGAGTTTGTATCATGTCCTATAATCCTATCAAAAAGACAAAATAGGTGACCATCCTACTATGATAATTGATTAATAAATCTATGTCATACTATAGATAGTGTTATTAATCCATGATCAAGTAACATCTATATCATAAATTGTGGTTGATGTTGTGTACTACCTACCTGAATCTGAATGATTAGATCAATATCCATAGAGGTAACAATCTGAACTATATGTGCCAAGTGATCTATTTGTGGTAGTGAATGTGGAATATGTCTCAAAAATGTAGTATGAGATGCTAAGAGTGATGTAGGATGTGTAATGAGAGCTCTAGAGTTATCTTGGTACTCTCTTAGAACAACTAATGTAAATATCAATCCACACAAATAGTTATTAGTGAGTGTGGGTGTCATATCATCATCTAAAGTAGCCTAAGAATCTGTATCAACATCATGTACATTTGGTGACTCAAAATTTACCAAAAAGGGTAGCTGTGATATGGGATTATTATCAACTATAGTAGTATAAGATAGTATTGCTATGAGAGTATCTATAACTAATAGATTAACTATATCTATAAAATAACCAGTATTATTGGAACTACTGTTAGTGAATGTGTAATTGTAACAGGTGTAAGAACTATGATTAATGGAGTAGTTAGATGGTTAAATCTGATATGACTACATCAATATATAGAGCTGAGGACATAAATATAAGTGGAGTGTGATATGTGCTAGTCTCTCCTACCTCATATGTATGTATTTGATCAAGAGAAATATAATGAGGTGGCAACTAAACTATGATATGAGGTGTCCCATCCGAAAAAATAGTTGAAGATGACTCTATAATCTAATAATATTTAAATGGTTGGTTATCTATTGATCATGTGTATAGGTATCCTTCACGGAGAAATTTAACACATCGATGAAGAGTAGAAGGAACTACCCCCATGATATGTATCTAAAGTTATCCAAGTAAAATATTATAATGAAGAGGACCTGACATGACCTAGAACTATGTAAAGAGTGTTTTGGGCCCTACCATGATATCCAAAGTAATGGTGCCCAATGTCTATCATGGTATATCATTACTAAGAAATTTTGAATGAAATTATTTTAAAATTACTAAGTAATTTTTAAAATTCGATGCAAATTTTTGATGTAAATATGTAAGTAAAAAATCAGCAAATTAGTGGAAAATTCTTGATTTGAAAAGACCTAGTGTATACAACTAGGCTTTTGTAGAAAATATTTTTCAAAATTACTATGGAATTAAAAATTTGATGAAAATTTATAATTTAAATATGTACATAAAAAATAAAAAAAAATATAGGGAAAATACTAGGAAATTATTCGGATCTATTATGCACAACTAGGGTTTGAAAGAAATTTATTTTAAAATTACTATGGAATTTTAAAAATTAATGTGAATTTTTTATTTAAATATGCAAGTAAAAAATCATTAAAAATAATAAAAATATCAAGAAGGAATTTTCCCTATAGTTTCTAGGGTTTTTATGGACAAACAAAGTAAGTCAAGTTCACCAAATGATTTAACAATTTCGGTAATATTAGTGTATTATTCCTAATTTAGTTAAAGGGTCTGCATAGTAAAATCAATAAATAAATATGCAATAATTAAGATACTAATTTGTATAAATTTAATTATGATTTTAACCTTTCTAAAAATAGTAATAAGGGATAGAAAATAAGACTTAGCTAGAAAATGATTGAGATGACTAAGATAGAGTCTGAGATTAACTTTGTAGGACTGGGACACTATCACAAATTAGGATCTAGCCTTCATTTTATAATTTGATAGGAGCACTAAAATAAGACGCTAGTGGCACCAGAACTATATTCCACTTTTTTTTCTATTGTCTAGGAGACCTTAACTTTATGGGTTTTGTTCATTGTGTCTATGTGACCCTACCTATAAAGTTTCAATTGCCAGATGTCCATAGAACTCCCTATAGAGCTGATTTAGTCTTCAACCTTAGACTCCATTATGCTTTGACAAACTTTTGGAAGAGGGGGGTTAGTGTGTTTAAGATGCACTAAAGGTGTATCTACATCCCTTGTGTGGGCATACCGACTACATTCCAATACTTTGAAGAGGGATCAAGCCATATGTAGTTCTCCAACTTGATGTGCTTTGTGAAATTATGTGTATAAAGATGAAAATGCTAAAATTAGGTGTGATTGAGGTAGCTATATACTATTTTAAGGATTTAGATAAGCTTTTAGTAATATTGGTTGGTTGTATGTAGAGAATAAAGAAGATTTCCTGAATAGTCTTGCTTGTATTCTTGCTTGCTTTGTGATATTTACCAACCCTTTCTAAATGAAATTTGAATAGGATTTTATAGGGATTTGTTAGCCATGGGTTAAATGTGCTCACATTAGGTTGATAAGAAGAGGGTTAAATACACCTGGATAGGAGCACTAAAAGTAGACACTAGAGGACCTGATGCTATAGTCCAAATTGGTCACTATAGTCCTGAGATAACAAGACCTAGGGGACAAATTTTTCATGAATAGAGCAGTCTAGCTAAGCTAGGATCAGGTCTCAAAGGCTACAGATAACTAGGAATCAGTGAAAAGATGCCTATAAGGGTCATGAAATCAAGTAGGATGGACCTATGGGTTGGATGTAATTTACCACACTCTTTACATTTTATATGACTACACACAATAAAGATAATTCAATAAACTAGAATTCAAACTCTATTTTGTGTTAGTACTTATGTTACTTGACTATAAATTTGGAAGATCATCTAATTCATTTAGTAATAAAATTGACTATCACAAATGGGTATGACAACACAAGTCCTATAAGAGATTTAATTTCTATTATAATGGATTAAACAACATATGATTGGAATCAAAGATATCTTTAGAGTATATACTTATGTTAGATGATGACAAATCAATTATGGATGGTGAGGGATGGTGAGGGTCAATGATGGAGTGATAAGGGATGGTGAGGGTCAATGTGGGAGTGATTAGTGATGATGAGAGATGAAAAAATATTGATTAGCGATTATGAGGAATGAAGAGGGAGTGATTAGGGATGGTGAGGGATGGTGATAATCAATGAATGAGTGATTAGGTATGATAAGTTCAAGTGATTAGAGGTGATGAGAGACAATAAAGGTAAATGAAGGAGTGATTAGGGATGATGAGGGAGTGAATAGGGATGAGGAAGTGATTAGGTATGATGAGGGATGAATAAAGAGTGATTAAGGATGAGGAAAGAGAGATTAGGGATGATGAGGGATAGTGAGGGTCAATGGAGGAGTGATTATGGATAATAAGGGGGAGATTAGAGATGACTAGGGATAGTGAGGGTCAATAAGGGAGTTATTATGGATAATGAATAATGATGAGAGAGTGATTAGGGGTAATGAGGGATGAGTAAGAAGTGATCAAGGATGAGGGAGGGATGATAAACAAGTGAAATTAGCACAAATTCATTGTTTGATGTGTGTAGGTCATCAATATGACCTAAACTACCCCAATCACGCCACTTTGGATCAAGTTTAAGTGATTAGTTTTCAAACTTCAATTTTGATAAACTTGGGACTCCTATAAATTCCAAGAATCAATCTAGAAGACACACAAAGCTAAAAAATGACTATATGTTTACCAAAAATGGATATCAATTACAAAAGTGATGTACTAAAATCTCTAGGTTTAATACCTAGACCCTAAAACTTCCTAAGTACTAACCAAATTAGATTTTGAAAAACTATTTTCCATATTGTAAGGTGTGTAGCTGTGAGACCAACTCTATCAGATGCTAAGTAACCATAATTTATTATATTTACTAAAATAAATTTAAAGTATAATAAAATAAATGTAAACTTATATTTAACATTTAGAGTGGTAAATATAAGCTTCTAGCCAAAGTTTCCTTCATGTGCAACTCCCACATGCTTCTAGAGATGTTTTTGGTCTTATTACAAAACAATGTGTATGTGTTATATAACATGTATACATTGTATAATATGTTATATAATGTGTATGAATTATACACATTATATAATGTGTACGTGATATTTAAATTTTAATTTAAAAAATTTATTTAATGTACACAATAAGACTAATGTGTACACATTATTATTTTTACAATAACGCAATCATGTTATACATTAACGTGATCATATTAATTAAATAATGTAACCACATTATTTATTAACATAATCACGTTACCTCAAATGCCTATAGAATTGTCCCCTGACTCTGTGCACTTACCCGCTAATTTGAATTATGTTTTTAAAAGAGAATAAATCATTAGATAACCAAATATAGATTTTTGTTTGGCTGAGTTTCAAGAAGTTATTGATTAACATCTTGTATATAAGTAAGATCAAATTATCTTTTTGAAGAGTGTGAAATAGAATATTAATATTCACTAAGGAGCAAAGCAGAGGTATGCTAAGGAATGGATGGCTAAAGAGGTGTGAGTATGAAATCATCAAATGACACATAAGGAGATTAACCCATCAAGTATACAAAATATGGTATATGAGATGAGTAGAGAAGGTAGAGAGGACAAAGTCTTTAAAAATAAAGAATAGAGAAAGAGAGCCTAATGTGTCTAGTATTAATAAGCATAAAAATAGTAGAATTAATCTATGATCAAATAAAGAGCAGAATTGTACCATCATTTGTTGACAAAAGCAACTAAGAAAGGTGGATGATCTGAAGTAGCTAAGTTGGTGATTAGCAAAGGGGGTTGAAGCCTCATGTAGATTGGTATCTACAAATCAATGAGTTGGTACTTTTTAGCAAGTGGGTGTTTGCTAAATATTTTTATGAAGTTGGTGCTTGACTATTTAGGGTTGGTGCCTCAAGGTGATTTATTACTCAACAATATTTTTAACTCATTGCATATCTTATTTAGGACATGTAGGTTATGTAGTGATCACTATGTGTTGTTTCCCCTTTAAGGGTTTCCCACCTATATCATGTGCTATCTCATTATGTTTCTTGTTTTGGTTTGATTTATCTATGGATTTTGTATTGATTTTTGAATAAAAAACTAAAGAATTAGAATAAAGTTTAAAAATATCACTTATTCACCCCCCCCCCCCCTCTCAATGGATGTGCATCTAAAAATTGGTATCAGAGCAAGTCCTTTGAGGTCAGGCTTGATAGTTAGAAGGTAGATCTTAAGGAGCACAATGTCTAGTCATCAAGTACAAGAAGGGTTTTTAACAAACAAGGGCCCTTTTTTCATTGGAACCAATTATGCCTTTTGGAGAATTATAATTAATACCTATTTAATGGATCTCAAATTTGACATTTGGCATTCAATTGTATATGGGTATACTATCCCTCACATTCCCCCACTGGAATAAAGAAAACTAGTGAGAATAATTCAAAGGCTATGAATGTTATATTGTGTGGATTAGTAGAATCTGAGTTTGTCAAGTTAATGCAATGTGAATCAGCTAAGGTAATTTGTGACAAATTATAACTCATCTATGAAGGTGATACCAAGGTAAAATTGGAAAATATTCATACCTATATAATATAGTTTGAAGTTCTAAAGATGAAGGGAGAAGAGAATATTAAAACATATCTTCTTAGAGTTGAAGAAGTAGTCAACATAATTAGAGGTCTTGGAGAAAATTTTTATGAGTCAACTATTATTCAAAAGGTTCTAAGATCCTTGACCCTAAGATTTGAATCAAAGGTGTTAACTATTGAATGAAGTAAAAGAATTAGATAAGTTACAAATGGATGAGCTTCATATAATACTTACTACCTATGAAATGAGGACTAATGATGAAATATCTTCCAAAAGGGAACCATCATTCAAAGTTTCAAAGAAAACACAAATGAAAAATTTTGAAATTGATAGTAAAACTGATGTTAATGAAGACAAATTTGAAGCCCCAATTTATGAGGAAACTGAGAAAAGGTTTAGGTATGTATAAAGACATCCTACCATTAAAATGTTTCAATTGTGGTAGGATTGGTCATTTTGATACCAAGTGTCCTTAAAATGAAAAACATGATCATGATGAATAACATGGCGAAGAGACTAAGAAGTTTGAAAAGTATGACAAGAGCAAGAAAAATTTCAATCAAGGTGACTATAATAAAAATTTCTTCACATAAAAGAAAGTATATATTTTAAAAAAGACAACTCTTTTGAAGTTAGTGATAAGGATATCTTAGATAGTGATGACTGTAGTTTAGACCATAAAAGTGATGAAGCTTTGTTCATAGCCATTGAAGATGGGAATAGTTTAAAAGAAAAAGTCTTCATGGATGATGAATAAGAAGCTAAGGCTGATGTTGAGGCAAAACTTATCAGTGTTTTGAATGAATTGAAGAGTCAAAGAAATAAAAACTAAAATTTGAAGTCTCTATTCAAAAGTCTTGAATAAAATATATGTATCTTGGAAACTAAGATAACTAAAACTACCAAGGAAGTTGAGGCGGTCATCAACAATCTCAAGACTCAATGAGAAGAAGAAAATGCAAGTCTGAAGTCTAAAGAATTAGAGTGAAATGAGTACAAATCTGAGATAGGTTCATTAAAGTTAGATTTGGAATAGTTCACAATCAAATTGAAAAATTATCAAAATTTTGAAAAGAGAAATGGAATTCTTGATGAAATATTAAATAGTAAAAGGTCACCTCTCATCAAAATAGGCCTTGGATACATGGATGACTAGAAGAGTAGCAAGGAAGAGTAGAATATCAATAAGCCAAAGACATATTTTGATGCTCTCACTAAATCTTAGATTTTGAATGATAGTCAGAGGTTAGGATAAGTCAAGAAGATTATCACTCCTTTTAGAGATAACAAAAGAGTCAATATACCTTTCAAAAATCTTCAGATATCATTTCATATCAAGAAATTGAATGCAATAAGGTACATATGGCTAATATTTTCTTGTAATTAGTTTGGACATAGAGCTATAGATTGTAGATCAAATGATAGAAATAATCATGCATGGATAAGTGATATGATTAGTCATGGATTTTCAAAAATATTTTCAAATTCATTTATCCAATGATTAGATATTAATAGTGATTTGTTACAACTATAATATAATTGGACATATTGCAAGATTCTACATATTGGGTTATTCAAAACCCCTTTTAGTCAAAATAGGAAGGTGTATGTTTAAATTAATAAGAAGTAATAACCTTTGAAAATACTAAAAAAAGAGTAAGAAAATAATGGTCCAAAATAAGAAGAATCCATGTTAGCACAAGATTATTTTTACATTTAAGATGAGAGTTTGAAATGGTACATTTACCTTGGTTGTGTAAGCCATATAATAGGTGACAAGAATAAATTTATATATTTCAAGAAGAATACTAAAGGTATAGTTAGGTTTGGATATAATATAACAGCTAATATTGTTGGCAAGGAAATACTAAGTCTTGACAATAGGAAAACTAAAATTGAGAATGTTTTATATGTAAAAGGACTGAAGCATAATTTGTCAACTATTAGCCAAATGTGCAATCAAGGATATAATCTAACTTTTCATGCTAAAGGATGTGAAATAAGAAAATCAAGTTTAGGAAGATTAGTAGAAGATGGTAACAAGACTACAAATAATTTGTATGTGTTGAATGATATCAAGAAGGATAGGTGTTTTATGATTCAAGTGGATGAGAGATGGATTTGACATAAAAGAATGGGACATATAAACTTTGATAACTTAGTAGAGATAAGTACTAAAAAATCAGTTAGGAACATGTCTAAGATCACTAAGCCTATAAACACCTTTTGTAAAGCATGCCAATATGAAAATAAACAAGAAGGTTCAAGAAAAAAGATTTTTCAACTACAAAACCATTAGAGTTGATTCATACATATCTATGTGGTCCAACTAGAACTCAAATTTTTCAAGGTGAAAGTTATTGCATTCTTCTTATTGATGATTACACGAGAATGGCATGGGTTATTTTATTGAAGGAGAAATATAAGGATCTAGATAAGTTCAAGGTATTCAAGGTTTTAGTTGAGAATGAGATGAACTTAAAAATCAAGTGTCTAAGATCTGATAGAGGAGGAGAATTCTGGTCAAATGAGTTTGATGAATTTTTTAAGGAACATGGAATCAAGAGATAGTTTTTGGTTGTAAAGACACCACAACAGAATGGTGTAGAATAAAAGAAGAACAAGATTATTCAAGAAATGGGTAGGATAATGTTAAATGAGTCCAAATTGTTTGATAGAATTTGGAGAAAGGATGTAAACACAACAATACACATTTTAAACAAATGTCAAATTAGAATAAACAACAATAATATCCCTATAAACTATGGAAATGTAGACCATATTTAGTGGAACACTTTAGAGTGTTTATAAGCATGTGTTTCATCAATAGAGATGAATAGGATATAGGAAAATTTAATTCAAGGGCTGACGAAGGCATCTTCCTTGGATATTCTTTAGTTAGTTCTTCATATAGATGTTATAATAAAAGACTATAGAAGATTATGGAGAGTACACATGTCAGAGTGGATGAAACTAGATATAAGAAGTTTAGCACACAATCAAGAGTTTAAGTAGAGGAGATTGACATCAGGGAATAATAAAGAACATTAGAAGAAGAAAAAGTATAAAAAAAAAGTCAATAAGAAGAAGAATGAGAAGATATAAGGGCACCTTCCATATTCATTCAAAAAAATCATGCATAAAGTCAAATCATCGGTGATATTGATGCTATAGTGTAAACTAGGAGAAGTATTATGAATACATCAAAAAATTTAAACTTCTCTCTATTTTCAAAGATAAAACCAATTTTTTTTAGAAGCTATAAGTTATAAGCATTGGGTGAATTCTATGGAGGAAGAGCTCAATTAGATTGAAAAAAATGAGACTTGGGAACTTATTCCCAAACCTAAGGATAATAATTTCATTGGAACCAAATAGGCTTTTAAGAATAAATTGAATGAAAATGGTTAGGTCATGAGAAAAAAATCAAGGTTAGTATGTAAAGTCTATGCTAAAGTAGAAGGTGTTGACTTTGAAGAAAGTTTTTCACCTATGGCATGAATGGAAGCCATAAGATTATTTTTGGCATATGATGCTTTAAATAATTTCAAGATATATCAGATGGATGTAAATTCTACACTTATCAATGGAAATTTAGAAGAAGTGTATATAGATAAACTTGAAGGTTTCTCTTTGTCAAGAAATAAGGGCTATGCCTATAGACTGAATAAATCATTATATGGGCTAAAGCAAGCCCCTAGAGCATGGTATGTAAGACTTGATAGATACTTGCTTGATCAAGTTTTCAAGAGAGGTGTTAATGATATCAACCTTTACATCAAAATAGAAGGTGAGCATCAATTAATCATATTTGTGTATGTTGATGATATTATCTTTGGTAGTGACTATGACAAGATGTCTAAGGAGTTTTCATAAGTAATGCAATAAGAATTTAAAATGTATATGTTAGGGGAACTATCATTTTTTATTAGATTGCAAGTAGTTCAATTAGATAAGGGAATCTTCATCTCTCAAATAAAGTACATTAAGGGAATGTTGAAGAAGTTTGATACAAAATATTGTAAATCAATAAGTAATCCAATGACAACAAGTTTAAAGTTGATTCAAGAAGATAATTCGTAAGAAGTTAATCAATCCTTGTAGAGATTTATGATTGGAAATCTATTATATACTAATACATCAAGATATGATATCATGGAGGTAATAGGTCTAGTGTATATATTTCAAGTAAAACCAAAAGAGACACACTTACAAGTAGTCAAGAGTATATTTAGATATCTCAAAGGTACTATGGACTTTGGTTTGTGGTACTCAAAAGGTAAGGATTTCACTTTAAAAACATATATTGATGTAGATTGGTAAGGTAACATTATTTTTATAAAGAGTGCAAGTGGTGGTTCATTATTTCTTGGAAAGAGTCTTGTGTCATTATTGAGTCAGAAACATCCATCAATTTCCTTGTCCATATATGAAGATGAGTACATAGTAGCATCATCATATTGCACATAGGTTTTATGGATGAAATAAACCTTGAGTGACTTTAAGATTAAGAATCATAGTCCAATTTATATATTTTGTGACAATACCAGTTCCATTAACATCTCTAAGAATCTAGTCATGCATTTTAGGACTAAGCATGTTCCAATCAAGTATCATTTTCTAAGGGATCAGGTAGCTAATCGAATTGTTAAACTAGAGTATGCCACCACAAAAGAACAAGTTACAAATTTTTTTACAAAACCTCTTCCAAGGGTAATATTTGAAATCTTAAGGCATGAATTTGGAGTAATTCCTTGTTTTTAAGTCACTAGTAAAGGTATGGAGTGAGGGGGATCTAAACTTTGGGTATATTTCAGCTCTAAGGATCAAGAGTCAAGAGTATATGATATTCAAAAAATGGATATTATAAAAATAATTAAGTGGTAGTGAGTCATATCTTGTAGTTTTCTAAGGAGAAGTTTATAGAAATATCATCAAGGAAATAAAGATGGATAGTATCAAATTTAAAGAAGCAACATTTTTTTTAGAATTAAATAGACATCAGGTTGTGCAACCCTTTGCCATTGATGTCAAAGGGAGAGAATTAACAAGATGAATATTTTTTAGGGAGAAATAGTGCAATAGTAGAGATATCTATATAAGGGAGAAGAAATATCAAGTTGTGTAACTACTATCTGGTGGCTTTTGGTAAATAAATGATAGGGGAAAGAGTAAATTGGGATCAATTTTTAGAGTAAAGATATGTTCATTGAATGATAAAATGTGCTTAGGTTATCAACTTATAAAGGTTTTCCATCAATGACAAAGTGTGATTTTGTTGAGATATTGTCATTGATGTCAATAAATAATATGGTCATCGATGTCAAGGAATTTTTGTGAGTAGTTATGAATTGCATTAGGTTAGCTATGGAATTTATTATGTTTTCTATGGATTGCATCAAGTTTAATATGAACTACATCAATTTATCTATGGATTGCATCAAGTTAGCTACATATTACATCAAGTTAGTTATGGACTACATCAAGTTTGTTATGGACTGCATTAGGCTTGACATAGACCGCATCAAGGGTGATATAGACTACATTAGAGTTGCTATGAACTACATCAAGACTACTACAGGCTTTATCAAGATGACACTAAATGTATTCTAATGATTGTTTGGTCTATCCTAGCTTCATTTCACTCAGGCCAGCCTATGTGAGTGAGATTTTATATAGACTAATGTGAATTATGTTTTCAAAAGAGAATAAATCATTTGACAACTAAATATAGAGTTTTGTTTGGCCAACTTTTAATAGGTTGTTGATCAACATCTTGTATATAGTTAAGAACAAATTATATTTTTGAAGAGTGTGAAATAAAAGATTAATATTCTCTAAGGAGAAAAGTAGAGGTCTATTAATGAATAGATGGAAAAAGAGGCATGACATAAAATAACTCATAGGAAGATTAAACATAGAGTATATAGAATCTGCTAAAAGAGATGAGTAGAGAAGGCTTAAAGGATAGAGTCTTTAAAAATAAAGAGTAGAGAAAGAGAGCCTAATGTGTCTGAGATTGATAAGCAAAAACATAACAAAATGAATCTATGATCAATAAGCAAAGAAATTAGAATTATACCATAATTTTTTGATAAAAGAAACTGAGAAAAGTGATGATCTGAAGTGGCTAATTTGGTGCTTGGCAAAAGGGGTTAAATCTTCATGTAGATTGGTGTCTGTAAATCAAGGAGTTGCACTTCTTAGTAAGTGGGTCCTTACTGAATCTTTTTGTCAAGTTGGTGCTTAACTATTTGGGGTTGGTGCCTCAAGCTGAGTTGGTACTCAATAATCTTGTTGACTCATTGCATAACTGATTTAGGATATGTAGTCCATGAAGTGATCACTATTGGTTTTCTTCCCTTTAAGGGTTTTCCACCTATATCATGTGTTATGTCATTATGTTCTTTATTGTGGTTTGATTGCTCTATGGATTTTGTATTGATGATTGACTAAAAAACTAAAATATTAGAAGAAAGTTATAAAATCTCATTGATTCACCCCCTCCTCTTAATGGTTGTGCTTCCAATAAAATATAGATCCCACACCCATACCTCTAAAGATAATAAGATGAACACCAAGTTATTTGGTCGAAATAGATGGGGAAATAATATAACCTATAGAAGGTAAAATTTCAAAAAGATCAGCTCAATGCCATGCTCAATGTGTATGGGACTATGCATTTGAGAATAAAATTCATACAAAATGATGCCAACTATTTGTTCAATTTATGAAAATGCAAAAAATGCACACTGTGATGCATAATTTAGGATTAAAAACATTCAACATGGAGGTAAGAAATAGTACAATAGTAAATAATCTATTTAATGCATTTAAGGCAATAGGTAATAAAATTTTGAAAAAATATAATAATGTGGAAATACAAGTAATAATGGAAGCTATAGTTAGTAAGTCAACATATAAAGCTTGAATTATTAGTGAAACAATTAAATCCTTGAACTTAAGTATAAAAAAATCTAATAAATTCAATAAAAATATGAACAAGGCTTTGTCATTTAGTGATAGACTCCCAAGAAAATATAAGGTATTAGTTGAAGGTGTAGACACCCCATTTTGGCCAAAACTATATTCCAACTAGACTTTAGATTGATTTCTACCAAACATTACAAATTAATCCTAAGAATCACTGAATGTCCCAATTTTATTTACACACCAGACATTAGTGCTCATAATCATGTTGAGGCATCCTTATTTGGGGTATTATCCTATATGCAATAGTAACCTCTCACAAATTCATCACCAATCAACCTATGACCTAGCAAATTGATAGTTTGGCCTTTGGACCCATTAAGTGGGGCACTCAAGAAATTATTACAGTGCAAAAGTATTAAGAATAATGAATTAGCAAAACAAATCAAATTAAATGCTTAAGTGAAACTTACATGTGCAATTAGTGAAAATGAATTTTTAAAAAAGGAAATTTCAATAAAAATGAGGTCATGATGATGTCATCATCCTCAAAGTCAAGGAATTGAAAATATCTTCCCTAAAGCCATAAATTCATAAATGGAGAGACATGCTTGATAAATTGGATATCTACCTGAAATATTAATTACATATCCCCTTCTTAACTCAACTACGGTTAGTTTGAACTCAACCATAGTTAACTCTAACTTAACTAAACTTAGGTTAGAGTTAGTTTGGAAGGATTTAAATACAAGGCCTCACCATTGTTCAACAAGATTGTTTTGTTTAATGTTATGATGTTAAAATACCTTCAAGAAGCTCCTTTGTATAGTGTTATCATGCCCATTTTCATAGCTTAGTCAAGACCAAAATTACCAAGGTGACAAGGAGAGGTGGTGAAAAAAACTCCATTTCCAAATGATTTTTTATCACACAACCAAGCACATAAATTCATTACCAACATATAACTCTTTCTCTCATGGAAGGTAAAATTGTTTATTTTGTCTTCATTTGGTAGTTACTTGTATAGTTCTCTAGTTATTTGAGTGTCTAGGATAGAGATGTAAGTTTCATTGGTGTGTTTTTGATTGATTTTTATCATACTAACATGATACTAATCTCCCCTCTTAGATTCCTATTGATCAGATAATGGCATGCCCGATGGGACCACACACACAACAAACATAAATGGAGTATCTTGGAAGATTTTTGGAGCAAGGAAGATTTCACTTTAGAGCTTTATTTATTGATTATTTTATAAGTCTTCCATGTTTGGCTTGTGACTATGGGTTTGTGAATTTATGACTACATAACTATGAATTCTATGAGGTAAACAATAAAATCATTGAATATATCTTTGAATTCATCTCAAAAAATTGTGAAATCACTTTGGTTTGGACTTGCCTCTATGTAACTATGAAATTGGGCCTAGAAACAATGAAATTGTTTAGAAAATTGTGAATTCATCCTATAGGAAAACAAGCCTTTTTCTTTTACTTTAAAGATAACTATGAATTTTTTTTACATTCACAAATTCATATATTTTAATAACAAAATTATTATTTTAAATATTTAAATCACATACTCAGGTAGCAAAATCACATTTTTGAGTTGAGAATTCATGATAGTAAACTATAAAATTGTTTAGTAATAGTTAAATTGCCATAAAACTACAAAATCGTTACTCTTTATTTATATGTTTTTCATGCAAGTTTTTCCAAAACTTTTAAATCATTAAATAAACTAAAAAATTGTTTTCCAAAGTAGTGAAATCATCTGCATGAGTAGTTAAATCATTTTGGAACTATGAAATAACACATTGTAAGTTTTTATTGCATTCAGGGTTTTTTGTGTTTTTATGCCTAGATAATTTTGCAATTTACTACATAACTAGAAAATCATTCTAGAGAGCTAAATTGTGTGTTTTATTGAGCTAAACTTAAAATTTTCACCTTGGATTAAGTCAAAAATTAGTCCAATAACTTGATTGCAAGATAGTAGGCCAAAGAAGAATAAGTTTGAATGTTTTTTACACAATTTTTTATTTTTACACAATCCAAGTTTTATAAAGGTTGAAAATACATTCAAATTTTGTTAAGGTGTTTTAAAATTCACTTAAACAATTTATTTTTAGCATTTTACAAGATTTTACAAGTGAAAACATGGCCAATGGGATAAAAATTTCACAACATATTTCAATTTGGTGTTAGTAAAAAGAATTAACATCTTTAGTTAGATGTCCTAAAAGTTTTTTTTTCAATTTGTTTATTCCTTAGACTAGTTTAAAATTGCTTAAAGTAGATTATTTTATTTCAAAAATACATAAACTTTATCATATATTCTCTCCCCTGTCCCCTTTAGGGAATTCAGGTGACCAAAAACACTTATTTTGTTGCCCTTGTTTAAAAAATGTGTTATAAAGAAAGTCATGTATGTTTTTACCAAGCTCTGAGCAACTTGGGTGATTTAAAAGCAACCTATAAAGTCTTTCATTTTTAATTTATTTCTTTTTTATGTACATGGATTGTGGGAAAGATTTCATCACTTCCCTATAAGTTCTTTAGGGAATCATTTACCCAGAATTTCATCTCTTGGCATCATTTCAAAGTTGTTCGATGATGGGGTATATAAGTTAGGACACAAGATACTAGGATTACTAGGGTTTGAATGGATAGCCTCTCTAATCCTAATGAAAACCCATATCAGGTTTAGATAAACATTAGACTCCACTAATAAGTATATAGATGGAGTCTCTATGTAATGGAATAGACCGTTGCATAGTAAGTTATCTGGTGTAAACTCAATTGACATGATTATATCCCTTATGTTAGCCATACTTGGGACCATGTAGAACTCATAAAAATTAGAGATTTTAGACAAATCCCTACTTGCCATGGAATTTCATGCCAAATGTTGAGTTCTCCTCACTCTAATTTCTTGTCATGTATCAATGCTTGAGAGATAGAGGGGGGTGTAAAAAATTCTACTTACACCTATACTTTCTTTTTTGGATTAACACTTAATTCCTCAAAAGAATTGGTATATCAGTTGAATCTTCAGCTAAAAATACACACACCCATGTTAGTTATATGGAATAGGATGAGCCATGTGTGTTAATTCTATTTTTTTTATTTACATTGCATGTTTTTAAACTAAATTTTTTTTGTTTGCATAATTCCAAAACAAATCCAAAATCAAACACATGTTTATACACCACTTTAGCATAAGAGGTGTTATTCTATCAGTTTGATACCACACTTTTTCCTTAGACATTTTCAAAATATTTGTGTGTGTGTGTATGTGTGTCTGTGTGTCACTTATTTGAAAAGGTATAATTATGCTTCCCATTTCAGCCCAAGTTTTTGCATTGGAATTTTTAAACAAAAACCATTGTCATACCTTTTGAGCAAGATAAAATCATTATACTACTCATATTACTTCAAAACTTTGCATTATGTAAAACTGAGTTCGAAACCATGTATGCTTTTGGTCTATAATTTGTATCATTATATCATCCATTTGGGTCTAGAATATTGTTTGTTTGATAACCTAAGTCTTCTAAACCAAGTTCAAAATTTGTATTGTGAAGTTCAGATTCAAAATTGAGTAGTTTATACCTATGCCTTTATTAATTTTGGCTTAGTTGTTTACCTCTTACTTTTGAATTGTGTAACTTGGATTAATTCCTTTCTTGATTTGAAGATCTTTTTTCCTAGATTAGGAAGTGGTCTATTTTCCATGTGCCTCACATATCTTTTATTACTTATAACTAAGGTTGAATGTCAAGTAAAACCTTAAGTGTGATTAGTTTAAATTTGATTCTTGTTTATCATTTGGGCTTGAATGCTTTACTCATCATGCTTATTTTTGCTTACTTGAGATTGAATTTCCCAATTAGTTTTAGGCATGTGTCTAAAGTCCAATTTCTTATACCAAGGTTAATTTTATGTTTGAATCCATGTGCCTAGCTTGAGTCCAAGTGTTTCATATTTTTATATTAATCACCTTGTCATTTTACCTCGACCAAGTTTGTTTTTCAAGTCTAGCTTTGTGCCTTGTTTCCAAAGACCTAGCGTTTGACTTTCAATTTGTAGACCTATATTTTTTCAAGTCTAGCTTTGTGGCTTATTTCCAAACACCTAGTATTTACCTTTCATTTCTTAGACCTAGTCATTTAAAAAAGTATAGCTTTGTACCTTGTTTCAAAAGACCTAACATCTTTTTCATTTTCTAAACCTAGATTAGATATTGTTGGAAACACTTTTCCAAGATCACGATTCAAACTTACCATTCATTTTATCATTTATATGTAAGACATTAGACCTTAGAAACATTTGAGACCAAACTTATGATTTCCAATTTTAAAGAAGAGCTCCATTCCTAGGCCAAGTTTAGACCATTTTCAATAAGAGATCATTTTCTATTTAGACCAAGTTTCTATAGTACCATGCATTAACCTATTCTTTTAGACCATGTTTTAAGAGTTTTTATAACTTTAAACACCTTTTTTTTAGATTTTCATCATGGATTGAAATATATGCCTCACTACATATATAGTAGAACCATGTATAATCTAGATTATGAAAACATGGTTATGAATGATACATTTGTTTAAGACCTATATGGTTATGATGTAGTTTACGAGATGAATCCATATCCCCTTACACTACTCAATATGAAAAATAAGGCCAAGATCCATTAACATAATACCTAGATAATGCACATCCTTATCTAGGTTAGGACCAGGAACAAATAGCTCAATATCTTTCAAGTATGCCATCTATTGTTGAATAAGTTTAATAGCAACCTTACTATGTTACTATACTATCGACATATGACCCATACTTGTGTGACCATAACTTATTTTAAAATAAGGATAAACTTTTGGTTAGAGCTATAGAGGTAGAGGATAAGTTTCCAGAAGACTTCCCCCATCAATACATACCTAGTCTAGTCAAAGTGTCTCAAAAGGTACCTTATATGTTAACTATCGAATAGGCATATGCTAGTCACCCTCAATCATTCATACTAATGACAAATCAAGATCTAAATATGCTTGTAAGAGGAAAGGTCACCATAAAAAACTAATTCATACAAATGTAACAAGAATATCAAACTTACCTTAATCTAACACATAATTTCAATGCAATGGCTATATCAAATGCTCTACTTATAGAACTAACTCCTTCAACATGAGTGCTAGTTGATTTTATAGGTCAAGATAATCTAGGTGTAGATCCATTTTCCCAAATTAATTTAGTAGGTGACATGTTCAATATCCCATTTATTGAAGAAGTGACTATGGCCTCTACACATGACCATATGACAAATATAGTGGCTAACACATGCAAGTGTCTTCCAATTTAGGTCAAGGTGAGTTAAATGCACCACCAAATAATCTACAATAATAAATTCCTATTTCTAATACCATGAGTGTTATGAAACATCAAGGGGTAAGAATTCCTACTTTCCAACCTCAATAGGTTACTCCCACTCCTCAACCAATTGCTTCTTCAACCATGCAAAAATAGGGGATAAGTAATCAAGCACAAGCCAATGTTTTTCCTCAAAATGTGATGAATGTTATCCCACCTCAATAGGTGACAAATAATATTCTATGGTAATAGGCACATACCAATTTACCACTATAACAAAGGAATAAAACTATGCCACCTCATTACGGGGCAATAAATGTTCTACCTCAATAGGTAGTGATAAATGTACCTCAATAGCTATAAAATAATGTATCTCAATAATTTTAAACATTATCTAATCAAAAACATATTTATATTGATCGATGAGGAATGCCCAATGACCAAAAATAATCTAGTTCACAATATGTGTTTATTCAAAAAAGAGGTTCTAATGTATAACAAGTACCTATTAGGAAACCATTATCTTTTACTCAGAAAGTACCACATACTCAAAGGTAGTGCCTTGGTTAACAACAAGTTCCCTTTATTTAGCTAGGTTTGACTAATTAGCAGAGTCCCTGCTCAACCTCAGAAGGTACAATACCTTTCATAAATCCATATCCTTCCATCACAACCCTATTTCCCTTAGACCCAAGGCCATATTCTAAACTTAAACTAGAATATTTACCAATAACATATGTAATATCAACATACTAATCCCAATGCATAGATGTGTATTCATAGTCAATTATTCCATCAAACCAACATTCCATAGTACTCCATACATCCATTATTTCTTGGTCAAGGTAATCTATCTTTGACTGACCAACCATAACCACAACCAAATGTGACATCAAGTTTCTTGTTTCAATAATTATAAAAAATGAAGGATGCAATTTCAGCCATTCAAACAAAAAAGTAGACCAAGAAATTCAAATTAGATGACGTGTGTTCATACCCATTTAACATGGAATATATTTAGATACCATTTCCTCTAGGTTATGAACCACTAAAATTTGATAAGGCATCTAACATAGTTATTTGTCACTTGCCAACCAATGGCCTATAGTGACATATACCTACTCCTCTTTCCTTAGAGTCTAGATAGCCAAGCTTTAGAATGGTTTCTCAAGTTGATAAAGAACTTAGTATTTAAATTTGATGATATCTCAAATAATTTAATAAAACATTTCTCCTACAATCTCACGCATGATATTTTCGTAATAGATTTGAGTTAGGCCAAAAAAAAGTTGGTGAGAGCTTTGTGAGATACTTATAGAGATGGAGAGTGTTTTTTATTCACTTCACCCAAAACTTACCAGATAAATAATTGGTAGCTATGTTTACCAATTATTTTCACACTAAAATATCCTACCACTTGGAGATTCAATGTGCACACACATTTAATGAGATAATTAATAAAGGCATACAAATAGCAAATGCCCTTATCAAGTTATCTTCTTCAAACTAGAATCAAAACCAAAACCAAAATTTAGGCCCAAAATAAAACCCTATCCTAGTCTAAGAATAAGCATCTACACTAGCTCAGGCCAATAACTATGAAAAACCCGAGCCTTAAAACTATAATAAGAACATTTTTGGTAATGGAGTAACTAAGTTTCATCATGTTCAAATGATGCAACTTATTCCACAAATACAACCTATCTATCAAATGCAACTTATGTTTCAACCTATACCAGCTCCTCAAATGCTAGACACACCACCTTTGCAAACCCCTATTCCATTAAGAAGGCCCACTCTTAGAGTCTTCAATGATATTGGAGAGATTATTGACGTAGTGTTTTGAAAATTGACCATGGATAATATGATTATTTGGCTGATTCCAAAACACTATCTTGAGGGTATACCATATCCATTGTTACAAAGATCATGAGTTCTATGAATACCATCATGTTCATGGACATTCTATACACCCTTGTGTGTAGTTGAAGCACCTTGTTAAAAATATGTCATAAAAAGGAGATTCAATTAGATAATAGAGAATCTACTTCCATTAAAAACTTGGGTATATGCTAATATCATTTTTTGCATCATAATAATGCTAATCAACTATAGAAACAATGAAGACCACAACAACAATGTCAACCACCATATAAAAGGAACCAAGGCAAAAAAGACTCCAACAACCAATAGACTTACCACATATTTGCACATGACTATAATAAGGTTTTAGCTCATATTATGGGAGGTCATGTGTCTACCATTACCATTAATCCTAGATAAAATGCTAATAATCTAGGATCATTATCTAATGATGCCCATCAGCCTAATTATGCTAGTAATCCTTCCTTTACCTATGACCATATCCAAACACAACAATAACCAAGGATTATCATTTTAGGTGATTATTTTGATAATTCTTCATTGCCATATAACCACAACCAAGTTATCCGATAATCAATAACTATCCTCTCTATCCCATATCCATCCTTTTCTACCTATGATGGTTTTGTATCCAATCTAGATTATGAAATCACAACTCATAAAAATAAAATCACCATCTTAGGCCCATAACCTCCTACCAACAAATTGATCCAACCCACTATGCTAGCTAGGAATAATCCAAGTACCATTTTTAAGGAAAATGTGTATGAAATTGTGAAATAAATCCAAAAGACACCCACTCAAATTTCCATCTTAGATTTTTTTTTACATCTACCATCCAAAAGAATGTCCATATAGAACTCCTAGGCCAATCTCAAGTGCCAAAAAACATTACCCCAAACAAATTTCAAGCTTTGGTTAGACATCTAGCTCCAAGCCAATAGTTGACCTTTGGCCAAAGTGATATGTCATCCCTTGGCCCTCTCTATAATAACCTTTTATACATTAAAGTTGTCATCATGTAGCATAAATTAAAACATATCCTCATAGATAATGGATCAGGCCTGGATATTGTGTATATGAAGCTAATCAAGCATCTAAGATATAAAATTACCAACCTTTAGCTAAAGACTATTACTATTAATATTAAGATAATGGAGAGAAGGAATCACAAGGAACCATAAGTTTGCTAGTGAACATTGGGCCTTTGACCCACAATAAACTTTACCATGTGATAGACCTATACCTATCATACAATTTTATTTTGGGTAGACCATAGATACATGAAATTCATCTAATCCCTTCAATATTGCACCAATGTATCAAGTTTCCTCACTTAGTGATGGATCTCACTATCCATGGATATTTACATCCATATGAACACTATAAGAATTTGAAGGCTAAATATGAAAGTTTCAATTACCATTTTGGTCTAGACCCAGTATCCAAGAAGGATAAAGGCAAAGAGATACTTTTTAAATTACCAAAGGGTAATTTTATAGAGCCTAATAGCCTTGCCTCATATTCACATATGCCTCATATTAAAATGTCTAATCATTTTATCATTTTAGACAATGGTATAGGAGAGTATTTTACCCATGACACGTTCCATATTTATAAGATTTTGAAAAATCCCAAGACTTTTGGAAGGCAAAAAGATAAGCCATTTTTCATGAAATGGAGATGAAAGGGAAAAAGCAAGCTTCATAGCCCATCACCTATATTTTTTCACCTGTCACTAGCAAAAAACAAGACCCACTTGCCAATGATAATTTTTATTTGTACATTGACAATGTGGCTAATTGTTACCATAGTACAAAGTATTCCATCCCTCATAGGATCATGGATAACCAAACAAATGAAGTCAGAGGCCTCGAGCCAAACTAGCAAGGTACCCTTGAGCCCATTTCTATGACTAGGTATAAAAGAACTTATGGTCTTAGATTTAAACTACCTAGGGGTGACCCCACATATCTCATTCATGTTTCAATGCTAATGACTAGTGATGATTATGTTGACAGTGAAGTAGAGTCTAATCATAGCATATATAAATACCTTTTTAGTACCAAATTATTTGACCCATATACTATTTTCACCATTACACTAGTAATATAACATTCCCCACTACCCCTTTATCATCCTTAACTTATATACTAAGACCAACAAGAATCCATAGTACCTTTAGATGAGTTTGAGAATGATGAGGCCTTTTGTGATTTTTTAGGCCTAAGAGACAATGTTTTATTGGGAGACCAAAAACAAGGGTTATCTATCAAAATAGATCTTGCAACATATTTCAAAGAGTGGGTGAACACTCTTAAGCCAAAAAAAAATAATAAAACATTGAGGTCCCAAAGTGAAAACCTCTTTGAGGATCTTTTGGACCAGAGAAAATGTTTAAGAGAAAGTCCAGTATTTTGGTGAAAACCTATTTTATGCACCATTATATGAAGATGTTTACCTTTCTTCAAATGAAGCTCAAGAGACCACCAGTGGTGAAATTGCTCTTGAGTATAAGTTTAGTACAAAGGAACAACTTCCCTTTGATTAAATTATCCAATAAATTCCTAAAATATTTATTACATGACCATTGCTACCATGGTGATTCAAATTCATCTTTCTTGGGAGAGCTTGAAGACCTAATCTGACTAGAAGACTTTACCATTTTAGACCAGTTTACATCCTTGCCAACTATTCTAGAAGATGGATCAACTCTCCTAGTAGAAGATATTATAGAAGTCAACATTAGAACTCTAGATGACCCAAAGTGGATCAAATTAGGTACATCCCTCACTGATAAGTAACATGAAGTTTTTGTATCCCTTTTGAGGGAGTTAGTTGACATTTTTCCATGGGCCTTGTTGACCACTTTTTGACCTTAGGCTTAGAAAGGGTCAAAATAAGCCTAGATAAACCTATTCCATCATGAAACCTCATAGTTTTCATATCTATTGATGAATCAAGATATTTTAAAGAGGATCATTTATTTTCATATCAAATGCAATGGGTCCAAGTTCTTGTCATGTCATGAAAGACATAATGGTTATCCCTACACCCTATTTCATCTAGTGTTAAGTGTCCTCATTGTACTTGAGCATGTGACAAGGTCCATAATTGGTTTTAAAGTGGTATCAATAGCCCCAAATGTACCATGTTGGAGATAACTAAATGTTGTAACTAATAACTCACCATGAACCTATTTAGTGTGTTGGGAAGATGCAAGGTATGGATTAATCTTATGATTTATGGATGTACTAATTATGGGATCTTACTTGAAGTCTTTAGTAGGTTTTAAGGTCTTTATATAAGTGTCAAAATGATATTCATTTTAAATTCCCTCATGAAGTCATGTATATGGTCTAAAAGGGGAACATTTGACCATGAGAGGACACTAAAAATACCATTCATGTCTTCAAGAGCCTTCATGGATTCTATTAGGCTATACCTTAAGAATTTCATGTACTAATGATGCCCTTATCACAATTCAAGACACCTAATTACCACTAAATGGGCCCCACATGTTTGTAAACATGTCTCCTCAACTCCACAACACTATACCATGAACTTTCATATATCACCTAACCCCTATTTTCCCTCCTCTTGCCTGCCAATAATGAATTGTGATTTGAAACATTAAAAAATCTAGGGAATTTGTAGGTTTTAAGAGCTATCATAATGGTATAGATATGTATAGTATGGATTGGCTCATTTGGAGCCATGGGTCTATGATATAAGTTCACTATAGGGATACATTGAATAAATCAAAGTTTATCAGGGACCAAGGAGCTAAAAACAAGTTCACTTCCTCTACCGAGCTCTTTAACAGGCATGGAGAGAACTTAAAGTTTGTGCTCAGTATGTACAGAGGAAAAAGAGGGGATCAGATCTCTTGAATAAATAAATTAAAATTGGTGACCTTCTAATCATGGGAATTATTTTTAGGTTTATTCTCATGAGCTCTATGAACAATTGATAAGAAGTTGGGTAACCTAGTCACCAACCTCATCTGCACAAGGCAAAATAAGAGGAATGGTTTAAATTTTTTTTTGATCAAATTGGTAATTGTTCATGTTTCCTTTAGTCCTAAATATACATTTCATGGCATCCTCAAACTTTGGTTCACACGTGTGGGTAGATAGAAGTGAGAAATTTTTACATTACCAATACCTGTAGGTTGTAAGCAAGTTTCCATCAATGGGAAAGAGTGTTCAGTTCATACATCTAAAGGTGAATAGTGTTTCAAGGTTAAAAAATGGTAACTTGGAGTTATCCATGCCTCCTTGGCTCAATTTTAATGTTATCTATGTCCAACTCTCTCAAATGGTGCCTCCAACTGAATATTGCCTACATGTCTAGGCTTCACTACATAGGAACTTATTTATTAGGAACATATAGTTGTGAGTTTGTGAAAGTCCTAGGTTTCATTTTTTAATGTGTATGCCTTATTGATAGCCTCTAAAGTTTTATTTTCCATTAGGTATATAAATATAGGTGTCTAAGGTCATTTTAGGTCATCTTGGGTGTGATTTCAAAGTCTATTTCAATCCCTCAAAGAGATTTTACCATTTAAAAACATTTTCACTATCATTTCACCTTAGTTTTAAGCCTTGCATTCCAATTTTAGACTCCATATGATCCCACAATCACTCACTAATAGGTTTAGATCCTCTAATAAAACATAATGGATATGGACAAAGTATAAATACTCCATATGTTTGTCAAGTGTCATCAAGGTCATGAGGAATGAGCCACATAGTCATAAAACTTGTTGAAGGAGCAAATCGCCACCTACAAGAAATGACTTAAACCCACCCTGGTAAAGTCCTTCAAAGTCATCATATACTAATCAATCCTAAAAATAATAAGTGTGTATTAATAGGTAGATACCTATATTATAGAGATGGATTAGAACATAAGGGAGCCATGGAGATCTCAAATGTGACTAAGAAGGCACTCTCACTCAAAAATTTATTTTATAGAGCCCTTACTATCCAATATACATGACTTCATACTCACAGTACTATTGGCAGTCTTGAGTCTATATCCTACCTTGAATATAATATGGTATATGAACATAAATGGAGAAGATGCAAACTGAGAGAAAAGTTAATGCATGGAAGTAATCTCACCAAAGGCAAAGAAACCTATACAAGTACATTTTGGACTGAGATGAACATATATAGTCAGTTAAGGTTGCCTAGAATGAGAAGGTGACATGCTAAAGATAGTGGAAATACTTATAACATATGAATATAAAGTATCATAGAAAATAATTAATATAAAACCCAATAAATATTTCGCATGATGGTTTTATCATTCTAAGGCAATTATCTAGTTTGAGTTGCATACTCAAAGCACATAGGCCTTATATGTGATTATGTAAGTGAAACCTATTGGTAGAGGTAGGGAGGATAAACCTCAGGGATATGATCAAAACCTAAAACATGATGTTTAATACCTAATTATATCCCTATTAAAATAAAAAATAAGTTGATTTGGGAACTAACATCAGCTACTATAGTCCCATATATAGGATAACATTAAACAAGGCAATCTATAAGAAAAAAAGGGTTGATAAGAGTTCTAAGTAGATGAGAACATGTGAACAAGGTATAGGTTGAGTTGAAGGAGGTGTTATGGCAACATGGAAGACATAAATGTATCTACAATGGGTTGAGGTTCTAACACTCAATCTAGATACTACAAAGCCTAAAGGCTCATCTAGGTCTCAAGATCCTACCTCCACCTCAATACCATGTCCAGATCTTCAAGAAATTTTAATACAATGTGTTATGTGTGGAAATATGTTTAAGATATTAGATAAGGAATTTGAGGTAGATGAATGTAATGAAATAATCCTTTTGGGTTTTATCCCTCTCCTGAGCTCCATTTTTTTAGCAAGTAGGTCAAGTTACACTTTCAAACACTCATACCTTTCACCATAAAGATACCCAAGCCTAAGGCACTTATGGAAACTTAAGTATTATTATGGAATAAAAATACATAAAGGAAAGATAGGGTTTGATGGTCTTAATTTATGAATGGATGTTAAGAAGATAACATGCACAAATGGCCTAATAGAGATATTAAGGAACAACTTCCAACACTCATATCTCCACACACAATTTGTATGGGACCTAAGGTTATTTTGGGGAGATGAAGGTGTCAATAAGTTAAAGTTTCATAAAACTAAAATTTGGTTTGGAGGTCTATATTGAATGAACCATCGTTAAGATGGTGGACCTCCAAAACCCTTCTTAAACCTTGGTTCAGAACTGATGAAGGGAATATGCCCTAAAATGCATCCAAATGGAATGATTAAGACATGAAAGGGTATTAATGGTTTTCTCAAGTCCCATAAAAACTTAGATGACATATTGATTGGCATGTGTAGGGGATATGATATATGTATTAGGCTGGAAAAATTCATTTTTAGCTTATGAAAAAATAATTGAGAGGGATTTTAATATATCATGGGTTTTAGAGGAGAGAGAAGGTTCCAAATTCCCCAAATGACCTCACATTATCCACCCTTAAGAGCCTCCATGATTGGTAACTCTTGAAGACAGATCTAGGTGCTTGAATGAAGGATTATATGCATACAAAAAGAAGATGAATGGATTTATCAAACTAACATAGATTATTTAAAGGCCCTAAGGGGTGATTCTCATTTTAATAATAGTGGCTAGGTGCCTCATAGCTCTAGGGTAAGACCAAAACTTAGAAACCCTACACTTATGCATATTGATCTAGAATCTTCATTGAGATTATGATACTTAAAGGATAGAGTAGAAGTCAAAAATATATTACAGGACATCTAAAACCTCTATTTGAATGATCATCAAGTTGTTTCAAATGTGTAGGAAACTTTGGATCTTAGGGGAGATGCCATAGATGTTCATTTTGGCCTAAAGAAACCTCAAAATTGCCTAAAATGCATACTTCTCACCCAAGAGGTAATTTCACAAGCTCACAACTATATGTAACTTATTTATGGGCATCTAATCACTTTAGGAGAGTTGGGGGGGATTTTTCTACAAGGGATTAGTGGAATTAGTTCAGAGGTTAAGGCCCTAACCTCTATGAACCATTATTAATAACACTCAACACTCTTAAACCTACCTAAAACTCTAATAAGGACTTGACTAGAAATATTTAAGAGAAAACGAATCCAAAATAATTGGAATCACTTAGAAAACACTTAATTCATATTTCCCACTCAGAGGAGGGTTTTGCTAAGATACTAGTTTGTATGGATAGAGTATGGACACCTCCAAAAACTACAAGTTTACAAGGATTTGAGTAGGAGATGAAGTGTAATAATTAGTCAAAAGTTTAAAATCATTAGAGGGTGTGGTATTGGTATTTTTTCATCCTCTCAAATCATGAAATGTCTAAAACATTTCCCAAAAATTCTTCTATAAATCTCCACCAATCAACCAATTTGAAGGAGCTAGCAAAGATGGTCTAGTCATACAATAAGGGTAAGGTTGCATGTGTGTGTTTTGAGGGTCAAATTTTTTATGTATAATATTGTTTTAGGTATAATTAAAGGCTACTCATATATTTTTAAGGTCTGGTTCAACTCTCATAGGCATCCAAATAGTGAAAAAATAAGAGACTAGGATAATAATCCATAAGGCCTACTTAACCAACAAAATTAAGATGTTTATGGGCATGGAAAATTTATATGGAGTTAATGTGACATAATAATACATCATTAAATACCCCTTGATGTGATCAAAATCCATGTCTATGTGCATTATGAAGGATTTTGTGTAGTTTTTTTAACATGACTATTGTGCAAGTATAGGTAGCCACTTAATACCTCATGAAAAAGGCCTAATTGAACCTATTTCAATGATTTATAAGTTATTAAGGGAGAGGTAATTTATTATGGATGGCATTTATGGGATATACATGAGTCAAAAAATTTTAAAATTAGACCTAAATGCTCCAAAGTACTCATTCAAAGCACCTATAAACTCAAGCAACACATAAAGGAGTGTGGAGGATTATTGTAACTACTGCATGACCATTATATCCTCTTCATACCAATTCTAAGCCAATATTTATTTCTCTCTTGTACACAAGTCTATATATTTAGGCCTTGAGACCTTATTTTTTATCCCTCAGTTGGGTGTAGTAAAAATTTACAAAATTATATCTTGATCCTTGAGAATCAATAAAGAAAGATAGGTTACAAACTTATTATCATCATTAGTGTGTGTTATGGTTTTCAAATTATAGAAAATTAAGATGTTCATCTTATTTTTTAGGTACTCTTATTCACCTAGTGTTATACCATCATCTTATGAAGTTCATGTGAAGTGTTGAGAGGTGGTAGTTGTTTTGAAGAGTGAATTGGTTATTAGTGTCTATAAAAGACCTTCCTCCAATTGCCTTCAATTTTTATACCTTCCACATAACCCCCACATGAAATACTTATGTTGAGGATTGTGTTAAAAATCCTATTAATCACTACTCTTTCATTGGATTCATAAAGTGTGTTTGAAGATTAATCAAGAGAGGATAAGTGAATATTGGTCCCTCACCATCCTTAGAGTAAGTTTTATTTTCATGTTTTCATTGTATTTATTTTCATCCCAATATTAATAGGTCTTAGGAAGAGAGATTAAATTATTGTACTAGGGGATCTAGCCCCATAAAATAAGGGTTTGGTCTTACTATAGGTCACCCATAACCTTTAGGTGAATCTCATGTTAGTTCAATATTGAAGAGAAGTGAGCTATCTCCTTCAAAGGGTGCATCTTGGAGTGCTAACAGTTATGGCATGCCTAATGGGACCAACATTCAAGTGACTTGGATCACATGTTGTTAGTCTTGGAAAACATATGAAATATTCAAGTACATTATTGGTAGATTTGCAAGCAATTTACATGTAAAAGTGGACATAACATCTTCCTCAAAAAGTAAGGACATTGAGTTTATTGAGTTTTCATTGGACATTACTATGAGAAAGAGATACCCTAGGTTTAATCCCAACCTTAAACCCCCTAACTCTCCTAATTTTTCCCAAATAAACACTATTGTAAATTCTATACCTCCAATGGCTAGGCCTAGAATGAAATCCTTTATGATTTTCAATGGTGGTAGCCCCTTAAACCTCAATAAAATTGATGACATATCTATTACTGCCCTCAAAATCCTTCCCTATTTCATATGAGAGAACTCAACTACCCCTATAGAACATATTATAGACATAACTAATTTTTGTTCAGTCCATAATATACCCAAGAGAATGTGGCTATGACACTATTCGAAACCTCTTTGAATGGTAAGTCACTCCTTTTCTATAAAGGATTAAAACCCACATCCATCAATACCTAGGATGCATTTGGAGAATATTTGTGTAATAACTTTGAAGATAGAAGTGACCATCTCTCCTTGGTGGAATAACATACCACAATCAAGAGAGCCCCCTACGAATTCATGTTAGATTTCAACTATTGTTTCAAAAAACTTGGGATAGGATCCCCATAGTCATCAAGCCCACCCCTAATTATATATTATTATACCACCTAAGGGCTCTAAATTTTGATGTGGTAGCTATGATAAAGTAAATGGTGGGTATCACCTTGCCAAAAGCTTGTGAGGTGGCTATAAGGGTAGAAAATTATATAAACCAAGAAAGTAAAGTCACTTAAATACCCCTCATGCCTCTATTCCTATAAATTTAACCCCTTATGCCTACCATTGCCCCATTACCAACCCTAACCCATCATGATCAGGTAGATGGTAGTCAAAGTGGATAAATTGGGAAAGATATAAGGGCTACTCAAAGCTCAAAATAGTAAGTTAGTAACCATGGAAAAGAAATAAATTCCACCCCATAGGCATTATCAAACACCCTACCAATCCCTTTATCATCCCTATCAATATAGTATACCTCTATATCATCCCAATCAATAAGGCCAAGGGAAGGTTACATAAACAAGACCATATAACATCTATAATCTTAATGCTTCTAGTAGTTATAAAGCCTTGGTTATAACTCAAAACAATTGTGCTCAATAGGGTGTATGTCATACTTAATGGGGGTAGTCAAATGATACAAAAATGGTTCCATGTGGTGATGTGCATCAAACATCCCTCATTCAGCAAGGTCATGTTCTTCCATCACATGAAAATCTACCTCATTCAAAACATAAGGAGGGTCATCTTCTACTGCATAAACACACTCCCTTCATGACCGAAGATGAGATACCAAGTCAAAAAGGGATAAGTGGAATTAAATCACCTTCTAAAACTACATTTGTCAACTTCTAAGAAAGTGAGCATTCATTTAAACAAGTGGTAAAAAATTAGGGTCAGAATGTTGCCAAGGTGGACTTACCATGGAATCTTATATACCTTCTTAAATACCTCAAGTGACTTCTATTCAAGATGCATCTCACAAGACACCATCAACTCGACAAATGCAAGATGGTAAGGGGTAAAACTAGTAGGGTCCTTGTATACCTCAACTCATCCAAACTCCAAAGAGTATTTCTACTACTAACTTACATTATAAGATAGCTATCCCTCATCTTAACATTGTGGAATATATGAATAAGGCCCATTTTATGATCCCTTTGTGTGATACTTTACCTATTTTTGGACAAAAGGGCCTCCTTCAAGAAGAATTTTCCAAACTTCATGTCTTGGATAAATAAGCAAAAATGGTAAGTGCAGTCCTCACTAATTCTAGTCAACTTCATGAGTCCTAAACACCTAAGGGATTCAAACTACATCCCTTATACATTTAAATCATCATAAGTGATTCCCTGGTGTATAATTTCATGATAGATAATGGGGTTAGCACTTTTTTTCATGCCTAAGTCTATAACAGATAAATTGAGGCTTAAATATAAGCCTAATGCAAAAGGGATTTTACAGTTAGATGAGTCTCCTACCAAGACTATGGGAATCCTTAAATACCTTCAAATCATATTGGTTTCTTTTCCTAATTTTACCATATCTCAGGATGTGATAGTAGTTGACCTTCTTCCCTACGTTGCCTTCTGCTTGTCTAGGGATTTCACTACTAAAATTAGGGGGTATCTCTTTTTTGATTGGTCTTATATGGTTTTTAGGACTAGGTATGGGATAAAGGTTACCATAAGGTCTAAACCTATCTCAAGGTTCCACTTATAACCCTACATGCCCAACTATCAAATGTCAATTGCACTATCTTAGATGAGGAAGAGCACCCCAGTGACCAATAGCCTATGGAACCACTTAAAGGCATATCATATTTATTCCTTGATGAGTGGGAGGAAAACAATCATGGCTTTGATATTTATAAAATTATTTAAGAGGTAGTTTTGGGTGTGTATTTCATGCATGAAGAAGGATTTTCCATGCCAAGTCTCACTATTATAAGCCAAGAGCATGAAGGGGTATGGTACTTATTTTTTGATGGGTCTAAATCAAAGAATGGGAGTGGGGAAGGTGATATGATTGTCTCTAATCATAATCAAAGGTACTATTCTACCTTAATATTTAAATTCAATTACACCTCTAATACTATATAATATGAGGCCCTCAGCCATGGGCTATAATGGGCAAGGAAGAGAGGCATCAAGCTTTTGAAAGTTAAGGGAGATAGTGAATTAGTGGTGCAATAGGTAAGAGGCAAAATTGTAGTAAATAATCCACTCTTTAAGGTCTAAAAACATAGGATTTGGGACCTCTTTGAGGAATTTAAAGCATTTTACATTTTCTCCATTCCTAGAGAATCCAATCAAAATCAACATGCAGACTAGTTATCTACCATTGAAATACAATATGATATAGTTGATGGGGTCAAGGACATCAAATAAAAATCCCAAACCAAGGTGATATGTAGGCCCTTAGTCCCTGATAATGAGGCGAGTTGTAAATTATTTGAAAGTGATAAGAAAATTATTTGTTTCTTATAACATGAGGTAGAATTATACTCAAAAAATTAAGTCAGGGTGCAACATCATTATGGGGACTAGATTATCCAATTGAGGAAAAATAAGCTACCTAAGGGATTGGTAAAATTATATATCATATTCAATTAATATTACCATCTAAGGAAGGATAAGGTAAGCATCTCCACTAATGAGGAACGTTATGAAAAAGTTATCATATTCAAAGACAAGTTACTCAAGCTAAGAAAGGTAAACATCAAAGAGGATAAGGAAACCTACATAACATTATGCCAAAAATTTGTAGATGTTTTTACATGGGAATATCATGATTTAAAGGTTTTTGACCAACCCCAAATTCAGAGGATAATTCCAAATTTATGAGATAAAAGAAAAGGTCGATCAACCCCAAAATTGAGATCCTTATGAGGAAGTAGTTGACAAATATTATTGAATCCAACATCATCTTCCTCATAAATCATTCTTCATGGGTGTAAAATCTTGTGGCTATGAGGAAGAATAATGGGTAGATAAGGTTTTGTGTATACTTTAGAGATCTCAATAAGGTGTGACTAAGAGACCACTACCCTCTACCATTTATGAATCAAACTCTTCAGAGATTTTTAGGTTCACAAAGGTTTTCTTTGCTTTATGGATACTCTAGGTGTTAAGTGTGAAGTCAATATTCATAAAAACACTATTCAAAAATTCACTACTCACAAGTCACTATTCAAATGTCACTATTCATAGATGAGGTGGTAATGGTGATTGGGCAGGTGAGATGGATCCTAGGTGATGTGGGATGGCCCACAAAGGTATCTTTCATTATTGGAAAGGTAGGAGAGAGAAGTGGGGTGAATTTTTCTTTGGGCACATGGGTTTACTTTTAGATATCACATGTGGGGAGCATGTGGGATGCCATCCTTGACACTTGACTTATGGGAGCATGTGGGAGACAAAGTAAGAGAATATAATCATTCCCTTCTTGTATGTGCATGTGGGGATTCTATGTTGGAAGTCAAAGGTTGATTGGGGTATATTTTTACCCTTATAATTTTCATATAGAGGAAGTCAACAAAGTATCATGAGATTCTCTTTGAAAGGACTTGAAATTATGATCCCACTTTACAATATTGTTCAATATTCTTTCCACATGTAGTGTGGCATAATTTTACCTCTCACATATGTTTTCTCCTTTATGCATTATTCTCTCTTGTAATTTGTATTTATTCATGGATTTCCATTGTATTTTTTAAGAGTTATAGAAAAGACAAATTAGTTTTTTTGAGCTTAGTTAAGCTTGGGTTAAGCATTTGTGTATGTTATAGTTGATTATTTGGAAAAGATTGTAAGCTTGTAAGCATTATATGCATTGAATACAAGGAGAATGTGAGTGATTAGACAGGTGTGTATATGTGATATGTTATAGTCACATGCTTATATTCTATAGGTGATGTTAAAATAATTAATGATCAATTATCTATGGACTAGACAAATTGGTAAACCACGTAAATCTTATCTTATGGTTTACATTGTTGTTTTGCTTTGATTTTTTCAAGTTAATTTCTATAATTCATAGTTATTCTCATTGTAACTTAGGAGGATATTTATACATTATTCTATTATATCCTAACAAGTGCTATCAAATAAAGGTTATTTTTTATTGAGGTTAAGTTATAGGAGACTAAGGATTATATCTTAAGTGGGAGCTATATCAGATGAAAAATCAAAGGTTGTGAAATTTAATGGATAGAATTTTAGATTATGGAAGATGTAGATGGAAGACTACCTAATTAAAAAGGACCTCTACTTCTTGTTGGGATGTTTAGCCAATAAACCAATGTCAATGATAGATGAGATTTGGGAGTTTTGGATAGAAAATCACTAAGAACCATCCATTTGTGCCTTGCATCTATAGTTTCATTCAACATATCCCAGGAGAAGACTATAGAAAGTCTCATGAAAGCATTAGGTAAGTTATATGAAAAACCCTCTACCTCTAACAAAATATTTCTTATGAAGAAATTGTTTAATATGAGAATGGATGAAAATGGTTTAGTAGCTAACTATTTTAATGATTTTAATATGATTACTAGTCAATTACATTCTGTTAACATTGACTTTGATGATAAAGTCATGGATCTTCTTCTCTTGTGTTCTTTGCCTAAAATATAGAATAACTTGGTTATGGTGGTTATAAACTTAGTCTCAAATAATGCCAAACTCAAGTTTGAGGATGTATTGGGTGTTACCTAAGTGAGGAAATGTGAAGGAGAAGTAATGGTGAAACATCGAAATCAAGAAATGCATTATCCATAGATACTAGAGGAATATCCAAGAATAAAGGAAGAGGAAACCATGAAAAATCAAATAAAGGTTCTAGATCAAAATCAAGATGAAATTTGGAGTGTTGGTAATGTGGTAAGTTGTGTCATATAAAGAAATAATGCTAGGCTCTTCATGGAAAATTAG
Source organism: Torreya grandis (assembly GCA_037957365.1). Lineage (NCBI taxonomy): Eukaryota > Viridiplantae > Streptophyta > Pinopsida > Cupressales > Taxaceae > Torreya > Torreya grandis. Next base: position 2,625,399 of record JARHVA010000807.1, read on the forward strand.
GTAAGGAGTAACATGAAGGTAACAAGGTGGAAAACATAGTAGGTGATCTAATACAAGATGCCTTAATTATTTATTTGGATAATATTAATGAATCTTGGGTTTTAGATTTAGGAGCTTCATTTCATGTCACTCCTAACAAATATTATTTTAGAGATTATGTTCAATGTGATTTTGTACATGTGTTTCTTGGTGATGATGAACCTTGAAATATTATTGGAAAACATTGTGTGAATGTGAAAATGCATAATAAAAACACTTGGGTTCTTAAGAATGTTAGGCACATTCTATGTTTGAAGAGAAATATGATTTCTACAAGAGAGTTGGGAAGTGACGATTGTGTGGTCACTTTTACTAGTAACTCATGGAAGGTTAAAAAGGGTGTTATAGTGGTGGAGAAAGGTTAGAAGATGGGTAATTTATATTTATCCACTATTAATACTAATGCATATTTTTATTTAGATACTTTAGGTGGAGATGCAACTATGTGGCATTTTAGACTTGGCCACAAGAGTGAGTAGGGAATGAATATCATTCACTCAAAGTTAAAATTACCAGGTATAAAGGAAATAGACTTGGAATTTTATGAGCACTATGTGTATGGAAAACATAAATGGGTGCCATTTCTAAAAGTTAGACCAACTGAGAAAATAAGAAAGTTAGAGCTTGTAAATATAGATGTATGGGGACCCAATCAGGTATATTCACTTGGTGGTTCAAGGTATTATGTCATGTTTACTGATGATACAACTAGAAAATTTTGGGTTTATTTCATTAAACAAAAATATAATGTATTTGACACATTCAAGAGATGGATAGATTTAGTTGAGAATGAAATAGGTTTAAAGCTGAAGTGCCTTAGGTTAGATAATGGTGGATAGTACTGCAACAATGATTTTAATAATTAATATTCACTTAATGGAATTTGTAGGTATAATATGGTTCCAATAACACCATATAAGAATGGTGTGTCAAAAAGAATGAATAGAACCATCATGGAATATGCTAGGAGAATGAGGTTGCATGTAGAACTACCATTATAGTTTTGGGTGGATGTAGTTGATAAATATATATACTTGATAAACATAAGGCCTTCAACTACCTTGGATGATGGCATACCAGAGGAGTAATGGAGTGGTAAGAAGGTTGACTATTATTTTTTGAAATTTTTTAGTTGTGTAGATTTTGCTCATATTAACAAAAAGAATAGGTCCAAATTAGAGGCTAAATCTCAAAAATGTACTTTCATTAGCTATGATACTAATGAATTTGGATTATGGTTATAGATGAGGAAGATAATAAAATCATCAAGAGTAGAAATGTGATATTCAATGAGAAAGTCATGTACAAGAAAAAAATGTTAGATAATAAGCAAGAGGAATCCAATAAAGAATACATAGTGTTGGAGGACATCAAAAATGAAAGTTTCCTAAAGTTACCACTGTAGGGTGTGCAACAATAACAAAAACCCCAAACTCTTATTATGAGGAAATATACAAGAGTAAGTAGACCACCTGAAAGGTGATCCCCTTCTTTTAATTATTTGTTACTTACTGGTGGTGGTGAACTAGAGAGCTTTGAAGAATTAGTACATGTTGATGCCAAAGATAAGTGGGAGCAAGCTATGTATGAGGAGTATGACTCTATCATGATGAACTAGACATGGGATTTGGTGAAGCTTACAAAAGGAAAGAAGTCATTACAAAATAATTGGTTATACAAAATGAAGGAGGAAGATGGAGGTAAAAATACAAAGCTTGATTGGTTGTAAAAGGATTTTCATAAAATAAAGGTATAGATTTTGATGAAATCTTTTCTCATATGGTTAAAATGAATTATATTAGAACTATTTTGAGTATAGTTGTAGTGGAGAACTTACATCTAGAATAGTTGGATGTGAATACTACTTTCCTTCATGGGGATTTAGAGGAGTATATTCAAATAGAGCATCCACAAGTTTTTGAAGTCAAGGGTAAGGAGAATTTTGCATGGAAACTAAAGAAGAGCTTGTATGGCCTTAAGCAAGCTCTTATATAATGGTACATTAAGTTTGAAAATTTTATGCTAGATCAAGGATATTATAGGTGTCATTATTACCATTGCATATATTTTAATAAATTTTAAAATGGTATCTATATTATCCTACTTTTATATGTGGATGACATGTTAGTGGTAGGTTCTAACATGTAGGATATAAATGTAATCAAGAGATAGTTGGGAGATTATTTTTCTATGAAAGATCTAGGTGCTGTGAAATAGATCCTTGAGATGAGAATAACTAGATATATGAAGGATTGGATTTTGACACTATCATAGGGAGAGTACATCAAGAAAGTATAAGAGAGGTTTGGCATGCAGAATGCTAAACTAGTTGGGACACCTTTGGTAGAGCACTTCAAGTTGAAAAAGGAGCAATATCCCAAGATAAAAGAAGAGAGGTTTCACATGTCCAAGATCCCTTAATTATCAATAGTTGGTAGCTTAATGTATGAAATGGTGTGTATGAGTTCAGACATTTCCCATGTAGTGGGAGTGGTGAGTAGATTTATGAGTGATCTAGGAAAGTAAAAATGGCAATTAGTGAAGTGGATTATTCACTACCTAATAGGGACCATAGATGTAGTGATATGTTATGGTAGATCAGAAGTTACTTTATATGGATATGTTTATTCAAACATGGAAAGTGATTTAGATGGTAGGAGGAGCACTACCAGGTATGTTTTCATTATGGGTGGTATAGTGGTGAGTTGGATCTCATGTTTACAAAAGTGGTGGCACTTTCTACCATAGAGGCTGAGTATGTTGTTGATACATAAGAAAGAAAGTAGATGATATATATATATATATATATATATATATATATATATATATATATATATATTGATATAGGATTTGGGACACCAAAAAGGAAAAGGGATAATTTTTAGTGATAATTAGAGTATCATACATTTAGCAAAGAACTTGGCATTTCACTCCAAGACAAAGCACATTCAATTGAGGTATCACTTTATTTGATTAGTATTGGAGGAAGATAAATTGAAGCTGGAGAAGATACATATAGATGAAAACCCTATAGATATTATGACCAAGATGGTTACAAAAGTGAATTTGAATTTATGTTCAACTTCAATTGGTCTTCATGGATGAAGTAGATCAGGATGAGAACTGGATCAGTGGATGCAATAGTGAGAGGTTATGAATATTAACTTCAAGTGGGATAATTTTAAGTGTGAAGTCATTATTCACAAAAAAACAATTCATGAATTCACTATTCATAGGTCGTTATCCATGTGTCACTATTCACAAATGAGAGGTAGGTGAGATGGCTCCTAGGTGATGTGGTATGGCCCATAAATGTGTCACTAAGAGATCACTACCCTTTACCATCAATGGATTAGATTCTTTAGAGAGTTATAGATTCATAAAGGTTTTCTTTACTTGATGTATACTCTAGGTATAATTAGTATTAGTGAGGGAGGAGGATAGACACATAACTACCTTCACAACCAAGCGGAACACTTACGCATATAAGAAGATTTCCTTTGGACTATCTAATGTAGGGGATACCTTCCAAAGGTTAATGGATGTGGCCTTATAAGGGCTCATAAACAAGATGGTGCTCATTTACGTTGATGGCATAACTATATTTTCCAAGGATCCTAAGGATAACTTAACACATTTGAGGTTGGTGTTTGATAGGTGCAAGTAGTTTGGGCTCTCCTTGAACACCAAACAATGTATATTTACAATCTATGAGGGTAGACTTCTAGTACATGTATCAAAATATGGCCTCTCTATTGAAATTGAGAGGGTAGAGGCAAAATCCTTGCTTTGTCACTACCCAAACATAATAAGGTATTGCAAATTTTCTTGGCCAAGATTATCTTCATTAGAATATGCATACCCAAAATTATAGAATTCATAAGGACACTAACTCACATGGTTAAGAAATATAAGAAGTTCTCATGGAGAATAAGTAAAGAGGATTTTTTAGGCCATCAAGAAGGTCATTACCAAATCTCCCACCCTCCTCAACCCTAATTTTACAAAATACTTCTTCGTGTATGCCTTCTCCACAAGTGATATTATATTTGGTATGCTCATACAACAAAATAGTGAGGGCATAGAGCATCCCATAGCCTTATTTAATCAAGTGTTTAAGGGGTATGAGGAGAGATATACATTTTCTAAAAAACATGTTCTTTTTGTAATGAGAGGCCTAAAAAAGTTCAGACACACAGTGTCTAATAATAAGATTTTTTTTAATGGTAGTTCACCCAAGCATTAAGTATTTTTTTATTATAGAGACTTAAGTGAAAAGAGGGATAGTTGGTTGACAAATTTCATGGATTATGACATAGAGGTGAAGGTTACTAATCTGATCATATGTAGGTAAATTTGTGAACATCTTATAGTAGATGCTAAGGAAGAGAAATAAGTAGTTTTGGCAGCATAAGATGACCAACAAGCAGTTGTAACTATGTTTCCTTCCAATTAGACCCAAGACATAGTAAAGTTACTCCAAATGGTAGAGTTTCCTATAGGATTATATAGGACAAGGAAGAGACACTTAAAGCTAAAATCCATCCCTTACATCTTGGTTGATGGGGTACTCTTCCAAAATGACATTGGTGGCATGCTTCTGAGATGTGTGGAGACTAGTCAAGTGGACAAAATTTTAGAGCAATTTCATGATGGGCCTATAGGAGGTCACTTTTCATCTAAAACCATAACATCAAATATCATAGGACATATGTTTATTAGTAATCAAAGACTAGTTGTCTTGCCTCTAAAACCAATTCAAGTTGACTAGCTCTTCATGCAATTTGGTTTAGACTTCATAGGTATGATTCATCCCCCATATAGATCTAGACATAAGTGGGTTTTAATATCTACTGACTAATTTATCAGGTGGGTAGAGGCAACTTCACTCAAAGAGGTAAATGAGAACTCAATTTAGAGTTATATGATAGCCTAGTGACTAGGTTTGGGGTCTCCTCCACCATTATATCAAACAATGCCTTGGACTTCAGTAGTGAAAAGGTGTGTGAGTGTTCCCTAAGTCATGGTATCTAACTAAATTATTCATATAAATACTATATATAGGTTAATGAACTAACAAATTACACTAATAAAAACTTGATTAGGATCATAAAAAGAACAATAGAGGACAATAAAAGGGAGTGGCACACCAAGTTAAAAAATACCTTATGGGTAGATATAATTAACCCTAAGAATTCTAATGTTCACTCACATTATATCCTTATTTTGGAAAATAAGCAAAACTACCCATTTCAAATGATCTACTAGCCTTGAAACTTGTACACCATATTGAAATCATGGAGAATGATGTAATGGAAGTGAGGATGAATGTGTTTAGGGAGTTGGAAGAGACAAGAGATAGTGCCATGCATGGCATATGGTCTAACCAAGACCAACTCAAAATATCATTTGACAAGAGAGCCTCATCCAAGATCTTTTAACAAGGTGACATTATACTTAAGTGGGATGAGGACCATGCTAAGCTAAGTAAGCATTCAAAATTTGATAGTCTTTAGAGTATGATATTGATCATTACCATTTTTAAGGAGAATAATTTCTTTCAGTTATCTAGATTAAGTGGTGGTGAACTTGATATCCTTATCAATTAGATGTTCCTCAAGTATTGTTATTAAAAGAATAAAGTTCTCTTATATATAGTAGATAGTTTCTTTCCTCTAAGTTCTATTGCACATGGTCATTTGATATTGGTTTGTTTTATTTACTTGATACTATGTTTATTTTTTGATTTATTGTCTCTTATTTTGTTTTTTTATTCCTCGAGGTCTGCAAGTTATTAGGCAAAGTCACTATATAGTCAAGGGGCTTTATCTAGCCATGACTAATAAGCAAAGAGAGATGCTGAGTTAACTTGACCAATAGGTATGTCAAGCTAGTTAAATCACCATAAATTTTGACCACTTTATACACTTAGGCCTAGAAAGGGGTCAACCTAATCCTTGAGAACCCTAGTCCATCATGAAACCTCATAATTTTCATATATCTTGATGTATCAAGATTGTTCAAAGAGGATCATTGATTTTCATATCAAATACAACAAGTCCAAGGTCTTATCATTTCATAAAACACATAGTTGTTATCCCTACTCCTTATTTACACTTGTGTTAAGTGTCTTCATGCTGCTTAAGAATGTGTGAAGTTCCATAATTATTTTTAAAGTGGTCTCAACATCCCTAATTGTGCCATGGTGGAGATAACTATATGTTGTAACTGATATCTTAGCATGAACCTATTTAGTGTGTTGGGAAGATGTAAGGTATGGCTTAATATTAAGACTTATGGATGTACTAATGATGGGAGCCTAATTGAAGTCTTCATCAAGTTATAAGGTCTTTGTATAAGGGTTGAAATGATATTCATTTTAAATCCCTTTTGAATTCATGTATATGTTCTAAAATGGGAATATTTAACCTTAATATGATATTATTTAACCTTGAGAGGCCACTAATACCACCATTCACATCTTCAAGAGCCTTCATGGACTCTATTAGGACATAGGCCAAGCATTTCATGTACTAATTATTCCCTTCTCACATGTCAAAACACCAAATTACCACTAATGAACCCCACACATGTGAAAACATGCCTCCTCAACTACATAATGTTGTATCATGAACTTTCATACATCACGTAACTCTTATTTTCCTTCCTCCTACATACCAATAATGAATTGTGATTTGAAACATGAGAAAAGCCAAAGAATTTGCATGTTTTAGGAGCTTTTAGAATGGTAAAAATCCATAAAGTATGGATTGGCTCAGGTGGAGTTAGGGGTCTATAAGGGGAGTTCACTACAATAATATGTTAAAGAAATCAAAATATTTTAGGGCCCAAGGAGCCAAAAGCTAGTTCACTTCCTCCACTAGGCTCTTTGATAGACATGGAGAGCACTTTAGGTTTGTTCTCAGTCTTTACAGAGGAGAGAGAGAGGATCTAGGATCTTGTATAAATAAACTAAACTTGGTGACCTTTTAATCATGGGAATTGGTTGTAGGTTTAGTCTCCTAATATCTATGAACAAATTCTAATAAGTTAGGTAACCTGGTCACCATCCTCATCTGCATAGGGTAAATAAAGGGGAATGATTTCAATGTTTTTTTATTTGTTTGATTAAATTGGTGATTGGTCATGTTTCATTTATTATTGTAGAGACATTTCATGGAGTCCTCAACCTTTGGTTCACACATGTGGGAATATGGGAGTTAGAAATTTCTAAACTTATAATATTTATAAGCTACAAGAAATTTTTCATTGGTGGGAAAGAATGTTCAGTGCATACATCTAAAGGTGAATAGTGTTTCAAGGTTTAATAATGGTGTCTTGGAGTTATGCATGCCTGCTTGGTTCAATTTTAATGTTATAGACCTCTAAATCTCTCAAATGGTGGCTTCAAGTGAATAATGCCTACATGTCTGAGCTTTACTACATAAGAAGGAAGTGTACTATATAATAGTGGATTTAAGGTTATCAAAATACATAAAACACAATAAAAAGTGTTACATTCACACCAAAGTTTCCTTCTTTCAAGGTTTTCAATCTTCATCATATACACCATAGGCCTAGGAAATATTAATCTACCCTCAAACACTTTCATAGTATTATTTAGATGATATTAAGGTTATTTAGGAAAAGTTAAGGTTTTTTGAAAAGTCATAGGTTTCATTTTTCATTGTGTCTACCTCATTAATGGCCTCCAAAGTTTTATTTTATGTTAGGTATATTCATAGAGGTTTCTAGGGTCCTTGGAGGTCATCTTGGGTATGATATCATAGTTCATTTCAAGCCCTCAAAGAGCCTCTTCCATTTGACAACGTTTGCACTATCATTTCACCTCATTTTTAATCCCTGCATTCCAATTTTAGACTCCATATGACCCCACAATCACTTATTAATAGGTTTGGATCCTCTACTCAAACCTGAGGCATGTGGATAGATTATAACTAATCCATAGGGTTTTCAAGTGTCATCAAGGTCATGAGGAATGAGCCACATAGTCATAAACCCTATTTAAGGAGTAAATCACCACCTATAGGAAGAAACCTAAACCCACCCTAGTAAAGTCCTTCAAAGTCATCATAAAGATCAGTCCTGAGCATAATGAGTGGATATAAATAGGTATATGTGTGTCTTATAGAGATGGATGAAAACATAAGGTATCCATGGATATCTCAAATGTGACTAAAAAGGTACTCTCCTCACTCAAAAACTTATTCTATAGACCCCTTACCATCTAATATACATGACTCAGTACTTATAGTATTGTTAGTAGTCTTAAGTATGTATCCTACCTTATATATAAGATGGTATATGTGAATAAATGGAGAATATGTAAACTAAGATAAATTTTAATACATATAATTAATCTCACCAAAGGCAAATAAACTTTTAAGAGTACTTTTTGGACTGAGCTAAACCCATACAGTCAATCAGGGTTGCCCAGAATTAGAAGGTGCCAAGCTAAAGAAAGTGGCCATGCACATAACATATGAAAGTGGATTATCAAATAGAATAAGGCATAAAAAAAACCTAAAATATTTCACATGATGGTGTTGTCATTCTAAGGTATCTGTCTTGTCCATGTTACATACTCAGGACACACCGACCTTATATGTAATTGTGTAAGTGAAACATGTTGGTAGAGATAGGGAGGATAAACCTCAAGACTATGATAAAAACTTGGAACATGATGTTTAATATCTGATTATATCCATATTAATAGGAAAAATAAGTTTATTTGAGCACTAACATCAACTATTATAGTCCCATAGTTAGGATAGTGTTGATCAATGCAGTCTATAGGAAAAACAAGGGTTGCTAAGAGGTATGAGTAGATGATAACATGTGAAGAAGGTATAGGTTGGGTTGAAGGAGGTGTTATGGAAAAATGTAATCCATAGATATAGATAAAATTAGTTGAGTTTCCAACACTTAGTTTCAATACTACAAAGCCTAAAGGCTCATCTAGGTCTCAAGACCCTACCTCCACCTCAATAGCAAGTCTAGACATTTAGGCAAGTTCAATACAATATTGTATATGTGTAAATATGTTTAATACCTTATATAAGGTATTTTAGGTTTAAAAATTTAATTAGATAGTTCTTTTGGTTTTTATCACTCTCTTAAGCTCTATTTTTCTGAGCAAGCATGTCAAGTTGCACTTTCAAACATTTGTACCATTCACCACAAAGAGACTAAAACCTATGACTCTTAGGTAAAATTAAATACACATGTGGAATAAAAATACATAAAATAAGGATAGGGGTTAATTATCCCATCTTTATGATCTAATGTTAAGAAGATAACATGATCAAACTACCTAATAGAGAGCTTAAGGTACACCTTCCAACACTCAATTATCCACACACACTTTACATGGGACCCAAGGATATTTGGGGGAGATGAAGGGGTTAGTGGGATAAATGTTCATAAAAATAAGTTTTGGTTTGGAGGTCTATATTACATGAACCATTATTAATATGGTGGAGCTTTAAAACCCTTCTTGAACCTTGTCTCAAAATTGATGAAGAAAATATGCCCCAAAATGTATCTAAATGGAGTGATTGAGCCATGAAAGGGTCTTAATGGTTTTCCAAAGTCCCTTAAACACTTATATGACCTATTGGTTGGGATGTGTAAGGGATATGTTGTACATATTAGGCCTAATAAAGTCATTTTTATCCTATGAACAAAGAATTGAGAAGGATTTTCATTTACCATGGGTTTTAGAGGAGAGAGAGGGTCCCAAATTCCCCAAATGACCTCACATTAGCCACCCTCATGGGCCTCCATAACTGGTAACTCTTGAAGATAAGCCTAGGTGATTAAATAAAGGATTGTATGCATGCAAAAAGAGGTTAATTAGCTTTATCTAGCCAACATAGATTCTCTAAAATATCTAGGGGTTATTTTCATGTTAAGAGTAGTGTATATGTGCCTCACAGCTCCAAGTTAAGACCAAAACTTAGAAACCCTATACTTATGCCTATTGATATAACATATTCATTAAGACAATTCCACTTAAATGTTATATAAGAGGTGAAAATGAGATTAGAGGACATCTCAAACCTCCATGGGAATGATCGTGAAGCTATTTTAGATGTGTAGGCGACTTTAGTTTATAGGGGAGATTCCATAGCTAGTCATTTTGGCTTGAAGACACCTCAAAACAACCCCAAAAGCATACTTCTCACCCAAGAGGCAAATTCACAAGCTAAAAATTGTATATAACTTCTTCATGGGGAGATTATCACTTTAGGAGAGGTGGGGGGAATTTTTATACAATGTATTAGTGGAATTGGTTTAGAGGGTAAGGCCCTAACCTATATGAACCATTGTTAAGAATACTAAACACTCTTATACCTCCCTAAAAGCCTAATAAGGACCCAACTAGAAATATTCAAGATAAAATACATCCAAAATCATTATAATCACTTAGAAAACACTTGAGTCATTTTTACCACTCAGAGGAGGCTTCTTCTAAAATATTGGTCTATATAGACAATGTATAGACACCTCCAAAAATTATAAGTTTATAAGTATTTTAGCATGAGATGAAGTGTGAAAATTATTAATAAGTTTAAAATAATTAAATGGGGTGGTATGATACTTTTTTCATCCTCTCAAATCATGAAATTTCTAAAACACTACCTTTAAATGCTTTTGAAAACCTCCACCAATCAACTAGTCTGTAGGAGCTAGTGAAGATGGTCTAGTCATACAAGAAGGGTAAGGTTTCAGGTGTGGGTTGTTTGGAGGGCCCAAATTTTGATGTATAAAATTGGTTCAATTATAATTCAATCTTTCTCAAATATTTTGAAGGTCTGTTTAAACTCTCACAAGCATCCAAATAGTGAATGAACAAGAGACTAGGTTACTAGTCCATAAAGCCTACTTAACTAGAAATATTAAGATGCTTATGGATGTGAAAAATTGATATGGAATTAATTTACCATCATAATATATCAATAAGTAACCATTGAGGTGATTTTTTTAACATGAGCAATGTGGAGGTATGGGTAGCCATTTAATGCCTCATGGAAAAGGCCTGATTAGACCTCTTTGAAAGATTTATAACTAATGAGGGGAGGGGGAATTGACTAGGGATGGAATTCATGGGCTCTTCATGAGTCAAAATTTACCAAAATTATAACTCAATGTTTTAAAGTGCTCATTCTAGGCACCTGTCAACTCAAACAACACATAGATGAGTGTGGAAGATTGTTGTAACTAGTACATGAACATTATGGCATATTCATACCACTTATACACCAATATTACTTTCTCTCTTTTACACAATGCTATATATTTAGGCCTTGATTATTTATGTTAATCCCTTGACTGGGTATATAAAAACTCTACCAAATTATATCCTGAGCCTTGAGAATCAATAATAAAATATTGGTTTCAAACTTCTTATTAGCATTAGTGTGTGTTATGGTTGTTAAATTGAAAAAAAAAATGATGTTCATCTTATTTTTTAGGTCCTCTATTTAATCTAGTGTTATATTGTCATCCTATTTAGGTCATGTGAAGTTTTGAGAGGTGGTAGTTGTATTTAAGAGTGAGTTAGTAGTGTCTCAAATAGACATTCATCCCATTTCCTTCAATTTATAGACCTTCCAAATAACATTAACATGAAATACTTATGTTTAGGAGTATGTCAAGAAGCCTATTTAGTCACTAGTCTTTCATTGGATTCATAAAGTGTGTTTTAAGATCAATCAAGAGAGGATAAGTGTATATTGGTGCATCATCATCCTAAGAGTAGGTTTTCTTTCCATGTTTTCATCCTATCTCTTTTCATCCTAATATCATTAGGTCTTAGGAATAGAAATTAAATTGATGTACTAGGGGAGATATCCCCATAAATTAGAGGTTTGGTCTTACTATAAGTCACCCATAACCTTTAGGCCAATCTCATGTTAGTCCAAGACTTAAGAGAAGTGAATTATCTTATTCAAAGTGTGCATATTAGAGCGTTAAAATTCCTATTTTGACATGCCTAGTTTGGAACTCACCTTAGTTGTATACCACCTTATTGTGCATCCTAATGCCAAACCCATAAAGCATAAATTACATAAAATGCATAGTTGTATTGATGTATTAGTTAAGAAAGAGTTATAAAAAATCCTGGAAGTGAGATGCATCAGAATAATTAGCTATTCAGAGTGGATATCAAACATTGTACCCATTAGTAAAAAGCTAGAAGGAATCTGAATCTACATTGATTTTAGAGACATCAAGAACGCCTACCCCAAGGATGACTTTCCTATATAGAATATTGACATGGTAGTTGAATTCACATTTGGGTATGAAATGATTTCCATTATGGATGGAATTTTAGGATATAACCAGATCCAGATCACACTAGAAGATCAACATAAAATAGCATTCACCACTCCTTGGGGAATGTTTTGCTATCAAGGTTTGTCATTTAGCTTTAATAATGTTAGAACCGCATACCAGAGATCTATTACCATTATATTTCATGACATAATTCATGATATTATCAAAGACTTTGTCGATGACATATTGGGTAAATCTAAGACTCGTGCAAATAATCTAACCATATTATGAACGATAATTTAAAGGATTTATGAGTATAAGGTTCACCTTAATCCTAAGAAGTGCATATTTGGTGTCAATTCAAGAAAATTTTTAGGCTTTATTTTATCTTGTTGATTCATTAAATTTAATCTTGCCAAGGTACAATAAATTACCAAGATGTTACCACCTTCCACTTTAAAGTAACTTTATAGTTTGTAGGTCAAAATCTAGTCTATAAGATATTTCATTTCACAGTTAGCTGATAAATTCCATCCATTCACTTAGATATTAAATAAATGTGTTACATTTCTTAGGGATGAATAATTTTAGAAATTATTTGAGTATCTAAAGGAATATCTTGGTAATCCATCAGTTTTTATTACCACCAATGTTAGGGAGGCCATTTCTACTATACCTATCTACCACTGATAAAGGGCACTTTTATCTCAACATGATGAAAATGGGAAATAACACATTGTGTAATACTGAAGTCATACACTGGTAGTGTATGAACATAGTTATATGCTAATAGAAAAATCTTATTTAGCTATGGTCTTTGTAGTCTAGAAGTTATGTCATTACATGCTTAACAATAAGACCATAGTCATTGCCAAAGTAAATCCACTCAAGTATCTACTATCAAAGACTTATTTATAGAGCCATTGGATAAATAAATCATGTTGAAGAGTGGGTTTGAAATTGAGTATGTCAATTAGAAGGCCATAAAGGGACAAGTACTTGCAGATCAGCTTGTTAAAGCTCCCCTTTTTGACACTGCACCACTCATTTTTTCATTCCCAGATGATTCCATCATGAACATCATAGAAACACCTCTTAAGAATTAGTATTGGAATCTATATTTTTATGGGTCATTCACATCTCATGGATTAGGGGCCAAATTTTTATTTATCACACCATAGGGGAATCTCATTCCCAAATCATTTCATATCAGATTTCTTTGTACTAATAATATGAATAAATATGAAACACTCATTATATGTATTATTCAAGTATTAAAATGGAACATTAAACATCTTATGGTTCATGGCCATTCTAAATTAATCATCAATTAGGTTATAGACTATTTCTAGACCAAAGATGATAATCTGGTACCATACAAATCCATGGTGGATGTTCTTAAGTAGTAGATTGCCTTTATTTAGTTTGAACACATACATTGGGATAATAAAAATATAATAGATGCCATGGCTACCATCAATTCTTTTATTGATAACATAAACAAGGTAAAAGACTATCAGTTCTTCATTAAACATCTTCTAACTCTTAATCATGAGCCTTCGACAATCACATTGATCTGTGATATTGTTGGTCCTAGTTCTATTTGGTATTTATACCTATATAATTACCTTCATAACCATGTCCTTCCACTTTAACTTTCATGTAAATAATAAAAGGCCTTTATACACCAAGCTTCTTGATATACCCTACTTGGCCCAACCCTTTATTGTATAATATTTGATATAACTTTGCTTCATTATTTAAATTTAGTAGAAGCCACATTAGCATTGAGGGAATTTCATGAAGGAGTATGTGGAGCCCACACCAATTGGTCTATCCTTGCCAAAAATATCCTACATATTGTTTACTATTGGCCAACCATGGAAACATATGTAGCTGCTTAGGTGAAAAGATGTAAAAAATGTTAGATAAATGCCAATTTGATACATGCTCTAGCCAAAAAAATCTAACAAATTATTACATCATGGCAATTATTCATGTGGGGAATCGATCTTATTGGGAAGATTAACCCTACCTCCTTAGATGGCCATAAAAACATCCTTACTTCCACTGAGTATTTCACTAAGTAGGTTGAAGCTATACACCTCACTTATTTGACTAGAAAATAGATTTTTAAATTCATCTTCAACCATCTCATTTGTTGCTATGGTATCCCATCTGACATTATATTTGATAATGGTGGATTATTTAGGAATAAGGATTTCAAAGAAATATATACTGAGTTTAATATTACACAACACTTTTTCATTAAACATTACCCACAAGATAATGGCCAAGGCATCTAATATGATAATTATCAATATTCTTAATAATATTGTCAATGAGGTTGGCTATGATTATCACCTACAGATATTATGTACCCTTTGGGCTTACCATAATAATTATCATACTCTAATAGGAAACACACCATACTCCCTTGTCTATGGAACTAAGGCCATTCAACCCATCGAGGTCAAGTTTCCTTATCTACGTATCTAATTGAAACACATCTTAGATGATGAGTATTATAGAGTTGTTCACCTGCAAGAGCTAGAGTTACTGGATAAAAAATGAATGGATATTGTAAACAATCTTCAAGCATATCAAAATTAGTTAAATGACTAAGAAAAAGAATAAAATCATAGAGAGTTAAATCTTGGTGATCTTATCCTCAAATAAAACTAGAAGAACACCATGACTAAGAAAAAGAAGAAAAGCAAGTTCAAGCCTAATTGGATAGGCCCTTATGTCATTATTTATAACTATGGATATGGAACTTATAGGTTAGCTACACTAGATGGATATGATCTTAATGATCCCATGAACATAATACATCTCAATCATTATTTTGATTAATAGACCTGAGGTCTTGTATATGAGGATTATTTAAATCATACCATATTTTAACCTTCCTTATACTATACCATATACCATTCCTTCCATACCTTCCATATTGATCAAAGTTATTTTTCTCTCCCTCACCCTTTTTGAGCTTGGTTTTAATCCATTAGTTATTTGGGCACATTTAGTGATTGGATTCAAATAAAGCTTCACTAGTTGATTCAATATTTTCCCATAGAGGTGGTATCTTGGAGCACTATTACAATGGTTGAGAAATTTCACTCTTCATTATTATCATGCTCTATTTCATTCCAGGTGCTATTAATTATAACCACATTTGGGAAAATTGGTATCATTAACTTATGATATTGTTTCTTAATTATAATTTTCTATGGAAAACATAAGAGAAACACCTTTACCATGCATTACTACATCACCTTGTCATTCATTTTTTATATTGTGCCATTTTCCTAGTTCACAAACTTGATGCTACCTAGTCAGACTCCTTTTTAAGGAAAAAATACATTGACTTAAGGTCTCGTTATAAGACTATGTAGGTAGTGTTTAAATCATGTTGAGGTTAGCTTAGTCACCCCATTTCCATGCTCTCACTATTTTACAAGAAACCTAAGCCATGCTCTCATTATTTTTCAAGTTGGACCATTTGGTATCTCATCATTCTTGATCAAGTTGAGATATCTCAAAAATTCCAAAAAACATTTGTAAAAAATATATAAAATCCTAAAAATCACAAAATCATGAAAATTGGCTTAGAATTCCACAAGAGATATAAATCCATCAATGTTTTTAGGATGGGCCATCTTATTTATTTAGTTTTATTTTTATAATAACTTGGTCTTTTTCCTCCCATTTCTAGGATAACTACATCATCCTGAGGTTTGTACAGACTATGTAGGCAACACTTGGATACATTAGTTATGTTGGGTTATCTTGGCCTTACCCTCGTTTATTTTTAAACCACTTATTTGCCTTAATGATTTTGGGACTCCTAACTATTTCAAAAGTAACCACTTTTCCTTTAGTTTCCCCATCCTTATTGTCCTAAAGCCTTAAGCTTTCACTATTTTATGAATTCATGTTGTGAGAATTATGTATTCAAATTTGATACACTAATGACCACTTAGATTCATCTTATTATATCATCATTTTATGAGAATCAATTTTTTTAATGTTATCACCATTTTGAAAGATCATTCTCCTCCTTAATCTTAAATGTAACAAGAATTATAGACCCAGTTCATATGCAAGCACTTGTCTATTACCTTTTAGTTTTTTTTTTTAGCCTAAACCATACTTTTGAACTTCAATGATTTATTTGTGTTGACATTTTCATGATTGTGAAATGTCATCTCCTCTTTTCTCATGCACTCACCCTTTTATGATTTCATTCCTATTTTCCTCTACATGACAATCATGTTTCCTTATAATCAATTTTCTTCTATCTCATATCTTGGGAGAATTAAATTTGGCCTAAAGTTCATGTTCGATCTTGCATTCATGGAACTATGTAGGTAACATTCACTTTCTTAGTTCATATGGAGTCATCTCAGTTACCCCTTCCTTTTCTTCTATTCCCCCCCATTATGTTTGTTTGTTTCATTGTCTACTATAACCTAGGGGTAATGTTTTTCATCTTGTTTATGTCATTGTTTACCTATAACCTAGGGGAAACTTTGTAAAAATTGTTATTGCATTATTATACCTATGTCATTATTGTATAGCTTAAGGGTCACCCTGTTGCCAGGAGTAACACCTCTATTACACATGCATGAATAATTTGTTTTCTATTTGCACTATCATTATAATTAACCATTATTTCTTTATTATGATTGTTTTGTTTATTTATTGGTGTTTTGTTATGTATTTATGTTTGTTTATTGGTGTTATTTTATTTATTTATTTTTGTTTAGTAGTGTTTTTTTGTTTGTTTATTAGTGTTCTATTGTGTTTATTTTTGTTTATTGGTGTTTTATTTTGTTTATTTTTTTAATTGGTGTTTTATCTTGTTTGTTTACCTATTTATTTTCTTTCATTATTTACCTTGACTTAGTATGCATGCATTCATTGGATGATTCCTTGTGAATGATACTTAAATCCATCCATATTCATCATCAACATTGTCATCATGGTTTTTATCATTGGATAAAGTGTCAATCTTTATGCATATTATAGCTAGGTTATCATGTTGTTTTATATCATGGTGCATACAATTGCATGCTACAACAAAAATTAGTTCAGTGGATCTTACAAGTAATGGTCCCATCGTAATTCTCCTTTTTTATGCCTACCAAATTCTTGACTGATCCATATTTTACCCTAATATAAAGTAACTAAATCAAAAATGAATTTTAATCCCTACTAGTAAGGACATGCATCTCCATCCTAACAAGTATCCAAAATTCATTCATATCCTATATACCATCTTACTCTTACTCCATGACTACAGATTCAACATGTAAACCCCCTTTCCCAATTTTCCATATTAGGGAAAACCATTATGCCAATGATTATAATCATCTTTGGGTAAATCATTGTGTTTTGATCTATCTAGATGTTAATGATTATAACCACCTTTGAGTAAATCATTATCATTTTTATACCCTACTAAGGCATGTTTATATTGTATTAATGATTATAACTACCTTTGGGAAAATCATTATCTCTATCCACCCTACTATGGCATTTTTAATTATGATAACAATTATAACCACCTTGGGGAAAATCATTATTTTCACCTTAATATATTGATGATTATAACTGACTTTGGGCAAATCATCCTTTTTATTTGCCCTATTAGGGCATCTCACTATACCACTGATTATAACTGCCTTTAGGCAAATCACTCTTTCCTCCCTTTTTACATCTTGGTTGCATAGTTTATTTATTTTTTAGGTAACATTTGCTAAAAATTTTTGCCTACCACTCCCACGAGGGGGCATCTAGGTCTCATCCTTCACCTTTTATGGCATTAAACATTAACAACTTTTTCATTCTTTGAGAAAATGTTATTGTTCTTGTGTCTTACAATGCCTTCCAAAATAGGGACAAACTTTAGACACCCAATTTTGGCCACAACTATCTTCCAACTAGACTTTAGATTGATTTCTACCAAATAGTGCAATTTAAGCCTAGAAATCACTAATTGTCCTAATTTTGTCCGCACATCAGACATTAGTGCTAATTTTTTTGTTGAGGTATCCTTATTTGGGGTATTATTTTTTATGCAATAGTAAATTCATCTCCATTCAACTTGAGACCTATTAAATTGATAGTTTGGCCTTTGGACCCATTAAGCAGGGCACTTAAACAATTCTTAAAGTGCAAAAATTGTAAGCTTAATGAATCAAAAAATCAAATGAAATTAAATAATTTAGTTAAATTTCCATGTGTACTTAGTGAAAATTAATTTTATAAAAAGAAAATTTCAATAAAAATGAGGTCATGATGATGTCATCATCCTCAAAGTCAAGAAATTAAAAATATCTTCCCTAAATCCATAAATTCAAAAATGGAGAGTTACGCTTAATAAATGGGATATATGTCATAATTATTAATTATATGTCCCCTCCTTAACTCAAATAGGGTTATTTTAAACTCGACCATGGTTAACTCTAACATAACTACTCTTGGATTAGAGCTAGTTTGAAAGGATATAAATATAAGGCCTCACCCATTATTCAACAAGCTTCTTTTATGTAATGTTATGATGCTAAAATACCTTCAAGAAACTTCTTTGGTATAGTTTTATCATATGCTCATTTTCTAATATAATCCAAGCCAAATCCAAATCCAAGCACAACATTACCAAGGTGACAAGGAGATGTGGTGAAAGAATCTCCATTGCTAAAGAATATTTGATCACACAACCAAGCACATCAATTCATTGCTAACATACAACTCTTGCTCTCATGGAAGGTAAAATTGTTTGATTTTTCATCATTTGTTAGTTAATTATATAGTTCTCTATCTCTTTAAGTTTCTAGGCTAGATGTGTAAGTTGTATTAGTGTAATTTTGATTGATTTTGATCATACTAACACTATACTAATCTCCCCTCTTGGATTCCTATTAATCATAGAAGGAATAAGACATTTGATTGAAAAATTTTAGCATGAAAACACAAGGGTATCATATAATTTAAAATATGATGTTAAAAGAAGAAGAGCTCAAAAAATAATGAGCCACATGAAAATCATTCTTATACATGACCCAAATACAATTTTATAAAAAAATTATTGAAAATTTTAATGGCCAATTAATAATTACCTAAAGGTCATTTGAGATGTGCAAGCATTTATATGTTAAAATTAACTAACCACGCACCATATGTTGTTGTAGGGTACGTGTTGAATTTTCTATGCATTTTGATGTTTATTTGTCATATATACATTGTAATTTACATATTGAGGAGATTTTACATGAATGCATGGTGTCTTCCTAACCCAAGAAATTAAGATAATTAATCTAAAGTATTTTCTATAAAAGACCCGAGGATAGATTTTTTTCACCAAATAATGTTTTTAGATGGAACATGTAAAATTTGTGGTAGTTTTTCAATTTTGATGAGTTATATACATGAAAAAAATTACATGAATTTGGAAAGAAACTAATTGATTATAAGAAGTATAAATCTATAAATTATGTGTTAAAATATGGAAAAGAGTCATCAAGATGTGATTGGGTATGACCAAAGTTTATATATCTAATTTCATGTTTGAATTCAAGAAGAATATTATGTACCAATATGCAACACACACATAAATAAATCAAAATGGTTAGATAATCAATTTAACCAATGTAAGGACAACTTCCCAGTTGGTACCATTATTTTGGTTGTGGACTTTGCTAATAATTACACACTAAAACCATATAATGAGGTTAATCCCAATATTATAATTCAATTCAAGTTTTAATTTCCATTCATATTACATTCAGACATGAACTTGATAATATGGATGACAACCAAAAGATTTTGAGGGAGTACCACTTTTATATGAGTGATGATAGATCACATTCTCTAGAGTCTATCCAAGGTTGTTTTGAGATATTTTATATAAATATTAATGAAATATAAATCATGTTTGATATGCATTACATTTGATCAAAAAATTATGCATGGTAGTTTAATAAATGTTGAATGTTGTAATGGTTAAACAAAATGCATAATAAGAATGGTGTTCAATATTTTTGGAGCTTCTTTGAGGCTAGGCATGGAAAAGGGGAACATTATGGTGCATTTTCATGTGTAAAAATATCCTTAAAAAATTATGGAAATTACAAGGATGGTACTAATTTGATCGATGTTGCAAGTATTATGGCTTGGTGTAATGAAAATATTTGTCATGTATTAAATAAGAATTCTCATGTGCAAATATTATTTTAGTTAATGGAGGAACAACACAAGGTAATGTATGAATATTTCATTACAATACCTAGATTGAGTGTTTTCCTCTCCATTCAAATCTCAAATTCAAGTTCATAGACTATTTGTACTATGGATATGGCATGGTTTTGTTCCAAATGTATGGAATTTAATTGGAATGAAGGTGAGTCAAAATAATGGGTTGAAGAATAGTTTTTTATACCCATATCACCTGTAGAGAGTAGCCATTCACTCCAACAATTTATGAATCATGAAATGGCATCATCATTTGACTTTGACCACATCTCAAATCTTGTGCAACTAGGTATAATTTATTCTTTAATTAAATATACAACCTTAGTTATATTAGTGACATCTTTAGTTTTTCTTAGATGTGCTTACAATTTGATTATACTTTAAATGTAGGGTATGTTTTTTTAATCATTTCACCTGAGAAAAATGAAGAAGGAACAAATTAATACTTGTGTCATTGTGCAGAGGCCAAAAAACAATAGCCACAAACGTTATGGATGGATACGAGCTAATTTATCCTACTAGATCCATGGTGGTTACAAGAACCTAGCTTCATAGGTACTATCATAAATAAATAAAATAATTTTTATTTGAGGACTTTGAAACACACATGGTGGTGCTTCATTATTCAAATATGGTTATTTATACAAATATTCAAATGATCAAATATTATAGAAAGCCTCACAAAAGAATTTTATGGAAAGTGCATCAATCTGACCATGAAGCGATTATTGAAACACTTACAATAAAGTTGATCTTGAAGGTACATTAGATTAAATTGGTAAGTTTATATTGTATTTAAAATTAATATAGTTAACTTATTTTATTTAATGTATTTTAATTTTAAATTATTTTATCATTATGTGTTTATTTATGTTAGAATTTTTTACTAACAATTTTAATGTAGGTTAGTAACATAGATGAGCTTCCACATTCATGTAGTTAGTGTCATGAGTAGAGAATATTATATTACTGAAATCAAGAAGCCAAAAAAAATCATATTAATGTTATCTAACTCAAGAAAATAGGTTTTCACCTTCTCTCTATATTTCCTTTCAATAAAACAAAAAAGTAGTCTTATCTAGGCCTTAATTATGGTCTTGAGTTATAGAGAATACTCACAAGATTTATTATAGGACTCATTCATGAAAGTGTGGGAGATGATGAATCATATCTATCCCTCATGGTTCTCCTACAATGTGCAATGGAATTTTTCTCAGTATTCACACTCAGGGATGAGGAGATTCTCTTTAGGAATGCATCCAATCAACTACAACCCTCACTCCTAGGGTGAAACTAAGACTATAAAATGGTTGTTATAGCCTTAAAACACCCATTTAAACATTTCCATCCAAATTATTCATTGATTAGGCTAATGATTAAAAATATATGGCCCCCACTGACCAAATTTTAACCCATTCTAAGAGATTTGGCTATGAGAGAAACCTCATTACCACATCTTACCTGACTTGAGTTAGAGAGAATCCTCAAAATATTTCTTAGAGTACTTGTATGTGCAAGTTTGGGAGCTAACATATCATATTTATCCCTCATGGTTCTATTGAAATGTGTGACATAAGCTTGCTTAGTTTGCACACTTGGGAATGAGGAGATTCTCTAAAGGGATGGATATGATCAACTACAACCTTCACTCCTAGGGTGTAATTGAGACTGGACAATAGTCATTTTAGCCTTAAAATTCCCATCCATATGTTTATACATAGATATTTCATCGATTGGGGTAATGATTCAGAATATATGACCCCACTAACTAACTTTTGGTCCATTCTGAGAGATTCCACTATGAGATAAAGATCATTTCCACATATCAAGTAAATCAAGTTAGAGAGAATCCTCCTAGGATTTTTTATAAGACTCATCCATTCAAGTGTGGGAGATGATGGATCATATCTATCCCTAATGATTCTAATATATTACATGATGGAATTTCTCTTAGTTTGCACACTCAAGGATAAAGAGATTGTCTTAAGGGATGCATTTGATCAAATAAAATCTCTATTCTTAGGGCATGACCGAGACCATAAAATGGTCACTTTAACCTTAAAATTCCCATCTAGACATGTCTTCATAGATATTTCATCAATTGGGATAACGAGTTAGAATATATGGCCTCCACTAACTAAATTTTGGCTTGATCTAAAAGATTTAGCGATGAGAGAAACCTCATTTCCATGTCTCACTTGGCTTGAGTTAGAGATAGTCCTATTGTTATTTATTAGATGACTTGTCCATGAAAGTGTGGGAGCTTATGGATCATATCTATCTCTCATGGTTCTCTTTCAATGTGTGATAGAAGTTTGTTCAATTTTCACACTCAGGGATGAGGATATTATCTTAAGGGATGCATCTGATCAACTACAACCTTCACTCCCAAAGCATGAATAAATCTAGACAATATCCATTCTAGCCTTAAAAATACCATATGGATGTGTTTGCATAAATGATTCATCTATTGGGCTAATGATTTAGAATATAAAACCTTTATTGACCAACTTTTAGCTTATTTTGAGAGATTTTACTATGAGAGAAACCTCATTAATATATCTCACTTAATACAAGTTAGAGAGGATCATCCCAAATTTTATTAGAGGACACATATATGAAAGTGTGGGAGATGATAGATCATATTTATTCCTCATGGTTATCCTATAATGTGTGATGAAATTTCACTCAATTTGCACACTTAAGGATAAGGAGATTCTCTTCAAGGATGTGTTCAATCAAGTATAACCTTTAGTCTTAGTGCACAACTAAGAATGGACATTCTAGCCTTAAAACACCCATATGAATGTGTCTACATAGATGGTTTTTTATTATGATAATGAGTTAGAATATATGACCCCCACTAACCAAATTTTGACCTATTCTAAGAGATTTAGCTACAAGAAAAACCTCATTGCCATGTCTCACTTGCATCAAGTTAAAGAGAATACTCCTAAGATTTATTAGAGTATTCATCTATTCAAGTGTAAGAGTTTATGGATCATCTCTATCCCTCAGGGTTATCTTACAACATGTGATATAAGTTTGCTTAGTTTTCACACTCAGGGATGAGGAGATTCTCTTCAAGGATACATCCTATCAAATTCAACCTTCACTCCTATGGCATGACTAAGATCAAATTGTTAGGTTGTGGAGCTAAAAGCTTCACTGATGCAAACATGGAGGAGGTTGTTGAGAGGTTGCTAAGTTGTAGAGAAACCAGTGTCAGTCTGATCAACCAACGTCGATCATATCCAGTGCAGAGCAAATCGACATCGATCGGGGATTGGCTGACATCGATCATCTCCAACTAGACAAGGACCAACATCAGTCATCTGTGTAGTTCTAGAACTATCGGTTACATGAATAGTTTGTTAACGAACTGATTGTTTACATGTTAAAGGCTAATTTTAGCCTTGGAGCTACAGATCTAATTATTGTAATTAGATGTCTAATTATTGTTTGCATGAGATCTATTTAAGAGACTCATGGGCTATATTGGAATTGGTTCTAGTTAGATTTGAGCTTGGTTAGCTCCTTCTAAGAGTGAAGAGAGCAAGGGTAGCTCCTCCTAGTTCCACAAGGGTGCCGAGTGTGTATGATCAAGGAGAGCTGTAGCTTGTGCAAGTTCTAGTAGAAGATCTACTAGGGTACTAGATAAAGAATCATAAGGACTTGGTGAGGCAAGGATAAGGGTTCTTTAGGGTGTAGAGAGATCTACATGGGTAAGTAAGACCATTGATTTGCAGGTGTGTGTGTGTGTGTGTGCGAGGTCAAAGGTGATCTGCGGGGCAACAAGATCAAAGGTGACAGCAACATATCAAGGTGCAACATTAGGGAGATCTAATTGGAGTATGTTGTGTACTTGGAGTGAATGGAGTACTCAGATTTAGAGTGCATGGAGCACTTGTGTACTGGTAGTAGTGATACTGACTGGTGGTACTGGCAGTAGTGATATTGACTAGTTGGAGGTGAACAACAGCTCTGTGTGAGAGTTGCTTGTTAAGACCGTAAGAGAGAGAGTGAGCTCTTGAAGAGATTTACTATTTATGCCCTAGAGGTGTGGGATCCCTAGAGGTGTGTAAGGAAGAAGACTATGGCAATCTTCTTTATTGCATTTCCTTTTGGAAGAGTATTAATACAATTGGGTATTGTCTCTCATATTTTGTGTTATTTCTAAATTCTAGTTACTTGTGCATTTTGGTTAAATTTTTTGTTTAGTTGCTTATACAAAGGTAATAAATTGTGTGTTTTTGGGTCCTAACAGTTGGTATCAGAGCTAGGGTGTTGGTTCATAGCTTGATACCACTAACAATTGGTATCAAAGCTAAGGTTGCAGGGAGTAGGTTTGTGTTTGATTACAGGTCACTCTCAGGGGTTTTTTATTGAGTGGGAGTATAGCAATGATAGAATAAAGTCCACTAAGAATGGAGGAATTGAGAAGAATGAATGGTCAATTACGGTGTTATGGAAAGAAAGAGCAGGAAAAGAAATATTGTTGGTTGGTAGAAGATCAACATGAAGGAACTGAAGAAGCAAATGTTGTAGGTGTTGTTGCATAGGATGCTCTGGGATGTTCCTTGGATAAAGTAGAATCTTGTTTTATAGATTATATTGCCTCTTTCCATGTAGCCCCAAATAGAGGGGTTGGTGAGCCTTGTCATAGTATTGGCAAAGGGGAAGTGTTGCTGAAATTGCAGGTCGCCAACACATGGGTGTTAAAGAAGGTCATGTAGGTCCTAGTCTTGAAGATGTGGCTAATTTCTTTAGGGAATTTGGGTGATGAGAGATGCATAGGAACTCTCACAGTGGATGCACTTGAATTAGTAAGTGGTAAGAAAGTAGGTACTCTTTATCTACTTGCTTGTATTACTGATTCTTCTTTTATTGCAAGGATGTGGCTTTGTAGGCTTGGTCACAAGAGCAAGAAGGAGATGCATGTTCTTAAGTGGAAGTCAGATGTATTTGACAGACTTAAGAATTGGAAAGCCTTAGTGTTTATGGAGGAGATGATTGATAGAGATCAATGGATGGGACTGAGTAACTCTGAGCAGGGCAGTTTGGATAGGGTTTTGATTAAAAGTAAGCTCGTGGGTAAAAAGTCATCACTCATAGGAGAACATAGGTACCAACATCAGTCAAGAAGAACCAACTTTGAAAAAATAGGAACTGACATCGATCATGTGCAGACAGGAAAATTTGGTGGTGTTGGGTAGGTGGAGACCAACGTCAGTAGGATAACTGGCATCGACAACCTGGATAGTCACATGGAACCAATGTCGGTTGGATGCAAATTGTGTAGTGACTGAGGTCGGTCACTAGAATGGATTTTGGGTGGACAACAAGCTGTCAAAGAGTCTCAAATGCCCATGGGGAGGACTAAAAGGGTAAGTAAGCCTCAAATCCATTGTTCCTCTTCTTTATACTTGTTGCTCACTACAGAGCAGGAAGGATCTAGGAAATAGTGGGAGCATGGCATGATTTCTTTGGAGAAGAACCAAATGGGAGATTTGGTATAGTTGCCAGTCAAGATAAAAGCACTGAGAGATGAATGGATTCCTTGGTTAAAGAATAGAGAGAATGGAAACTTGAGATGGAAGGCCAGGTCATATGGTCTTGAGCAAGCTGCTTGACAGTGGTACAGGTTTGACAGGTGAATGATAAAGCAGGGCTTTAGTCAATGTCAGTGTAAACATTGTGTTTGTCTTACTAGGGTGGATGATGGTTGTGACATTATCTTGTTACTATATGTGGAGGATGAGCTTGTTGCAGGTTTAGACATACAAGGTTTTGCTGAGCTAAAGGTAAGGTTAGTTCAATGGTTTGCCATGAAGGATTTGGGAGCAGTGAAATTCTTTGGCATGAGAGACATGGAAGATCATAGGTTGATTTTGTCTCTAGTGGGAGCTGATGTGAATTAGGTGTTGGCAAGGTTTAATACGCAGGATGCAGAACTAGAGCACACCAAGGGCTAGACATTTTAGTGTCTAAAATCACATGAGGTCTGGTATAGATATGAATTTTCCCCAACAGTGGGAGCTATCAAAGTGTTAGGAGCCAATTCAGGGAAGTGGGTTCTTAGGTATTCTAGAGGGACCAACAGCAGGTATACATGCTATGTAGGGTCAGGACTTCACTACATGGGTTTGTAGGTTCAGATGTGGTAGGTTACTTGGATGATAGGAGGTGCACCACAGGTTGTGTGGTGGTTGGTCTTCAAGATTGATCTTGAAGAGGGATACAAGCCAGGAAATAGATTAGATGGTGTACAAGTATAGGTATAGTGCAGTTTTTTATCTCCAAGTGGGAGATTATTAGGTTTTGGAGCTAAAAGCTTCACTAATGCAAACATGGAGGAGGTTTTTGAGAGGTTACTAAGTTGTAGAGTAACTAGCATCAGTCTGATCAACTGACGTCGGTCATATCTAGTGTAGAGCAAACTGACATCGGTTAGGGATCAGTCGACATTGGTCATCTCTAGCCAGATAGGGGCTGACATCGGTCGCTTGTGTGGTTCTAGAACTGTCAGTTACATGAATTGTTTGTTAACAAATGAGTTGTTTGCATGTTAAAGGCTAATTTTAGCCTTGGAGCTGTGGATCTAATTATTGTAATTAGATGTCTAATTATTATTTGCATGAGATCTATTTAAGAGACTCATGGGCTGTATTGTAATTGGTTCTATTTAGAGTTGAGCTTGGCTAGCTCTTTCTAAGAGTGAAGAGAGCAAGGGTAGCTCCTCCTAGTTCCACAAGGGTGTCGAGTGTGTATGATCAAGTAGAGCTACAGGTTGTGCAAGTTCTGGTAGAAGATCCACTGGGGTACTAGTTGAAGATCATAAGGACTTGGTGAGGCAAGGATAAGGGTTCTTTAGGGTGTAGATAAATCTACATGGGTAAGTAAGATCATTGATTTGTAGGTGTGTGTGTGTGTGAGGTCAAAGGTGATCTCTAGGGCAACAAGATCAAAGGTGATAGAAACATATCAAGGTGCAAGATCAGGGAGATCTATTTGGAGTATGTTGTGTACTTGGAGTGCATGGAGTACTCAAATTTGGAGTGCATGGAGCACTTGTGTACTGGTAGTAGTGATATTGATTAGTGGTATTGGCAGTAGTGATACTGACTGGTTGGAGGTGAAAAACAACTCTGTGTGTGAGTTTCTTGTTGGAATCATAAGAGAGAGAGTGAGCTCTTGAAGAGATTTATTGTTTATGCCTTAGAGGTTTGGGAGCCCTAGAGGTGTGTAAGGAAGAAGACTGTGGCAATCTTCTTTGTTGTATTTCCTTCTGGAAGAGTATTAATACAATTGGGTATTGTCTCTCATATTCTATGTTATTTCTAAATTCTAGTTACTTATGCATTCTGGTTAAATTCTTTGTTTAGTTGCTTATACAAAGGTAATCAATTGTGTGCTTCCAGGTCCTAACACAAATAATGGTCATTATAGCCTTAAAATTCCCATATTGACATGTCTAAATAGACATTTCATTTATTTGGTTGCTGAGGAAAAATAAATGCCCCACATTGACCAACTTTTGGCCCATTCTAAGATATTTGGCTATGAGAGAAAACTCATTATATTTTCTTGCCCATCTTTACTTATATAGAATCCTCCTAGGGTTTCTTAGAGGACTTGTTCATGCAAGTGTGGGTGATGATATCTCATCTCTAGTCCTCGTGGTTATCTGACAATGTGTGATAAAAGTTGGAGGAGGACCTTAACCAAAATTAGGCAATGTAATCTTGGGAAACCTTTAAAATTCTTAATATTCATAGAATGAATTAAGAGGGAGACATTGAAGACCTTTAATAATCATAAAAATACAAAATTCTCATCAGTGTATGGACTAATGAAGGGTTTATAGTCCAAAATATAAGTCTGTATAATGTGTGAAGGAGTAATGCAGGGTGTAATGATGGAGGGATATTTGTAGTAGGAATCAAATAGGTCTAAAAATATGTGTGAAGGTCCTTCTACTTGAATGTAATGGTTAAAGACAATAGAGACCAAGAAATGACAAGTATAACTACCTTCTAATGTGAGAATGGCAAGAAAATGAAAGTTTCTTATATATTTTAGCATATAAAGGGTTAAAATTTATTGAGAGAGGAGTTGGAGTGTTGTAATAGGGTATAACCTCATACAATAAAGGTAGAGAGTTTCAATAAATACCAAGAAAAGATTCATTTGTGAAGAAAATCTATTATTATACATAACTTTGTAGAAGACTATTTTGTATACAATAGGATATATGAGTGAATGAATGTTTTATAAATATAGTTAGGTTTTCCCATAATGATTTCTATGTGACCAATATTATAAGATTATTTTCTCTTTCTCAAACTATAATTTAGTTCTAATCTTCAAGATTGTTAGTCTCAATACATAGTTTATGGAAGAGATTAAAGGTTTTGTTTTAGTAGAGTCATAGAGATAAAAAAAATCTCAAATATAGTGTATGGAAGCTAATTAAATGCTTAAAATACCTCAAAAGGTAGGATTCAAGTGGTTTTGGGATGATTCATGACTATACAATATAATATTCTTGTCTGAGAAAAGTATTTGGCCTTAAGAAACCTAATCAAGACTAAGGGGTGGTGAATTGATAGGATTCCATTGAGAGTAGGGTAATGAAAATTTACATGGAGTTTTAATAATATAAATGGTGCTTAAAAGTGGTTTGTATTTCTCTAGAAACCCTATAGATGAAGGTTTGGGTGCCAAAAGGTCTATAAGGAAGAGTGGTCTTTTATGAGCAAAAGGGATGTATGTGAAATATGGTGAGTGAGGTCTTCAATTGAGTTGGTAAAAGTTATTTAGATATAATATAACCCCTAGATAATATGTGAGTGTGTTCATGGAGAGTCAATGAATAAATTGGCCTATGAACCATAAGAGGAGGGTCAAGACTAGTGCATGAACAAGGAAGGTGAGGTGATTAACTTGGGTAAGAAAGTAAATTATGTTATTTTTATGAGAGGAATAACTAATATATAAAAGAGGAATGATGGTGTGTCAATAAAATTTTAAGAGGAAATACCAAACAAGGAAGTCTATGACCCTATGCAAGACACACATTGAAAGATAGTTAAAACTACAAGTAAGTACCTAGCATTACAAAGATAAATGATAATGATCAAATGTCAATGAAGAGTTCAAATAAAGAATTAGAGACATTAATAGGTAATAAAAGGATGTAATCAGGCCTTCTCTACACCATAAATCCTATAAAAAGTAAGCTTGAAGGAAGAACAAGAGTGGAGTCTTAAAATCTGTGTGTGAGAGGATGATATTTACACTGAAGAAGATGAGATTGAAATAAAGGATGATAATTTTCATGTTCAATAAGGAGGTATATAACTAGAGACCTAAATCAAAGTGAATCAAGCCTAAGAGTAGGTCTAAAGGAGTTTGAGAGTGTACAGTTGATCATAAGAAGAGAGAGTGTAGAGGGAGATGAAAGGTGATATGTCTTGTAAAGAGAGAAGAGGACTGTATGGGATAGAATTTTATGAACCTAATGAAGTTGAGTATGAGAAAGGGTGTTCAAGGGAGAAGTAAAGGACCTAATATCCATGAAAAATATTAGACCAAGTAGAGAGGATATTCAAATCAAAGATCAGAGCTAGGTGAATGTCTAATGTAATTGTATGTTCCATTTACATCAGGTATTTATTTTTCATTTACATCATAATACCTTAAACATAATCAATTCAATGCTAAATCATTCATTAAAATACATTGTTATGAATTCTGAGATCACAAGACCAAAATGAGCCTTTCTATTAGTCATGCACCTTCAATAGGTGATGAATTTCTCTAAGAGCATCAAAGACTCCTTATTACAAATTTGAATTCAATTTTGGAGGGAAAATATAAACAACCCATAATTAAGGTATTACAAATAAATTGAAGGCATGATAGGCTACTTATTACCAAAAACACACTATATACACCCTGATTGATGATGTTCCTACATCATTCAACCTCTTAACAACTATGATTAAGTACAAATTATAATATTTACATCCCTAAAATTGATCACAAGTACACCTACATCACAATTACAAATTGATATGTAATTAAATATAAATTAAATAAGTAAATATCACATATAAATGTAAAATATGCATAATGATGAAGAACCTAACTTAGATAAAAATGTGAATTTTTTTAACCCCATATGAATTAATAATGATCACTAACCAATAATATGTGTAAACATTAAATGATCAAAATATAAAATATGCATAAGTAAAGATATCCTATTATTGAATAGTATATATGTGTATATGCAAAGTTCTACGTCATAATCCAAAATAAATAATAGGACATATATCAAAAAAAAATGTAGACCATAACATGTACATAGACAAAATGTTCCATATATGCATATAATGTGGTCCATATCAACATATAAAATCAATTTTGCCTACAACTAAACCCTAACACAACAGCTAGCTCTCCTGCTCATCATTATCTATAAATAAATTATGCTCTATTGGCATAGACATAGAGTCATGGGTGTTTGATGCCTCAATATGAGAAGAGACTCTCCTCTTAGCATGTGAGTCATTCATTATTTCATCCACAACCTCTAAATTTTTTTGTGTCTATACAACATATGAAATATAAAATTTAATGCATTAAAATTGTATATTGAAAATGATATTTTTTCAAGAATTTTTTTTTAAATGATTTTAAACTCATTTTATTCCATCTAAATGATTTTCTATGGATTCAAGACCATGTATAAACCTATGATGGAGAATATTATGGAGCATACATATATCATTAGATCTAGATGTGCATACGTTTATGTAAATATGACATAGAATATCATTAATTAAAGCTAAAAAATAATTTTACTATATGTTCTCACCATTCTTCACCCTTGAATCATGACCTACTATGGATATAGTATATCCTCAGATGTATTCGTAACATCAAGAAAAGTTTCTTTTCATACATGAGGGGTGCCTATAGCATCCCTCATCATCTATAAAACTAATAAATGAATAATGTGTGAGTCCAATGAGCATGATAATAATATATATGACTATAATATATATCTTAAAACATAGTTTATTATGCAAGGGATAATAAACATACATGAATAAATATGTAATTTAAAAGTTTTCAAACCTGCATATAGGGTACACCCATGCCAATTATGTCATCTAAAATAGAGTCAAGACATATTGAGATACCTAAAATATCACCAATTAACCTATACAAGCAACAAATAACAAGTTCAGTCAAATAAATAAGTAAATTAAGTAAATACATACTACAAAATAAACTTAATATTATTTTATAAACATAAATAAATTAAAATTAAAATTAAATCTATGTATCAAATATATATGGTGAAGTTGATAACTCTTACATAATAGGCTGACATAACATGAGAGGATTTGGTAAAGCTAGTACATCTAGCATAGTGTCTGACATGTAATTATCATGCACTACTAAAGCATATATAGGTGGTGTATGCTCTTTCATACTAGTCTCTTGAGCTCCTAAAGCATCTATAGGTGGTTTATGATCTAGCATGCTAGTATCCATAGATGTAGTATGTGTATGCCACATGTAAATAAGAGGTCCCATACACTTTCTCCCACATGATGTGCAATGATGCATATGAATTATAACATGAATAGGAGGATGGACACTAGAACCTATAATAATACAAATAAAACCACTACCACCAATACCACTACCACCAACAACACTAGTGCCACTACCACTAACACCACTTTTAGACTGAGTAGAAGTCTTCAATGTATGCATACCCTGCTGAATCATATCTTTTATCAAACTTGTAACTTCCTCAAGGGTGTCTATTTGTATGGTACAATGAAAATTTTAATGAATATAGGAATGTATTATTATCCTTCTATTTCTCTGAGCTTATTTATGATAATTTTGGTCTCACTTGTTACCAGGTGTATAAAATGAAGACCCACATCCCCTACCTTGAGAGGCCTTTATGTCAAAATAGTTTGGAATTTTTTGTAGCACAAAATCATAATAAATTTTTATGAAAAATTATAATGAAACCTCAGTATTTTTATATGGAGGCTCATCAAACACCATTCAACACCTATCCCAAAATTTATTTTTGATCTCCTCATGAACACACCAATCAATACTAATATGTTTGCAATTCATTAGTGGAGGTTAATTGGCTCCAAGATTTAAAAAAAAGTGCACACAATTTCTTTTCTTTTTTTATTAGCATCATCATATGACAATTTGTTAGAATAAATTGTTTCATGGCCTCTCTTCAATTCAAAATTGCATCAAGTTACGAAGTTACATTTCCCACTTCATTAAAAATAGTCTCTAGTGTATTGGCAAGTGAAATGTGGGCACTATCAATTGAGGAGTGATGCAAACCATTGATGATTATTTATAATTATTAACATTTTTAATTGTATTACTTATACAATTCAACTTCTTGTGCAAAATCAAAATTTTTGAGGTTTTGTCTAATATTTTCTTCACACAATAGATCCATTGTTCAATTGTGTATTTAGATTTAAATAGAAATATAATTTTTTAGGAAATGAAAGAGAATATAATGCAAATCTAAACTCAAAACCCTACTTTCATAAATAAATATAAATACAAATAGAAAAAATAAAATTTTAAAAACAACATACCTAAGATATCAAACCAAATTCTGAATCCTGTTGGTGGGATGCAAATCTAAAGCATGCACATGGAGAGAAAGCAAATTCAAAGGCAAATAAAAATAAAAATAAAATCGCATGGGTTTGAGCTCTAAAGATAAAAAGAAATGAAAAAAGTGCAAGGGATCACACCCTTTATGTTTTGTAAAGGGTGTATGCCCTTGAGGCTCAGATAGAAGACTAAGCCTCGATAATTCTAAAAAAAAGGTGTATGCACTCTTTCAAAGTTCAGGGAATGTCATGTTTTTTGTCCCCCAACTTTGTACATCAACCCTAACTATGCATTACTTATTTAAATCACTATCTTATCCTTCTCGATTTTCATTATTTTTTATTTAAAATCATAAGTTTGGTTATCAACCTTTTTGTGAATCATTCTATTCAATTTTTCCATTGTTAAGTAAGTTTAGATTTTTACTTCTCATTCATCAATGTTATTTTAATTTATAGTATTTTGCAATGTTTTTTTATTATGGTTTATTACTTATTTTACATTGACGTTAAATTGTTATTTTAGTTTTATGTGTCCTTGGTTTGATCTGGATTGTTACTTTTCTTACTTAAGGTACATTTGTGTAGGTTTGTCGGTCATTTAGATGTTTTTTATTTTTCAGTTACCTAACTTATATTTTATCCATTTTCTTCATTCTTTTGGTTTTAACTTAGCATTTTACCACCCTATTTTACCAATTTTTCAAGTGACTTATTTATTTATACAAAGCTCATTGATCTTGATTTCCCTACGTTTGTTTGTTTTTTATCTTTAACCTTGTATCCTTAGGGTGTCTAAATTATTTAATACACCCTCCAAAATCAAAGAATACAAATACATTAGAAAACCATTCAATGATAAAGGTAAGTCAAGGTATTTATATGATATTTTCAATTATTTCCTACCATAATATCAATTTCAAATTTCAAATTTATGTTTTTTACTTCAATTTATTATCTCAGCATTTTGTGTTACTATATTATTTCTTGAAGCACCATCCCATGTTATAACTTCATGACATGTGATTATTTTTGAGTGGAACATATGTATACACACACTATTTTTAACTTTATCATTTACTAATGCTTTCTCTGTTGCAAGAACATATCAAGTCTCAATCTTTCCAAGTGCATGCCTTAAAGGGTGTACCAAAAAAGGGGTTGGTAGATATTTTTTCTTAAAAATATTATTTTCCCCTATACCATTACATGAAACCATTACAATTTACTTTTATTCAACTCCTTAAATAATTAAAACCCACTTATATACTCCTCTAATAATTTCACCATCCAAAATAGACCTTGACTAATCATGCACTACTTTGTCTTCATTTTCATACTATGTCAGCTTAATCAATATTGTTGGGAATTCAATGCATGTTATGGAAGTACATCATCCCAACTAACCTATTTTGAGGCCTAACAGCTTTATTTACCATAAAATAAGATCAACTTGGACAACCTTTTTAGTGAAATTCCTAAGAGGGTTAAGGGTCAATCCTTGGCTATAAATACCCCCTTCACTTCATTTATAAAGTGAGGATCATTCATTTGCACATCATTACAGCTCTTAAACCTTTTTATAATATCATTTGAGGATTATTTTCTTAGGGTTTTTCTTTAGAGTAGTAGTATTCATCTTGTGAAGGTTTTTGATGCAGTGGAGAAGTCTTATAGCCTAGATGTGATCTATCCTTTTGATCCTTACAAATAAAACAACCTATTACAAAGCAAAATTATCCAAGAGAGACATTGAGACATGGAAATTTCACTCCAATAAGGTAAGTATTCCTCTATTCATTTGATATGTAGATGTTACACAATTAATGGATTGAATTGTATCTCTCCTTGCTTAGATTATTTATATATTATCTTGAATATAGTTGTCTTTGTTTGTTTATTATTTTCCCCCTTTATACCACAATATTTGGTTAGAAATAGGAAATATTGTATGTTCATTTAATAGATTAACTTGTTTCCTTTTATCACATTAAAAGACCTAGTTAGGGTTATTGCATAATGTCATTTGACTAGAGTCCTTAGAAACCTCTCCTTTGGTATTGTGTAGTAAGAGATTCATAGTTAGGTTTATTGGATCCATAATTGGTCATGACCCTAATATAATAAAGTATTGCTAAGGGATTATTAGTTTATTACCTTCTTTGAGCTTGGATATTATTGATGAGGATAAGTTGTAGATTTGTCTTATTTCACATGCATACATTCTGGTGAACCTGATGTGAATCTAACCCTTGTAATTTTTAATTTTCATTTATATTGAATTAGATCAATCATGTCAATCTAGTTTCATACTCTTTGCATAGGTTTTTAAACTCCATCGAGCCTATCAACCTAGTTTTGTTTTTTGTGCATAGATTTTACAACTTCATCAAAACTATCGAATTAGTTCTACTTTTTGTGTATAGGTTTTTCAATGTAATCAATCCTATCAACCTATTTATTCTTTCTATGTATAATTTTTTCAACTTCATTGAACCTTTTGACCCAATTCTTCTTTCTGTACTTAAGGTTGTTAGTCTTAACAAACTAGAATAAACTGATTGATCCATTCATTTTTCTACCTTTTGTGCCTAAGTAAATAGATGAGCTCAATTCTATTTATCTTGTATTTAATTTTTAGTTAATTAAATTAATCTAATTGATCTAGCTTTATTTTCCTTTTTTTTTTTTTTTTTAATTATTAATCTAGATCGATTGACTCCTTTATATTCAATAATACAATTTTACACCTTTAAAAGATAACAAACTTACATGGGTGACCTAGTTAAATAATAATTCAATATCCTTAGGAATATCTATTACATTGACTTGGTCGACCTCGTTCTATCTACTAGGTTTACTCTAAATAGTTTAACATTTCCAATTTTTCAAATTTTAAGCAAATTTTATTTTCCCACCTTTTAGTTAAAAATTAAAATTTTGTACTATTTTTTATCTTTTTTTTAGTTTTATAAAACTATACCTACATGATCAACTAGATCAACCAACTCAATCTATTTTTATGCCTATTTTTCCAATAAAAATAAGTCAACCTACTCAACTTTGTTTGTTTTAACCTATTTTTTAATAGACTGAGTTGATCAGTTTGACTTTGTTCTATCTTATTTTCTCAACTAGATTAACCTACTCGATATTGTTATGTGTGCTCACTTTATAGCTTATGGAAATGAAATTAACCTATATTTGATATTAATTACAATAACTTTAATTTTTAGTTGGCTTCTTGTTTCATTTATTTTAGAAACTACAACTTGTCTTTCAAAATATTGATTTTCACCTTCATTTTTCACTTTATTTGGATTTATCTAGAAACTGTGTACCAATAGTTTTAAAACTACTTAGCTAATATAATTAAGGGTTACACAATATTTTATTTTTAATACTTGTATATAATTTATAAATATCATGGTGTTAAGGTATTTCCCTAATAACCATAACCATAGTACAAAGATAAACATAGTTTTTAGTTTCCATGTATCTAATGGTATTTTGGAAATACCTAGAATTTCCCTTTATATTAAACCTTAGGGATCTAGCCATTTATTTAATCATGTGGTGCATAATTTATTTTTTGGAATTAAGAATTTAATTTTGTAAGTTAAGGGCCTTCCCTAATAACCATAACCATAGTACAAAGATAAACATAGTTTTTAGTTTCCATGTATCTCATGGTATTTTGGAAATGCCTAGAATCTCCCTTTATATTAAACCTTAGGGATCTAGCAATTTATTTAATCATGTGGTGCATAATTTAGTGGTTGGAATTAAGAATTTATTTTTGGATTACCCTTGAAATAAATTTTAATAGGCTATGATAATGACACTTCCATATAGTCAGTGCTTTGAAGTAATGGATTGACACTATCTGACAGACCAATAAGTATCTTTTGAAGCCTAAAATAACTTCTTGATATTCCTTTCAAAAAATTAATAAGAATCTAATTTATAGTCTTATTTCTCATTATTTTATATTTTATATTACATTATAGATTATGTTAGCCAACATTGATACAAGTTCTATGTTATGTGTTTCAACTAGATCGACCAGCTTGACCTAGTTGCCTATGTGATTAATATTTATTTTTTATATTTAGAACTAAATAATATAGATTTATACCATTTATATTTTTCAATATTATAAAAATATCTCAATTTAGTATTTTATGATTTTTATAGTTTATCTTCAACTTGGTATTTTTACTATTTAAAAACTAACTACATCGACTAGCCCAATTACATATATTATGTCTAACTTACTTCATTATCAGATTGTGTGATATTTTACTATTCAAAAAACAACTATATCAACCTTTTCAACTTATTACCTTATGTCTGACATTGTTCATTTTCTTACCCAAATCTTGTTTGGCCTATCTAGTCCAAGTAGTGACTGATTTAGTTTTATTCCTACAAACTTTTCCCAAAAATAATCTCCAAGTTATTAGCTTTATTCACACCTTATTTATCATTATGAAATCACCTATAAAAATATTCTTTGATGACCTTAACCCATTTATAAGATACATGGATTTTTATTTCTTACCCACCTTAGGCACCTAAGAGGATAATATTTCATGGTGCACTTATTCCCATCCTTCATCTAAATCTATGGACTACAATATGGTTCAAATTACCCAAAGTGATTATTTAGATGGATCTAACCCATTTCATAATTCTCATGTTAATACCCTATCTAATCTTCCTTATTATACCATTTGAGTAATATATACTATCATAAAAAATAATCCCACATGGAATTATCCCATAGGAAACTTTCCTATCCCTAACCTTGAGAATGTTCCTTCTTATAAAAATAAAAATCAAAATCTTACACCACCTCTTATCAATAGAAACTAAAATACACCAATTGATACCACTCAAATTCTTTCTCAAATGTTTCAATAAAAGAATGTTATGAAAATAATCAACAACTCTCAAATGATGCAAATGCAACATCACATATTACAAATGACCAATCAACCTCCTCTTATCATGCCTCAAAATAACAAAAATGTATTCATCCTCCTCTTAGATATGTTAATATAAATATCATTCCTCAACCTCTTATGCATAAAAAGATGCTTCCAAACCTTCAAAACAAGCCTTTAGCTCATTTTATATTTTTTTAGCACTATCACACACACACACACACACACCCAATTTTAAAACTTTAGAACATGTACCCATTATTTTAA
Source organism: Torreya grandis (assembly GCA_037957365.1). Lineage (NCBI taxonomy): Eukaryota > Viridiplantae > Streptophyta > Pinopsida > Cupressales > Taxaceae > Torreya > Torreya grandis. Next base: position 2,663,908 of record JARHVA010000807.1, read on the forward strand.
AATATTTATGTAGGGAGTTATGAACCCAAAAATATATGACTTAGTTTTCATTAATTGTAAATCTAGGGTTATTACCATATAATTTAGTGTTACATAAATTCAAATTATGAAAATCTAAGCTTAAACTAGTATCTTAAGTCATTTCAAACTTTGGGTTTTCATGAATTTTATTTCAAGATTGATGTTCTCATTTATGAGATAACTATACTAATCTTCCTATGTATGAGTTGGTATATTTTGAAATGCATGATTAAAAGTTGAAGATCATTAATCTTATGCAATTGGGCCCATACCATTATATTCCAAGGTTAAAGTCTTCATAAGATATTATGTTATTAAAATTTCAAGTCTTTCATACTAAGTCTTTAAAATGGAGCTTTTAGAAATAGTTAAAAGCTTAAGTCTCACACTTTTGAGCTATATGAACTTGCTGCATGGCACATTCTCACTAAAGTAAAAACATAGAGACTTCATCTATCTATCAACAAATTTTAAAGGTTTTTCAATCCCATGTGATAATTTTATTAATCCTCTAGGGTTTTTAAATATCAACACATGGCACATTCTCATTGAAGTAAACCTATGGAAGGATTAACTGATCCTTTGGTCTGCATTTTAATGTTATTGAGCTTCCATGTTTTTTGAGTGCCCAAGTTCACTTCACATATCACTATCATGTTAACCAACTTAAATGAGAATATTTATGGTGGAAAGCTATACCAATCCAATGGTATAATCTCCTATGCTCCGATATCAATCCATGTGGCTTAATCATGTTAACTCACAACCATGAGACCTCTACAACATAGTGAAAAAATATAAAAGGTCATGTTAACAAAGACTTGACAAGTGGAATTATCTAGTGAAGGCATGGCCAAACCATTAAAATAAAATATTGATAACATTATAAATGATCCAATTAATGGATAATCAATAGTTGTCTCAAAGGTGATGACTAGACACAAAAAATTAATAAATGATTACAATTTGGCAAATAAGTGCACCCATCAAATCTGAATGACACATTCAAATAGAAATGTGTATTAAATCAAAAAAATGTTATCTACATTTAAATCACATGAATACATTCAATACTCAAGCTTGTGAATGATATATGCAAAACCTATGTTAACAAAAATTCACTTTTCCATTACTCTTTCAATCAAATGAGTGCATTTTTTAGCTTCCCCAATGCCAAGTGAGCCATAATTTTCATCATCTAACAATCACAAAATGAACTAGTTAGGATATAAAAATAATTATAATGAATAAAAGAGAATAATGGAATCTTATTAAAAATTGGGTAATCCCTCAGTTCCCTCCTCATATTCATTAGAAAAAATGATAGAGTATAAAGATGCAGTATTTGAGAAGAGTGCCCTAAATTTCAAATTCCCACTTTACTTAGCATTCTAGGAAGAGGTAGAATTTGTCTATCCATACTCTACTAAAGATCAACTCACTCTAGAATCCAAAAAATACATTTATGATTTACTACTGATCAAAGAGAAAGGACTCCACTAGGTGGTAACCAAACCTGAGGTAATGCCATGTATCAACCTCCTAAAAGTTTTATTTATTAATGGAACTATTCTTGGAGATATTATTCATGTTAGGAGAGTTAAGATTTCCCCCACTTATGTGTTAGGTAGGGAATTCAAGAGATACCTTAAGATCCACTATCCTGAGACTACCTATAATCAAGTCTCATCCAATTTTTGGCTTAAGAACAATATAGTAGATGGAAATCTAAAATAATGGATTGAAAAAGGTTAGAAGATAAATCCCAAAGGGGATATCTCCTTAAATTATATTATCAAAACTAGACCTATAATTGAAATAACCATGGTCCTTTTGAATAGATGATATGGTTTCCCTAGTATTACATATGTAGAGGTTGAATGGGTTCCATTGTTAGATATAATCCTAACATCTAACCACATGGTGGCACTTGGGGAGATTATAAGTGCTTAGTTAAAATCATAGGTTATTCACCCTAATCATAGACCCATAGACAAAAACTTCTATATGATGTCATACCTATTAGATGCAGTGATGGCCATAGTTTACAATCTCTATGGCTAGGAGTGGTAGTCCTTATATGAGTATTTGGAAAACAAGGTCAGAGAATACTTTTCTTTCATGTTTATTCATAGATATAGAAATGAAATCATAAGGATATGTAATGAAGTCTATCCTAATATATATTAGTCAATGTAGGGTGCCCCAATGCCCAAATTATTTTAAAACATGAAAATGAGCCTGATCAAAATGGGAGACTACTGGTTAGACCTAGATGTAATTATCATCTAGGTAGAAGGCACAAGGATAGCTCCTCTACTACTACCAAATCAAGTTTTATAAACTATAGTGAAATAAGAAATTGCATATCAAGTCTTTAAAAATATTGTTGAGTAATTATGTAAAAGGGATTTGGCCTACTATTTTAAGACTCCTCTAAGAATTAGGCATCATCAATATATGATCAGGCCACATTCTATTTAAGATATTAAAGCTATAACTCAATATAATATATCTTTCACATTTTAGGGTATTAAAGCTAGAACTCAATATAATATATCTTTCACATTTTAGGGAATAGGACCCTAGAATGAAAGTAAGGGGGTATCTCAAGTCTATTCATGAAAATAATAATGTGCATGTCTTATGTGATCACCAAGGGTATGATCAAGATCATAATAAAACCTTCCTAAATTCCTCGAATCATCCAAAGGTATGGAAAAGGATGAAAGAAAAATCCGTGTCTATGATATATGACCAAGCCTTATAGTAAAACCCTAAGGTAATAGAATAAGAGGGACAAAATGAATGGAGTTAGCAATGACCTCTATCCCCACCACAATATTCTTAGCCATGAGATTAACCTCCCTCCCTTTCAAAAAAAGATATAGATGGATAACTAGATGAATATGGTAGTCAAAGAGAATGTAATCCTCAACTTAGGAGGTAAATTTTTAGAGGTCTTCTATATCCTTAAGTCCCTTCTATAATAATAGATATCCAAGATCATGTTTTAGGCATAACTAATATAAGGGATAGGTCAGTGGTTTCTTCAACTGAATGAAGAAAGAGAAGTTTTGTGATGAATCCCTTATCTCCCATTATAAATGGATTTCCCTTCTATTCTAACTGATCTAGATTCTCCTTAATCTCTTATGTATCCTCAGACAAGCCCTATGCCTTTTACTTCATCCACTTCATCACATTTAGTCATACTTCCCACCCCAATTGTTCCTAAAACCACTCCACCATTTCATCCACCTTCCACTCCACCCATATACAACTATAAAATGAAGCACAATGACTCTCCTTCTCCCCTCCCAAGATAATAAATTAGAAGGGAAGCCATCACTTGGTTTCCTTATTATAGAGGAAGTTAGTGAAGAGCAAGAGGAAAAGGATGCAAAGGTTACAATGGAACTTGAAGAAGAAGAGGAAGCTAAATAATTAGTACCTTTGGTTGACTATCCTTCCTAGGAAGAATACCAAAAAATGCATGTTTCACAACTAGGTGATGAAGAGGTTGAGATATAAAAATCTAAAGCTTTGAGTCTGGGCAAGCATGAAATGGAATACACCTTAGTTGACCTCACATGAGAGAAAAGCCAAAGAATTAATAATGTAGTCTCTTATATTATTTATTTGGTATCTAATGTTAAGATCCCAAATGTGAGTTTAACCTCAATTATTCCTAGGGTTATAGTATCTAGGTCTATTAGTACTAATGTTGATTTCGATATTATTTATTTTCTTAAACTAATAAAGACTCCTAAGGTAGACCATTTTGAGAACTTGGTCATAGTTTATATTTCCTAAGAATCCCCCAGTTCCTAATAAAATGTTGACCCAAATAGACCTCCCCATGCCCTAGCCATTGACTATGATAACCATCACAATGACTGTTGAAGTAACACTGGGTCTTACTAGATTCTTGGTTAAATTTACCCCTATGAAAGAAACATCTTCATGGGACAAGGTTAGACGTAAACTTATTCAATTCCTTATTCAAATAAGTGCATACCTAGAAACTAATTTGATTACATCCCTTCCAGTGACCACTCCACCCTCTACATCTTCAAACCCTACTCAAGAATTTGAAATGGGAGAACTTATTTTTCCCCAATGGGTATAGATGCAAAATGTTAGAGATCAAAGACATAATTTAATCTCAATTGAGCTCCCCATAGTCTCCACTTGGTTTGATAAGGAAAATGGGATTGTTTATAGAGTGAAGAAGATAAATATAGTGAAATTGAAAACAAAGGGTGAAGTGGAGTTTGAACAAAGAGAGAACTTGTTCTCTTTAGCAAAGAGGCCCAAGAGAAATCCCAATGACCCTACACAATATATTGAGGATTTTAACACTTTTATGGATTTAATATGGGTTGAAATGAAATAAATGCATCAAAGTAATGAGGAGGAATTAAAAATATGGAAGTAAATGCAAATTACACATGCATCTTAATAAGTCATTACTGATGTTCAAAGTGTAGTCACTAAGTTGTACAATATTTTGTACAACATCAAGGTTTTTAGGATAGGTAGTTAGGCCAAAAAAGAAAATATTATTACTCTTTAGAATAAGATGAAAGATGTAGAAAGGATATTGAATTTCCTAGTTTAGTTCTCAAGGATTGGTGGTTTCAACCAATTGAAACTCATTCCCAACATTAATGCTTCTTGGTGGCTACAAATAACTTCAAACAATAAGCTAAGGGGACTGTTTATAAAGCCAATGATGAAGTATTAAATTTGATTAGTTTTTCATAGGATAGAGTAATAAGTGTATAAGCATTCATAGTAAAATTTAAGAGCTCATAGGTAGAATAGGAAAGTTTGATGGCCAATGTTATCATAAGATGAAATCCTTCGTTACTTAATTTTGAAATTATAGATAAAGGGTTTGATGCAGCTTATGCACTAGGTGAAGAGATAAAATCCAAGGATCTAGATTTTGTATCAGTTTTATGCATGCAAATGGATATCAGTTCCCCCTAGCTTTACAAAGCTCTTAGTCCTTGCCTCAGTTTTAACTTTAGTTACTCCATTGACTCCTCTAGTTAATGGTTCCATATTAGCACTTTGATCTAAAAATAATTATGTATTTTCATGTTATTACCAAGTTGTAACTTTAGTTCCCAATCTATTTATTGTACATACATATTGTATTTTTAGTTAAAAATTTTATTATGGGCATTATCATTTTACATGAACCTTTGCATGCTTTTGAACAAAAGGTTTTATTTTAGAAATGTAATTTTATGCAAATCTTGAAGAGATGAGGCCTTTTCCATCCCAAGACTATAAATATATGTAACCTCCCACTCTCAAAGGGAGGAAAATTTTGGCTATTTAGATTAATAATAAATTCAAAAGTGTTTTTTTTGACTTCGTATCTATGTGAAAATCTTGATTCTTCTCTAATTCCATGGATTAATTGAGATGGTACATCACTCTGGTATCTTAGTGATTTGATTGTGTATGATTTATCTATTTTTAATACATTCATTCATTTTTATTTATAGATGATTTGAATATATTTTACATGCTTATCATAATCCATCTTGTAGATGTGAAATAACAATCTAACAATTAGGCAATCTTAGATTTTTAATGTTTGAGTATAATGTGTTCTGGTTCCTTTGACTCTTCACTATATTTGATTGTTGGTGTGATACAATTTTTTACAAAAAGTATTGGTTTAGATTCTTTGTCCTATCTAAGTTCTAGTTCTAGTCTTGAAAGGCTTTATCTTTAGTTGTATAGAGGCTCTCTATTTTTCCTTCCCTTTCCCTCTTTTTGAAGTTTATTTTGAAATCTTACCCACCTTAGTTAGAATCATCATCCTTCCACCCACTCTAAGTAAATATACATTTACCCATGGTAAATAATCTATATCGCTCACTTTTATTCCTCCAATAGGTTGTTATAAAACTAAATACCCTACAAATTGTACCTTAGAATGAGTCTATTCACCAATATTAAAATGTTAGGACCTACTTCTTAGTAATTTATAAGGGTGTGTATAAAACCCACAATAATAGAAGTTTTAAAATGGCACTAGAAGGAGGGCCAAGACCTCTACTTATATCCCTTTAAAATATCACTCAAGTTACACTAAATGCATCCAAATGATTAACAAGGTCAACCTCAGATAATAATTTATTACATCAACCTTTGGATATCCATAGAAAGATTATATCTAATAGAGGTGTTTCTAGATTACTTAGGGCTCAATAATCATCCTCAAGAAGGCATCCTCATCTTCCAATAGTTATGATGGCCTATCTTTAGAATCCACCTCTTAATCCTCAACCTCTAGCTAATTCTCCACCTCAATTTGTAGCTTAGTTGACTAGCTCATCCATCAATGTTGACATAATAGTACATGATTTACCTAGAAACTTGGAGAAGTATCTTCCTTCCTTCTTTCCCTCAGGAGGAAGGAATATGTAAGAGCATATAAAGGCCTTAAAATCTACTCAAGGGATCCTATATGTAACTTGTATACATATAATATTTTCAAACTTTATCAATTACTAATACTTTTTCTCTTGTGAGAACCTATCATGTCTCAATCTCTTTGAGTGCACACCTTAAAGGGTGTACTGGTAAAGGAGTGGGTATACCATTGGTGCTTCAAAATATTTTTGGCCCCTATACCACCAATTTATATCCACATAACCTTCTCTTAGACACTTCTCTAAGCCTTACCTCCTCTCTTACACATTCTTCCAAGTAATTCACCACCTTACTTATCCCCTTCCTAAGCCTAAAACCCTTTTTAATAGTTTATAGTACACTTTTAGCTTGAGCTAACCTTGTATTTAATTTTTTTTAAGTAATTTATGGGTATAGGTCCACTTTGGCCAACCTAGGCTGGGACCTAACTTGTTTTTATCAATTAATGATATAGAGCCAAATTGGGCTGACACTGTCAGTTGAACCTTCAAAAAGGTTTAGGGTTAGATTTAGCTATATATACACATGCACTTTTGCCATTTATAAGGAAGATAAGAAGATGAATATTATATTATGCATTTGCTTATCCACCATTATACTTAAGGAGCATTGCTTAGGGTTTTAATACTTTATTTGGAGATATGGATCTCATCTTGTGGAGAAGTTTTTTGGATGGAAAGAGAATTTGTGTAGCCTAAAGATGAATTATCCTTGTTATCCTTACATACAACAACAACATCTTGTAAATCATCTTAGCCAAGGGATATATTTAGGCTCAACAGGTTCATCTTCAAAGGTAAGTATTCCTAACTTTGTTCCTCCTTTGTAAGAGTAAATAGATTAGCATTTGTACTTATCTCCCATGCACTAAGATTTACTATACATTTACTTGAGTATAGATCTTCTATATATGTTTAATTTTTATGTTTATTATCCCCACTTTGTGACACAAGATTTGGTGACCACTAGATTATATTTTTTCTTTACTTGCATTTAATATGAAATCATAGGACCTAGCTACGGTTATTGTATATTGTTTCTTGACTAGAGGCTTTGGAACCCTCTCTAGTGATGTTAATATGCTAAGAAATCCATTGGATAGGTCTAGTGGATCCATCTTAGTCATGACATCAAATATATAATGCATCAAAAATAGAAAGTGTAGGTAGGATTTATCTTTTCTCAGCTAGGATTGATTACTAGTCAGTTACATTTTCCTTTGTATACATTATGGTGAACTTGATATGAATAAAACCCTTGTAGGTTTTATTTCATTCATTAATTTTATCATCATATTATATTTTATCATTTTTTAAATTACTATATTGAACTTGTCAGTATAGTTCTAATAGTTTGTGCATAGTTTTAACACATAGCCACCCTAAAATGACTATATTTTATCTATGCATGTCTTATCCAAATACACATGACCAGATCAATTAGCTCAACATAGTATTATTACTCAATTATAGGATTGCATACATATTCAATCCAACTTTTTTTTTTGTAGTTCTTCATTTTCAACATATAGGTTTGCAGACATAGTCGAGCTAGTCAACTCTATTCACAAATATTCTTTTCAGTATCCAAGGTCTAAAAACTTCATTGAGATAGTTGACTCTATTTTTATAATATTTAAATCATCACTTAGGAATTACAACATAAAAAAATTTAAACTAAGAATATTCAAAACCACCAAGGTTATTTCTTACCTTCTCTATCATTTTATTTTTCCATTTATAGTCTTAGTTTTTACAGCTTGTAGTCTATAAAATTACAACCCTATAGCAAACTAGGTCAACTAAATCAACATATTTTTCTAGCCTATATTTTATCTATAAGACATATTCAACCTATTTTATTGTGTCCTTATAGATATTTCTTCCATAAAATAGAATTAACCCTACTAACTCTATTCTATATTATTTGCATACAATGTGCCTAAACCAACTTTATACTCTTCATAGGCAATGGAATTAGCCTATTTTTTTGAGTAATTAGTTCAATTTTCATTTCAGTTGATTACATTCTTAGAGTAATAAACATATATTAATTAGGTGGTTTTTTAATTCACTAATTTAGTCACACTATTTCTCTCTTTTGTACACACTTCTAAATTACTTTACACCAAAAAGCATTAAATGACTTCTAACTAAGGTTTACCTATTTGGATTTCATCACCAAGGGGGAAGCCAACTTGGTTTTATGGCCAAGTATAAACACATGATTAATGGTATATATTGGCAAAGCACCTGATACCCTTATCACTATGGGATTGTGAAGTGAGGGGGTAGGCCCCAATACCAAACTAGTAATATTGCCAATACAAATCCCTTTTAGCCTAAACTTCCTAAACCTATCCATAGATTATTTTCTACTTACTTCTTACACCTAACTCCCTAACACATTAATATAAAATTTTATTGTAACTTAATAACACTTAGGAATGACCAATTAGTTAGAATTTACATTAAAATTGTTAATTACTCATTGATCATTGTATTTTGTATTTCAAAAATTGCATTAGATAGCATTAGTGCAAGGTTTTTTTATGTTTTCTAATTTGATCAATTACATTGATCAAATTACTTATGTACTTAATTTTATTTATTTAGATATTATCTTACACAATTTTTATCTATTTTTAGAACATCATCATCCCTATCAACATAATATATTATATATTTTTCATCTTTTTGGCATTTAGTATAGAGTCACCCTATTCGACTATATTTTATCATCTTGTTATACTTCTTGTCTAGCAATACACAGTTGACCTATATGACTGTGTCCTCTTTTTCTCTATTATATTTTATGTTTCATAAAACACTCTCGATCTATCTGATTTTGTATCCTATTAATTAATTCTTATTTATATCAAATCGTTGGCCTATTTTCTTCATCATGAAATTAATATTTGAGGATAATATAGATTTAAATCCAATAAACATGATGAGTCTTTCCAATCCTAATAAGTTTCCCAAGACACAACTTGTGGCTTCCACTTTAGATGCAAGCAATGTTCATGTTTCCACTCATACTGTCAATTATAGGACTCGTCCTTATTTGTATTTAGTTCATAATCCTTTGTTATAATTATAATATTAGTGTGAGTTAGATTAAACACCTAAAATTATCTTCTTCATTAACAATTTTTCTTGACATAGAGGAACAAAGCCTTCAACCATTTATAATATTATGATAGTTCCTTAAGTAAAAAAACCTCTTTCACCATCCCCTACCTTATCTCATATATTTTGGGGAGACACTTTATTTTATTCTCAACCTTTTCCTTTTATTTTTTCTCCACACACCATGACATATTCTTCTATGACTTCTTTAAAATCCATGACAAGTATCTCTACTAACATGGTAGGTTCAACTTCTAGTAGGCCTTTTCCAAAGACCCTTCTCCTTAATCATGCCACTATTGCATCTTTTGATACCAATGCTAATCATGCTACTAGTGCTTATTTTTATTCAAATATTAATCATGTTACTAGTGCATCTTTTGATACCAATGCTAATAATGCTACTAATGTTGATAATTTGGCCTCCCAGGCCAAATGTCAACCACTGCATTTAAATATTGCATTTTTCATGTATACTAAGGTTGTGTATGGTCATTAATTGCATTTTAAAATAATCAAAATGGTCCTTTCAATCCCATTTTATCACTTATTAAGGTTGTTTTGATAAAATTAAGGTAAATGTCATTTTAGACCTTATGTTGGCTAGCCAATTCATAACATAGTCAAGTTGGTCAAAGGGGTCATGTTGGACATGTAAAATGATGTCAAGGTCAAATTTATCCTCTATATTCCATACCATGCTTAGAAAGATGGTGAATAAATCTTATAACATTGTATCCCACTCTTAAGGTGCTTTATTACCCTTATTATAATGTCTAAAGAAAATTTCATGACAAAATGACAAGTGTATAATAGAAAAAGAAGGTGAGAACATCATTTTAGGTATGTACCAACATATCCAAGATTTATGAAAATTTGAAATTTCATCTTGATCAATTTTTAGGGAGATAAATCAATCTTTATCATAAAAAATAAAGGTTTTAAGTTGATTTGTATAGGTGTGTCAGAGAAATATCTTGTCCAAGAATGTGTATGGATTCCTCTATGTCTCATAGGTTTAGATCCATGTTTTTAGTGAGTTTCCATTAAAAAAAAGGTAACAAAATTGACCTCATTTCCCCATTGACCTCTTTGGCAGCTTTGTAGAGCCCTTTAGGTTTGTGAAGGGTATAGACATGAGAGAGAAGATGAAGGTCTAAAATTTTTGTTATAGGAGGGGACCCTAGCTAGCTTCAATTTTTTCAGATATTTTCTCAAATTACCTCCCTTATTTTATGAACAATCACTAATAAGGTAGGGCACTCATAGTATCTTCTCCATTTAGGTAGGGTACCGGTTTGACTCATTCACTCCTTCATTGAGCATGATTAAAGAGAATGTAAGGTTGTAGAGATTATCAAGAGTATTCACAACATTATACATCATTTTCATGACCTAATTCACACATGTGAGCCACCAATAAGTAGGGAATATTCAATTTAGGTAGTATGTAGGTTGGAAATAATAAGTTTCTTGAAATCTTAGGGTTTCCAATAGTTATACAGTCTTGGTAGAAGATCAAAACTCTTTAAAAACCTATTAAAACTTGGTAATAATGGATATTCAGGATATTCAGTCATGGAATAGGACTAAAACCCAAGGAATGGTCATTATCAAAGCCCCATATGCACTCAAATAGTCTAAATCAAATCAATAGGTTTATAGATCTATTTGAGGGTATCTAACACTATGTTTCCAAGATTTTTCAAAGTATAATGATATCCTTCATCATACTTTAGGTATGATGACATGAAAATACAATATTTACAGTATAATAGGCATGGTTTTGATAGGAACTTGTATGCTTTAAATTTGTCATGATGGCCTAGATTTAATTAGTATACCTATAACCCTACCTTGAGTTTCATTTGTAGAAGTTAAGTTTTGTTGAGAGGTTCAAAATGTCCTTGCAAAGTGCATGAAATCCTAGGAACATTATGCTAGAAAGTTACCTTTGTGAAAATTAAGATAGGGTATGATAAGGTTAATAACATTGAGGTGTTATGTAATGACCATGAGCACTTTCTAAAGAGGTTGATAAAATTTTAAGGTTCATAGACCTTATTTTAGAAATCCTACCTCTAGTCTCATGTCCATTTCAAACATCTACATCCATGGCTTCTTAAGGATATTGGAAAATTTATGGTGAAGTCAAGGGTAGAGATTATGAAGGGAAAATTATAATTTCAAGTGATGAGGAGGTTCTGAATAGACCTATTCTAGGCTTAATCATTCTGACCTTCTCTAGCCATGGCTAAAACTCAATCCAAACAACTATCTATAACATGATCATGCCTCCAACAAGTGATATGGAACATTATAGGTATTAAGTAGGTTGGTGTGAAAGGGTTTCATCCCAAAATATAATTAGGCAAATATACTACTTACACACCTATAGGTCCCCTTACAATCAATCAAGGTAATAGTTAATCACACATAGAACTAACTGGTAGAGTTGAAGAGAACATAAATTATGTGGTGCACCTATAAGGTGAAAAGTTATGTATAAGAAAAATATAAACCTATCATGGACAAATCAAGGGATCATTGAAAGAGATTCAAGGAGAGACTCATCCTCTCACATGGTCAAGGCACAAACTAACCCTACTGAACATAATGAAAAATGAGAGTATTATATGGTATATGAGCTAGATAAGGAATTCAAAATGTCTAGGCCAATGAAAAATCTTGTACATCATGCCTCCACTACTTATTAATTCATCAAGGTGCTAAGAAAAAGGGAAGGTCTATACTCATAGTCCCAGGTAGACCTAACTATTATCTACATGTAAGATTTTAGTATGAGGATGAAAGTCTAAGAAATAATGCAAAAGAATGAACTGTATAGGTGACAATTGGTTTTTTATCACCACTTCATAAATGATATAATTCCTTATCCTAATGATATGATGCCTTGAGACATCAAAGAGCCTCAACAGGCTAGTGAGGCTTACTAGGCCTAAAGGGTAGTTTTAGGCAAGTAGGGGCATAAGAAGAAGAGTTGAAGTGAATGTTGAACTATGTAAAGAAGTGAAGTTAGAAGAATACAGTAGGGTATCTCAATTATTTTCTAAAAAATATTCATAGTATCCTCTAGAATTATTTGATCCTTTGAGTCAATGAGAGCCTAATGTCTTACACATGCCTATTAGGCCTAGATAGGTCTAAGCAAGAATGTGATTGAAAACTAGAGATGAATGTATGACTAAGGAGTTTTTTAGGTTTGGTAATTTTTGGAGTTTTAGATTGCATCCTATCTGAGCAATAGGATTTTTAGAATCCTCCTACTCAAATGTAGACCAACATAGGACTGATCCTAGGCAATGGGTATCTTAATAATGGATAAGACCTCCAAAGAAGGCCAAATTCTTTATAGATATATCACCTAAACTAAATATAATTTGAAAAATGGAGAGAGAAACAAAAAAATATGAGAAAGCATGTAAAATAGGTGAAGCACCAATAATTTGATTGTTCATCCACTCTATTGAACTTCTAACAAATATTAATGAGATCAGATCTGCAACTCCAAATGGTTGTTTATGCATTATTACTTCATGCAAAGGTTCACCAAATAGTTAAAACTTAAGGGAAATGATGAAGAGGCCTTATTAAAGGCACTAACTAATCAAAATATCCACTTTATAGCTTTAATCAAATGGCATTTAACACTAAACATGACCTACACAACAATATAATCTAGTAGCTAGGTGATATCCAAGATTTGATAAAGGAGAATTTTCCACCACATATGTAAATCAATCCAAAATTAACACACAATACCAGAATCATGAAATATAAAAAATAATCCTTTATTTATCTCAATAGGTTACAAAGATCAAATATGGGTAGATCTTAGTCATGCCCAAGAGAGGGATTGTCAAGTTGTTTTCAAGGCTTAAAAGCCTATATTTATTATTAAAAAAAAAAGGAGAGTGTGGGAAATGTGCATTAGAAAAGGACCAACTGATTCTAATGGATTAACACCAATTTGAGGATGCTATTGAGTTAGGATCTTATCAATAAGGCATAATTTTAAAGGTCTTTGTAAAATAATTTAATGCTATATTGATCTTTATCTGGCCATAGGTCTTCATTTTGAGACTACATGCCACCTCTACCTAATCTACTAATAAGGACCAATTTTTTCATGCCTTGAAATTGATAGAGTCTCACTTTGTCTATTTTGAGTTTATAGATGTACCTAATTGTATCATAATACTTAAGCATAAATCTCTTTATAGATTAAAAACCAATCATATTATTAGTATTCCTATAGTTCAATGTCTAGTCTCATTTTGAAAAATAAATGTTGACCTTCAATTAAAATAGGTCTAAAATACCAATACTATTTTTAAGGAGATTTTTTGATGATGCTTGGTCCTAAAATATTCACCTTGACTCAACTTGGATCATGTTCGAGCTTGTTTCCTTTGTTATTACCTTACCTGGGTTGAAAACCGTCTCCTCAACCTTCATCAAAATGTCCCAAAGCTCAATTCTTATCATTGGTTGTCAAATTCTGACTTATCCCTTTACTTATTTGACCCTAGTCACTCCATTAATCTGAATATGCATAGATTCTCACAAGCCATTGATATTCTACCAATAGAACACACTTGTGCCACTTATCCTTGACCTATTATCTCCTTGGATTTGCTAACCAATTTGACTCATACACATCATCCAATCAATATGTATGAGTTCTTGCATATCATATATCTCCTTGGTCCCACTTTATTTTCATTTATTTCACTCTATCAGATCATTGATACAATTGAGTGAGAGTCCTTGATTTAACTTTGAATTGTCAACTTTATCCCCACTAGTGCCATTTGTCAATCTTGTATTGATTCTTAGGATATTATTGTTAGTCTATCAATTCACATGCTTACACCATGTGGTGGATTATCAAGATATTTTATTTTTTGACCCATCTTGCACTATTATATTGAGATGTACGATTGAGTAAGGACCATTAAATCTACTTTGGTTTGAAAACTAATGACTATTTACTGGGTCTTAAAATTAACATGCATGTGACATTATTTTGACATCCATGTGGATTTATTTGAAATCCAATAGATCATCAAATTTAGACTCTAATGGATTCTTGTAGTGGCTTTAACTTGATGTTAGTATAAACATCTTATGATTTTTTACTAAATTTGAAGGTTTGGATCTTGAAGCACAAGAATCATGGAGACACCAATTTTTTTGAAGATGTTCTTAAGGCCAAAAGGAATGAACCCATTTGATCTACTAGTTTTGGGAGCCTTCTAAGTGAAGATATAAAATACTTAAGTTGACTAGTCCATTTTCTCCCACATGACGTCTTGACAATGTTCAAGCTTATTTGGCTAAGTATGGGAAACTTTGCAAAATCTAACCAAGGAGCCAAATTTGAACATGCATAACTTCTAATGCACTTTAGTGGATGATATAAAACTTAGCACGTAAAAACTAAGAACCAAGATAAACAAACCCATGTGATCACTTTTTCTTAAGACTTCCAAATGTTTGGTATATGGCCTCATCAATATGCTCACTTGGCTTTATTTGAGCTTCTTAAAAAATGGTTGTGGTAAACATGTAGAAAATGACTGAGGAGGCAACTTTAGACCTCAATATCCTTTGATGTGTTTTTGTAGATGACTAGAAAATTGTTACATATGTTCTTGGGACTAAAGTGAACAAGCCAATATAACCAATTCTCCCTAACTCATCCACACATGGTAATTACAATGTCAGCAAAGTGCCTACTTAGACTTTATACCATTGGAATCAAATGTCAATATGGACTCAATGAAGAACTATATGAACTTCATGTACTTCCATATCTATTCCAATAACTCTTAAAACCTCATGGGGATCTTCAAATTCTAGACCTATCCTTAGAATGATGATAAATTACACTTTAAGTGGACTTAAAGTGTTTCAAAAGGTTTGAAAGAAAAATGATCTTCCCTTTTTATCATTGGGTCCTTCTCTCAATCATGAACATTGCTAAGTCTTTAAAAGCTTTATATGTAGGCCAAAAAATGGAAAATATCTTTGGTGAGTTGGCTATGTATCATGCCTTATATGATCAAATTTAGATCATGTACATGACCTTTTACTTATAACAAATAACACATCTTTTCCATGACTGCATAAAACCTTTTGATTGTCAAAGACAATGGACTCCACCAAAATAGGGAAGAAAACAAAATAAAGTAAGGAAACTATCCTAAAAAAGTAAATACACAAATAAAGCATTTATCTAAGATAAAATATAAACAAACTAATCTAATTAACCATGAAAAAACATGATCCACCAAGATCAAAAGGGAAACACATGAAGTTACTCATTCTAAGAGAAGGTAAAAGTTGCAAAGTAGGGGGTTTATTAAACATGACCTTTGAAGAGGCACTCTTTTTGCCAATTATTTCTCTTAACATATCTTGAAATGAGTCCTTGATAGCAAACCAGTCACCAATAAATACAAATTCATCTTAAACTTCTAGATTTTCTTTATGATGCTTGTCAACTACAACCTTGTCAAATGACATCTCATATATGCATGATTTATGGATGGCCTTATCAACTGATACAAGTTCATACAACTATTCAAGGAGCTCTAAATATTAAACCCAAGCTACATCATGATCTTTAATAGGTGATTCTTGATCAAATTATTGAATATCATGCTCTCTAATGGGCAATAAATCCTTACAAATCTCTTCAATCTCTTGTAGAGACTAAAAATATAGCTTCCAATCATATTTTTATTCTTCCCTTTGATCAGCTTGAATAATATAATTTTGAATGGTATCTTGATCTTCCTCTAGTGGAGAGATCTCAACATCATTTGTGACATCATCTTGTACCAATTTCTCATGGATTTCTTCCAAATCAACACCATTCTTCTTCTACATACCTGAGATAAATTCTTCTATATCAATTAAAATATTAGTTTCAAATTGGATTTAAAGTGGAGTATCAATGAATAAATATTCATCATACACTCTTGAATCATCTTCTTCACATTCTTCAAGAAATTAATTTGTAGTTGCAACATCTTTCTCTATTTCCCATAGAATAGGCTCCTCTTGAAGAAGGGAAATGGTGGGATGGTGATGAAACTCATTTTATTGATGAAACTCATTTTATTGAGAGTAAGTATGAAGTGTGGGAGGTTTATCATGATCATATTTTTGGGGTATTGAGGGTAATGGAATCATATAGGGGATCTTGAAGAGGAGGAAAAGAGAAACTTTTAAGAACTTCTACATTCTACTCTTTCCACTTGGCTATTACTTAATGAAGGTCTAAAACCTTTTTGTCCTCATGGAAAAATTAATATTGAGGGTTAAGTGGTGAATAAATGGAACAATAAGAAGGAATGGATTCTTGAATAGGCATATGAATAACCTTTTAAATAGGCTTTTGATTCCAACTAGGAATCTCTATTGGCTCACAGTGAAAATGATCAAGAACTTTATGATAATAAGGAACATAAAAAGGTTGGTAAGGATTATAAGAGGGTTCTTGAGATAAATGATCTAACTAAATTTAATACCTCTCACAATCCTATTCTTTTTCTAATACAAATCTACAAAACTTAATCCTCTCCTCTAGATCATTAGATACATTCTAAAAAAACTACTCATTCACTTACTTATATTGGGAATCTGATCATACTTTTCTTTCATATGCTATAAATTTAATATCTATTTCATCCATTCTATCTTGGAGATAAGGTTTATCATATACAACATTATATCCATATGGGAAAGGTGAAATTTGGTCTTGATTCTGATATGGTTCATAAGGAAGGTAAGTGTCATGCTCTTGGTAATAAGGATCATGGGAAACCTGATAAGGCTCATCATGGCTTTGATAAAACTCCTGGTAAGGCTGATTTGGCTCATAACAAGGCTCATATGGATCATGAAAAGGCTGGTATGATCCATCATAGGGATGATAAGGAGGTATAGAATGGGGATTTCCTTCATACATAGCCATGAAAATAACATCAAGATATTGTAATGAAAATGAACTTACTTGAAAAGTACCTAGACTTTAAAAGCAATTGATTAATCTTGGAATCACCAAATTATTTATGAAGAACATTGTTTTAACTACAATTATACCAAGAAAATCTCTAATGAGTCCCATTGGGTATGCTAAAACTATTGGGGTTCTATATTTGCACCCTAGCTGAGGAGGGAATTGTTCAGATCTTCCTAATCAAATATAATCCAACATGAGACTGATCCTAGGCTATGGGTATCTTAAAAGTCAATTAGACCTCTAGAGAAGGCTATATTCCTTCTAGATCTATCACCTAAACTAAATATTATTGGGAAAAAGAAGAGAAACACAATAATATGAGAAAGCATGTAAAAGAGGTGATGTACCAATAATGTGATTGTTCATCCACTATATTGAACTTCTAACAAACACTAATGAGATCAGATCTACAACTCCAAATGGTTTTTTATGCATTATTAATTCATGCAAAGGTTCACCAAATGATAAAAAATTAATGGAAATGATGGAGATGTCTTATTTAAGGCATTAACCAGTCAAATTATCCACTTGCTAGCTTTAATCAAATGATATTTAACACTAAACATTACCTACACAATAATATACTCTAGTAGCTAGGTGATATCCAAGATTTGACAAGGGAGAAATTTTAACCACATATGCAAATCAATATAACATTAACACACTATACCAAAATCATGAAATCTAAAAAAGAGTCATTTATTTATCTCAATAGGTTACAAATATCAAATTTAGGCAAAGTTTAGTCATGCCTACGAGAGGGATTATCAAGTTGTTTTCAAGGATTAAAAGCTTATATTTATAGAAAGAGGAGAGAGGAGGAATTGTGTGTTAGAAAGGGACCAACTACTTCTAATGGATTAGCACTAATTCAAAGATGTTGTTGAGTCAATATATTATCAAGAAGGCACAATTTCAAAGGGATTTGAAAAAGAATTTAATGCTCCATTGATCTTTATTTGGCCAATAGGTCTTCATTTTATGACTCCACGTCACCTCTACCTAATCTATTGATGAATACCAATCTTTTCATGCCTTAGAATTGATAGATTCTTGCTTGGTCTATTTTGAGTGGATGAATGTACCTATTGTATCACAATACTTGAGCATAGATATCTTTATAGATTGGAAACCAATCATATTATTGGTTTTCCTATAGCTCAATGCCTGGTCTCATTTTGAAAAACAAATGCCAACCTTTAATTGAAATATGTCTAAAAGACCAATCCTATCTTTAAGGAACTTTGTTGATGATGCTTGGTCCTAAAATATTCACCCCAACTTGACATGGATCATGTTCAAGCTATGTTTCCTTTGTTATTACCTTGCTTGGGTTGAAAACCATCTCCTTGACCTTCATCAAAATGTCTTGGGGATTGATTATTCTCATTGGTTGTCAAATGTTGACTCAGACCCTTGACATCTTTGACCCTGTTCACTCCATTGATTTGCCTATGCATGGATTCCCATGAACCATCGATCTTTTACCACCTAAATATGTTTATGCCACTTATCCTTGACTCATTATCTCCTTGTATTTTATCACCAATTTGACTCATACACATCATTCAATTAATATGTATGAGTTCACACGCACCATAGATCTCTCTATTCTTAATTTTATATTATTTATTTTTCTCCATTGAATCATTGGTATAATTGAGGGTAAGCCCTTGATTTAGCATTGAATTGTCAAATCTATCCTCGTTGGTTCCACTTGTCAATATTGTATTAATTCTCAAGATCCTACTATCAGTCTATCAGTTCATATGATTATGCCACATGGTTTCCTCTCAATATCTATAACTATTTGACCCATCTCACACTATTGGATCAAGATGTACGATCGAGCGAGGACCTTTATATTTGCTTTGGTTTGAAAACTAATGACTATTTATTGGGTCTTAAAATTGACATCTACACGACTATCATTTGACATCCACATAGAAGTATTTGACATCCCACATACCATAAAATTTATAATCTAATGGATTTTTGTAGTGGCTTTAACTTGACTTTATCATGAATGTATTATGATTTTTGACTAAATTTGAAGGCGTATATCTTGAAGCACAAGAATCATGGAGGCACCAAAATTATAGGAGATATTTTTTAGGCCAAAAGGAATGAACCCATTTGATCTAATAGTCTTGGGATCCTTCTAATTGAAGATATAAAATGCTCAAGTTGATTGGTCCATTTTCTCCTACATGACGTCTTGACAACATTCAAGCTTATTTGGCTAAGTATGGGAAACTTTGTGAAATCTAATTAAGGATCCAAATTTAAACATGCATAACTTCTACCACACTTTGGTGGATGATCTAAAACTTAGGATGTAGTAATTGGGATCTAAGATAAAAAAAAACCCATGTGATCAATTTTTCCTTAGACAACCACATGTGCAAGATATGGCCTCATCAATATGCTCACTTGGCTTTATTTGAGCTTCTTCGAAAATGGTTAAGTATGGAAAACATGGAGAAAATGACTGAGGAGGTAAATTTGGACCTCAATATCCTTTGATGTGTTTTCGTGGATGACCAAAAACCTAGCACATATGTTATTGGGACTAAAGTGAACAAACCCATATGACCAATTCTTCCTAACTCATCCACACATGGTAATTATGAAGTGGCCTAATCACCTAGACAAGTTGAAGTTGCAAGATGACACTATTCTAAAGACATATATCATGGTAGGAAACATTGATTCAGACCTAAAACACACATATTCACCTACTCTAAAGGTCATATTTAGTTTCCAGGGTCATTCAATCTACCAACAATTAAGAAACTTGGCTTAGTGGCCTAATTGGCCTATTTGGTCAACAAGGAGAGATGGAAGTTGGCATAGAGGGCTATTGGAGGAGTAATTACATGGCCACTACCACTTTTTAACTATAACCATTAAGTTATCAAACATAAATCATGGTAATTATGAAGGAGAAGGCAGTTTTAAGTCTTGTCAACATGCATAAATGATGATGGGTTGCTCAACACCTAATGGAGGCCTAATTATACCTCATTTTTTGCTTTGTAACTTCCAAAGGAGAAGTTATTAGACATTTTTGGTATGTTAATACCTTATATGGGTCAAGTAAAGTTTAATCACCCCCACCACTCGATCTCAATGCCTAATATCTCATTGAATAACATAAAATGACTCAAGGCAATGCATGGAGGGAGACACATGAGGACGATTATGGTTGATTATAAATGTTATGGAGTAAATGGTGATCATTATGACCCCTTAAATATTTTTACACACCACTTTCCCTCTCTTTCTTGGTTATTGTGTTATGTTTTAGGCCTTGAAGCCATTATACACATCCCTCACCTGGGTATGAGGAAACTCTACCTAGATTTGGACCTTATAGACCTCTTGAACTATTAACAGACTATTTCAAATTATTCATGATTAGCTTATAGTGTGTCTATTAATTTTTTATATTCATAAGTGGTATAAATTCTCCCTTTATAGGTCCTTACCACACCTAGATGGTGATAGATTGTCTTATGCGGGTTGTATGATGTGTCAAAGGTTAGTGATCATCCTTGAAGTGTCATCTAGTTGGAATTATCTCAAGAAAGGCATATAATCCATCACCTCCAAGTTGTATCCATCCATCATGACCTTCATGTGGATCACTCTTGCATATAATCATTGAATAAAGTGTTTTAGTTTAGGTTTGGTTCACTAGTGTTGTTTAGGGACAAAGAGAGTGGATGAATGATATTGGTGCATCATCTCTAGTAGTATAGATTTCCTTTTATTCATTCCTTTTATCCCTTTTCACCCTAATTAGTATGTATTAGTGATTTGATCCATAACAGATACACTAGGGTAGTTAGCCCCATAATTTAGAGGTCTAGCCTAACATAGGTCACCCACAACCTTGGGCTATTCCCATGTTACCCCAACCTTAGAGGTAGGCCTGAACAACCTCCTCCTAGGGTATAGGTTGGAGTGATAACAACTACCACTTATTTTTATACCAATTCTTCTCATGTCACTAGTGTGGCACATGATACTACTCATAGTGAAACTCAAGACACTAAGACCAATACCAATGCATCATATGTTTCACCCACTAGTCAAAACAATACCCAAACCCATCAATTTTTTATTAAAAACACTCAATGAAATGCATAAATTTAAAACCAATAATTCCAATCAAATTATGTAGATGCAAAATCATCTCATTAACCTTCAAAACCATCCCTAATAGATTTCATAGGGAGTATAAAATCTGAATGCCACCCCATCCCCCCCTTAGGGATTATCATGGTAACCTTATTCCTCAACCACCCCTCATTAATAAAATTATCAAACATCTCCAAAATGAACCTATTATACCTCCAATTGTTAATATCAACATAGGATGTATCACACCCACCATCACCTAAAATGGGTCTACTAATCCTACATTTCACTTAAAGACATTTGGTAATATATATAAAGATTGGGTCAAATTTAATACCTTTATTTCTACCAAAATATTATTTAAAATACTCTTCATATATTCTTTAGATTGGTAAAATAAACTAAAAACCTATTATATCACTAGCCTTGAAGACTTGGTTAACCCACTAGTGCATGAATTTTAAACTAGTGATTTCCTTGAGAATAACTTAGCTCACTTTATAAATTATAAACAAATTGAAACTGAAATGACACAAGCCTTCATCAAATGATGGAAGAACTTTTCTAAAAAAATTGAACATAATATGGTAGATGACAACCTCTTCCACCTATTCATTAATGATCTCTACCCCAAGTTTTAATATTGGGTTACAAATCTCTCTCTAAGAACTTTGAAAGAAGACCTTAACCAAGCTAAGCAATAAGATTTTCTCATGCACTAATTTAAACCATCTCAACCTACCACATGCACTCATATGCTCATTAAAATAAAAAACTATCATGAAAACAATAATGGTGTTATTGATACGTATGACACTATTCACAACATTCAATCAATCACTCCAAAAAACACCATCAAGCATGTTCCCCCTCCAAATAACACTCCTAATCCTACATATTATTGAAAAAACAAGATTAATGTCCAAAAACCATGATCCTTAGCTGGTTTTCAAAAGCATCTTCCAAGGCCTCTACCATAAGATCTTGACCCTACTCTTATAATGAAATAATTGTATGATCCAAATAAATTTTTTTGGTTTCATTCAAGTTTGGGCCACCCTCATGAGACTTGTAGAAAATTCGTAATCTATTTATGGATTTTCTTCTTGGCCCAAACTTTGATCATGAGTCACTCATTCATAAGCATCAACAAGCAAATAACATAAATTTTAAAGTCCATGAAATACAAAACAAAAATCAAGCTAATATTCATCTTGTTATATACAAATATCCTCTTCCCAACCATCATTATAGAAATTACAAGTCTAATAATTATATAAATAATGTTGAAAGTCTTATAGACTTCACTACTAATGAAGAAAATTTGGTAAATATGATGAACATGTGGATTA
The DNA here is from genome assembly GCA_037957365.1 of Torreya grandis. Classification (NCBI taxonomy): domain Eukaryota; kingdom Viridiplantae; phylum Streptophyta; class Pinopsida; order Cupressales; family Taxaceae; genus Torreya; species Torreya grandis. The sequence goes on from JARHVA010000807.1 coordinate 2,687,076, forward strand.
GTTACTTTTATCAATTCTAATCTAACACCCATGCACCAAAGCTTGTAAACGTTTTTCAACATTTAAGATACTTCCTCATATCATATAATGGAATTGGGGCAAGAGGACCTTATAAAATTCCTATAACCACTTTCAATAACTCAACTTTATCATACCTCTGATACTATATCTACTCTTCTTCCAACATATACATATATAGTCAACATTCCCCAACCTTCTAATAGTATTTTTTCAACCCAATCACAAGAAATACCTCAATCAACCATCCCACCATCTAAAGTCAATGAACCTATTTGTCCTCAACCTAAACCAACAACATATTACAAAAAAAAATTACATGCACTTTCCACCCTCCTTCATAGGAGCTTTTACAACATTATACACCTCTATTTGGAAATCCCCCATGGGTTATGATGAATGGGACCCCATTGCATAACTTTCTCATCTCCCATCTCAAATACCTTTCCTCGAATTAATGAAAAATTCCCCCAAAATTGAAAACATCTAATGCAATTATTGTTTTGAAATGAACATCCTACGTCCTCCTCTAGTAGGATGTGAACCTACCTTGTCTAGATACAAAGGTATCATCCTTAAATAATGCAAACAAATTTCCATAAACATTGATGAAATAATGGACACTTTTATTTCCATTAAGTTTCCTATTACTTCCATGATTCTAAATGATATTTTTATTCATGCAAATGATCCTCCTCTATTCATTAGCATCCAAATCGATGATATCCAAGTTAAGCATGCCTTAATTAATGAAGGTTTTGGTACTTGTGTTTCCTCCCTTGATTTCATTAAAACTCATAGATATTCCAAATTCAATCTCAATTCCACACATAGCACATGTCAAGGATACAATAGAAGATAAATGACTCTTTTAGGTTACTTGTGGATTCCCATTACCATCCCTCCTATCACCATCCATATCAAACTTATGATCTTTAATTTTCCCCTCTCTTATTACATATTGCTTGGTATAACTTAAACTCATCATTTGAGGGTAGTCACCTAATCCGCCTTCCAATGAATCAAATTTTCCCATAATGGTGTTGTTTATAAGATTTAAGGAGACACAAACCCTTGAAGTTTAGAACAATTCCAAGAATGTGGTGTCTTTAAAATTCCTACCCTTGAACCTTTTACAAGTATCCCATTTATGGAATCTCAACTCTTAAATTATCCTATCAATTCTACTTTAGGTTATAATGGTCACCCCAAACTCATCGAGAACATTCTAAATAACTTCCTAGATTGTGATGATGATGAGCCAGATGAGATTAACCTCAAGATCAAAACTTCTAATATATCCCCTCATATCATCACCCAAATTCATCCCTCTTTGAAACCTCAATCTCATCAACCTCATATCGATGATATACCTATGGTCTTAACTAAGACTACATTTTATCCATCATGCAACTTTTGATGATAAGGTCATACCTACATGTACCATAAAATTACATGCACATGACTATGATGATGATTATGCTTTAGATGAACCATTTTTAGGAGGACTTGTCCAAGCTAGAAATATTAATATTCTTTGATATCATCCTTCTTTATTTTATTATTTTTTGTTTATATTATAACATTTCTTCCTTCATAGTGCCTAATTCTAGTATTCTTCCTATTTTTATATAGGGTAGAGATGGAACGATTGCATGGTACACCTCTAGTTTTTTCAAAACCTCTTAAAATCATGCTCATAGATCATACCATGATCATTCTTTACCATTTTTATATATACCAATATCCTTCTAGTTTTTTCCCCAAAGATACTAGCTACTTTTATCAATCCTTCTACATGACCAGCTTCACCTTCATCTGAGCCTTGTTTAGTTCCTAATCCCTCTTTACCTACCATTGAGCCTCATCCTATTTTGATCCTAATTTAACTTTAAATGATCCTAGTCTAGTTTTTTCATCAACCCCACCTTCCCTTGATGATGTCCTTTTTTTCTTTTTTGTATCTTGATCCCATGCCCACCCAATCAGATAATTAACCTTATTGTGATATTCACAAAGTTTATCATCATTAGACTATAGACTACCAGTTATATCAATAATCCCTAGCTTCTCCTTCAACTTATTCCATTATTAGGCTCCCAAAGTCTACTAAAAAGTGTATCTATTACTTCTATGGGATAGATAATCATTTTTACACTCATTATCAAAAGCTTAGGTAATATATTGACACATTGCATCCCACCATTTCTTAGCCTAAGATAAGTCTATACCTCATCATAATTTATTAATTGACTATATTCCCAAGTATGGGGAGGTATAATATATTTTGCACTAGTATCATACCTATAATACCAATCTTTGTCATATTCTCATGCAACACCTTCATGATCACCTTTTGTCAGTACCTGTACCAACTATTCCTCCTTCCATAGGTAACCCACATAAGAAGGCTCCTTCTTCTTCTCCTATGGCACCTCATTCTCCACTTGTTGTTCCTTCCCCACTCATGGATTACTTTTGTCCATCAGTGGTGCCTCCTTCCCATCCCACCGGTACCGGTCCTATTCTAGCACCTATTCCTCTCCTTGATTATTTTATGCCTGAAATCCCTCATGAGCATGATCTTTCAACTTCACCTACATTTTCTATTTAGGAAATTTGGAGAGAAGTCTTTACATATATTTCCATGAATATTTATGAGACTTTGGCTATCATTAGGATCCATACTCATTGAGATGTTTTATATGTCATGGATAATATTTGTGGGCAAATTTATCAGTATTTGTTAACATAGCATGGTATTATTTCACATTGTTCAACATTATGATTTTGGATTGGATTTATGATCAAGTCTTATATATATTATATCATTTGAATATGTGTCAAATTTGATTTCACCTATCTATTTTACATGGATATAATATATTATGCTTTGTGTTTTATATATGGTTTCATTTAATTGCATATTTTCTTATGGCTTATTATCATTCTTTCCATGATTGTACACTTATGTTTTTCAATTCATCTCTTTCATGGATTCTTTTTATTTTACAATGATTGTTTTCTACATTATCTCAATTAAAACTCAAATAATTATTATTTTGACTTTTTTATACAGACCTTGATTCCATTAGTAATATTTTTTTACCATATGATCAGTTAGCTAACAAGACATCTCATTGTACTCCTATTTACTGATCTACTTTGGATCTCCCTTTATTCCTCTATATTCCTTTCACATACTAAGCCTATGTATGATTGAAACTTGAGTTTACTTATTGTTTCATAGGTAAGCCTAAGTGTTTATTCAGTCATATCTTTAGATACTTAGCTTCCTTTAACCAAGGTCTAAATTTTATTCATGTTTATCACTTTTATTACTCATGTTGGTAATTCTAAATCCATATGGAGGAGGAATAATAAAATCCATTAAAAATTTAAAATATAAATCATTTAAACAAAAGGCAATGATACAAAAGGCAACATATAATTTCAAAAGTCAAATCATACTAATAGAAATGATTCATATCACACCTCTTATTTATAATCAAATATCAAACTCCATAGTTGGCTTCATGATAGGTCAAGGTCCATTGGGGTGTGGTAGGCTGGTATATTATGAAAAGAGAATAAAAAAAGTTTTATTTCTAACTAATTTCTCACATAAGTACCCATTCTTCACTATAGACCAATGGCTCTATAATAGGTCTTAAGGAAAGGGGAACATGTTGTGGGAAGGTAGGTCCATTTTACTTTTGTTTTTCATATAACTAACATTTGTTGATCTTAGTATCTCACCTATTTTCCTATACAACTTTGTGCTTATTGCGAGTAGGTATCCTTTGTATTTTTATGGTCACTATACTATTAGTGTCTTTATTTTGTACTTAGTATGCCTCATGTTTTCTAAGTTCTTCTCATTTATGCCTAAGTCATGCTTTTTACATTCCTTATTTCATTCTAACATTCCTAATATTTCCCCTTGAGAAATATTTTTTATTAAATGATCATTTCCCCCTAGGGTTTCCCTTTGTGAGTTACAGTGTAAGACCATGGATAGGACCAAGACATATTCATAAATTACCACATTAAAAAAATATTTTAAAATCATTCCCATACTTTTTTCCATGTCAATGGTGTTCCCTTTGTGAATTTTTAGTGTAAGACCATGGATGGAACTAGGCCCTCATCACAAAATATTCCAATACCTAGTTCCTATTATAACCAAGTCACAATGAAATTACATGCATAAAATTTGAGATAAGTAGTGTTTGATTATGAGTTACAAGTCATTGACATACTTCCCTTATTGATTTAGTATGTTTTATGATTACTTCATAAGTATTTCACTTTTATCTTCTTATTTTTTGATTGCATATATGCTTACAACTATTTTGTTAAATTTTTCATAGTTCCCAACTTGAATTAGTGTGATTAATTTAATTTACTTTTACATTTTGTCTTTATTTTTATACTTCCCATCTTGATTTAGTATGATTTATTGACTTAATTTTTTTTTATACCATTAGTTTTTCATGTACCTTCCATTTTATTACAATATTTCCATACTTATGAACATTATATGGGCTATTTTTTTTATTTTTAATTTGGTGAAAATATTTACATGGTTTAAAAACATTTGTCATCCTATTTACCATCTTTGGTTTATTATATTTATTCATCTTTTATTTTTTACACATTTCCCATCGTGATATAGTGTGTATTACATTTGTTTAGAGTACTTATACTTTTACAACTCATTTTTGCCTTTTTGTTTTTAACTATGCATGTGTCTCACATAATGATAGAAAATAAAACATGGATCACATATTTAATATAACATATATAACAAAATATAAATACATGTGCTATAAAGGAAATATATACATGCATCCACATCCAAATCCAAGTACAACTCATGAGATCAATGAAAATGTTTATATATATATATATATATATATATATATATATATATCATGAGTTTTAAACAATACAAAGTAAAAAATATAATAGATATAGCTCTAAGATTGTGATCCATAATTTTTTCATGTGGCCTACCCATGCTACCCATAGATGCTTGTGACTGACCCCCCTAAATAGTGAGATGTAAAGAGGTATTTAGGTTTCTCAAACTAGAAAACTATCCCTATAGATTGGCCACTTATACTTATACCTATCTTAGATGGATGGTATTAACCATGTGCATGGCTTGCTCCTTTGTTAGGGAGTGTTAGGCCTATGCCTCTCCAACTCCAATCCCTGTCAATGGATATGATCCATCATAGTGTGCTTGTAGCTAGCTCATAGCCTATCCCACCAATATAAACCAGCCCACTTAGTCTAGGGTAGACAAAACCACATGATTATCTATTAAGGTAGGGTTGTATAGTGCCACCACCCCATCCAAAATGTCATGATGTGTAACCATAACTAGGGATCCTCATTTGACCTCCTTTATCATATGATTTACAAACCAAAACTAGATAGGCATCAGATCACACACTCACACACCCATCAAATCATCTATCTATCATAATCAATAATTTAAATCATGTTCTCTATCAAAACTTAAACTAAATTGAAAAATATTTCTCCCCAATATTGGTGTCATTGATCACAGTCTTATCATCTACTTCCCTACCAAGCACCTCCAACATCAGATGCCTCCACACCAATGCAAATCTAGGAGTCACTACTTGATCCCACCATGGTCTTCTCTTCAATGGTCTCTTTATTGACAAACTATGTCCTAAAATTTCTACTAGATCCTACTACATGACATCTAGATCCTATGACATGACATCTTTGTTTCTCTTTTTTTTGCTAATTTTTATAGGTTCACCTAATGTTCCCTACATTGGACACCTTCACATTTATTTAACTTAATTTATTATATAAATCACTAAGGTAAGTAAAGGTATGTAATTTTCAATTATGTCCTTTCATTTATTTTATTTTTCTTCTTACTAAAATTTATTTAGCTTTAGCATTGTGTGTTACTATATTCTTTTTCTTAAGCACCATCCCATGTTGCACCTACATGACGCATGATGAGATTAGAGTGGGGAATATTTATACACATAATATTTTCAAACTCTATAAAATATTGATGATTTATCTCTTGAAGGAACTTGTTGAGTATTAATATCTCTAAGTACATGCCTTTAAGGGTGCACTAGGAAAGGGGTGGGTAGACCATTGATGCTTCATAATATTATTGTCCCATATAACACTACTTGCTATCCACAAAACCTTCTCCTAGACACTTCCATAATCCTTGCCTCCTCTCTTACACATTCCTCTAAGTAATTCACCACCTTGCTTATCCCCCTCCTAAGCCTAAAAATCTTTTTGATAGTTTATAGTACACTCTCAGCCTAAGTTGACCCTATTTTTAACTTGTTAAAAGCATGTTATGGGTATAAGTCAGCCTTGGCCAACTTAGACTAGGAACTAACTTATTTTTATCAATTAATGATACAAATTCAAAATATGGTGACCCTATCAGCTAAACTTTTGGAAATGTTTAGGGTTAGATTTAGCTATATATACACATCTATTTCCTCCATTTATAAGGAAGAGAAGAAGAATAAGAATATATTATGCATCTACTTATCCACCATTCTACTTGAGCAACATTGACTAAATTTTCAAAACTTTCTTTGGAGATATGGATCTTGTCTTATGGAGAAGTTATTTAGATGCAAAGAAAAGTTTTGTAGCCTAGAGTTGACTTATTCTTGTTATCCTTACATACCACAAAAAATGATTGTGAAACATCTTGGTGAAGGGAGAGATTAGGGATTAATGCATTCATCTTCAAAGTTAAGTATTCCTATCTTTGTTCATCCTTTATAAGATTATATATATTTGCATTTGTACTTCTCTCTCATGCATTAGGATTTCCTATACATTGACTTGAGTATATATCATCTATACATGTTTACTTTTTATGTTTATTGTCCCCACTTTATGCCAAAATATTTGGTAAGCACTAGGTTATATTTTTAATTTACTTTTCATTTACTTTTTTAATATTAAAAAAAATAGGAACTAGATAGGGTTATTGCATAGTGTTACTTAACTAGATGCTTTAGAACCCTCTCTAGTGATGTTATTGTGGTAAGAGATCCCTTGGTTAGGTATAGTGGATTCATCTTGTTCATGACATCAAATATATAATGTATCAATAATTAGAAGTGTAAGTAGGATTTATCTTCTCTAAGATAGGATTGATTAATAGGTCAACTACATTTTCATTTTTATATATAACTCACAAAGATGTGTCTTACATATTATTTCCCTTCACTTTGCAAGAAGTGGCCTACGACTAGATTTTGAACATTCAATAAGGATCAATTACAACCTATATGTAATTACGAGATACCTACTTGGCATAATTTTTCCAAGTTACCAATGCAAATGTTATCTATAAACACTTTTCCAACATGAGGCGAGAACCCAATAAACCAATCTCAACATTCGATGCTTGATTTCAAAATATGTATAGTAGATTATAATATGCATATCAACTAAATGAGCCATTGGAATCTAAAATGCATAAGAATTCCCCATATCCCATGATTATTTTATTTTTGTGTAGGGTTATTAGTATTGATACTATGCCCCTAGCTTACATGAAATTAATCAATATGGACAAACAACTATATCCTTAGTTGTAATCATTACCTCCCCTCAATCTTGGACCTATCTACTTAGATTTTAGCCTAATTATCAATATAACCCAAAATCCTATGTCACATATCCATAACATAATGTACAATCAATTATCATTAACCCATGTTGTTTAGAATCAACATCCCAATTTATTGAACAATTCTTCTCCTAATCATCAAAGCTAGATCAACTTATATACTAGTTAATACCACTTCCATACTAGACAATGTTCCCAACTTGACTAAACCAAAGATGGAATCCATCCATAGAATGGTGCAAAAACTAAGTAATGAGTTCTTCAGTATACAAAAACATATGGGAAACATAGGTGGAAAGAACTCTAATCAAAATAATCATGGTTTTGGGTTCTAGAGATACAACAATCCCTTCCATAGGTATATAAATAATAAATATAATCAAGTTACATCTAATAATAAGCTAGAGATAAATATAATGGATGAGTCTCTTACAAACTGGTGTCAAGTTCATAAAACTATGTAACATAGGTAATTATATTATATATAGTTTTACACTACTTTTGAAATATTTTAGTAGGAGGCATAAAGGCAAAAAAAATATACCAGTTAGTCAAAACCATACTCATATGATTATTCAAGAAACCCTATCATAGATGTGGTCTTTGACACTTATGACTTTCCATTTCTATTGGAAGATGATAGTGAGCCTAAGAATAACATCAATGAGGTTCATTATTTCCATCAATACCAATAGGTCAAGAACAACTACAACTTGAGAAGAAATTAGCCTATGACTTCTTTAACACCTCCTAATAATATTATTACTAATCCCCCTAGTTTTAATGCTAATAATAATATGCCCTATCTAAAGAGAGATAATCCACTTACACCTAGGAGGTATAATTTTCCTCCTCTTAAGTAGAAAGAGAAATCACAAAGATTCAAACATTAGGGCAAGGGAGGATATAATATTTTTGAAGATATGAAAAAGATTAAACCTAATATTAGTCTTCATGAGGTGGCTCAAATCACTGAGAAAATGTAGTTTCTAATCAAGGGCCTAACATGAAGGACTTTTGAAAAATCTAAGATTGCTCATGAAAATGTGATGATGTATAAAGATAAACCTAAGGTACCATCATTCCTATTAACTGTTTAAATGTTTTGAAAGAATGTGCATAATTACCTAGTTGAATATGGGTCATCTACTAATTTAATGCCTATAACTATTTTCCAAAAGTTAGGTTTGATCCCTAATAAGTAAAAAAAGTGGTGTTACAAATGGATAAATCTCCAGTCCCATGTGTCAAAGAATTTGAAAATGTGTGCATACAACTATCATTAGATCCACATGTGTAATAGACTATTGACATCCTAGTCATTAACATTCCAGAAGCATATAGATTTATACTAAGTTGAGACTAGTCAAAGACATTAAACAAGTATATGGCCATAGATTTATCCCACATGTGTGTGCCTTAGAAAGGAGAGCCAAATCAAATCTTGATATCTAAGGAGCCTGAAATTAAGTACTTAATTACTAAGTATAATACCAAAAATGAATAAGTTTACTTCATATTAACACATGCATGCATATATGATTTCACCACCAAACAATAGTTACATGAACAAAATTTTGAATGTCCTTTTCAATTATGGACTTTACACTTCTATGGGACTCATTCAAAACAAGGTTATGGAGTGGGTGTGGCCCTAACAGACCTAGAAGGTAAATAGTACCTAATTTATTACAAGGTGTAATTCCCATACACCAAAAATAAGGCTAAGCATGAAGTCTTGATCATAGGCCCACAGTTCACATTAAATCACAACACTAAGTAACTACTAATATTCAGTTACTCTGAGTAGTTGTAAACTAGATCAAAAATAATACCAATTTAAGCTTACATACCTAAATAAGTATAAATGCCAAGATTGGGATTGATTGAATCTTTTAAAGAATTCAACATTAAGGCCATCCAAAGAGAAAATAATCAAATAGTTGATTTATTGGTAGCCTCAACTACTAATATAACACCACTCCAAGAATTAAAAATGTAGAAATTTTTAATGGAATTGGTCCCATGCCCTTCTATTTTAAATAATGTGGACAATTTTTAGGTATTCGATGATGATAAAAAAATCATACGATTCTTAAAAAATTCAAGGGATTTTGAAACCTAGATAATAGATGATGGAAATATCTGGCCTATGTAGATTAAAGATATGCTAGAAGATGGTGTTATAAAACTAGAATAAAACTGAATCCCCTTCAGCATGGTTTCCCTAGAATGAGTTTTTAACATTGATCATCAAGCCCATAAGCATAGATAGATGAAAGCAATTTAATACAACTTTACCAAATAAAACTTAGGGACCAACCAAGCTCCCTAATTGATGAATATAAGTCTAAGTTGTACTAAAAACAAGAATCACATGATGAATAGGTTGATTATAGATTAAAATTATGTAATTACATGGACATATTATGACCTAAATATCTTTGATCTAAAGGCCATTACTCACACCATCCCTATAAAACCATCACATAATCTATCCAAGTAAAGATAGAAACCAGTGAACTTGATACTTGAGCCTCTTATAGAGACTAAAGTATAGAAGCTACCATATGCCAATATTGTTTTCCTAATTAGGCACTAAACTTGGGTATCTACCCTTGTACTAATTAGGAAAAATAATGGATAAATCAGGGTATGCATTTATTTTAGGAACTTAAATAGAGTCTCAAAAAAGGACAATTATCCCATGCCTTCTTTGGATGAGGTAATATAGATGGTGAGTATTTCATAAATGATGTCCTTATTGAATGTATTATTAAGTTATAACCAATTATTAGTTGAATTAGAATATATGATGAAGATGGCCTTTACCACCAAATAGGGAACCTTTGCTTATAAAAGGATACCATTCAACCTAATCAATACAAGACCCACTTTCTAGAGAGTGATGGATTTTGCCTTTCAAGGATTGGTAGGGAAGTGCATCATCATCTACATGGATGATCTTAATGTATTTTCCAAGAATTTATCTAACCATGTAGATCATCTACAAAAACTTGCGGAGATATGTCAGAGGTATGGATTTTATCTGAACCCAAAAAAATATATTTTCAAAATTATTGAGGGAAAATTACTCGATCATATTATCACCAAAGACATAATCTCGATTAACCTAGATCACATCCTGGACATTTCTAAGCTAAATACACCCAAAAATAATAAATAGATAACTTATTTCTTTGGAAAGATCAACTTTGTGAGAAAGTTCATTTTTGATTTTATATAAATTATCAAACCATTAAATGCCATATTGAAATAGGATGCTAAGATTGAGTCAAAATAGAGTCCAAGAAATATTTTTAGGACATCAAACTATAATTAATCAAGCCCATCTTAATTAATCCATATTTGATTAAATATTTATATCTTTATTCATTCACCTCAGAACATACCATTATTATAGTATTGATGCAAAAAGTGGAAAACAATGAAAATCCCATTTCCTTCATGAGCAGAAATTTGAAGGATGAAAAACTAAGGTATTCTATGATTGATAAGAAGATATATGCCTTGATCAAAGCCATCAAAAAATTTAGACATTATATTTTGTGAAATAAGACATATGCCATTTTCCCCAATTGTTTTGTCAAACTCATGCTTAGCCAAAATGAGTTGGGAGAAAGAAGTTGAAACTGGATAGACAAACTTCAAGAGTTGACCTTAAAATTATACTAGCTAAAATGGTAAGAGGCTAGGGTCTCATCCATATAATGAATTAAAATAACCCATGCATCTACATCAAATAAACTAATGAGGCCCAAGTAATGATTAGAAAATGGTACTCACATATCATCCACTACTTGCTTAAAGGAACATGCCCTATAGAATTGAACATAGATCAAAAGAGAGCCCTCATGGTCAAATTAGATCACTATATGATCAAGAAAGGGATCCTTTAAATAAATAACTATGAATTTATCTAATTGAGGTGTGTTTTAAAAGAGGAAGTTAAAGACATCCTAGATTACCCACATTAGAAGATTAGCAATGTGCATCCCTTTGGTAATACTACAACTCATAAAATTATGAGGATGGGTTATTATTGGCCCATAATATTTAAGGAAGTGCATAAATAGGTTAGATTCTACCATAAATATTAGGTATTTTATAAGAGAGATGAAAGCTATTATGCCTTTACAACCAATCATAGAAGGATACCCTTTCACCCAATGGGACCTAGACTTTGTTGGGGTAATAAATTAAAACTCTTCAATAGCACACAAGTTCATTCTCATAGCTACTGATTATTGTAGTAGGTGGATAGAGGTTATTACTACTAATAACTCATGAGCCATATATGTCATCAATTTCCTAGAAGGAAACATAGTCACCAGATTTAGCACACCCATTTCATTGGTCTATGATAATGGTCTATCATTCTAATCTATTGAATTCACATAATGGGCCTATAATAATCAAATCTCTCTCAAGTTCTCTTCAAACCATTACCCACAGGGAAATGGAGTAGTTGTGTTGACCAATAAGAACTTGCTAGATGCTAAATATTTTTTGCATAGATTAAACCAAGAGAATGGCATCTATTATTAAAATATGCATTGTGGGCAGATAGAAACAACCACAAACAAACTCTCAAGGTTTCACCTTTTATATTAGTATATGGATGACAACTAGTCTTCCCTACTACTCTAAAGATACCAATGTATCAATTCATGCAAGAGTATATGGTTGAATATGAGATAATAACATTTAATCTACTTGAGGTAGTCTAGTTAGAAGATGCAAAAATTGAAGCATGACATAGCTTCAATAAACATCAGGATATTTTCAAACACTAGTTTGACAAGAGATCCAAAACCAAGGCTTTTAGACTTTTAAACCTAGTGTTCCTCTAGGATAAATCACATGAAAATAAATGGAAAAATGACAAGTTCTGTCCCTTGTGTATTTTACCATATCAAGAATTTGAAATACTTAGAAACAATGCCTTTTGATTGAAAGACCTCCAAGATAAGGACCTCACCTTTCCATTCAAAGGATAGTTTTTAAAGCATTACTTCATGGCTGATGCAACTAGAGATGCATCAAATTGAACTGTAACTTAAGATTTAGAGTAGGAGTAGATTACATTTTATACATTATAGATTATATTTACTACTTTATAGATTAGATGTAATCCTTTCTAGATTATATTTACTACTTTCTAAATTAAATTTATTACTTTCTACACTTGGTTCCCTTTAGGTTAGTTTTGATACTTTTAGTAGTTTAGTTCCCTACTTTCTAGATTAGTTTTATAAGTTGCATAACTATCTAAAACAATTTTAAGAATTGAGAAAAAAATATGTGCCAAAATAAAGGGGATGATACCTAAAATTAAACACAATTGATGCTCATGAAAATTTATTCTGATAGTACTAGACATTTTAGAGTTAAGGTATGTATGGTGACTGAACTTTGTTTTATTTCAATTGAATAGGCTTACTCATATTTTGGCACTTTTTTGACTTTCTCATGAAAATTTTAGAAAAATATTCATTTCCAAATATGTAATGCACTATCACATGCTAAAACATGGGCAGGAGATGATAAACATAGGATTGGATATACACTGATAGGGATATATTGACCAATAAGTATTCTTATGCATACACCCATCCAAAAGTAGTTCTCAACCTTTTTCTATATATGACCTTAAAAAATCATGAAATTTGTAGAGAAGAGGTGATTCAAGTAAACTCTATTGGGGATATAGATACTTGGTTGGTAATAGACCAAAGCTTTAGTTGGATCTATACGTATCTTTATCAGTGTTATGGATGCCTGGCTTGCAGTAGAGCAATACCTAGGCTTGATTTTTCAACAATTTTAAAGTAAAAATTCATAATTAAACATATAGTGTTTATTTAGTTCTTTGTTAAAATATTCATAGTTGAGATAAATGGATTTCACTAGATCACACACTAATCCAAGGAATGGGAAGCTTAGTATGTTTTCATGAGAAAGTAAGAGTTTGTTCTAGAAATTGGGTTTCCTTATTCTTTCTTCATTAAAACTAAAATTTTATCATAATATATTTATAAATCTCAAAATATTGAGGAGTATTCTCCCCTATGATTCACCATTTTTTATGCTGGAAACATACACCGCTTTTAAAATTTTAAAATAGGGACCCATTATTGTAAAATATTTATTTAAGGAGCTATGAGCCTAAAAATCTATGACTTGGTTGTCATTCATCAATAATATAGGGTTATTTCCATAGAATTTAGCATTACCAAAATTTAAATTTTAAAAATCTAAGTTTAAAATAGTATCTTAAGTCATTTCTAACCTTGGGTTTTCATGAATTTTATTTCAAGGTTGATGTTTTAATTTATGAGTGAATAATACTAATCTTCCTACATCTAAGTTGGTATATTCTAGATGGAAAGATTAAAAGCCAAGGATTATTAATATTCTACAATCAAGCCCATACCATTGAATTCCAATGTCCAAGTCTTTAGAATATTTCATGCTATTAAAATTTTAAGTTTTTCACACCAAGTCTTTAAAATGGAGCTTTTAGAAATAGTTAAAAGTTTAAGCCTTCCATGCTTTTGGGATCTAAAAAATCATCACATGGCATATTCTCATTAAATAAAAAACACAAAGACTTCATCATTTATCATCAAAGGTTAAAGGTTCCACATTCATATGTGATAATGTTCTCAAGCCTCTAGGGCTTTAAGATATTGATACTTGGCACATTCTCATTAAAACAGACCTATGGAAGGGTTAACTAATTCTTTGGTCTACATTATCATGTTCCCAAGATTTCATGTTTTCTAGGTGATCGAGATCAATCTATGTGTGTCAATCATGTTAATCTATGGCCATGATAAGATTGATGGTTGAAAGCTATACTAATCCAATGGTCCAAGATCTCTTGTTTTGAGATTCAACCATGTGGCCTAATCATGTTAACTTGTAACCACGGGACCTATAAACATAGTGAAGAAATATAAAAGGCTAGGTTAACAAAGACTTGACAAGTGTCATTATCTAAGGGACCTATGGCCAAAACATGAAAAGAAAAGATCAAAAACATATTAAAGGAGCCAATTAATGAATAATTGATAGTTGTCTCAAAATTGATGACTAGACACAAAAAAATAATTAATTATTACATTTGGCAAGTAAGTGCACCTACAAAAATTTATTGGCACATTCAAATTGAAATAGTCATTAAATCAAAAGTTTGTTATCTGCATTTAATGTAGAGGAATAAATTTAATACTCGGGCCTATGAATGACATATGCAAAATTTGTGCTTAGGAAAATTCACTTTACCATTACTCTTTCAATCAAATAAGTATGTTTCTAAGCTTCCCCAATGCCAAGTGAGACCTATTTTTTGTCAGATAAAAAGTGAAAAATGAACCAATCATGACACCAAATGAATTATAATGACCAATGGAGAATAATGGCCTCTTCTTCAAAATAGGGTAAGCCCTTAGTTCCCTCCCATATTCATTTATGGGATTGATAGAGTATAAATATATGATATTTGAGAAGAGTGCCATACATTTTAAATTCCCACATTACTCAATACTCTAAGAAGAGGTGGAATCTATCTATCCATACTTTTTAGAAGATCAACTCACTCTAGAAGCTAAGTAATACGTGGATGATTTGCTACTGATCAAAGAGCAAGGTCTCCATCAAGTGGTATCCAAACCTAAGTTAATGTTGTGTATCAACCACTTGAAAGTTTTATTTATTAATGGAACAATTTCTATAGATGTTCTACATGTTAGGAGATTCAATAGTGCCTCTACTTACATTTTGGGTAGAGCATTTGAGAGATACCTCAGGCTCCCCTAGCTTGAGACTGCCTATAATCAATTCTTTACTAGTGTTTATCTTGAGCGCAACAAAACAAATGAAAATATAAAATAATGGCTTGTAAAAGGTTAGAGGATGAATCCCAAAGGGGCTATCTCCTCCAATTGCATTATCAAATTCAGACCTAAAATTGTGATAGCCATGGCCATTTTAAATAAACTATTTGGTTTCACTAGTATTGTATACATATAAGTTAAATGGGTTATAATATTAGATATACTCTTGACATATAACTAATTAATATCACTTATGGAGATTATAAGTGCCTAGTTAAAATCATAGGTGATCTGTCCTAATCAGAGGCCCATTGATAACAACTTTTATACAATGTCCTACCTACTGGATGTAGTAATGGCCACAGTTTACAAGCCTTATGGCTAGGAATGGTAACCCTAAAATGAGTATTTGGAAAATAGGTTTGGAGAAGAATTTTATTTCATGTTTATTCATAGATATAGAAATGAACTCAAAAGAATATGTAATGAGGAATATCATCATTTATATCAGGCAATATAGGGCACCTTAATGCCTAGATTATTTGAAACCATGACAAGGAGTCTGAGAAAAATAAGAGACTATTGGTTATACCCAAATATAACTATCATCTGAGTAGAAGGCACAAGGATAGCTCCTCTACTACTACCCCATCATGTTCCAGACACTATAGTGGAGTTATAAATTTCATATCAGGTCTTTAACAACATTGATGAAGAATTAGGTCAAAGGCATTTGGCCTAATATTTCAAGACTCCTCTAAGCATTGGGTAACATTAATATGTGATCAAGCCACATTTTATTCATTCTAGTAAATCTAGAACTTGGTAAAGTTTATATCTTGTACCTTTCGTGGAATGGGACACTAGGAGGAAAGTAAGGGGTATCTCAAGTCTATTTAGGACAAAAATAAAATGCATGTCTCATATGATCACCAAGGGTATGATCATGATCAGATCTTCCTTAATGCCTCAAATGATTTAGAGGTATGGAAAAGGATTAAAAATAAATCTGTCTATGATATATGCCCAATCTTTATAGTACAACCATAAGGTAACAAAATAAGAGGTAAAGATGCATGGAGTCATCAATGACCTCCATATCCACCATAAGATTCTCAACTATAAGATCAACCTCCCTCCCCGTTAACACAAATTTCAAAGGGACAACCAGATGAATTTGGTATTCAAATAAAATGTAATACCTAGCTTAGTAGGTAAATTTTTAGAGTTCATTTGGGTCCTCAATCCCCTTCTACAACAAAATTTGCCCATGTTCATGTTTTGGTCACAACTACTATGAGGGATAGGTCAAAAATTTCTTCAATTAAACAAAGGAATAATAATTTTGTGATGATTCCTTTTCCTCCCCTTATGATAGTTACTCAAGTAAGTATCCCTAAATTCTTAGAAATGTATTTTCATTACATTCTAACTACTCTAGCCTCTCCTCAATCTCCTAAGTCTCCTCAGGCAAGCCTCATGCCTTCCACTTCATCACCTTTAGTCACACTTTTTACCATAGTTATTCATGTAACTACTCCACCATATCATCCACCTTCCACTCCAACCATATATACCTATCAGATTAATCACAAGGACTCTCTTAATCCATCCAAAGATAAGAAAATAGAAGAAAGACCATCACTTGGTCTCCCTATTATAGAGGAAGTTAGTGAAGAGGAAAAGGAAAAGAATGTAGAGGTTATAATGAAAGTTAAACATTAATTGGAAGCCAAAAAATTAATATCTTTAGTTGACCATCCTTCCAACACTAGTAGAATTTGGCAAATAAATGACTAGTGACTAAAAATTTTAGTCAGGACAACTAAAAATGACTAAATTCTACTAATGTTTTGCAACACAGTTATAGATGACTAAATAAATGACTAATTTGATCATCGGGTAAAAAACACAACTAAATAATTAGTCACACAAATAAAAATGACTAAATAATTAGTCACAAATAAAAATTAGATAATATAATATTAAAATGGGTAATTAAAAAAGTATTTAGAGATGTATCTCATAGATGTAGAGACTTAATTATTTCTACTACTAAGACTATATTATACACATAACTAGACTAAGTCTATATGCCACTACATCAAACTGGTTCTGCTTTACTACTAAATTTTTTCTAACTAAATAAATTAATTAATTAGACATTGAAAACCCAATTTCATAAATGATACGTTAAGTAATTAATAATTTTTATTTTCAAATACTTCAATATTATTTATATTACTTTAAAAATATTAATAATAATTACATTGTGGTTCGAATTTGACTATTAAGGTGTCGTTAAGTTAAGTGTGTTAAAATATTTAATTAATCTTTAATGATTATCATTTCCAACCAAATAATTAAAAGACACCTTATAAAAATCAATGAAGATGGTTAATTATTTTAACTTATAAAAATTTATCCATCTAAATAAAATAAATAATTCCAAATAACTAAATCTAAAAATAACTTTGATAAACTAATTGATAATAATTAATTTCAAATTTAACATAAAAATCAAAATATATTTACGATTAATAATTAAATATTATTTACCACTAAGAATTAAATAAAACAATGTTATTTAATTATTAATGTAGGAGGGTTACCCATAAAATAATTAAATAAAATATATTTCAACCTCTTTTTTTGAATATTTAATTCATTAATTTCATGTAAGCCACCAAGAATAAATTTAATTAACTTTAAATTTAAATTTTAAAGTCAAAAGTATTTTTCCCTCCCATTTGCAAGTGGTCCCACTTGCAAATGGAGGAATAAGTGAGAGCCATATGATTGAACTAATCTAAACCCTAGGATCTAGGTATTCTTAGAAAACCCTAAATTTCCTTATGACCCAAATAAAAATCATTTTTTTCAAACTTATTTCTCATTTTTTACTTTGTTTTCTCTCACAGGTTTGTAGGATCTAGAAGGTTTGAAGGTTCAAGCTATGGAAGAAGCTCAAAATAATTCACTCTAATATGAAAGTCATATTGTTTGCATGTATAAACTCAATGTAAATGTATTTTCTTACTTTATTTAAAATTTCTTTTTAATACTTTTATTTTTTGTAATAAATCCATATTATTTATATATATTTGATTATCAAAATCAAATATTTATATATTTTTAAGACACTATATATTATACACACACATACACATTTATTTAAATACTATAATCTAAAATAAAAATACCCGAGTTCATAACAAATTATGTATATAACATAATGTTTTATATTTTTTTTTTTAATTTTTTAATTATTATTTTATTTTATTTTTGTTTAATAAAAAATACATTTGAGGATTTGATTATATATATTTTTTTAATTAAAAAAATGCATCCTTAGTGTTAGCCACGACCCTTTCTTGAATCTATTGAGGGTGGAGCGACTGACTAGCTGAGCTCCCCTTCCTCCATCTTATTTTTTCATCATTTATTTTATTTTATTTTATTTTTTCTATATATTTTTAATTTATATATATATATATATATATATATATATATATATATATATATATATTAGAATAAAATTTTATGGTTTCAAATGGTAATATTATTTTTGGGATATATATATATATATATATATATATATATATATATATATATATATATATATATATATATATATATATATATATATATATATATATATATATATATATTGTATAATAATTTTGGTCAATATATATATAAAGATGGAAATGAATTTTGTTTTACATGACGAGTTACTATGGGCTGCAGGCAATTAATGATTACAATAACTAAATAAATGACTACCATGACTAAATAAATGATCAGTTAACAATAATCAATGACTAAATTAATGACTAAATATACTACAAAATTAATCAATCAAAACAACCAATAAATGACTAAAAATGGTTTAGTCATCAATTTGGTCACGTTATAAATGATTGGCAATAAACTACTAATGGTCACGTGATCATGTTTGATCATTTATATGCAGTTTTTAGTAGTTTTTTTAATCATATACTATTATTTTTGTATTAGTTCAAAGAGGAATACCAAGAAATGGGTGTTACACAACCAAGTGATGAAGAGGCTAAACTAGAAAAAACCAAAGCTTTGAATCTAGGTGAGCATGAAATGGAAGACACTTTAGCTAGCCTCACATGTGAGGCAAAGTCAAAGAATTGATAAGGTAGTCTCTTCCATTATTTCTTTAATTTATAATGTTGAGATCCCATCTATGAGTTTACCCTCAATTATTCATAGGATTATATTATCTAGTTTTATTAGTACTACTATTGATTATGATATTCTTTCTTCTCCTAAACTAATAAGCACTCCCAAGGTAGTACATTTTGAGAACTTGGACATGGTTTATATTTTTATTCCTAAGAATCCCCTAGTTCCCAAGAGAGGGTTGAACCAAATAGATCTCCCCATGCCTCGACCATTGACCACGCCAATAAAAATAATGACTATAGAAGTAATATTGGGTCTTAATAGATCTCCCCATGCCTCAAACATCTCCATGAGAGAAGGTTGGCCAAATGTTTCTTATAATTCCTATTCAAATAAGTGCATCCTTGTCAACTATTTTGATTACATACATTCTAATGACCACTCCACCCTCTACATCCTCAGACCCTACTCAAAAATTTAAAATGAGAGAACTTATTGTCCCCTAATGGGTAAGAGAGATGCAAAATGTTAGAGATGAAAGATATAATTTGGTATTAATTGAGATCCCATAGTTTCCATCGAATTTGATAAGGAGAGTGGGACTATTTAGAGAGTGAGGAAGAGGAAGATGATAAAATTGAAAATAAAGGGTGAATTGGAATTTAAACAAAGAGATAACTTGTTCTCTTTAGCAAAAAAACTCAAAAGAAATCCCAATGATCCTACAAAATTTATTAAATATTTTAACACTTACAGATTCAATAAGGGCAGCAATGAAATAAATGCATCAAAATATTGAGGAGGAATAAAAAATATGGTAGTAAATACAAATTACATAGGCCTCTTAGGAAGTCATTATTGATGTTTAGAGTGCATCCACTAAGTTGTACAATATTTTGTACAACATCAAGGTTTACAAGGCAAGCAATAAGGCTAATAGAGTAAATTTTATTACATTTTGGAATAAGATGAAGGATATAGAAAGGAGATTTAATTTCTTGGTTTAGTGCTCAATTAATAGTGCTTTCAACTAGTTGAATCTCATGACCAACATTGATTATTCTAGGTGTTTAAACTATGTGATTACCAAAATGGATGCTTCCTTGAATTGGCATAAATAGATGAAGTTGTAGGGAATTTTTATCAGTCATGAGAGTAAGGCACTATAAATTTTTGGAGACATGAGAGTTACAAGTGTAATTACCAAAATAGAGGAACTTGTCAATAGGCCCAATT
The DNA here is from genome assembly GCA_037957365.1 of Torreya grandis. Taxonomy (NCBI): domain Eukaryota; kingdom Viridiplantae; phylum Streptophyta; class Pinopsida; order Cupressales; family Taxaceae; genus Torreya; species Torreya grandis. The sequence continues at coordinate 2,708,025 of JARHVA010000807.1, forward strand.
TTGAAAATATTCTCTAGGTAGCTACAGATAACTTTAAATAAGAAGTTGAGGGGAGTATTTATAAAAGTAATGAGGGGAGTATTTATAAAAGTAATGAGGAAATCTTGAATTTACTTAGTTTTTCAAAGGAAATATTAACAAGAGCAAAATTTTTAGCATCCAAATTTAAGATCTCAAAGGTATAAAAGAGAGGTTAATGGTTGATGATGTCATAATATTAAAAGCCTTTGTTACTCAAATTTTAAACTATAAACAAATATTTTGATACAGCTTATGCACTAGGTAAAGAGATAAAATCCAATTAAGTAGCTTTTGGGTTGGTTCCATGCATGTAATTGGATGTTAATTCCCTATCTTTGCAAATCTCTTCATTGTTGCCTTAGTTACAAATGCACTTACTCCATAAAATCCTCTATTTAATAGTGACACATCATCACTTTGATTTAAAAATAATTATGTATTTGTATGTTATTATCAAGGTGGAACTTTACTTCCCAATCTATTTACTATATGTACATATTGTATTTTTAGCAAGAAAGTTTATTCTAAGCATATTCATTATGCATGCATCTTTGCACGATTTTGAACAAAAGGTTCTATTTTGGACTTGTAGTTTTATGTGAAGCTTAAAGATATGAGGCCTTCCCCATCCCAAGATTATAAATATACGTAACCTTCTGATCCCAAAGGGAGGAGAATTTTGTCTATTCAGATTAGTAGGAAATTCGAAAGAGTTCTACTTGACTTTATCTCTGTGTAAATATTGATTCTTCTCCTATTTTGTGGATTAGTTGAGATATTCCATCATTCTAATATCTTATTGATTTGATTATGTATGAGTTATCCATTTTAAATATAGTCATTCAGTTTTAGTTATAGTTGATTTGAATATCTTTTTCATGCTTATCATAATTCCTCTTGTATATTTGCATTAATAATTTGACACTTAGGCAACCTTTGATTTTGTATGTTTGAGTATATTATGTTTTGGCTCCTTTAACTCTTCACTATATTTGATTGTTGGTGTGGTACAAAAACTTACAACAAATATTGGTTTAAATTATTTGTCCTATCTAAGTTGTAGTACTAGTTTTGAAAAGCTTTATCCATGGTTGTCCATAGGCTCTCTTTTCTACCTTCCATTTCCCTCTTTTTGATGCTTTTTTTAAATCCTACCACCTTAGTTAGAATCTTAATCCTTCCACCCACTCTAAGTATATCTAGGTTCACCCATATCTAGCTCACCCATGGTAAACAATCTATAACACTCATTATTATTCCAATAATAGGTTGTTACTAAAATTGAATACCCTGTATCTCATGCCTTGGAGTGATCTTGTTCACCACTCTTAGAAAATTAGAGGCTACCTCATAGGAATTTTTGGGGGTGTGTATAACACTCACATCAATAGAATTTTTAAATGGGTGATAGAAAGAGGGATAACACCTCTATCTCTATCCATTTGAAATATCACTTGAGTTACATTAGATATATCTAGATGATTAACAAGGTCAACCTTAGATAATAGCCTATAACATCCACCTTTGGAGATCTATAAAAAGTTTAAGTCTAATAGAGGTGTTTCTAGAAGACTCATGGCTCAATAATGATCCGTAGGAATGTAAACTTATATTCCAATAGTTATGATGGCCCATCTTTAGAATCCACCTCTTAATCCTCCACCTTTGGATAATCTTCCACCTCAAACCCCAGCTCAATTGACTGGTTAAACCATAAATGTCATAGGAGTAGTGTATGATTTTCCTAGAAACCTAGATAAGTATCTTCCTTCCTTTTATCCCTCAAGAGGAAGGATTATAGAGAATATATAAATTCCTTTAAATCTACTCTAGGGATCCTGAATGTAACTTATAAAGACGTGGCTTGCAGACTGTTTCCCTTCACTTTGTAGGAAGTAGTTTATGACTAGTTTTTAAATATTATAAAAGGGTCAATTACAACCTGAATGAAATCTTAAGATACATTGTTGGCATAATTTATCCAAATTATCAATGTAAGTGTTATCTATCAACACTTCGTCAACATGAGGTGAGAACCCAATGAGCCAATCTAAGTATTTAATGCTTGATTTCAAAAGATGTAAAACATACTAGAATATACCTATCAACCTAATGAACCATTAACCCTCAAAATGTAAAATAATTACTTAGATCCCATGATTGTTGTATTATTTTGTATGGATATTAGTATTGATACTCTACCCCTAACTTACATAGAATAAATTAATGTGGAAAAAAAACTGTATCCTCAGTTGCAATCATTACCTCCCCGTAGTCTTGGACCTATCTACCCAGTGTTTATCCTAATTCCCAATATAACCTAGAATGATATGGCATAAAATTAGAACCTAGTGCACAATAAATTATTGTTAACCTATGTTGCCCAAAATTAACATCCTAGTTTCTTGAATAATTCTACTTCTAACTATTAGAGCTAGAGTCTACCTTCTAAACCAATTAATACCACTTTCATTATAGATAATGCTCCCAATTCAAATAAAGTAGATTTGTAATCCATTCAAAGAATGGTGAATAATTTAAGTAATGAATTCTTCAACATGTAAAAATATATGGGTAATATAGGTGGATAGAACTCTAATCAAAATAATTAGGGTTATGGGTTCTAGAAATACAATAGGTACTTCAATAGGTCTATAAATAATCAAAAGCGTCAGGTTCCATATAACAAGATGCCATAGATCAATATCATGGATGCATCTCTTCTAAACTAATCTTGATTTCATAAAACCACACAACATAGAGAATTAGATTATATCTAATTATACACTACCTTTGAAACCTTTCAATAGGAGGTGGAGAGGAAATAATTTTTTTCCAATCAGTCATAACCATCTTTGTCTAATTCTTTGGGCGACCCTAGCACAACTATTATCTTTGATATTTATGACTTCCCCTTTCCATTGGAAGAGTATAATGAGCTTGAGGATAAAATCAATGAGGTTCATGCTTTCCAAAAGTATTAGCAGGCCAAGAAAAAATACAACCTTAGAAGTAAACAACCTATGACTTCTTTAAGGCCTCCTAATAATAATGTTACTAATCCCTTAGATTTGAATGCCAACAAAAAATTTCCCCCTCTGAGGAGAGATAATCTACTTCCACCTAGCATGGATAATTTACCCCCTCTTAAGTAAAAATATTAGTCTTAGAGTTTTGAACATTAAAGCATGAGAAGATATAATATTGTTAAAGACATGAAAAATAATAAATCTTATATCATTTTTCATGAATGGCTCAAATCACTGAGCAAAGAGAGCTACTACTCAAGGCCCTAACAAGAAGGACTTCTGACAAATCCAAGACTTCTCATGTAAATGTGATGATATATAAAGATAAACTTGAGGTACCACCATTCTTATTAACTATTCAAATGTTTGGAAAGAATGTGCATAACTACCTGGTTGACTCTAGGGCACTAGCCAATGTGATGCCTATAACTATCTACCAAAAGTTAGGTTTGACTCCTAATAATTCAAAAAGAGTGGTACTATAATTGGATAAATCTTTAGTCCTATGTGTCAGATAATTAAAAAATTATGCATATAGTTGGCATCTAATCCATGGGTGAAAAAAATTATTAACATATTATTTTTTGACATTTTAGAAGCATAAGGATTGATACTAAACCGAGACTAGCAAAGACATTAAATGGGTACATGGCCATGGATTTCTTCCACATGTGGTTTCCTTGGAAAGAAGTGCCAAATCAAATTAGGGTAGATAGGGAGACCAAAATGAATTACTTAATTATTGAGTATAATACTAAGAATGATCAAGTTGACTTCATATCAACACATACACGTGTATATATTTTTACCACCAAACAATAATTACATGAACAAGAATTTGAATGTCCTTCTCAACTATGAACTTTACACTTCAATGGGGATCATTTGAAATAAGGTTCTAGAATGGGCATGGTCTTGACAAACCTAGAAGGTATATAGTACCTAGAAGCTTATAGGTTGTAGTTCCCCTACACTAACAATAGGGTCAAGGGTGAAACCTTGATCTTAAGCCTATATTTCTCATTAAAACATAATGCCAAATAAATGCTAATATTTAGTGACTTTGAGGTGGTTGTAAACTACATTAGAAAGAAATACCATTACAATATTTCATACATAAATAAGTATAAACACCAAACTTGAGAATTTGATTAAATATTTTGAAGTATTCAACATTAAGGCCATCCCAAGATAAAATAATCAAATAAATGATTCATTGGTAGCCTTTGTTGCCAATATAGCACCACTTTAGGAATTAAAAATGTATAAATTTTGAGTGGGACTAATCCCATGCCCTTTTATCCCACATAATGTGGAAAAATTTTAAGTGTTCAATGATGATCAATAAATTATGTAGGTCCTAAATAATTTAGGGGGTTTTAAAGCCTAGAAAATAGATGAAGTAAATATCCAACCTATGCAGATTGAAATATGGGAGAAGATGATGACATATAGATAAAATAAAAATGAATTTCCTTGGTTGTGGTTTCCTTGGAATGAGTTTTTGATGTTTATCCTCAATCCCAAAATTATAAACACATAAAATTAACTGAGTCTAACTTCACCCAAAAAAAATTTAGGGACTGACCGGGGTCCCAAATCGATGAATATAGGTCTAAGCTATGCTAAAAATAAGAAATAAAAGATGAATAGGTTGCTTATATATTATAAGGATGTCATTGTGTGGACATATGATAACCTAAAGATATTTGACGTGAGGGCCACTACTCACACCATCCCTGTAAATCTAGAACACAAGTAATTCATGCAAAGACAAAAACTAGTGAACCCAATCTTAGAGCCTCTTATAGAGACTAAAGTATAAAAGATCCTGGATGCCAATTTTTTTCCCAATTAGGCACTCAACCTAGGTATTTAACCTTTTACCAGTCAAGAAAAAGAATGGAGAAATGAAGATATGTGTTTATTTTAGGAACTTAAACAAAGCCCTAGGAAAAAACTATCCCCTACCTTCTTTAGATGAGGTAATATAGATGGTGAATGGCTCAAAAATGATGTCCTTCTTGGAAGGATTCTTAGGATATAACTAGGTATTGGTTGAATCAAAAGATATGATGAAGATGGCCTTTACCACCGAATGGGGAAACTTTGCTTATAAAAGGATGCCATTCAGCCTAATCAATAGAACAACCACCTTCTATAGAGTAATGGATTTCACCTTTTACGGATTGGTGGAAAATTTCATCCTCATATAGATGGATTATCTTACCATATTTTCCAAGAATAGGGTTGGATATGTAGACCATCTACAAAAATTCATGGATAGATGTAGGAGGTATAGAGTTTATCTAAACCTAAAAAATACATTTTTAGAGTTACTGAAGGAAAATTGATAGGTCTTATTATCACCCAAATATGGGACCTTCATGAACCTAGATCACATCCAGGCCATCTCTAAGCTAAATCCACCCAATAGAAAGAAAGAGGTAAAGTATTTATTTGCAAATATCAACTTCATGAGAAATTTCATTTCTAGTTCTGTAAAAATTATCAAACCATTAAATTTCATGCTAAAATATGATGATAAGATTGAGTGGATAGTAGAGGCCAAGAAATATTTCCAAGACATAAAAACTAAAATTGCTCAGGCATATTCATTCACTCACCTCAAAAGATATCATTGTTTTAGTGATGACATAAAAGGTGGAAGACAGTGAACATCCCATTACCTTCATGAGTACCAATCTGAAGGATAAAAAACTAAGGTATTCCATAATTGATAATTAGATATATTCCTTGATCAAGTCCATTCAGACATTATATTATACAAAATAAGACATATTACATTGTCCTTGACCTAATTTTTAAACTCACGCTTAGCCAGAACTAGATGGGAAAAATAAGAGGAAAGTGGATGGTCAAAATTTAAGAGTTTTACCTTGAAATTAGATCAACTAAAGTGATAAGAGGCCAGGGGCTCATCTTTTTGATGACTCAAACTAACCCATGCATCCACATAAAATAGATCAATGAAGCTCAGGTACTAAGTGGAGAATGGTACTCACATATCAAACACTACTTACTTACAGGGGCATGCCCTTTAGAATTGAATAGAGAGAAAAAGTGAGTCCTTAGGCTCAAATCAATGCACTATATGATCAAGAAAAGGTTCCTTTACATAAATAACTATAAAGGCATATACTTTAGGTTCATTTCAAAAGAGGAAGCTAAGGACATCCTAGATAACCTACACTATAATATTGGCAATGGGCATCCCTCTAATGGTCCATAGACATTATAATATTGATGGTAAAAAGGTATACCAATCCAATGGTCCAAACTCCCATGTTCTAAGATCAGGCCATGTGGCTTGATTGTGTTAACTCACAACCATAGGACCTGTACAACACAATGACAAAATATAAAAGGTCATGTTAATGAAGACTTTACAAGTGGAATTATATGAGGGATTCATGATCAAAACATGAAAATCAAATATTGATAGCATGGTAAAGGAACCAATCAATGAATAATCAACAACTTTCTCAAAAGTGATGACTAGACATAAAAAATTAATGAATTATTGCCATTTGGAAAGTAAGTGTGCCCACCAAAGTTGATTGGCACATTCAAATTGAAACATGATTTAAATTAAAATTTCATTATCTGCATTGAGTCTACATGAATATATTTAATACTTAGGCTTATGAATGATATATGTAAAATCTAGGCTAAGGAAAATTCACTTTACCATTACTCTTTCAATCAAACAAGTGCATTTTTTAGCTTCTCCAATGCTAAGTGAGCCCTAATTTTTGTCAACTAACAATCATAGAACAAACTAGTTAGGATAAAATAATTACAATGAATAAATGAGAACAATGGTCTCTTCTTTAAAATAGGGTAAGCCATCAATTCCCTCCACATATTTATTTATAGGATTGATAGAGTATAAGGATACAAATTCAGGAAGATTGCCCTAAATTTCAAATTCCCACATTACTTAGTGCTCTAGGAAGATATGGAATATATCCAATCATACTCTACCAAATATTAACTCAATATATAATCCAAGTAATATATTTATAATTTAATACAAATTACAGAGTAAAAATTTTGCCATGTGGCAGCTAAACTTGAGATAATGTCATGATTTGACCTCCTAAAAGTTTTATTTATTAATGGAACCATTGTTGGATATATTGTACATGTTAGGAGAGTTAACAGTGCTTCCACTTAAATTTCAAGTAAGGCATTTAAGATATACCTTAGGCTCCCCTATCCTGATACCACCTATAATAAAGTCTCATCAAATGTTTGGCTTGAGCACAACATAGTGGATGGAAAGCTAAAATAATGGATTGTAAAAGGTCAAAATATGAATCCCAAAGGGGTTATCTCCTCCAATTACATTATCAAATTTAGATCTTTAATTATGATAGCCATGAACCTTTTAAATAGATTATATGGTTTCCTTGGTATTGCATACATCTTATTTGAATGGGTTCTATTGTTAGATATATTACTAACATATAACTAATTTATGGTACTTAGGGAGATTATAAGTTCTTAGTTAAAATCAAAGGTGCTCCACCTTGATCAGAGGCCTATTGACAATAACTTCTATATAATGTCCTAGATGTTGGGTGTAGTGGTGGCTATAATTTGTAATCCCTATGGCTAGGAGTGGTAGCCATCATATTAGTATTCCACAAATAGGGTCGTAAAATACTTTTCTTTCATATTTATTCATAGATATAGAAATAAAATTAGAATGATATGCAATTAGGTCTATCCTCATATAAATTCGGCAATGTAGGGCACCCAAATGCCCAAATTATCTAAAAACATGATAAGGAAACTGAGAAAAATTAGAGACTATTGGTAAAACCTAGATGTAACTATCATCTAGGTTGAAGGCACAATGACAGCTCCTCTACTTCTACCACATCATGTTTTGGACACTATAGAGGAATAGGAAATTCCATATAAAGTCTTTAATAGTATTGATGAGGAATTAGGTCGAAGGCATTTGGCCTAGTATTTCAAGGCTCCTATGAGCATTGGGAAGCATCAATATGTGATCAAGCCACATTTTATTCTCTATGGTAAAGCTATAACTCAATATAATTTATACTTTTCCCCTTTCATGTAATGGGACCCTAGGGGCAAACTAATGGGGTATCTCAAGTCTATTCAAGAAAAGAAAAAAGTGCACATCTCATATGATCACCAAGGGTATGATCATGATCAGATCTTATTGAATGCCTTAGATGATTTAAAGGTATGAAAAAGGATGAAAGATAAATACATGTCTATGACATATGCCCAAGCCTTACATTATAACCCTAAGGTAATAGAAGAAAAAGGCACAAAATGCATGGAGTCAACAATGGTCTACATCTTCACCACAATATTCTCATCCATAGAATCAACCTCCCTTCCCTTCAATAGAGCCTATAGAGGGATAACCAAATGAATTTTTAGTCAAATAAATCATAATCTTCATCTTGGGATGGAAATTTTAAGAGTTATTTTGGGTCTTCAATTCCCTTCTACAAGAATAGTTGCCCACATTCATATTTTAGGCACAAATAATATAAGGGATAGGTCAATAGTTTCTTTAGTAGAATAAAGGAAGAATAGTTTTATGATGACTCATTTGCCTCTCATTACTATAGTTACTCAAGTATCCCTAAATTATTACAAATGGATTTCCCTTCTATTCCAACTAATACAAACTCTCCTCAATATCCTAAATCTCTTTAGACAAGCCCTATGTCTTCCACTTCATCACCTTATTTAACACTTCCTACCATAGTTGTTCCTACAAAGACTCCACCATCTCATCTACCTTCCACTCCACCCATATACACCTATAAAAGTAAGCACAAAGACTCTCCTACTCCATCCCAAGATAAGAAACTGTAAGAAAGGCCATCACTTGGTCTCCCTATTATAGAGGAAGTTAGTGACGAGGAAGAGGAAAAGGATGTAGAGGTTACAATGGAACTTAAATAATAAGAGGATGTTGAAAAAGTAATATCTTTTGTTGAATATCCTTTCAAGGAGGAAGACCATGAAATGGGTGTTTCACAACAAGGTGATGAAGAGGATAAGCTAGAAAAAGCAAAAGCTTTGAGTCTGGGTGAGCATGAAATGGAAGACACCATAGCTAGCCTCACATGAGATCCAAGTAAAATAATTGATAATTTAGTCTCTTATATTGTTTATTTAGTTTATAATGTTGAGATCCCAGTTCTGAGTTTACCCTCAATTATTCACAGGGTTATATTATCTAGTTTTGTTAGTACTATTATTTATTCTAATATTCTTTCTTATCATAAATTAATAAGGACTCCCAAGTCAGTACATTTTGAGAAATTGGTCATAGTTTCTATTTTTAGTTTTATGAATCCCCTAATTCCTAAGAAAATTTTGACCCAAATAGAACTTCCCATGCCCCAACCATTAACCATGCTAACAAAATTTTGACCCAAATAGAACTTCCCATGCCCCAGCCATTAACCATGCTAACAACAATAGTGACTATGTAAGTAACCTTAAGTCTTACTATATTATTGGTTGAAGTCTCCCCTATGAAAGAAACATCTCGATTAGATAACATTAGCTAGAAACTTATTCAATTTCCTATTAAAATAAGTGCATTCATGCCAACTACTTTGATTACATCCCTTCTAATGACCACTCTAACCTCTACATCCTTAGAACCTACTCAATAAGTTGAAATGGGAGAACTTATTGTTCCCCAATGGGAAAGAGATATGTATAATGTTAGAGATGAAAGATAGATTTTGGTCTTAACTAAGCTCCCCATAGTCTCCACTCAGTTTGATAAGCAGAGTGGGACTATTAAAAGTGAGGAAGAGGAATATCCTAAACCTAAAAACAAAGTGTGAAGTTGAGTTTAAACAAAGAGATAACTTGTTCTCTTTAGCAAAGAAGCCTAAGAGAAATCCCAATAACCCTATAGAATATATTAAGGATTTCAACACTTTTATGGATTCAACAAGGGTGATAATGAAATAAATGCATCAAAGTAATGAGGAGTTATTAAAAATATAGTAGTAAATGCAAATTTCATAAGCCCCTCAAGAAGGCATTGGTGATGTTTAGAGTGTAGCCACTAAATTTTACAATATTTTATACAACATCATGGTTTGCAATGTAGGAAGTCAAGCCAATAGATAAAATATTCTTACACTTTGGAATAAGATGAAAGATGTAGAAAGGAGATTGAATTTCCTAGTTCAATGCTAAAGGATTAGTGATTTAAACAAATTGAATCTCATGACCAACATTGATGCTTCATGGTATTTGAAATACATGATTTCCAAAAGGGATGCTTCCTCGAATTGGCATAAAAAAATGAAGAAGTTTTTGGAAATTTTTATCAATCATGAGAGTGAGGCACTACAAATTTTTGGAGACATGAGACTTACAAGGGTGACTACCCAAATAGGGGAACTTATAAATAGACCCAATTTTGAGAATTTTCTCCAGGTGGCTACAAAAAATTCAAACAAGAATTTTAAGGGATTATTTATAAAACCAATGAGCAAGTATTTTAGTTGGTTAGTTTTTTAAATGATAGAGTACCAAGAGAAAAAACTTTAGCAATTAAATTTAAGAGCTCATAGGTAGACTAGGAAAGGTTTATGGTTGATGATATCATAATCTTAAATCCCTCATTACTCAATTTTGAAATTATAGACAAACATTTTGATGCATCTTATGCACTAAGTTAAGATCTTAAAAGAAAGGAATTGGCTTCTGGGTTGGTTCCATGCATGAAATTTCTATCAATTCGCCCTAGCTTCATAAATCTCTTGGGTGTTACCTCAATTTAAACTATATTTATTCCATCAACTCCTCCAATTAATTGTGCCACATCAATACTTTGATCTCAAAATAATTATGTATTTACATGTTATTACCAAAGTGGAACTTTAATTCCTAATCTATTTACTATATTTACATATTGTATCTTTATCTAGAAAGTTTATTCTGGGCATTGTCATTATACATGCATATTTGAATGATTTTAAACCAAAGGTTTTATTTTGGACTTGTAATTTTATGTGAATCTTGAAGATATTAGGACTTCCCCATACCAAGATTATAAATATATGTAACCTCCCAGTATCAAATGGAGGAGAATTTAGGCTATTAAAATTAATAGGAAATTTAAAAGAGTTATACTTGACTTTATCTCTATGTTCAAATCGTGATTCTTCTCTAATTCTATGGATTACTTGAGATGTTTCATCATTATGGTATATTATTGCTTTGATTGTGTATGAATTATCTATTTTAAATATAGTCATTCATTTTTAGCTATAGATGATTTGAATATATTTTGCATGCTTATCATAATCCCTCTTGTAGATGTGCAATAGAAATCTAACAATTAGGCAACCTTTAATTTTTTTATGTTTGAGTATATTGTGTTCTAGTTCCTTTGATTCTTTACTGTATTTGATTTTTGGTGTGATACAATATATTAAAATAGGTATTGGTTTAGAATCATTATCCTATCTAAATTCTAGTGCTAGTCTTGAAAGGCTTTACCCTTGGTTCTCCACAGGCTCTCTTTTATACCTTTGCTTTCCATATTTTTGAAGTTTATTTTTAAAAATTAACCACCTTAGTTAGAATCATCATATTTCCACCCACTCCAAGTAGATTTAGATTCACCCATATCTAGTTCACTTTTGGTAAACAATCTATATCACTCATTGTTATTCCACTAACATGTTATAAAATTGAATAACCTACAAATCCTACCTTGGACTGAGTCTATTCAATGATCCTTAAACATTAGAGGATACCTCATAATAATTTTTGGGGGTGTGTATAAAACCCACATTAACAATATTATACATTGATATGAAAATGTATTTATAGCTATTAAATATGATGGAAATAAAGACCTTGCCTCTTTCCTTAAAAAATTCATTAATCTCTACAAGGAATGGTTCCAAACCAATACTTTTGAAACTAACAAAATTTTAGTCAAAATATTCACATGAGATGTTTAAGAATGGTATAAGTAATTACCTCAACATTATATCTCACAATTAGAAGATTTGGTTAATTATTTAGTTAAATAATTTTTAAAAAATTATCTACCAAAGAATTATCTTAGTCATTTTATCAATGATAGTCAATTACCTTCAAAATTAGTACATGCTTTCATAAAATGGTGGAAATAATTAGATCATAAAAAAATATCACAACATGATTGATGATAATATATTTAAATTATTTATCATTGCTTTAACACCTTCCCTTCAATATAAGGTTTAAAGTTTTTCTCCAAAAACTTTAAATTAAGCATTTGATCAAGCTAAAATACAATATTTCCTTATCAAAAAATTTGGGATAACCCCTAGCTCAATAAAGGAATCTTTACAAACTTCAACTAATGAAACTATAATTGTTGATCCTTAAATTAATGTAGGATTATTCAAAACATACAATCAAATCATTTTATACCAACCATTAATTTTACCACAAATGAATAAATTATTATCTCCATCTAAACCTTTCATTTACAACAATAGTTCCCCACCATCATAGTATGATCCTAATAAATTATGTTTATTTTATGATGATATTGGTCACTCTCATGAAACATGTTTTAGACTTATTAAAATTGTATTTTATTTCATGTTAGATAACACATTTGACGATGACGTTATGATCAAACTCCATCATCATGATTATCTCAAATCTTCTCAAAAGAATAGGTTACTAAACCCATACCTTCAAAGCCTTAAAAATCTTCTTCTACTTCTAACACGTAACACTCAATTGATAATATTTGTGTAATTGATGCCAATTATGACTAATATTACACCAAATCTCAATATGTGAATGCAATAAAATTTAACTATAGACATAAACCTACTCATAAGGATCCTGTCACCAAACCTAATAAATCCTTTATTGATGAACAATTGATTAAATATACTACAAATACAAAACCCATATATTTTGAACCAAATTATGAACCACTTACACAACTATAACCCCAACCTATTTATCCTATACCTATAAAAAATGTCATAAATCATAAATCTCATGTTGGTTCTTCATCCTCTAAATCTCATTGGAATTTTTTTGAATAACTTAATTTGATGCCTTGTAAAATTCTGCTTATAGAATTACTTCAAACTTATCTTATCATCATAAAATCCTTATAAAAAAAAATAAAAAATATCAAATTACCATAATCTCATGATTTATAAATCCCTTTGAAGGATCCTCCACTTATAAAAGACCATACAATTGAAAAATCTCCACATCCTCAAAACCATCCATAGAATTTATTAAAAAAGATATGATTAATGATGAGATTCTCTTTCGAGCAGATGATCCACCTCTATTTATTAAAATTTATATCAATAGTACCCTCATTTTAAATGTTATATTATGGATAAATAATTAATGTCACATCTCTTTGGTTAATTCAACAAATCAGATACACCAAATAAAATCTCAAACAAACATGCCTCACATGGAGAGGATTTGATAAAACCAATATAAAACTAGTTGGTTACATTTGGTTCACACTTACCATTAGACCTAAGACAATCCACACTAATATTATGGTTCTTGATCTCCCTTTATCTTAAAACATGCTCCTTGGTTTCCCATGGACATATTGTATGTGTGTCATTACTTCTTCTGGTAGTCAATGCATCAAATTCATACGTATTGACAAAAACTAAAAATATGAAGCTGATCATAATCCATGGAGTATTCAAATACTAAATTTTAAATCTTAATATCAAATTCCAATTATTTTCCATATCAATAGTTCACCTCTCCTTTAATTTGTTAACATGTTTTCTAATTTACATGCCACTCTTGCCGATTCAGATGATGATGAACTAAATGAATTGTAAAATACATGCAATACAACATGATTACCTAATTATATAATGGAATGGATCCCTCCTTATTTAATCCTATGTAGTCATACCATTCCCCTAATTTATTATACTACCTATACTCCCCCTCTATGTAATGCATATGAAGCCTCTTACACAAAGGATGATTTCAATTATAATGAATATAGAGTAGTAATAAAAATTTAAGATCCTTTAACGATGTCTCCTCACAAATTTAGAAACATAGGTGTTTCCACCACTGATTCTCTTATGTAAACTAATGCATGCACTATTTATCACACTTATAATGTTAATTATATCATGGCCCAAATGCAACCATGAGATTTATATATACACCTTTATCAAAAGACATTAGCAAAAATGCATGCCTTTAACCATGATGTCCATGTTATTCATATCTCATTTGATAATCAATCAGAACCTAAAGGTTATGTACCCTCTTTCAATCTACCGTTATTAACCACCCCTTGGGTAATTGAATAAATTATAATCATAACATCTTCTGAACCTTTTATGTAACTTAATTTAATACAACCTGATTCACCAACAATAAACATTATTTCTCCTACTTACAATTTGATTGATCTAAACTATCATCATATAAATCTATCCAACCAAAATTACTATAGATAACCCTTTTTGAATCATTACCTAAAAACCCATATATTGAACAAACCAATACAATTATTGTAGAAATTGTTGACTTGCCTCAACCTAATCTAACCAACACTAAATTTTTATCCACTATTCCATCTAAAATTACCTTATATGTTAAATAACTAACATGAGATAAATACATTTTGAATATGATAAAAAAGGTAATAAAATCATCAATATATAAGTAGATTTCAAATATTATGGACTTTACCAATGCTTCACAATGATGAAGCTATCCTAGAACTACTACATGCTAGAGAACCTCAACTTCCACACCAACATCATAAGCTTGGAAAACTTCCTCAAAATTTTCCTCAAAAAGTTCTTTATTTAAATAATTTCATTTATAGTGTGGATCCCAAAATAAATCCTATCTATTACCCCTATCATTCCATATCATTTCCAAGATGGAAACGATATGCTTATCAAATAAACTACAAAAATTTCTTATGGTACACCTACATGTCCTCGACCTACTAGCATCTCTAAATAACTCACTCTTGAAGAACATGATAATTTTAGCCTCTTCTTTGATAAATATCATGAAGATTTCACTTGGTCAAGTGAGGACATGCCTAGAATTTATCCTAGCACCATTATCTATAATATCATCACTTACCTAGATGTAGTAAAACCCCTACAACAAAAACAACAAAAATTCCCTCCTGAGATTTATACCTTATGTCATAAATAAATCAACAAAATTTTGGATGTTAAATTCATTAAACCTATAGATTACTCAGAATGTGTCTCAAATATTATCCTTATTTTTAAAAATTTAACCTTGGTTACTCACATATGCATCAACTTCCACAACCTACATTTAGCATGTCCAAAAGATAATTTTCCCTTACCATCAATATATGTCATCATCAATAACACTATCAGTTACAAAATTTTATCACTCATGGACAATTTATTAGGGTATGATCAAATTCACATAACCGTCTAAGATCAACATAAAATAACATTTACCATAGAATGGGGCACCCATTGTTATGTCAAAATGCCTTTTGATCTTAAAAATGTTAGAACTACCTATCAACATGTAATGGCCAATATCTTTCATGATCTTATTCAAAAAATCATTGAAACCTATTTGGATGATCTCATTACCAAATATAAACATCATCATATTTATCTTAATGATTTAGCTATCATCTTTGATCAAATCATTATATAAAAATCTAGACTCAATCCATTCAAATGTGTGTTTGCTGTTACTTCTGGAAAATTATTAGGTTTTTTAGTTTCTTATTGGGGTATTAATTTTGATCAATGTAAAATCAAATCCATTATCAATATGTTGATACCTCACTCCAATACAAACATACAAACATACTTTGGAAATTTGGGGTAATTCATCATTTTTTCCATAAATTACTTACCATATTTATTCTATTAATTCCCTTCTCAAAAAGGGTAATGCTTTAGAATGGATAGATATATACCAAAAATATTTTGATAACATGAAATAATCCTTGATTCACCCTCCTAATCTTTGACAACCTTAAAATGATCATCCATTAATCCTATATGCATCATCTACCCCCATATCATTTGGGTTAATGCTCACCCAACAAGATGATATTAGTAGATAATATGCTATCTATTATATTGGACATCATTTAATCAATTAAAAAAAATGTTATACAAAGTAGAATGTGATTTTTTAGCTATCTATTTCACAAATAAAAATATTCACCATTCAATGATGTATAAAACTACTTATTTCATTTTCCATTTTGATACACTTCATCATTTATTGTCTAAAGTTTTCTTAACTGGAGATAGAATCGATAAATGGACACTCTTAATGATGGAATTTGACCTCTAAATTATTAGACAAAGTTTTGTCAAAGGTTAGGTCATTACAAATCAACTTGTGGCTAACTCCATACCACCTAATAATCACCTTCAATATATTATTATTGATGAATACATCCTTTATAAGGTCTTAATCAAGTAATCTCACTCAGATTATTTTCATAATTTCATTGTTGATCTAGAAGGAAACAACCATGAAGAACTTGATCCTCCTCCTTATACAACTAAATCTAACACAGTCATTGTAGAATTACCAAATGATGTGGATGGAAAAATTAGACCACAAAGTTATATAAATTTAAAAAATAAAAGATAAAATACAAAATACACGGACCACTAATTAATTAATTCTTAACTAGAGACCCACTTAATCAAAGTGGATAAAATATGATGTAATATAAGGCTTGTCCCAAATTTGTGTGTATGTAATTATCAAAAAAATCATGTGCTTGTTGTATGCTTCCATATATTTAATTGTATTACAATATAATGGGAACATTTTGAGTGGGAATCCACCCAACTAACAACTAATGCAATTATAATTATTTTCCTATGAAGCTTAGATATATCAACAAATAAGTTCAACCATACATGTGATCCATTGTAGGCATAATGAAAATAAGTGTTTATCATCTTAATGAATTATTTACAACCCTCATCCACTACAATTGCATGATTGATTGAAAATAGAACATAAATATATATCCTATAATAATTAAATTCTTTGAGAGGACATATCTCTAATACATTTTGTTAAATGATGCACATTTTATCAAATGATGTACAAATTTAATTAATCCCTGAAGTTTATATACAATATAATTTTGGTATTTTTTCTTATATTTAATAGTGTGGACACTTAAATTATTCCAATTTGGAGTTGTAATTAACTTTATTTAAAATTGACACACTTACTCAATTACCATCATAAATTTGAATTCCCCACTAACATCATTTAAATCCATTTTTCAAATAATTGATTAATCTATATTAATTAATTAATTATGCACACATAATTATTAAAGATTAATTAAAATCTAGAAGTTCCACCTCATCAATACATCTTTCATGCTTCTCTCAACTAGATGTTGAGTCATCCAACCAACTCCTTAACTTTTTCAACTAATTATTGAGTCATCATTGAACATTTCAACTACATTGGTGAGTCATCCAACTACTTTGACTCATTCCTAAGACATTTTAAACTCCCAACTAACTTTTTCCTTCACACACACACACACACAAGAATTAGTCATCATCCATTGAGATGAGGATTCAAATCCAATCATTGATAATTATCATTATCAAATAAGTTTAGGTTTATCCCAACCATCCATATTCTCATCCAAAATCTTATAAATTGAAGTTTCATTCTCTATTTTCATCATCCAAACTTAAGCTATTGAATTGATATAAATTTTATCCTATGAATCCATTGAGAAATCAAGTTTATGCACCCATATACTACCTAATTCATATATATTTGAAGAACTTAATTGAGTACCCACATCCAATGAAGCAAGAGCAAACCATATATTTATAATGGAGAAGGTAATGAGTGTATTTTACATATATTTTTAAGTATCTTATTGTTTAGATTTATTTTATTATTGTTTCTTAATATGAAGTTTTAGTTTAGATTTAGAATATGATTTGTAGGCATGTCATTTTCATAGTTTTATTAGATTTTAAATTTTTAGCTATCACATTCTGGCATGCCTTGTGGGACTTTTCCCAAATATTTTTCATATTATAATTTTTTCTTGTTTATTTTCAAGGTTTAATCAACTTATTTTTTATTTCTATGTAAGTTTTAGGCTAATTTGGATCCAAGTTGCTTGTTATTTTTTTTTTAAAAAAAATTCCAAAGCTAATTTAGTTTTTTTATAAAAACACAACTTTTAAAATAGTAATAAATTTTAATTTACAATCTAGGATTTTTATTATTTTTTTCAGGTTGGTTTAGCTTTATATTAACACTAATTTATTAAAAATTTATGTAAATATGAATTGTAGTTTAGGAGATATCATAAAATTTAGGATTGTTTTTTATTAAAACACACTGTTAAAATAGAAATATTTTTTCACAATTTGAGTTTTTTTCTAATTTTTAAAGTTTATTTGGATTTACACTAATAACAAAATTTTTAAAAAAAAATTGCAAACCTAGATTGTATTTTATGAAATAATGTCAAATTTTTTGTTGTTATTTTTTTATTTTTTTCTAAATTTTAAGTTTGTATGTTTTATTCTTAACATTTTCACTATAGGTTCCTTGAATTACCAATCCCTTTGCATACAAAACACTAATAGTGTTTATGCAGGATCACTTGTCAAGGAATAAAAAAACTAAACTAAAAATATATTATATTTTGTTTTAACTAATTTATTTATTTATTTCAAGTTTGTTTTAATTAATCAATTTTAGTAATTAAATCACATTTTCATTTATTGTAAAGCTTGCATGCTTGTATCACAAAGGGTTATGTATAATTATTTCTTAGCATCACATTGGTGAAGATACTTAAAAATAAAAAATACTATTGAAACTTTATGTTATTCAGGATAAAATTATTTATATGCTCTTTTTTTGACATCACATTAGTGACTATACCTAGAAATTAGAGATAAGTGCCGCCTCTTTTTTTTTTACTTTCTAGGGGTTATATCGATCATAGATTTCACCACTACATAGTAGGTCAAACATTATGTACTAGCAAGGTATATAAATTTAGGATCTATACTTTCAATTACTTAAGAGACCATCTATTTTAAGCACATTTTGATGTGAGAGTATTCCATGATTAAATACCCAAGGTGTCAATAATGACCTTAAATTTTGATTTTTCTAACATCAACCTACTAAAATCTTATAGCTAGGTTGGGCCCATTAGGTCTAGACACATTTGTGTGCATTTGTTAAATTATCTTCTTCCATTGTTTCCTTTAACAAATTTGTCTAAAACATACTAAAAGGTATATAAAGGAATCCCTTTTAGATAAGATTTTACAAACCTTAATCTAAGGATATCCATTTTAGTTGTTTTAATTGTAGTGCACTTACAAATGGCTAGCTCTGGGAAGTTACTCTCAATTTACCCTTGAAACTGGGTTAAGTGGGATATGGGTATGGTTCTAACTCCACAGTGAGTGTTTTAAAACACTAGGTTGACACTTTCTAATGGGCAAGTCAATATATATGAGAGCCTACAAGACAGTCAAGTTATTTTTACTAGTTTTATCCCTTTATGTGACTTGTATGTTTATTTTCGTTAAAGTAGATTTTGCTTCATCTTTTTGTTACATTTTACCTTCTTGTGAATACCTTGTACTTAAAGTTTTTATGTTAGTTTAACATTTTAAAAAATGAAAAATCACAAATTAAAAAATAAATTCCAAAATTAAAAACTTATTGTCAATCATTTATAATTTAAATTTCTTCTTTAGTTTCATCCTTTTGAGTCAAACTTTAAAACTAATGTCTCATATTACAAGATAAATGGCTTATTGAATAATCCTAATTTAGAGAAATTTTTTTTAGAAATGACTTACTCCAATTTGGAATCCACTAACATCATATTGATATCAATGACAATGTTGATGATGAGGGACCTTACAAATGAACTTACCCATGATGTAGCTTTGCATAGAAAAACCCCATCTCAAATTGCAGACTATCTCCTAGAAAATAAAATTGAGGTTTTGTTAAAATTTTTTGGTATAATAACTAAGTTTCCTTTATATTTTGATCCGAATGACTTATCACTCTTAATTTAAAGAAAATAAACCACACCTCTCATCCAAGAATAGGAAACATCTAGTGATTCCATATGGAATAGAAAAACACTTATAGGTTCCAATAACATCATTCATCATGTCTCCAAAATTTATGTGGATAAAGGTAAGAAAGTTATAGATGAAAAATCTCAACAAATCCATGCCTTTTCCATTGAATATCATGTCAAAAAATTATAAATGGAAATACCTTAGCTTAAAGCTAACATGTTAATTAATCCTCTAATAAATCAATCAATAAATCCACATCTTAATTTGAATGCATATTCAAATTTAAATCAATAAATTATTTAACCCTAAAATATAGATTAGAGAATCTAGGGTTAAACGGGATAGAGATAGCCTAGGTTATAAGAGTGATAAAATTTATCTATAATAGGCTAATTAAATGTTAAATTCAAATATAACTTATGTTGAATTCATTAAATTAGGATAGGATAAAAATAGAAAGTATAACTATGCTAGATATGTAAGTGACAAATAAATAATGTAATTAGCTAGTTATAATGTTGACACGGTTTTAGTTATGAAATTGGTAGAAAGCATACTAGAATATGATTCTAAAATAGTCACCAAAATCTAGATTTAGTGCCTATAGATCCATAAACACTAGCATCATCCTAGGATGGTTGCATCGATGATACTGTTTGAATTGGATATAGGTGTCTTGTATGGAATACTTGATAGAAAAGGATGTGACCACTTAGATTCTTATGGACTTGTATTCTCCTTTGATATGGTGGATCTAGATATTGGTCATGGATTATCACTCCTCATGAAATTGTAAAACCCTAATTATTCATCTTCATAATGACCTTGGAGAAAATAGGTTAGTGGGCACATGGTTTTGAGATAACCAAAAAGACCCCTCTATCAATGAGACTTCCCTACATAGAAAATACTACAAAGAGGGCTCAGATTAATGTAGTTCTCCCCTATGTGTTGGATTGTGTGTGAATCATGAAATATATGTAAATCAAGCACAACAGTGACCATCTTGTAACTTGATAAATCAATATATTGGAATTCTCCATCAGTAATTCATACCTGTAGATGTGTAGTCCCTATGACTAATATGGAAATAGGAATAAAAAGAGAATATTTACTTAATTTAATGTTCTTTGAATGCTCTTTGGTATGAATGATAGGTGGTGAATGAATGAGGAGTGATTAAGAATATATACCACTCCTATCAATAAATATCTCTCATTAAAGAACTTAGTCCAACCATTATAATATGTTTTATTTTTAAATTGGATGAATTAGGGCACTAACACCTATGTTAGGGTAGGACACTAACATCAACACAGACATATGAGACTTACACTTGTGTCTTAGTAGTTAGAATATATGTATAGGCTCAGAACTTATAAGGGTATAAGATAAACATATTTTAAGCATTTTGGGAAAGATATAAGGTCTAAATCATCAACATAAGATTTTTTAGACTAAGAGATAGGCCAAGGGGCACAACATTGAGTAGATACAAGACTTACAAAAGTGGAAAACATCCATAACTAAGAGGAATAGCCAAGGTTTAAGTTTTCCAAGTGTACAAAACTCATGTGATAAATAATTCATAATTATCATCTACATTCCCCCTTTAATATAGTAATTAAATTACTAGTTTAAAGGAGAATAAATATGTACCTAGGTGTGTATAATACACCTTTCCTATGCTTGAGTCTGACTTGAGATATTTAATGGTGACTTAACTACAACCAAGAGTATGTTATAGTACATAATTAATGCATATAATCTAAAATTGAAAGCATTTAAAAGTTTTAAATTGAATTATCAAGGTTTAGGAGTACACCTGTGTATTGATGCAACTACCTTGCCTATTAGCAACTTGATTTGAAAGATGTATCATTATGAATAACTAAAAATAATATTAAGATAAATATATAAATGTATAAAATGCATATATCTAAGGAGATGGATAGAAATAGATATTGGAAGGTACATGCCCCCAACCTTGGAGAAAAGTTGAGTTGCCACCTGACAGTTGATATTAGCTCAACCATGAAACCTAGTCATACTTATAACCTAGTGAGTATGAGCGAACCAAGTCAACTCATAATATAAAACTAGTGAGGTTGTATGATAAAATAAATTCCAACATAAAAAATTAGAAAGATTGAGTGATTTAATCACCTCAATCATACCAAAAATTGAACCAACTACTATAGTATAATATCTCAATACAAAAAGTCTAAAATTGTGGGTGGTGATAATACTTGAGAGTGTTTTATGTACACCAAATTTCAAGTATAAGCAAATATTATCAATAATACAATAACACCAAAAACTTTATGGCACCAATAGGAATGGATAGAGGAGAAAAATAAAAGTAAAAATAACATTCTAACCATCATATTTACCTTATCATGCTTCTATTCTAGGATTATAGTGTAAGTGATTTGATGTAAAATACCTGATCGTTGGATTGCTTCTGATACTTTGACAATGGCTTCCAAAGGATGTGTGATGGTTATGATGGCTTTAATTAGACACTAGATGGCTATTATGGATGCTAATTAGAGTGATTAATGGTTTTTAGACAATTTCTCATTAGTCCCAAGAATGGAGGGAAGGTTTAATTTTATAGGAAAATAGAGGGAAGGACAAGGGTCCAAATTCAAATTTGGGCCTTTAGGATCTAGGGCTAGGGAATTTCCATGGAATTCCATGGAAATTTATAGAATTAGAAAACTCTAGACAAGAGGCCAATTTAGGGAATATTTTTAGAATCTTCCAATTCTATAAGTCTCCCCATAGGGTTTAGGGTTTTAGGAAAGGCTAGTATAGGGTGGTAGATGGGTGGTTGGATTATTTTTTAATTTAAAATTGGCTAGTGGGATTAGGGAGTATATGATTAGGTAATGGGGTTTATTAAAGACTTAATTATAAGATTAATATGTCTTAGAATGGGATAAAGATTGTGTGGGATGTAGGAATGGGTTATGGGTATTAGGCTAATGGTTAATATAGCTGGGAAATATGGGAATTAGGCGAAAATAGTGAGAATTGACATAATTAGCAGGGTGAGCATATTTTAATTCATACATTTTTCCACTGTTTGAAAGGGAATTGTGAGTGGATGAAGTGGAAGGAGTAATGGTCTTTCAAAAAAACCATATCATGGGTGATTGTTAGTAAATGATGTTCAAGAGACATGATGTCCCCTCGACAGGGCATCCAAGGAAGAATTAATTAGATAGTCACTCAAAATGGATACTTGGGATATGATAAAAATATTAAATGGATAGGGTTGGGATGCCCCTAATAAAGTAGATATATTCTTGAATAATGATGATAAATGGGTTTAAGTGGTGGGTCTAAACAAGTGAAAGTTATCTAAAAGTGATAAGACATGGAGTCAAATAAGATGGGTTCAAGTAGATGATGGGTCTGGTAGCAAGTATACATGTTATGAGAAGATCAAAAAGGAATAAAAGGATAAAGATAATTGATTAGGGATAAAGAGCCACTTTTCATAAGAGTTAGGGCTTAAAATGATACATGATTAGTTTTTGACAAATCTGGCTATGGAACATTGATAAGAGAAATGGTGGTCAAGTTATCCCTAAGTACCCCAAATGGGAACAAGTGTTGCCTAGATAGTATGAAAATACCTTATGCCAATGAAGTTTTGGCTATCTAATAGTGAGAATGTTAATGATAATGGGCATGTCATGCCCCAAGATATCGATAATAGATTACAGGATAGGTCAAGATTAGTTGTTAGAGATAAGTGGGTAGGGGGTGTTAATAGGTGATTGAGGGGGGGGGGAGTCATATAGGATAAAAGAGTTGTTTTGGGTCATTTGTGTATTGTGTGATTTGTGATTAGAGCTCTAGATAAAATGAGATGAACCACATTCCTTGATCTTACCAACATGGTGAGAGAGTTGAGAACACTAGAGAGATGTTGAGGCTAGACCTTTAGTGAGTAAAAAATCCTTAGCTTTGTAATTTTTGTGATTTTGAGTAGTTTTGTTAGATTTTTTTAGAAAATAGTGCCATCCATCATAGTCTAAAAATCTCCTGATTGGTATTTTTTCCCATAATCATAGGGTTGTCGATGCAACTAATGGGATTGTTAGGGCTAGTGGTGGGTTACAACCCCAAAAGTATGGAATCCCAAGGTTGCAAACCTATAATTAAGGAATGATGGGGTTATAACCTTGAAAATTGGGAATCATAGAATTACAACCCTGTAATTAAAGAATAGTAGGATTGAAAGTCCACTAAATGTGAATGGTGGGATTGTAGTTTTTGGGATAAGTGGCTAAGTATTAGATTAGGATAAGGATAGAGAGGGGTTAGATAGGTATAAAGGGAAGGGTAGATGGATTTAGTGAGTTAGGTGGTCTAAGACAGTGAGGTAAGTGATTTAGGTGGGATAAGGGATTGTATAAGGGTATTTTGGATAGACTAGGTTCTTGGATAATGATAGGTAGATGTTTGGTGTAGGAGGATTTGGGTATACTAGCATCATGATCATGACATATTAAGATATTACACAAGATGTGGTTGGTGATACTATAAGAGTATGAAATGCTTGAGCTGGTGAGTCTTCATGATGTGGTGATGATGCTAGTGATTCAAATTAATTGAGCATTGATTACAACCTTGGTGGATAAATGACACTCAGAGATGAGTACCTTCCATTTTATGACTAGAAAGATGACCATTACATTAGAGGATGTCTATAGGATTTTTCACCTACCCATAAAGGGAGAGAGGATCTACTAGTGGTCTCATTTTTTGATGAAAACATTATTGAGTCTAGGTGGGAGATTCTAGATGGGGATGAAGGATGGCTACATTAATCTTGACTTATGCTGGCATAAGGGGAGTTTAGACATATTTCCAATAGTAGTGATGGCTATTTTTTATGGAATTATTTTTCTAGACATTAATCTTGACTTATGCTGGCATAAGGGGAGTTTAGACATATTTCCAATAGTAGTGATGGCTCTTTTTTATGGAATTATTTTTCTAGACAAGAGTGGGTGATGGTTTCATCTAGGTTTTGGTGTTGTGGTGGATGACATGATCCATGATCATCAAGTGTTTGCTTGGGGACTAGTGGTATTATAACACTTGTAAAGAGAGTTGCACTTAGGTATATATAGACATGCATGGAGCTTTGGGATATCATTACTATTATAGATCTGGATCTGGGAGCACATTACAATCCACCAGCCCTTAGGTAGAATTTTAAGATTGGATCCTAAATATTTTAGTGGTGAGTGATTATGGGGGTATAAATGGGTCATGTAGGGGATATATGGTATTATAAAGAGGATTTTGATATTTTATGTCCTATGAACATAAAATAGATGCCATATAGGGGTATTAGATTCAGATGGGATTATGAGGGGTGGACTTAATACATGCTTACACCTTGATACTTGACCAAGCAATAAGATTACATCATTGAGAGGTATAAAATAGATTGGGTGTAACATCAATTTAGATTCATTCAGGATGTGCCCACCCCCAAACACTTTATACACATAGTGAGAGGGAGAGACCCTATTAGGGGAGGCTAAATGATAGAGCTAATGCATGTCTAGAGTATGGAAGGATTTTACCCATCCAGTAGGATTTTTATATGTAGATTTTAAATCTAGGGGTGATAGTAGATTATGTAGCATGGTGGTTGTTATGAATTTTGAGTCGACTGACTTAGCCTCATATCATAGTCTAGAGGGGTGCAGTGAAGAGGGTACTTCAGGTATGAGCTAGGATTTAAAGGTGGGTGAGGTAAAAGAGACATGTGCCATCATAGGGGGTGTAGGATGGAGGAAGGGGTTAGGATACAATGGATGTGGATGGTGATGGTCAAGTTATAATGATAGCTTAGAGCTGTAAGTTCAAGCATAGGTGGGGTCCCAAGTATAGGCACCATAAATACCAGTTACATAGATCTAGATAGGCGGTAGTAGTGGTGCAGGTCCTTTTCATCCATTGAGATTAGTAGAGGATAAGGTGATAATAACACATTTATAGGTGAAGGTTAAAACTTATTTGACTAATTTTTTAGGTATTACCCATTAGAGAGACTAGCTACATGCCCATCTCTAGAGTTTGACTACCTAGGGAGATGGTTGGTTAGTGTAGGTACAGGGGTAGATCTCTAAATTATAGGCCTACATTACTTAGATAGATGGGTAGGTGATGTAGTTACAATCATAGGTTATAGAATTTTAGGCATAGGTGACATAACAAGATACTTAGATTACCACCTTATGATCATAGGTTATAAAGTAGGATGTGTAGCTTGGACATGCATAGATGTAGATTATAACTTTGTAGAGTTAGCTTGCTATATTTTTGAGTCAAATTACATAGTTATAGTCTCATAATTAGGATTTGATTGGATAGTTATATATGGTAGAGAGGGCTAGGGATATAGTTGATGAGGTATTGAGATGGTAGGGTATGGTGGAGGTGATGGACTAGATTGTTTTGTTGTCTCATGAGGCCCATTACTACAAGACTTTATATGAGGCCACAATTATAGATGGTTAGTGTGTAGGCTCTTTTTGTGCCAATTATTCATCTATGTGGCAATTTTCTAGAGAGGGTAGTGGGCCACTAAGGCCACCAGGCCCATAGCCTTGATACTAAATGTTTGTGTGTATAGGGGAGTTTGTTTTATGGCTCATTCTTTCCTCATGAGATCATGAGATTGTATTATATTTTTGACATGGATTTTATTTGGATAATGTATTATGGATTGTGATATTTATTTATATGATGATGATTTTTAGTGATGTGTGGATTTCATTTATTGTTTCATGGTTATGAGATGCATTTATTTTTTTATATGATGATGACATGCATATGAAATGTGATGTGATATTTGATTTAAATTTTAGATGTTATCTTATGGCACTATGAGACATATGGATGATGATGTATGGTTACTTTATAGATGTAACATTTTATTGATGACATATGTATAGATGTTTTGTATATTCTATAATGGAGGATGGATGATGTTATATATGTGAGGTGTTGTTTTGCTTCTTATTCATGTTTTTCTATGTGATTTGATTTTGAAATATGGTATGGATGTCATGATGATATAGATGATTATATGTAGATGATATGTTGATGTGCACATTTTGCCTTCATGGGGGATTATGTTATAAAATATTAATCCCTTGTTTAAATTTTTATCTAAAGTACCAGTGGTAGAAATCCTCATGTACCATGGAGGTAGGGTAAGTTAGTTTCTAGATGAGGATAGGTTGGATGGGATCAGTTATAGGATGGAAGGTTGAATTAAGATAGGGTTTAGAATGGATTGGTGTTAGGATATGATATGTGATTAGGATAAGGGTTTGACTAGGATGGGTTGGGGAACATTGGAAATTTATCAAAGTGTGGACATATGTAATCTTTTTTAATATTGCATCTTTTTTCCATGTGTTAAGGACATGATAGGTCTTAGGCATGGTGACAAAGATGTGTGGGGAACTATTTTTGATAGATGACTTTTTCTAAAGAAAAACCTTTAGGGGTCACCTATGCCATCCTCATTCCCATAAGAGCTAACAAGATAAAAGAAAATTATTCATGTAAAATTATTCTAAATGAAAACATTCACATATGTGCATATCAAGCATCATACATACATTAAAACATACAATTACACAAAATGAACTATACGACAATTATTAAAATATGAGTGATGACATGATCATGAGTGGATATAGGCAAGGGTTAGAATGATGAGGTAAGACTATATACAAGATACACCTAAAATTTTGCTCATTTCTTGGTGAAGGTCCATCCTAGTTTTAAAATGAGGGTCATGATGACCCCTCAAAAATTAGTATTCATAGTGTATAGATATCATGACCCCCCTAAAGTGTTGAGCTTTTTTGGGATGGTGTAAACTTTGAGGCTAAGTAATATCAATGTGAGGATGGGGTAAGGATGTTGCTTATGAGGCTACGAGGAGACATATATGCCAAAGAGGATTTAGGAGGGTATTATGGGATTGATGATAAGATGATAGGACTTAGGGATAGATATATAGACCAAGTTTGGCATAGTGATTCTAGAGATCCCTCTAACAAATAGACTTTTTGACAAGCCATGTCCCTTTCATTGTCTGAGGCTATTGTATTATTTTCACAATCCTAATGATAGATTCCAACTATTGAGACTAGGGTCAAGATTATTCTACCATGATTCTAAAAACTAGTTTTCATCATCGTACTTTCCCAAGGCACCAATGAGATAGTTTTCACCATTGGATGATTCTTTTTAAACTAATGGGGTGGGGTGATGATAGGCAGAGTTGTTGTGAGGTGCCCCATAGATGTAGGATAATGATATCTAGATTAGGTATAGAAGCACTTGAGGTGCATAATATTCATGGGATCATCTAACTCTTCTCCCTCAAGCATGGCCAACTTATATGTTCCTAATCCAAACTTAACGATAATGACATAGGGACTTAGCCAATTGGCCTCAAACTTCCCCTTCTTATCACATTCTACATTGGTGTTTTTTTAATTTTCTTTTAAGACTAAATCACCAACCTCAAAATCCATATCTTGAATCTTCTTATGATATTATCCCTTCAATTTATTTTGTTATGTTCAAAGGTGTTCTAGGGCCTTCTATCATTTTTCATCAAGGAGTTCTGATTCATGTAGTCTCTCTTGTCTGAGATTATGATCAGTAATGATTCCTTGAAGTGAGAGATGGAGAGAGGGGAGTTCCACTTCTATTGGAAATATGGCTTCAGTCCCATAGACCAATGCATACTGAGTTACCTTGATAGGTGTATGGACACTTGTTTGATAATAACATAATTTTGGATATAGTTGAATATGTCAATTTCTACCAGCTTGATTGATAGTCTTATTTATAATTTTGATAAGATTATTTTATATTGCTTCTTCTTTTCCATTAATTTGGGGATAATATGAGAAGGAGAAATGCTGAGTGATATGATATTTTTGACATAAGGCCTCCACTTCTTGGTTCTTAAATGATTTACCATTATCTAATATTACATTATTAGGTATACCAAAATGGGAAATGATTTGATTGAGAATAAACTTTGAAATAGAGAGGCTTGTGGTGTAAGTGCCATTACTTCTACTCATTTAATAAAATATTTTATAGCTATGATAATGAATTTATGGCCATTTGATGAAGTGGGATTTATATTTTTAATTAAATCTAGGCCCTATATGGATAAGGGCCATAGACTTGTAATAGGTTGTAACTCTTATGTAAGAATATGGATGAGGTTTTTGTGCTTTTAGCAAGCTACACATTTATGCACATATTGGTAAGATTCATGGTCCATTGTTAGCTAATATTAACTAATCTAGAAGGGATTTTTAGTTAGGACCATTCCACTAATGTTCCTTCCATATATACCATTTTGGACCTTTTTGACTTCTTGGGCTGCCTCTTCTAATGTTAAACACCTTAATAGGATACCATCATAGTTGTGTCGATAGACGGTGCTACCACAGATTATGTATTGATCAATGTAATGGATAAAATCTTTGTGTTGATGGTGGTTAAGTTTAGGGGGAAGGATATTGTCATTAAGGTACTTGTAAATATCATTTTAACATGGTTGATGGGGATCATTGATAGCACAAATTTGAAGTGGAGCCAATGATTGATAGGTTGAGATAATCAAATGCTCGATCAATAAGTTTCCTTAGAGGATATCTTCAAGGAGATCAATAAGTGAGATAATATTTTCCATAGAATAAAAAACCTTATTACTTCCTCATGGAAGCTGTTCAAAGGTGACAATCTAAAAAATAGTCTTTAATTAGTCCACTAATTGTTTGTAAAGAAGAAACTTTTTGTCCCTTTTTTAGAATTCACCATTGACCTATTTGATAATTAATTATGACTCCTCAAATACTTTTAATTTATTGATATTCCATTAGATAGATAGCTAAAGTTCAACTATTAAAGCCTCATATTTTGAGATATTATTAGTACATGGAAAGGCCTAGCGGATTGCATTTTGGAATGAGATCACCTTGAGGGGTGACTAAGAGGATACCTAACCCCGATCCATGGGTAGAAAATGAGGAATCAAAGTATAACTTCTAGCTATCTGCTTGTGAGGAATTTAGGATGGACTCATCCAAGAAATTGGTTAAAGTGGGCTCAATCACCTTTAAAGGTGTCTTTGCTAGTTGATATGCAATGACCTATCCTTTTATAGCATTTTAATCTACATACTAAATGTCAAACTCACTAAGTAGCATTATCCATTTTTTTATTTGACTTGTAAGTGTTGTTTTGGATAGTAAATACTTTAAGGGATAAACTTTTGTGATGAGTTGTATGTGATTGCTCAATTTGTAATGCCAGAGCTTTTATAATGCAAAAATTACAGCTAAACATGCCTTTTTAATAGAAGTATAGTTGAGCTCATATGATATCAATGTGCAACTAAGGTAATAAATAGTTTGATCCTTACCTTGATCATTGTGTTGTGCAAGAAGAGCACCAATGGTCTATGGCATTACTAAAATATAAAGGATCAAAGGATTTCTCAGAGTTGGTGGTGATAAAACAGGTGGATTTACCAAGTATTGGTTGAATCTATTGAAATATTGTTGGTATTCTTCAGTCTAATGGATTTTCATTCCCTTCTCTAATAAATGGGTGAATGGATGACACTTAACATCCAGCTGAGAGATAAAATGCCTTATGGCCTAAAGTTTTCCCTAGAGAATACGTAGTTACTTAAGATTATGAAGTGGGGGCATTTCTGTAATTGCTTTAACTTTTTTTGGGTCCACCCTAATGCCCCTTCTTGAGACTATAAATCCCAACAACTTTATTGATGCTACCTAAAAGACACACTTTTTAGTATTTAGCCTTACTTTGTATTCTCATAATCTTTCAAATATGTTTTGGAGAATCACATGGTGCTCTAATATTAGATGAAACTTCCTTAGAATATCATTGACGTAATATTTTACAATGTCATACATCATATCATGAAAGATAATAGTCATTTCTCATTGATAAGTGGCTTCTACATTCTTGAGACCAAATGGCATGACTTGATACCAAAACGTCCCCCGTAGAGTGATAAATGTTATTTTATTCTAATCTTTAGGGGATATTTTAATCTGATTATACCCCAAAAATCCATCCATGAGGGAAAGCATCTTGTATATAGCTATTGAATCTACAATCATGTCAATATTATAGTGCAAAAATTCATCCTTAGGGTATGCCTTATTTATATCTCGAAAGTTGATACATATATGGATTCTACCTTATGGCTTTGTTATGGGAAAAATATTAGACATCCAATCAAAGTAATTAATTAGGAAGATGAATTTGGCTTCCAAGAAATTATATAATTCCTCCTTGACTAGTAATTCCACCTTAGGATGCATTTTTCATAATTTTTGTTTAATGGTTTTTGCATTGGGATGTACAACTAGGTGGTGTACTACTAGAGAAGGATATAAACTTGGCATATTAGAGTAGATCCATTCGAACATGTCAATAAATTATTTTAGTAGCTCAATAAGGACTTCACATTCCTTAGTCATAAGGGATGCCCCTAGTTTCACTATCTTGGGATGTTTATCAGTTCCAATATTAAATTCTATCACCTCCTCAATAAGAGAGGATGATTGATCTTGTAAATAATGGGCAAATGATTTTTTAGGATTATCAAAAGTGAAGTAACTTGGTAGTTTAGTATCAACTTCAAAATAATATTCTAGCATGAAGGAGCTATATGGAAGTTCACCCAGGTCTTTGCAAGGTTCTCCTTTTTCTTCAAAATATTCATCCTCACTTTAACCATGGGATGTGTGTTTTTCTCCAAAATATGTTGATTGAAAAAGATTGATGTAAAATCCTTTTTTATGATCTCTGAATGGCATGAAATCTCTAGCTCCCATGAATTCTAAAATGGCATCATAATTTTGAAAGGTATCAAAGGTGGGCTCTTTCTTTGATTACCAATCTATGAGGGATGGATAATGGAAGGAGACATTAATGGTGGATATGGTGGTATTGGGGAAGAGGTTGGTGGAATTAAGATCCTCAAAGTGACTATAGATAGATCAATTTCAATGTCTTCATCGGGGAGAGATGACTCATTGGTCAAAAGAGAATCCATAATAAAGTTGGTTGGATCATCATCATATAGTTTATACCCTAAGCCAAACTTTTGTGGGTGTTCTTAAACAATGATAGGTTCTAATTGGCCTTGATATTATTTACTTAATCCCTTCCCTTTGTATTGCATATTTTTTTATCACTCTCTAGACTTTAGGATAATTTTACTCAAGAGAGATAAGTATTTCATCATCTAGAATGAGCCAAAAATCATCTCCATCTTCAATGCACTCATCAACCAAAAATACATTGCTTGAAAAAGTAGTTGGCCTAAAATGATACTTAATGGGATTATTCTTCCTCATAGTTGAGGACCTATAACTTCATGGAGAGAGGGGTAGGTTACCAATGCATAATGTTTTGTACACATACTCCCCACATCCTATGGATGTAATCTTCAATTATGTGACATCAAGTTCTAATGGGGGCAGGGATTCTAATTGATTTGGAGAGATATACTTAGATGTTGTGGGGATTACAATGGCATTATTAGTGATTAGGTAAGGTGATGGAGATTGATCCATTTTGATAGCTATGGAGGTGGTCTATAATTGTAGGAATGGTGACCTCCATTCCTGAATAGGGGAATTTTAAGCATTGATGTAGAGTGGATGGTATAGATTTCATTTTTTGAATCCATGGCCTATTGAGTAACATATTATATGGTAATTATAGATCCACTACATGAACCAAAGTTTGATGAACTACTAGTCTCACATCAATAGGAAAATAGATAGTCTTGATTGATGGCCTCTAATTATCATCATAAGCTTTGATCATTATTAAAGTAGGATTGAGTGATGTTTCTAAGTATCCTAATTTATTTAAAAATTCTAGATTACATAAGTGTATATCCTCCATCTATGAGGACATGGGAAACTCAGTGACGAGAAATGGTAACTTCAATGTACAATGGATAATTATGATATCAGTTAGTAGGGGGTAGATCTTGGGTAATAAAAGTAACTTACTATAAGGGGGATAAATGTGACACTAGTGCCTTAAATTGATTTGTATCAAGGTCACTAGGTACTTTTAAATCATTAAGCACTTGATTCAATATCTCCCTATATAAAGTAGAGGTTTTTTAAAGTTCCATCAAAGATATCTAAGTGGGAGTCTTCTCTATTTTTTGAATGATGTCATAGGATTTGTTTGAACTGCTTGATGATTGTTTATAAATATTCTCCTTATAGGTAGTAGATGAAGTGGAAGGATCTTGAGAGGGTGCTGCAAGAATGATAATCTTATTGCATCGAGAGGTGACAATGCAATCAGTTATAGCCCTATTTATTTTTATGATGGTAGATGGAAGTGGAGTGGGCTCTTGGATTTTGCATATTTTTATGGTATTAATGTAATGATAGGGAACATTATGATAATTAGTGTGATTAGAAGATGATTCATGACCTTGGTCTCATTAAAGTCTCTAGTTCTTTTGCTCATACTTTGGGAGAGGATTTTTATAGATGCCAAGGTGCTAATTTTTTAATTAATTTGATGGCACTTCTCCTTCAATATCAATATCACCTCTTTCTATTAGGTCTTGGATATAGTGCTTTAATTTCATACACTGCTCAATATCATGTCATTTTACCTAGTGATATTTATAAAACTCCTCTTAATGGTACCAATCAGGTTTAGGTTGATGATTGTCCACTAGTCTAATCTTAGGTAGAGTAATCATGTTGGCAACGATCAATTGATCCAAGACTATTTTGAGTGCTACTCCCAAGCTTGTAAGTGGTATTTTCCCTATGCGAGGCTTAGGCTTGTCTTGTGGGAATTTGATCATAGAGAAATTAGGGCATTATATGGGGCCTTTTCTTTAGATTTTTTACACATGTTATGTCTTAGAATAAATTACTCTATCACCCACAACATTTTTATTCTTGGTGAAGACCTTGGGTTTCCCTAAAAAATAATTCTCTTGCTTCAAAGTGTGCTCATTTTGAAAATATAGTTTTATGGTTCCCTATTTTATGAGGTATTTTTCTATTTGCATCCCCTTTTTGATGATTTCATTGAAGGACTTAACACACCATTCCTTTAATTGATATTTTAGTATTGTAAAGGTAAATGATGGAGATGTCTTGATCCATATTGTATGAGAAATGTTGAATAAATTGCTCTATCAATTTTCCAAAACTAGAAATTGACCCTTTTAGCAGGTGCATGTACCATTCCAAGGTTGGCCTAGTAAGACTCTTAGGAAAGATTCATAATAAATAGGCATATTCATAGGCCACTTCATGACAAGCCACATAGAATTATTGGATGTGGTCTCTAGGATCTCCCTTTCCTCTATATTTTTCAAATTTAGGTATTTCAAAGTGTGAGGGAAAGGCGATTTATAAAATGCTTATGTCTAATAATGATGAGCATAAGTATTCATATCTATACTTTTGGGCTTGTGATCTTGGATCCATTTTTTGGATATTCTCTTTCATTAATTTCCATTCTTAGGCAAAAGAGGGATCCTCAAGCAGGTTGGTGGTTTGGTTTTGACTTCCTTGAGGGATATGCATGTTATGGGTATTAAGAGTGTTATTTGTGTTATTGGTATTATTAGGATTATCAATGGTGTTATTATGGGCATTATTATTGGTATTATTGTATCTAGGTGATGGTGGATGTTGGCTTTGAATTAATAAGTTTATTTTTTGAGTCAATTGATCTAGGTGATCCTAAATGATAGCCTGTCTCCTAATTGCCTCATTACAATTATTATGAAGTGGTTGTGGGTTTTACTCTTCCTTGATAAAACCATGGTCTATGGCTTCTTCTTCTCGAGGATTAAAATCATCATGTTGATGGGGTGATTTTGGTCTTGATGAATGGATGGGGTTATGTAAGAGGGTGTGGTCAAAGGTGGAAGGTAAGGTGCCCCTATTTTTATGGCATAGGCTAAGACGTGATATCAGTTCTCATAAAGGTAGAGATAAATGAGATTCCTTACCTCATCATTTTGGAGGGGATTGAACCTTGGTGTATGCATATCACTATGGTTTTCATAATATTCTTGTTTTGGGTCCATCATAATCCCTAATGGATTATTGTCTTGGTTGGAGCCTTGACCAATTTAGATTTGAGTTCAGGTATGGATGACCATTGTGAATGATGGTTGTTATGAAGAGTGATGAGTGAGGTAGGAGTATTCAAATACTATTTCCATCTAAAGACCAAAATATTTTAGTGGTTAAAGGGATGATGATATAAAAAGATGGGTGACTAAATAATTACCACAAGACAAATTCCTCCAAGAGACCAATCCAACAAGGATGAGAGAAAAGTGATGGGATCAAATATTTTTGTTTACTAGAAAATGGATAAGTTGATGGGTTCTATAGGATAAAAATATATAATAGAGATAGTGATGGGTGTTAGATTAGTATCTTACAAGACTATGTATAATGATAATCCAAAGTTAAGAGAGTTGATAATTAATGATTCAAGAACTATGGGTGACCACTTAAGACTTTGGTTTTAAGATGAAGTCTAGTATTTAAAGAGAATGTGATGTGGAAAAGAAGATGTATGATATGTGATGAATAAGGATATGGATAAAACACCAAATCAAGGTAGCAAATAGGGGTAGAGAAGTGATGGATGAGTAGTGAATATAATGGTGTGACTAAGAAAGATGGATACTCAAATGGATATGAAGGATGGATATAAGAGACTAAGTGATGGTTAAGACACACAAAATGGGGGATCAAATTAATTTTATACAAGTTAATTTATGTGGATGTGAAGGAGAAATGGACACTATATAAAATTTGTTATGGTGTGCAGATTATAGATGAAGTTTTCTAAATGGAGATGAGGATATATGTATAAACTAGTTTGGATGATTCAAGGGTGTTATTACATGATATGAGGGTTGGATGGTATAGTGTGTGTGTGTGTGTGTGTGTGTGTGTGTGTGTGTGTGTGTGTGTGTGTGTGTGTGTGTGTGTGTGTGTGTGTGTGTGTGTGTGTGTGTGTGTGTAATGTGATTATGTGAATGGAGTGATTATAAGAGGATAAAATAAAATAATATATATGTGTAATAATGAGTGGATATGGGATGATGAGATGGAGTTTATAAAAATGGACATGAGGTAAGAGGATTTTTAATCTAACCTATAGAAATATGAGAGATGATAATTGTATGTGGATACGGTTGAAGATGGATACTATAGTCAATATGATATTTATGGATAAAGGGGAATGTATATAGATACAAAATATATAAAAGGAAGTGTATAGGTGACTAATTATGGGGCGATTAAAATAGCTAAGAAAGGGGAGGAAGAGGGGATGGTTACTATATGAAAATAATAGGTAAATAATAGAGGGGATGAATACTCTATGGAATGAGTGAATGGATAAAAGAATATAAAATTAGATGGATACTAAGTGTTATGAAATGGTTATGGATTAAAATAACATGGGTAGGATGTAGTATGGAAATGAGATATGGATAATGTTATAAAAAGTGGATGTGTGTGTTGGGTGATATTAATAGGATGGTATCTAGAGGATAAATAACAATGTGATTAAAATGAATAAAAGGATATTCAAAAAGGGAATGGATACTAGATATTATGGATTAAATATAGGTAAGATGTAGTGTGAAATGAAGTTGAGAGATGGGCAATAGGAAGAATAAATGATGTTATATAAAGTGGGTGTACAAACAAAGGGGATGTTTTAGATAATGTTACTAGAAGATGTATGAAAGAGTAATGTGTTATCAATAAAAAAAAGGGATGTACAAGGGGATATATGGAATGAATATAGATAGGGATGATCTAGGTAGGGTGTATTAGAAATTAGATAATAGGGAGGATAGATAATGGAAAGTGGATGAATATTATGCGTAATAAGGTGTGTTTTTATAAGATGATAAATAAGAAAAGGATATGAAAAGGAGGTAGATAATAAGTGTTATGGGATGGATATGAATGATATGGTTAATGTAATGTATGATGATAAAGGTGAATAGGAGGGGGATATATGGAGGTGTGATAGAAATTAGTCATAATACAAAAAGGATTTGGTAAGGTGGCAAGTACTAGATGTGAATGAATGTAGATATGATGAATATTACAAGATGAATGTAGGATGAATGTGATGTGACTATAGAATTAATGTGGTAGTCAAAGATACATGAACTATTAATTAAAAGGAGGTATTATTATATGAGAATGAAATGAATACAAGGAATGGATTATGTGAAGATAGTGGTGGAATAAAGATATGAACTTTGGAAGAGAAATGGATTTCTAAGGTGGATATTATAATGGAAGAGATGACCAAATGATGATTAAGGAAATGGTTACTATGATAAGGATAGATTTGTAAAGTCTAATGTAAAGATAAAAGACAATGTGGTTAAAAGGATAAGATGATATGATGATAATATATAAAAAGATGGTTGGATATGACCAAGATGAGGATAAACAGTGTGAATATGTTCAAAAGTATGGTGACAAAGATGTATGAAGGATAATGGAAAGTCAATGAGATGATGAATAGTATGTAAAAGTGATGAGTACCTTAAATGGATGATGAAATATTAAGATGATGTGGGAGTAATGGAAGTTAACCTAAAGGCCTCTAAGGTATCACACAAAAATATGGGTGTGGCTGAATCAGATAGAAAATAAAATGGGTCTTATCACAACACACAAATAACCATGCACAAGTATAATCCTAAATAGTAAACATTTGGGAGTGCAACCCTATGCCTATATCATCCAATGGATACACAAAATTGACTAGTGGGATTAGGGATTAGGGAGTAGGTTAGTAGGTAGTGGGTTTTATTAAGGGCTTAATGATAGGATTAATTTATCTTAGGATGGGATAAATATTATGTGGGATTTAGTAATGGGTTATGGGTGTTAGGTTAATGGTTAATATAGCTGGGAAATATGGGAATTAGGCCAAATTAGTGAGAATTGGCATAATTAGTGGGTAAATAATATTTAATGTATATAATTTAAAATCTAAAATTCATTAGGACTTTGAAATATTAGGCACACATTTCATGGCATATGCTCCTTAGATATGTCTCATGTTTAAACTGTGTATGACAATGGTACCAATGTATAAAATATTATGACAATTATGAATATAAATTATATGAATATGTGATTTGGTAAATTCAAAAATGATGTAAGTGTAGAGAATGTGCTTCTAAATCATGCCCCCACTATATATGGATAAATTTAAAAATTGAAATAAGTACCAATGTGGATGATATGTTTCTAAAACATTCCACCACTAAATCTGGGTGTGCCAAATATTGAATTAGTGTGAAGAACATGTTTTTCAAGCATGCCTCCACTGAATCTAAAAAATATGACACATGTGAAGAAGTGTGGAGAACATGCTTACAAATCATGCCCCCACTAAATCTGGGTGTGCCAAATACTAAATAAGTGTGGAGAATATTCTTCTAAATAATGCCCCCATTGAATTTGAAAATTATGCCAAGTGTGGAGAATAGGCCTCTATGACATGCCCCCACTAATATGTCCCCCTTTAAGTTGACGCAAGAATAGAAACTAGTATTTATCTCACCTCAAAAGGATAAGATAATTTTATAATCTTTGAATGGCATAATGTAGCATATATAAGGAATGTGTTTAGGTAGATATAGCATTGAATTTCATAAAATAATTTGATCACATGAAGGCCTAATATACATGATAAATATCATGGGAAAATATGGATAATAATGTTACAATATAAATAATAAAATAAACACACACAAGAGCACTCAAAATCAAGTCAATATAGAATGGTCCTAGGAGACTAAAAATAGGGGGCATGTTACAATATAAATAATAAAATAAACACACACAAGAGAACTCAAAATAAAGTCAATATAGAATGGTCCTAGGAGACTAAAAATAGGGGGCATGTTCAAATATTTCACAATCAAAGGGACATGACTTACTCAATTATCCACAAAATCAAGGCTGACATATTTAAATGTCCATAAAACAAAAAATGACATGTTTAAATGTCAAATAAATCACACATAAGAATGGGGGATGTAAGCAAAGGGGCATATTAAAATTCTCATACAAGTAAGATAATAGTAAGACAAGGCACTCAAGGGAGTACATAAAGGAAATCGTAAGTAACCATCATAAACATGTCATAGTATCCTATGGATTAAATATATTAGCAAAAACATTAAGTGAATTTAATATCAAGTACCCTATAAAATACATAATAATGGATAAAGGCATGTTTAAATACATATAATCTCAAACATGATAATGAAAAGTGATCCTCAAACCATATAACCTATGACTATCATGATCAGAGAAGTGGATGTCCCCAAATGTCTGTATGACATGAGTATAGGGAAGGCCCAACATCTAAAATAGGAATCAATCATGTATCTTTATATGCCCCTATTACACTCAAGTATAATCATGACACACATGTATCTAGGAGTAATTGATATGTCATCCATCAACATGTAACTAACACATAGATGCCAAAGAGCTGATAGAACATGTTTTTTCTAAAAATAATTTTGTATTTTTTAATATCTCACGTAATATATTTACACAAGTGAAAATTTTTCATTAGACTTTTTAAAGGTTTTCATTCAAGTGTAGCAAGGTGATATACACCTTTTCCCAACTTTTCTATAACTATGAATGGTCCTAACCAATTTGGTTTGAACTTTCCTTGTCTTTTTCTACACTAATATTGTTTTGATTTTCTTTTAGTACCATGTCACCCACATCAAAGTCACATGGATTAAACTTTTTGTTATTCTTATTTTAAATGGTCTTAATAGACACGTAATTTATCAATGGCTTGTGTGCATTTGGAACTCAACTTTTCTAACTAATGTAATCTCTTTTCATGGTATTCATTATCTTTTACAAAATATTTAAGATAAACATGCAAAGATGGTATCTCAAGTTCATTGGTAAAATAACCTTTGTACTATAGACCAAAGAGTAAGGTGTATCTTGAGTAAGTATGTGGACACAAGTTTGGTATCATAAATAATATACCATACGTTGGTTTGAATCAATGTTGTATCATTAAACTATTTTTCTAAGTATTTTGATAATTATCTTATTGGTTGCCTTAGCCTATCCATTGCCCTCTAGGTAATAGCATGTAGAAAAGGTATGCTTAATCTTGTATTTACCACAAACATATTTTACCATCTTATTTTTAAATGATGATCCATTTTCATAAATAATACTAAAGGTATGCCAAAATGGGAAATAATATTGGTCATCATAAATATGTATATGTCATCCCTTATAGTAAACTAAAGTGGAATTTCTTCCACCCATTTTATAAATTATTATGTAGTTATGATGATGGATTTGTGTCCACCAATGGATACAAGATTTAACTTTCTAATTAAGTTAAAACCCCATAAGGAAAAAGGCCATGGTGTAATAATTGATTATAACTCATGCGATAGTGTATGATTTAAATTACTATATTTTTGACATTGCAAACATAGTCTTACATATTTAATACATTTTTTTTTCATGGTAGGCCAATAATATACTTCACATAATAGTTTTTGAGACATGGTATGTCTGTTGAAATGCCCACTAGACTCATTGTCATGCATTTTCAAGAGTGCAGTATGGGCCTCATCTTTGTTTAAGTATCAAAGTAATATCAGAGTTTTTTCTAGTCCTGGATAATGTAAATGTGGTGGTTAAATGACCACATGAGATAAAGCTAGTACACACCATAATGAATCTAAAATAAGATTAAATTACAAAGCAATACTGTTTCACAAAACTAAAATGGAGCAAAACCAATATTCAATTAAGTGAAAAATCTTGTAAAGTGAAGCATACATATAGGATTTATAAGTAACTCCTCCATAAATGGTGGTTAAATACCCCTAAAATATGCAAGTAACTCCTCCACAAAAGGTGGTTAAAGGAGTTACATCTTAGTATTCTTATCATACCTATGATGCACTAACTCCACATAAGCAAGCATATCCCCCAAATGTAGGAAAAATCCATGTGATAAAATATAATATTCCCATATAAATGAATATAGGAAAATAAATTCCTACACTAACACCCACCATAATCACAACTTAGGTAGGTAGTGTGGGATAAAAATGGGTCCTAGAAACTAGGCCTGATCAGGTACCCATGTACAAATAAATCTCTCATAAAGTAGAGAAAGGGAGAAAACCTGTAGGAAAAAAATCCCCCCCTAAGATGGTATTATTGTTGATGCAAACTGCACCTCAATAATATCTCATATATGAATGAACTTGCTCTCAATGAAGGGTTTAGTAAAGATTTATGCAACCTACTCTTGAGACTGGCAAAATCTCAAGTCAATGACATGACCATGAATAAAATCCTAGATAAAATGTATGTGAATCTCAATGAATTTGGTCTACTAGTACTGAAACAAATTCCTAGATATTTATATTATCCTTTGGTTATCATAATAGATGATGATATGTTTCTTGAAAGGAATGCTAAACTCTAAAGAATCCCCTAAATCTAAATAACCTCAGTAGATACATTAATAGCTTCCTTGTATTCTACCTTTATGGATGATATAACAATATCATTTTGGTTCTTGATAGACCAACTAATAGGACCAAAATCCAAAGAAAAATTATAACCTGAGGTGGACTTACGATTCTAAGTATCTTCAACCCAATCTAAATTTGAAAAATGAACCAAACCAACCTCTATGTCGAATCTATAATAAATCTTGAATCTCTCAGATCCCTAAATGTAGTGGAGTATCCACTCAGCTAATTTCTAGTGCATCTCATGGGAATCCTATATGAATCATAAAATAATGCCTACTACTTATGAAATATCAATCATGGTATGATTCAAATTAATGAGGTTACAAACAAGCTATCGATACTAAGTGGTGTCGAGCATAGGTGTATAACTATCAGCCTCAAGCTTGACTCCTGATAGAAATGGAATTAGAGATGGCTTAAAATCAGCGATATGAAATTAAGCCAAAATATCAAGAGCATACTTGGGTTATGCAAGTAAAATCCCTGAATTGGACTATGATATCTCAATGTCAAGGAAGTAATGCAGAAGACCCAAGTTTTTCATGTCAAATTTATCTTATAGAGTTATCTTCACCATTGCAATAGATGATGAAGAACTCTTGATCATCAAAATATCATAAATATAGAGGACCAATATCAATAAAGAATCATCCTACTACAAAATGTATACATTAGGGTCTAAATGACACCTAGTAAAACCTAAAGAAAGGAGGAAAGAATCCATCTTGTCATACCAATCTTGAGGGGCCTATTTGAGGCCATAAATGGATTTCCTAAGTCTAAAAACTAAATATGAATATTAAACAAACCCAAGTGGTTGCTTCATGTAGATCTCCTCCTCAATGTCTCTATAAAGAAAGGGACTCTTCACATCCATCTGGTGCACATCTCAACCATGTGTTGTGGATATATCTAGTGTGAGTCAAATAGAAGTCATCTTTATAATAGGTGTAAAGGTCTTTGAGTAGTTAATGTCAGATACATATGAAAAACCCTTGGCAACTAATCATACCTTATACTTATAAACATACCATCTACTACAAATCTAATTTGATATATCCATCTACATTGAACCATCTTCCTTCCCTTATGAAGTGAATTCAAATCCCAAGGGTCATTTTTTATTAAGGAAAAATATTATTCCTACATAACACTATCCCACTTAGGTATGTTTTAAGCCTCTCAAAATGTGTGTGGATCTGAAATGAAAAAAAAAAAAGCATGTGAGCCACTCTAATAATGTACCTGAGTACATTTTTCATTTTTTGGATCCCCTACCCAAGTGCCTACACTCTAAAGTGTTTATCTAGCCTAAAGGGTCCTGGATGTGGGTGAGTTAGGTGATATCTCCTCATCTTATAAAATATGATTTATAGGTAGATATATATGACTCCCCATCACTTCCCTCACTATTAGAACTAGAAGAAGAAGAAGACCCTAGATTAGGAACCCACTCTGGATGATCTGAGTAAGAAGAAGAATCATCAAGTATAAGTGAATCTAATAAAGGATAAAAAGTGTCAAGTGTTGAGTCTTTGGGACTCTCCTAAAATTAAACACTTCTCTCTATGAACATCTCATGTATGGTCAGATGTAGAAGGTGGTACCCCTTGACACCATCTAGATAACTTACAAAGATATAATTCTTAGATTAAGGATCCATATATTTATGTTTCTTTTTTAGTATTCATGCCATAGTTGGAGATCTAAAAACCCTAAGGTGTTAAACTATAAGTTTCCTTCTATGCCAAGCTTCAAAGGGAGTTATGCCTTTCATATATTTTTAAAGAACCCTATTCATAATATAACAAGCACAAGTAATGGCTTTGACTCAAAATTGAGGTACCAAAGACTTAGATTGAATCATACGACTAGCCATCTCTTTCAAGGATATATTTTTTTCATACTAAAACTCCATTATATGAAGGACTATAAGTAGTTATCTACTAAAAATCAATCCCATATATGGTTTAAAATTGCTCAAATTTGTTGTTGATATATTCAACTCCATTATCAGTTTAAAGAACCTTGATGGATATATTAGATTATTTATCAATAAGTTCCTTGAATTATTTTAAATATTAAAACACTTTATACTTTTGTCTAATGAATTAGACCCATGTTTATCTTGATAAATGGTTAATGAAAGTGATAATGCACGTAGCCCTTGTAAAATATAGACTCAAAAAAGGCCTAGATACATCACTATGTACTAACTCCAATGCTTTTGAATCCCTCTAACCTTTGCCTTTTTCAAATTTCTCTTTAGGATGTTTCCTAAGGAAAAAACCCTTAAAAAGATCCTTAGATAAATGGGCTTGAGGTAAGCCTATGACCATATCATTTTTGCTAAGTTGTTCTAGGTAGTGGTAGTTGAGGTGGCTAAACTACTCATGTTAAAGTTAGCTAACTCCATCTAAATAAATCA
This sequence comes from Torreya grandis, assembly GCA_037957365.1. Classification (NCBI taxonomy): domain Eukaryota; kingdom Viridiplantae; phylum Streptophyta; class Pinopsida; order Cupressales; family Taxaceae; genus Torreya; species Torreya grandis. The sequence continues at coordinate 2,752,413 of JARHVA010000807.1, forward strand.
TCAATGTAGTAAGACAATAATTAGGTGAAAAATGTGAGAAGGTATATAACCTATCTTAGTGATCTTCCCTACTCACTTCCAATATAAAATCAGTGTGAAGCTTTATAATAATGACTAAATTTGGTGAAAACTCTACACACATGCCCTTATTGATATGAGTGATTTGGTACACTAATAGGAGATTAGTTTAAAGTGATGGAACATTTAGGCCATTATTGAATGTTCCTCCATACATTTTAATAGACCCTCTCCCTACAACTTCTAGTGAAGTGTCATCATCCAAAGTGATAAAGGACATGTTACAAGGCTCTAGGGAAGAAAACTCAAATTTTAAAGAGCCCATGTAGTACTATGCACCTAAGCCAATAACCCATGAAGAGATTAGAGATAGAATGACTACAAGAGCCTTTCCCTTTTCTTTCTCTTTTACCTTACCTTTACCTTTGTAGAATCTTGGGTTAATGAATTTTATGTAATAGATTTAGGAACACTTGTGTTATTCTTCTCTAAGATATGAGTTAGGTGATCTATCTATTTCTTCATCGAATTGCATTAATCATGCCCATTTTTATTACAATAGACACACTGAACTTTCTCTTGCTTAGGCTTGTCATTGGAAGAGGAGGTTTTGGTTGTTATTTATATATAAATTGATTCCTTATTCTTCTCTTGATCCTTATTCATTTTTTGTTTTATCTTTGTTTGAAGTATTTGCTTTCCCATTCCTATAAATTAGGTCTTGAGAGGACTTAAATGTGCCCATATGTATTAACTTGTCTTGCTCCCTAGTTAAATTTGGTAGTGAAATCATCCAAAGATGGTATTTTCCATGTAGTGTCCAAAGCACTTTTAATGGCATGGAAAGTAGAGCCAAATATTGAATAGTGAGGACCTAGTTTAGAGAGTATATAAAGAATAAGTTGGTCATCTTATTTATTTATCCCACATTATTTCAACTACAATCTCAAGGAATTGAACTTAGTGAATAAATCCGAAAGGGTTTCAAAAATTTTAGGACTTAGGATAATGAGTTCATTCTCAATTTCATGACCTCTCATCACATTTTTATCCCCAAATAGCTTTGCCAAAATGGTCCATACATCATTGTGTGTGTTGGTATGCTATAAGTTAAATAGGATATATTGTGTTATATAAATACATAATATCCCATTGGATTCATCACTATGGTTATACCACTTAACTTTATTTACATCTATGCTAGTTTCAATTTCATCACCCATTATTATCCTATACAAACCCTTACTCATTAGAATGGTTACCATCTTGATTTTCCATTTGTGATGATTAACTGGAGTTATTGGGTTGATTTAAATTGAATAAATTTTAATTTTGATTTTATTTTTAGTTGTAGTGCAAATTTTTTTATTTCATAATTAAAATTGTAAGTGAAAACATAAAGAATGACACAACATGATGTAGGAGCATCATGTGTATGAACTAGTTTGAGATGGTATTTGTGTTTTAATAAGAGATTTTAAGTCTAAAATATTCATTTTATTCCTATTATTTATTCATTTGGAGTGCCTAGGAGATGATGGATTAACATAGAGAGTTCATTTGGTGGTTTCCCACCAAATTCAAAATTTGAATTTTCAAATAACTTAAGTTGTGAATCAAAGGTAAAAGTCATATTTATAGAAATTTTTTTAATTTTAATTGGATATATAAGGTATTAAATGTATTATGGGATAATTATACAATATATGAGGTCATAATCATCACTAATAACTATGTGTACTCTAATAAGTTTGTTTGTTTTGTGAGTCTTCTCTTTTTAGATAGGTCATAGAGCATATTTTGGAATTTAGTTGAAAATTCATTGATGGAAACAATGAATAAAAATAATATAAAATAAATACTATGATTCTAGGATATCCCAAAGGAAATAAAAATCCTTAAAATTTTCAAATTGGCTCATATTTTGGTTACATAATGAAGAGAAGGTCCATGTATGATAGTCTGTTACTATAAAAGCATATATTTTTTATACTTTGTTTAAATAAAAGGAGTATTTTATGATTCAAGAGTGTGTATTTGATTTTTAATACCATTATTATTTTATAAAAAATCTTATTTAATGAAATAAATGTCTTTTAATATCTCATAAACCTCTTTTCTTGTACATAGACCCTATTTTGTGATAAAAACCATGTTTTCAATCCTTTGTTTAATAAGTAATTTTATGCATGGTTTGAAATTAATTATTGGAGAAGTTGGATAGGGTATTTTATAATATTTTTTAGTTTTTTTATGAATAAATAAACATTTTTCACTATTAACTATCATTAGATAGCTCTTGGGTCATTTAGTTGCAAGAAAACCCTGGTTTCAGGGTTCAATCTAGAAAAAGGGTCATAAAATTAGTTTTGACCCTTAAAATTCTCAAAAATATATGAAATTTTATCCAATAGGGTTTAAAATTTTATTCATTTTTTTTAATACCTTTAGAGGGCATATGAACACCTTAATATCTGACTGTGTGCCCCTAAAACTTAGAATTTTGATTTTTCTTCACAACAAAGTGAGAAAACTTTTCAAATTATTCAATTTTGGGTCTTGAAAATACAAGTGAAGGTTTAATAACATTTTAATTTTTTCACACACCTATTATAAGTTCCATTTTTATTTTAAATCCATATTTTGATATTTGACCTATTTGAGTACCAATTAGGTCTCTAGGTCTAAAACAGAGCATTTGATTGTCTATTAAATTATCTTATAAAACCAATACTCATATTGGTTTTGGTCATTAAATAATATAATTGATTATTTTTTTAGAATTTAATCAAACCCTATAAACCCTTTTTTATTTTATTTTTATGTTTCTCAAATGCATAAATATTTAAGAGAGTACGACTATCATAGTATGTATGTTTTGAGACAAGAGTAAAATTAAGCAAGTTAGTTAGCTGAGTGTTTTAAAAGAATACATATAATATTTTATAATATTTGGTATCAAATAATAAAAAAATCATAATCAAAAGTTCTACGATTAGATCAAGAAGATAAATAATGATAGCAAGGGCTAGAGTAAGGAGACAAGTGACCAATGTAGTGTTGCTTGAGGAGATCAAAAGTCTAAACACCAAAATTGAGGAAATGTAACTAAAAAAAGAAGAGTATTGAATATTTTAGATACCATTGATAGATAATATGAAGGATCTAAGAAATAAGCATTGGTACTAGAGTTAGAAGGACTTGAAGAGAGGCTTGTGAAGACAATAGTGGGAACAACCTCCAAACCAAAGGTAGATGTACCTACGTATGATGAAAACTTGAATGTTGAAGACTTAATTAATTGCATTAGTGCCTTAGATAAATATTTTTATAATGAAAATTTTTAATAATAAAATAAATTGAAATTTTTAGTGACAAAATTGAAAGGACATGTCTCCCTATGGTGGGATGGTGTGTAAATAGGGAGGGGAAGGAAAGGAAAGGCAAAAATAATCAGTTGGGATAGAATGATGTGAAATTTGAAATGAAAATACATATCATATTAATCTCAAACCAAACTTTTCAAATAACTTCAAAATTTGAAATAGAAATATATGATGTTAAAAGAATACACAAAGGAGTTCTATAGGTTGACTATAAGGTTTGGTCACATAGAGAAAGACTTGGATAAGGTATCAAGATATTTGAATGGTATAAAATTTATTATACAAGATGAAATTAATCTTATTATGCCTAAATTATTTGATGAGGTATATCAATATGCCTTAAAATTAGAATAAAATCTTACAAGGAATCAACCTGCACATGCTAGAGGAAGAATCAAGACTTATAGGAGTAGAAGATAGTAAGGAGGAAGGAACCAGCCTCAAGCTCATCAAGGATAAATAAGTAACTTACAAATAGTAACATCACCTTCAAGATTTAAGTCTAATTTTAAAGGGAGAAGGAATTTACATAGAGTTATAAGGGGAGAATTCAATAATAGGTGTTTCAAGTGTGACAAATATGGACATAGATCATGTGAATTTCTAGAACATCCATCTACCAGCCAAGAAAGTTCTCATATCACTCAAGTAGAGGAATAAAAAAAAGTGTAAGTACTTCTATACAAGAATATTCTCTATAAGAAGGATAATCACTATTGATGATGAGAATCTTGATAAAACTAACCAAAGAGCTTAAGGAGACACCTAAAAGGAAAACACTCTTCAAAACTACATGCAAGGCCAAGGGTAAATGCTACCAAGTGATCATTGATAGTGGTAGCATTAATAATTTGGTGTCCACAGAAATGGTAAGCAAGTTAAAATTGAATAAGGTAAGCTACCCTACTCCTTACAAAGTTTCTTAGCTTTAAAAGGGTCATCAAAATCTAGTTAATGAACAATGTAATGTATAATTTTAGATTAGGAGTTACAAAGATACTATCACATGTGATATAATGTCAATGGATGTTTTCCATATCCTCTTAGGAAGACTATGTCAATATGATAGACAAGTTATCCATGATGGTAAGCTCAACACTTATACATTTGTGAAGGATGGTAAGAAGAATGTTATTACACCTATCAAAGAGAGTGATGTAGATATAAAAGAGGACACAAAGGTATTTTTGGTTAGTGGGGAAGAGTTTCTACATCAAGTGAAAAAAGAAGAGGTAAGCTATTCTCTTATTGGTAAGCCTAAAACTATTTTCACTTCTACTAATCTTGATGAATTGCCTTTAGAGATTTAAAATATACTAAGTAAATTCATGGATATTATAGTAGATGATCTACCAAATGAATTACATCCTAAAAGGAGTATAAGTCATCATATAGATCTAATTCATGTTGCTAATTTCCCTAACAAAGCTACATATAGAATGACTCCAAAGGAAAACAATGAGATTAAGAAGTAGGTACAAGAATTATTATACAAAGGGTTGGTGAGAGAAAGTTTAAGTCCATGTTCAATTCCTAAAGTGTTAACTCCAAATAAAGATGGTGATTGGAGAATGTGCATGGATTCAAGGGCCATCAATAAGATCACAATAAGGTATAATTTCTTTTGTCCAAGATTGATGATTTATTAGATTGTCTTAGTGGTGATAGATAATTTTCTAAGATAGATCTCAAAAGTGGATATCATCAAATAATAATTAGAGAAGGGGATGAATGGAAAATAACTTTTAAAACCAATGATGCTTTTTATAAATGATTGGTATTTCCATTTGGATTAATCAATTCTCTCAACACATTCATGAGGTTGATGAATGAAGTGATTAATCGATTCATAAGTAAATTTATTATTATGTACTTTGATGATATTTTGGTTTTTTGTAGATCTAAATAATAGCATCTTGAGCATTTTAGGATGGTTTTAAAGAAGTTGTAGAAATAGAGGTGACTGATAAACCTTAAAAAATGTACTTTCTTAAAAATTTAACTAATATATTTGAGCTTTGGGATCTCAAAAGAAAGACTAAAGATGGATAAGGATAAGGTAACAATAATAGAGGAATGGCCTACACCCAAGAGTTCATTTGAGGTAAGGATTTTTCATGGGCTTGCCAGTTTCTATAGATAATTCATAAGGAATTTTAGTATTATTTGTGCACGTATGGTAGAAACTATTAAGGGTTATAAGTAACCATTCAAGTGGAATGATGAAGCTAACAAAAAATTTCAGATATTGAAAATGAAAATCATAGAGAAACCCATATCGACCTTACCTAATTTTAGTAAGTTGTTTCAGGTTGAATGTGATGCAAGTGGGACAAACTATTCGAGTAGTTATAAGCCAAGAGGGTAAGCCAGTTGCTTATTTTAGTGAAAATATCAATGAATCTAAGAGAAATCATTCAGATTATGATCATGAGTTATACACCATTGTGGAAGCATTGAATAAATGGAGACATTATATAATGCCTAAGGAGTTTATTCTATTCACTAATAATCATGCTTTACAATTCATAATTAGTCAACATAAGTTAAATGAAAGACATGAAAAGTGGGTAGAATTTTTACAAATTTTTTATTTTATTATTAATCATAAAAGTGTAAAAACTAAAAAATTTATTGATGCTTTGAGTAGAAGAAGTCTTATTTTACAGGAAATACAAGTGAATGTTATGAGATTTAATGATCTCAAAAACCTATACAAGGAAGATTTAGATTTCAAAGAAGCCTATGAGATATGTAAATATCCCACTAATCAAAATATAAATCATTATACAAATTACATGATTTAATAATGTCTCTTATTGAAAGGCAAACAATTGTGTATCCTAAAAAGATCTATGAGAGAGAATTTTATCAAATAAAAGCATAGTGGGAGTCTTACAAGTCATTTTGGACAAGATAAGACACTATATCAAGTAAATGATTTCTATTATTGGTCAAATATGAAAAATAATGTGAATAATTATGTTTTCAATTGTAAGATTTATCATTATGATAAAGGAAGAAGTCAAAACATGTGCTTATATCATTCCTTACCTATGCCTGATAGGTTATGCAATTCAATAAGTATGGATTTTGTTTTTGGCCTACCCAAGACACAAAATGTAATGATTCCATTTTTAGTAGAGATATTTTATAAAATGGATCATTTCATACCTTTTTATAAGGTGAGTGAGTCAACTCATATATCTAATTTATTCTTTATGGAGATAGTGAGATTGCATGGATTACCTAACAATATTGTTTTAGATAGAGACACTAAAGTTGTGGTTAATTTTTGGAGAACTCTTTGGAATAAAATTGGAAAAAAAATGAGTTTAAGTTCTTATAAACACCCTAAAACTTATGGACAAATGGAAGTGTTGAATATAAGTCTTGGGAGTATCCTAAGAAGTTTGGTAGGTGAACACCCCAAATAATGAGATCATGTACTTGCATAGGTAGAATTTTCTTATAATTATTAACCAAATATAAGTATGGGTAAAATTAATTTTAAATTTATTTATGGTATGCATCCTATGGGAATTTATGAACTCATAAATTTATTCTATCAAGAAAGAATGAGTACATAAAGGGAGGAATTTACAACATCTATGCAAGAGCTACTAGAACAGGTGAAATAAAGAATTGAAATAAGTACATGTATGTAAAATAAAAGAGTGGATTTGAAGAATAAATATATGAAATTTGAATTTTTTGACCTTGTATTAGGTCATTTGAGAAAATAAAGGTTTCCAAAAGGGGAGTACAATAAACTGAAACTGAAAAAGATAGGACCATACAAGGCCCTTAGGAAGTTTTCATCAAATGCATATGAAACAAAACTTCCTAAAAATATTGATATTTATCCCATATTTAATGTTTTTTATATTTATCCATAAATGGAAGGATAAAATAATCAAAAACCAGCTATTAATGTGACTGATCAAACCATTCCTTGGGAATAACAACAACCAAAGAAGCCACCAAATCAACCAGAGAGCATTATGGACAAGAAAGTGGTCAAAAGAAAAAGAGGAAAAGACTATTTTCAGTACCTTATAACATTTAAATATAATCCAATTTAATATTAAACTTTGATAAATGTTTCATAGGTCAAAAATTATGGTTCTAATATTGAACAACTCATCAAATAAATACATGGTTGAATTCTTTTGTACCTTGGTGGATTGATGTAGGAGCACATGTATATGAACTAGTTTGAGATGGTATTTGTGTTTTAATAGGATTATTAAGGATAGTCCTATTTATTCATTTGGAGTTCCTAGGAGATGATGTATTAGCATACAGAGTTCATTTGGTGGTTTCCCACCAAATTCAAAATTTGAATTTTAAAATTGCTTAAGTTATAAATAAAAGGTAAAATTCATATTTATAGAAATTATTTTAAGTGGAATTAGTTATATAAGGTATTACACATGGTATGGTATTATTATACAATATAATAGGTCATAATCATCACTAATAACTATGTGTACTTGAATAAGTTTGTTTGTTTTGTGAATCTTCTCTTTTTAGATAGGTCAAAGAACATACTTTGGAATTCAATTGTGAATTCCTTGATGGAAAAAATGAATCACAAGAGGATAAAATAAATATAAAGATTATATGAGATCCCTAAGGAAGGACAAATCCTTAAAAAAATTTAGTTGGCTCATATTTTGGTCACACAGTGAAGAGAAGGTCCATGTATGATAATTTATTACTATAAAAGTTTGTATTTTACATACTTTATATAAATAAAAAGAGTATTTTTTGAGTCAAGAGTGTTTATTTGATGTTTAATACCCTTATTAGTTTTTAAAAAATATTATTTAATGAAATAAATGTTTTTTAAGGTCTCACAAACCTCTTTTCTTCTACACAAACCATGTTTTGTGATAAAACACATGTTTTCAGTCCTTTGTTTATCAAGTAATATTATGCATGATTTAAAAATGATTATTGGAGAAATTATATAGGGTATTTTATGAGATTTTTTATTTTTTTAATGAATAAATAACCATTTATCACTATTAATTATCATTAGATAGTTCTCAAGTCATTTAGATACAGGAAAACCCTAGTTTCAGGGTTGAGTCTAGAAAAAAGGTCATAAAATTAGTTTTATCCCTTAAAAATTATCTAAAATTTGTGAAAAATTATAAAATAGGGTTTAAAAATTTATTAAATTGATTTTATACCTTTATATGGCATACAGACACATTAATAGCTGATTGTGTGCACCTAAAACCCAAAATTCTAAGTTTTCTTGACAATAAAGTGAGAAAATTGTTCAAATTATTCAATTTTGGGTCTCAAAAAGCCAATTAAAGGTGTATTAACATTTTAAATTTTTTCAAAAACCTATTATAAGTGCCATTTTTATTTTTAAATCCATATTTTGAGATTTGACTTATTTGAGTACTAATTAGGTATCTAGGTGTAAAATAGAGCATTGGATTGTTTATTGAATTATCTTATAAAACCAATACTCAATTTGGTTTTGATCATTAAAGGATATAATTGGTGATGTTTTTATACTTTTATAAAACCCTATAAACCTATTTTAGTTCATTCATGTTTCTCAAATGCGCAAATACTCAAGAGAGTGAGACTGTCATAGTAGGTTTGTTTTGAGACGAGTAAAATTAAGCAAGTTAGCTAGATAAGTGTCTTAAAAGATACATGTAAGATTGTATCATAAAATATCACACACCATAATGAAATATTAAATGGTGGACCCATCTGAATGTTGAAAATGAGATGCACACTCAAAATATGTCAAACTCAATTGAATGTGCATCTTTAAGCAATATGGGCAAGTTAGAAAAGATGTGACTTGAAAAACAAGCTGAGGGCATCAAGATCAACTAATAATTTATCCAAGGAAGAAATTATACTATTATCAAGATAAAAAACAAGTGTTTTTTTGAATTTAATGGATTTTTCCACCTATCAAATTAGACCTCACCCTCTGGTCTTTGTCTAGCTAAAAATTTAAAGATTTTGTTCAAAAAAAAAATTGATTTTTAAATGGAAACCCACAATATATTATTTTTATTAAAAAATAATATTTAAATCCTGTCCCATCAATATTAAATCTCCCTTCCATAAAAATAGTTTTAAAATGTTAACATTAAAGTTATATTTGACATTTCATAAGCTTTCAAAAAATGTTTCCCCACTTTTAAAAAAAAATCAACTTTCTCAATATAAATTACTTTGAATAACATTAAATAAAGTAACTTGTATTTTTTAGTAAATTTAAATGAATTTTGACATAAATAAAGGAAGGAAATGGTTTGAAATAATACATAAAAACCACATTTAAGAACTGCAAAACCATAAATTAAGAGAAAAGGTAGTTTTTAAAGTCAAAAAACCTAATTCATTACATGCACAAATTTTTTTGACCAGTCGATGAAGTCTTATAATGGTGATGGAGAGTCCATGATCAGGAAAATATATTTAGGGTGAAACCAATGGTGTAATTCATGGTCATGAGATGAATCTTTAATGGCATAGCATAATCCAAAACCAAATGTCTTACTTAAACTAGAAAACATTACCATGAATAGGAGAATGTTACTATGAACAAGAGAATACTGGTGACAGTTGACATCAAGCTAAAAAGTAAATGGCATATTTGATAAGGTCAAACCATGTCTTTAAATTATTTAATGATAATGTGTACATGTTTATAGGCTACCAAGAGGTGGTTTTAAATACCACTCAACAAATTAAAGTGTAGGTTGAATGACTAAAAGTATAACATTGAATTGAAAGGTCATGAGAGTCATGTTTACACAATGAAACTACAATGCAACCACCAAATAGTAATACCCATAGATTTTTAAGAAAAAATACCCCTACAATTTTTTCAATCACTTTGGGTGACTAAGGGATTTTAACAAATCTTGAGGTTAAATACTCATGAAATAGACAAGTAACCTCCTCTACAAAAGGTGTTCAAAGGAGCCCATAATAGAGGTGTAACTCCTCCACAAAAGGTGGTTAAAGGAGTTACATCCTAGTCTTCCAGTCAGATCTATGACACACTAACTCCACCTAATCAAGAATATCCACTAAATGGAGGAAAAATCCATGTGAGTAAATACAATATTCCCAAAAAAATAAATATGAAATATAAATACCTACACTAACAAGTAATTTTCCATCAAAACTTCATTTGAACAAATCATTTCTAATAATAACATAATGAAGTGCTTCACATTATAATTTTTCATTGCTCATTTTGTGCAAAATCATCTAGTATATAGGCTTGATAAAGAAAATTATAAATATCATTATACCATTTTATGTTTATAGTACTATGAGTAACAAAAAGAATGACCAAGGTATTCATTTTATCAAAATAAATGGAAGGATCTTGTAACCATCATATAATAAATTATATATGATCATCATTAATATCAAAGTTCATTAAGGATGATGCATTTACCATGGTATCAGCATGGCAGTTATCTTTGCATGGAATACTATAAATAGAAAATGTATCAAATGTCTCTATGAGTTTATCTACCATTTATTTTTATGGAAAAATATGTTCTTATTTTGTTTGGTAATGAATAGTAACTTGATTAATAACCAATTAGAATCAACAAAAAAAATTGATCTCTCTTATATGAAGCTTGCGTGTTATGGATAATTTGATGATCAAGGCCTCATAGTCAGCTATATTATTGGTGCATGAAAAGGCTAATATATAAGGGTAAGGAATGTATTAACCCTTAGGGGTAAAAAACAAAATACCATCACCCACCCATATTCTTCATTTTGATCCATCAAAGAACATTGTCCATGGATTGGAAGATATATTATATACCTCAAGCTCATCCTAGAAAGCTTCAGTGAGTGGAAAATAATATATTAAGGGAGTCATAGCCAATTGGTCAGATATGACTTGACATTTTATTAACTTTTGGCCTAAATTTTTTAGATCAAACTATGTTAACTACATCACCCATTTTATGATGCAACCGGTTAGGTGTGTTTTATTCATAAGGAACCTTAATTGATCTTATTTAATTATAACATGAACCTCATTATTGAGAAAATAATGTCATAGCTTTTGAGTACCAAAAATCAAGTATAAACATAGTTTTTCCATTTTTGTATATTTTAATTCATAAGAGACTCGCTAGTGACTGATATAATATATTTTACACTCTTTTTCATTATCATAAAATTATGATAATATGGCCCCAAGGGCCTCATCGGTGGCTGATATGTAAAGAAGTAGTGGTCTATCTGGAATAGGATGCATAAGAACTGGTGGGTTTGATAAATATGCTTTGATTTTATTAAAACTTTTTTGAATCACATCATCCCATATGAATTTTGTGTCTTTTTTTAGAAAACGTGTGAAAGGAATTGTTTTATGAGCCAATTGAGCAATGAAATGTTGAATAGTTTGAATTTAGCCCTACAAACATCATAAATGTTTTAGATTATTTGGAGGTGGCATTTATACAATGTATTTTACCTTTTTAGATCAACCTCAATGCCTCACTTAAAAATAATGTATACTATGAGTTTTATCAAAGATACCCCAAAGACACTTTTTTTAGATTTAATCAAACATTAAACTTTTGTAAGTACTCAAATATTTTTTGTAAATCAATAGTAGGTTATGGCAATGTTTGCATTTTACAAGTAAATCATCAATACAATCCTCAATAGTTTTGTATATAAAATCATGAAATATATGAGTAATATCCATTTGATATGTGTCTACTACTTTTTTTAATCCAAAAGGCATGATTGTATGATAAAATGTACCCTAAGGAGTGGTAAATGTGGTATTTTCTTGATTTTTAGGGTTAATTTTGATTTGGTTATATCCTATGAATCCATCAATAAATTAAAATGTCTCATATCCATTTTTAGAATATACAATCATTTCAATATCAGGTAGTGGAAAATCATCTTTAGGATAGACCTTGTTTAAATTGTGCTAATCAACAAAACAATGGATGTCACCATTAGGCTTTATAACAAGGACAATGTTGGACACCCATTCAGAATGTGTAATGGATCTTATAAAGCTGACATCTATGAGCTTTTGAATTTTATCTTTTACCAATAATGCCATATTAGGATACATTTTCCATTTTTTTTGTTTTACTAGTTTTGCATCTATGTACAATAATAAGTTATGCATTGTGACTGATGGATCAATCATGAGCATATCTGAATAATCCTAAGTAACAAGTTTGATAAAATCATGGAGGACTTATTGATAGGTTTTTCCTTCATCATCCTACATTATTGCAACAAGTAAAACTGGTTGAAGGTCCTTATTTGTTCTAAAGTTATATTTTATTTTTTCTTCATTTAACAAAGTATATCTCTATATGATAAATGGTGTGGTAAGAATAGTGTTTTATGCATCATGTTGGACATTGGTATCATTTCTCTCACCAAAGTAAGAATGAGGAAGGGTGGCATGAGAAAACATATTCTTATGATAGAAATAAGAGATATCCTCATATAGCTCAAGCTAATCTATTAGTGATTCATCATTAGAGAACTCATCCAGTGTCAAATTTCTATGGAATAACCCTTATTGATTAGATGAGGGTTGATCAATTGGAGCTCAGTTGTATAGGTAATCATACATTCTATTTTAGCCTTTTTAAAACAAGTTTTACCATGAGAGATATGCTTGTGTCTTGTATATTTTTTAGAAAAAACCTAAACCTTGTCAGTTTGCATTATTTGTAGGGAAAATGGGCTGATTTATTCCTTGCTAATTTTTACCCAACCGTTGTCCCTTGTACCCATATTTGAGTAAATATTGAGATCCAAAATCAATATTATAGGATTGCATTGTAGTATTATTGGTTTCTTAGACCATTACACAATGTTTAAATGGATTTGTATCCATTATACATCTGTAAATAAATCCCTGATGACTAAATTATAAGCATGCATGCAATTCAAAAGGAACTACATACATCTCATGTATCCAAGGCCATCCTAAGATAATGTTATAGTTCAAATAATTTGGCACAACTTGGCATAAAGTAGGTAATTTACAAGGGCCCATAGTAATATTTAATGTTATTATTTATAAAACTTGTCATGAAATATTATCAAATCCCTTGATACTCATATTATATGGTTCCAAATCTGAAGGTCCAATGCTACTTAAGGAGATAAAGGCTATGTTGCAAATTTTTATCCATGAACCATTGTCCATAAGAACTCATTTTATCATTTTTTACAAACACACACTTAGATGTAGAGTGGCAGATAATTATTTATAATATGTTATGGTGGTAAATCATCCTTTTCAAATGATATATTATGCTTGATCCACTTGATGGAATTTAAGACAGAGGCCACATATGGTGGTTTGACATTACAAAGGAGTATGGTCATATGCAATGCATCCAAAAGGACATCCTTGTAATGGGATGAATGTTGTAAAAAATCCAAATGAAAACTTTTAGTAGTAATATCCTTGGATTTGGTGGTATTATGACATGGGGAGGATGATTTTTTCATCCACTCCCTTTGGCACTTTATAGTAATAGGTAAAATATCATTGTAAACATTAGAATAAGGAGTGTGTAGAAATGTAGGTTTAGAACCCATACTAAACCATACTAATTTAATCAGGCATGAGATATAACAAGTAATGACCACTATAAGGTATTGGAACATGAAATAATTAATAGAGATATCCATAACTAACATGATTTTAATAAAAGAGAAGAACTAATTCTTTACAAATTTAAACACTTTATTTCTAGGATTAATCAAAAAATAGAAAGTGTTTCATAAAAATAAATATAAATCCATAAAGTAGCTAGGGTCTTAAACTCAAAGGTTGGGTTCACCAAATTTTAAACCCTAAAAATATAGATTAGGGAATTTAAAGTTAAAGGGGATATAGATAGCCTAGGGTACATGGGTGATAAACTATCTCTATAGTAGGCTAGTTAAATACCAAACTTATATATAACATATGATGAATTCATTAAACTAAGATAGGTAAAAAATAGGAAGTATGGATATGATTGATATGGAAGTGACAAATAAATAATGTACTTAGCTACTTCTGATGCTGACATAGTTATGGATCTAAAACATGTAGGAATCAAACTATAAGAGGATTCTAGAAGAGTCACTAAATTTTAGATGTAATGCCTCTAGATCCATAGACACTAGAATTAACCTAGGATGGTTACATCAATGTTATTTTATGGACTAGACATAGGTGTCATGTATGGAATACCAACTAAAAAAGGATGTGACCACCTAGATGCTTTTGGGTTTATCTTCACCTTTGCCCTGGTGCATTCAAATCTATGTCATGGATTGTTATTCCTCATGAAATTATAAAACCCTGGTTCTTCATCTTCATACTGACCTTAGGACAAATGGGTTAGTATGCACATGGTTTTTATTTAACCCCAAATACCCCTCTATCAATGAAAACTACCTGCATATCCAATACTCTAAAGAGGGCCTTAGGATGATGTAGTTCTCTTCTACATGTTGGCTTGTGTGTGAATCATGAAATATGTGGCAAGTAAGTATGATAATGAATTGTCTTGTAATTTGTCAAATCATGCTCTTAAAATTCTCTTTTAGTGCTTCATACCTGTAGATTTGTAGTCCCTATGACTCATATAGAAATAAGAATAAATAGGGAATCTTTTCTCATTTAAATACTCTTTAGTATGAATGTTAGGTGGTGAATAAATGAGGAGTGATTGTGAATATATACCACTATTATTAGGAAATAGCTAACATTAAATCACCTAATCCTACCATTAGGATATATTTCATTTTCAATTTAGATGAAATTAGGGCACTAGACACCTATGTTATGGTAGGACACGAGCATTGACCTAGGTTTTTATGATTGACATGTGTGTCTCGGTAGTTAAAAAATAGTTAAAAGCTCAAAACTTATAGGGGAATAATATAAGAATATTTTAAGCATTTTGTGAAAGATATAAGTTTTGGGTCATCAACATAAGACTAGTTGGACCAAGAGATAGTCCAAAGGGAATAATATAGAGTAGATGTGAGACTTTTAAAAGTGGTAAAGGTCTAGAACTAAGAGAAACAACCAAGTTCAGAGTTTTTCAAGTGTACAAGACTGAAGTGCTACATAATTTATAAATATTATCTACATCAATTAATCCAAATCCTAATTCACATTCAAAATTAAATCAATCAATCAATCAAAATCCAAATTCATATCAAACCCCCAATCCAAATTCAAATGTCCACTTAAATTTAATCAATAATTCAAATGTCAATTCGAATACCAATCCAATAAAAAAAATCAACATTCAGATGTTAATTTGAATATCAATCTAACCAATCAAAATAAAAAATCAAAATTTTAATTTTAATTCAATTTTCAATCCAAACAATCAAAATTAAAACCAGCATTTCATTTCAAAAACTAATCCTAATTTATTTACTAATTTAAATCAGTTCACAAGACAATCATCAAATCCAAATTTTAATCAAAAATCACCATTCAAAGATGCAAAATTTATCCAAGAATTTAAAAACATGAAACAAAATATCCAAGGGTTACAAGATGGTATTTATTTTAAAAGCACACAATTAAAATTTGAATAAAATTTTCCACACCCCTTTGATATTACTATGATGATGTTACACTTTCTTTCACATTTTGAATACCCAAAATATGATAAGTAGAAAGGAAAATGATATCTTAGAGAACATCTTAAATAGTTGTATATGGCATGTTCAAACATTTATTATAAAAATGATTATCTAATAATATTATTTCAATGTAGTCTAGGAGGTCGAGCCTTAGAGTTGTTTTACACTTACCTAAAGGATCAATCATAACCTTTCATGACCTTTTTGAAAAATTTGTTAGTCATTTTTCTTATAATTTTTAATGTGAATTGACCATTTTAGACCTATTTAACACCAAAAAATGTAATGGGGAGACTTTTACCTCTTTTCTACAAAGACGGCATGCCTTGGAAAGTTGTTTTCCATAGTCAGCTCCTAAAAAACAAATTACAACTATCTTTACAAACAATCTAAATTTAGAATTGGCCTATCAATTACAACTACATTATGATACATAATTTGATTAAATCATATAAAAATGAGTTCAAATTGAAATAAATTTAATTTCTAAAGGTGTTTTTAAAATTTTCAAACAAGACAATTCTTCTTCAAACCAAAATGAAAATCCTAAGTTCTATGTAAAGAACAAAAATGTAGTAGGAGATTGTGTAACTGATGTTAAACAAATTCAAAACATGAAACTTATCAACATATTCATATCAAGTGGTCAACCTCAACAATATAATCAAAAACAAAAATTCATTCCTTTTGGAATGTCATATGTTTTAGTCTTTTGAAAGTTGGTAGCTGCAAACATGATCAAGTTCCCCCATACTAAAATCATTGATGAAAATGTTTCAAAACCTAAGTGGTATAAATATAAAAAATATTGTGACTATAAAAAAATCAAAGGCCATTCCAAAAATTATTTCATGAGCCTTAAACACTATATGAAAGGTCTTGTTGATAGTGTTGATATAGCAATAGAGGATGATGCATAAACTTCAAACAATAAAAAATTAGAGATATATCAAGATACCTTTTCAAAACATGAGAAAGGGCATATTAAGAAAAACCAAATTTAAAATCAAACAAATAATGTTAATAAAACTAATCACCCATTTGATTATATAATCAATCGCATTGATTGTACGTATCATCGTGTTTATGTACTTATAATTAAATCACAAGATTATGTCATCACTATGAGGAGTGTAAATATTACCCATCCAAGTATCCTTTTCCCACTTTCAAAATCAAATATAACATCATAGAGATACTTATATCACATAAATAAGATTTCTTGGAAGAAGGTGAGCAATTGGAGTAGTTGTATAATGACTTCGATAGAGAATCACTTCGTAGGCCATTCACAGAGGTAGATTTTCATTTAATGCAATATATTACTTCAGAAGGTATATATAATGTGGTGAGATAGTCTATTCTCATAATGATTAACTATTTTAAACATGGACTATCTTTTATTCTTATATTCTCTATACTTATTAAATTTTTGGATGTCTCTATACTAAAATTCAAAAATGGAAATTACTCCATAACAAGGAATAAGGGAGTAATTTTTCTTATTTTCAAGTAATTTAAAGGCATGAATCAAGTTATTCCTAATATATCTCATATTCAAAAAGAGAATCCTATGGAGGGGTATGCAGATATTAGGAAGATTAAAAAAAATTGGATCAAGTATCTAGGAAGCTCAAGTAGGGTCTCGGGGAGTAAGAAAAAAATTATTAAAAATGATAATGTCAATAAGTTGAAAACTAATGTAAAATAACATGAAAACATTAAAAAGAGACTTATAAGTGCATCAAAAATCCAAAGACTCAACAAATAAAAATAGGGGAATTGGGGGAATAAAGACATACAAAAGGGGTAGAACAAGAGGGTTGAAGAGACTGTCATTGATGTGGATAAGGATAGTGTGGCGATGGAAGAACCTAGGTAGTAGGGAGAGAAGGAAAGAGAGCATGATCAGGTACATATGGTATTATAATGATAGAAGGGGATTGGGGATAATGCTTCTCCTAATAAATGGGACACACCCTTAAACCAAAAAGAACATAACATGGCTTTTAATAACCTAATGTCTTCATTTAAAGGTAAGGAAAGTGCAGATAGAATTGTGGAAGAATTAGACCTTTATAAATCCATAATGAGGTGGTTTATGTAGGAGATTAATAAGCTAAAGGGAAATGTGAATGATCTGTAATAGGAAAATGCAAGGTTGTCACAAATTTTGGTAACTAGGGAGGAGGATAACCAGATTTAAGGCCTAAATTTTAGAGTGGAGATCTTGGAACATGTTAATGAAAATTTTCACAATAAGATCAATTTTCTTATTAATTGAAACAAGGCTAGAATTTAAGAAGGCATTCAAAATGTTGAACATCTAAGATTACATCTAAAAGATCTATTTGAACCCAACTATGCAAGTAAAGGTAAGGGTAAAAAAGGGTAGAGTGGTGGTTCACATTACTCTATAGATCACAAAAGCTTATTGTTGTAAATAGATATGAATCTCTAGAATATGAAGTCATGCTAGGAAGATGTATCTAGAATTTTAGAATTATATTAGTGTCTATGTTGTTTTGTGGCTATATTGGGGCTATTTTGAAGTTATTTATGAACTGTGTTTGGTCCTACTTTTTCTTTTTGGCTTGTTTAGCCTTTTATTTCCTTTGTACTTGAAATTATCCTAGGGTTTGGGGAGCCTAGTTCAAAAAAATCCCCCCATTTAACATAAATAAAAAACATCATAGAGATAATTAAGAAAACTCCAACCCAAATTTCCATGTTGGACCTTCTTAAGATGTCTTCCACATATAAGGGCATTTTCTATAGAACCTTGCAAGAATCCAAATTTTAATAAAATATCAATTTGTCAGACTTATAATAACTCTTAGGACACTTTTCCTCTAATAATCAAGTGACTTTAGACCAATCAGATATTTCACCTATGGGTTCATCCCATAACTTTCCATTGTACGTACAATTATTCATTTTCAAGAATAAAGTAAAAAGGGTGTTTATATGGAATGGGTCAGGCTTAAGTTTGTGTACATTAAGTTTTATAAAGCATTTAGGACATTATATGACATCACTAGAGCCTAATATCATTACTATAAAGGCATATGATAATAATGAGCTATATTTACTAGGAACCATCTATCTCCCATTGATGGTGGGGCCTATCATTCAAAAAACCCTCATTCATGTTTATTGATTTGGTCTCCCATACAACCTACCCCTTGGCCATCCATGGATCCATGTAATGAATTCTATTTCATCCACCCTCCATCAATGTTTAAAGTATTCTCATGATGGTATATAATTTACCATTCTAGGTGATCCTCAACCCTTTAAATATTGCAAACTATTAGGAGGGAGATATTTAAATTTTAATTATTTACCATTCACTAAATATACTTATGAACCTTCTAAGGAGTCACCAAATATTTCCAATTATATCCATCCTAATGAGTTACTCTCTATATCCACCAATCAACTATTAACTTCCACAAATCCACATTTCACGGTCAAGTCTACATGTCCACCATCTATATTTTCCATTGTGGATGTAGGTATGGGATAATATGAAATTCATGATGCCCATTATTTATAAAAAAAATCATATGTCCCCCAAACAATCATGTCATGTACCATCATTGAAAACAAACACAAGTGATTTGTAATATTGGAAATTCTTTTTTTGTGGAAGGCGGGTTCCTTTCTCAAGAACAAATTGATGATTCAAACCCCTCTTGGCTCTACTCTTATGAATTAGATATTTGTTTCCAAATCACTAAATATTATATACCTAAATACATTATGTGTAATATCATAAACTATAAATTAAAAAGTCTTGGTCTCCAAAAACAAGGGCTCATCAAACCTATAATGTTCACAACACATGAATCCTTTCAAGGTATTAGATTCAAACCATCTAGTGTGAGCGTATGTAATTATGAAATTTATTATTCTTTCACATCTAAGGAATACTCTTCAAACATTGAAACTAGTTCCATTTATATCCATTTTGAAGACTTAGCCATGACCAAACTATTTCATTATAATGAATTTTGATTCTCGAGTTATCCTTTCCACAACTTATCGTATGGGACCAAAAAACACAAGACCTCACTTGATAATTTTCAAAATGATGAGGTCATATCTAATTTTTTGAGAGTTATAGATCATATATTAGTAGGAGATCATAGGAAGGGTTTTTCAATTCAATTGGATAAATTTTCATATTTTGGGGAACTTACATCTTCTACTCATCCACACCATAATAAAAATAGTATAATTCAGTTGACATAAATATTAGATGATGAAGTTCTAAATTTCAAAAATATTGATGAATACATTTCTAATCAACAAGAACTTTAAGAGAAACTTAAATCTTTCTCCACTTATAAATTGTTTTTAAGAATATTCTAATTTTAATTGAAAATACCATTGACATCAATATGGGAATAGAATAAAATCCTAATATGATGAGACTTTTTGATTCCCTTAATCCATAATAACAATCCACTTTGACTCTACTCCAATAATTTTCAAATATGTTTTCATGGTTGTATGCATATATCCCTAGTTTGAATCCTTCACTAGCTATTCAAAACCTTATTATACATAAATACTCAAAACCAATCAAACAAAAACTCAAAAGAATGCATCCAAAGGTGGCACTATTCATGAAGGAAGAGTTAAAAAAATAGTTACAAGTCAGATTCATATGACCAATAGATTACTCATAGTGGATATCTAATATAATACCAATATCTAAGAAACCAATAGGGAGAAGATTTTGCATAGATTTCATGGATATCAATGAATCATATCCTAAAGATTATTTTCTGTTACCAAACATAGACATGATTTTTGATCGATGGTAGGTCATGAGACATGATTTAAAGATTAGTTTTCTTTACCAAACATAGACATGATTGCTGATTCCTTGTTAGGTCATGAGATGTTGTCCTTAATGGATGGTTTTTCAGGGTATAATCAAATCGTAATAGATCCTAAATACTAACATAAGAAAACATTTATAACAACTTGGGTCATGTTTTGTTATCAAGTAATGAAATTTGGAATCAAGAATGTTGGAGCCACTTATAAATGCGAAATTATAGGTATATTTCATGATATGCTCCATGATATCATTCAAGACTACATAGATGATATTTTAAATTAAAAAACTAGAGAAAATAATCCTATAATACTATGAAAATTCTTTGAATAATTGAGAGAAAACAAGGTTCATCTCAATCCAAATAAGTATGTGTTTTGGGTTACTTCAGGTAAACTCTTAGTTTTCATTATATCACAATGGGGTACAAAATGTGGATCTTACAAAGGTCATAACTATCACAAAAATTCTTCCAACAACAAATCTTAAGAAACTTCATATTTTTTAAGATAATATTCAAACCATCCAAAGATTCATATCACAACTTGTAGACATATGTCATCCTTTCACATTTATTCTTAAAAATAACATTTCCTTTCATTATAATGAGGAATGAAAACAAGAATTTAAAAATATTAAATGTTATATGGAAAAATCACTTGTCTTAATGCCACCAAATCTAAGAAAACCTTTACTCCTATATATTTTAACAACACAATATGCATTAGGGGCATTATTAACATAACATGATGAACATGGAACCAAAAAAGTAATATATTATCTGAGTAGAACCTCTATATCCTATGAACTAAATTATTATGAAATCAAGAAATCATGTCTAACCATTTTTTATTTTTCATAAAAACTTAACCATTTCATGTTCAATAATCAAACCAAAATATTTGCCAAATTGTATCCACTTAAGTATCTCATTTCCAAATAAGATCTAACAAGGAGAATGTCTAAGTGGTTCATGATTCTAAGTGATTTTGATATAGATTATTTCAATAAAAAATATATCAAAGGACAAGTACTTAGAGATACCTTGGCAAAAGCACCATAGGTGTATGTCAATCCTCTCATCATATATTTTATAAATGAAGCAATGATGTCTTTAGATGAATTATTAGAGTGGAATTTATTCTTTGATGGGTCTTTTAGAATTCATGGCTTGGGGGTAGTTATTTTTATCATCACTCCACAAGGTGATCTTATTCCAAAATCATTTTGGATAGGATTCCTTTATACAAATAACATATAAGAGTTAGAAGATATTATTTATAGACTCAAACTTGTAATTTAGTGGAACATTCAACATCTCTTAGTTTTTTGGGATTCATGGCTCATCATCAAATAAGTAATTGATGAATACCAATCTAAGAATGATAAGTTAATTCCTTATAAATAAATGGTGGATAGTCTTAAATAGTGATTTCAATCCATATAATTTTATCGAGATCTTCAATTCAATATGAGGTAACTAATGTCATGGCCATGATTGGTTCACTCCTCAATATGCAATCTAGATGATAATCACAACTAGTTATTTATAGAGTAATTGATGTGTCTAGCATATGATACACTCGAATCTAAAATGGACTATGAGATTGTTGGTCCTACTTCCCCTTGGTACTAAGATATATACACATACCTCCATGATAATATAATACCCCCAAAATTATCCCATAATCACAAGTCATTCATCGAATGAGTTTCTCATTTTAACATCTTTGGAAATAAATTATAGTGTATGGGTTATGATGGTACTCTATTATGGTGTTTAAACTCTAAAGAAGCAACCTTAATTATTAAGGAATTTCACAATGGTATTTATGGTGCTCATACTAGTGGCATGGTCATTAGAAATAAAATTATACATGCTATGTATTATTGGTCAATGATGGAATCAGATTCATTCAAATATGTTAAGAAATGTGTTCCTTGCCAAAAACATGGTGATCTAATCCATAGTCCATCACAAGCCTTGTAACCCATTACCAATCCATGACCATTTTACACATGGGGTCCTCATTATAATGATATATTCTAATTATTTATATGGTCATAAGCACATAATCACAACCATTGAGTATTTTACTAAGTGGGTTAAATCTATTTCATTAACCTACATAACCAATAAAAAAAATTTACAATTTTTTCCTAAACCATATAATTTACTATTATGGTATCCCTTCTACCATTATATTATTTAATTTTAAGTCTTTCAAAAACAAATATTGAAAGAGCCTTTTCTAAAATTACCATATCAAGCATAAATGGTCCACACCATACTATCCCCAAGGTAATGGATAAACAAAGGCATCAAACAAAAATATCCTAAAACCCTTAAGAATGTTGTCAATGATTTTGGATTTAATTGGAATTTAAAACTTTACCCTACTTTTTGGGCTTATTATATTATCATTTACACACCCATGTGAGTAACCCCATATTCCCTTGTTTATGACATCAAGTCCATATTACCCATTGAAATTGAGCTTCCCTCCTTAATAATCTCTATACAAAACAATATTGTTGAAGATGATCACATATCAAGGTTATATGATCTTGATGTCCTAGATGAGAAACATATTGATGCCCTTGACCATATACAATTCAATTAAAATTGTCTTCATCATAACTATAATAAGAAAATTAGAGCAAGAAAGTTTAAAATCAAAAATATCATTCTGAAATAAAATAAATGCAACACAAATAATGATCATGAAAAGATAGGCAATTTTGATAAAACTTATTCCATATCATGATGTACTATTTCTTATACTTGTTCCATATCATGATGTACTAAGTCTTAAACTTGTTATTCTATCAATCTTTACATGTATAACATAATAAACATTATGGTTTTTATATACCACTAGTGAATATTCTCTCACACAACAAAAAAATAAAGGTTGCTTAATTCATGCTAGAAAATAATGTTATAAATCCATTCAAAGACTTTGAAAATTAGTTATCTACCCAATCCACATCATTAATCCATATCCAAACATACATCACATCCCAAACCCATGCCAACCCATTCAAATATTATTAATCTCACTTCACATTCATGCCAATCACCTATATCTAACTCCCTAAACAATTTAGGGGAATTCATCAATAATCCATTATGAATTTTAAACCATACATCCCATAATAACCTCTATCTATGAATAATAAATGAAATCCATGTTATCCAATAATGTGATCAATCATCATTAACCTATGTAGTCACTTTAACTTACTTATTTATGATTTCACATTAATCAACTAAATCAAATCATCCACAATCATTTTTTAATCTTTCCATTCAATCTCTTTCACCTGTCAATTGGGAACTACCAAATCAATACATCCATATTATATCCCATCTAAATCTAATCAATCATTAATAAATTAAATCAATCAATCGCTCAATTCTAATCTCACATATTTTCAATGTGATATATCCTTCCCACATTTTCTTTATTTCATATATAATTGATTGGGGCACATTTAAGAATGAAAATTATCTTGGAACATATAACTCCAAATGCATATCTTTGGATATATCACCCCAAATCCACTCCTTGTATGTATCATTGCTTGAGGAAAATCATTCCATCATCAAATCCAATAAAATTTTGTAAGCATTAGCTTAATAAGGTTAATTGAATCCATACCTTCATATATATCCATACCATCATCATCCTCATATCCATTCAAGAATTTTATCCTATTTCAAAAAAATCTCTCACGTCGTTATCACAACCCTCATCATACAACCAATTTATCAG
The DNA here is from genome assembly GCA_037957365.1 of Torreya grandis. Taxonomy (NCBI): domain Eukaryota; kingdom Viridiplantae; phylum Streptophyta; class Pinopsida; order Cupressales; family Taxaceae; genus Torreya; species Torreya grandis. The sequence goes on from JARHVA010000807.1 coordinate 2,777,129, forward strand.
ATTACTCAATCTTATTATTTTAGTGTGCAAGTCAATATAATAAAATTTTATCAATCATCCTTAAAGAAATTATTTATCCTTTTACAAATTGAAACTTACCAATGGGATATATCATTCCCACATCTACCATTTTTCATATATCATTTCTTGTGGCACACATCAAGTTTGTAGATTAAAATATAGGAAATCTTATTTTTTTAATCAACTTCATAACACCTATCTATTTGGGGAAAATAATTTATACATATGCCTATCATCATGTAAGCATTTTATTGAGATTTGTACTTATATTAAATGGTAGTATTGATTATATCATTTATCCATATCTCCTTCATTTCAAGTGTTCGTTCTCCTCCATTCTCCCATACAAACACTCAAGGGGGCATCATTTGGTCATTCAAAGCCACCTGGGGTATCATCTTTCTACATTCATTTTCACTCTAATTTTTATTTATTATTTTAAAAGGCATTGCTTCTTATAACCACAACACCATTTCAAAGAGGAAAAAATTTAACACCTAAGTTTTTCCAATTTAGTGTCGTAATTAACTTTGTTTAAAGTTAACGCACTAACTTAACCACCATCCCAAATTTGAATTTCCCACTAACATTATTTCCATCCATATTTAAAATAATTTATTAATTTATATTAATTAATTAATCATGTACACATAATTATTCAAGATCTATTAAAATATATAAATTCTACTTCATCCAGACATATTCCATACTTCTCTCAACCAAAATGTTGATTCATACAACCAACTCCTTAAATTCCTCAACCAATTATTGAGTCATCATTGATCATTTAAACTACTTTGGGGAGTCATCCAACTGCTTTGACTCATTCCTAAGGCATTTTTAACTACCAACTAACTTTCTCCTTATCTCTCACAGACACATGGAAATTAGTCATCATCCACTAAGATGAGTACTCGTATACAACTATTGATCATTATCATTATCAAATAGATTTATATTTATCCCAACTATCCATCTTCTCACTTAAAGTCCTATAAATGGAATCATCATTATCCATTTTCATCATCCACCTTCAAGCTATCAAATTCATATAAATTTTATCCTATGAATCCATTGACAAATCAAGTTTATGCACCTTTATACTACCCAATTACCTTTTTTTAAATAAATGAATTAAGTAACCACATACAATGAAACAATATAAAATCATATGTTCACAATGGATAAGGTAATGAGTGTATTTTACATGTTTTATAAGTATCTTATTGTTTGATTTTTTTTATTGGTGTTACTCAATCTTAGGTTTTAGTTTAGATTTAGAATAGGATTTGTATGCATGTCATTTTCCTAGTTTTATTAGATTATAAATTTTTGGATATAAATAAAATACACATAATTCACTATTGTGGTTGTAGACACTCCACTTTTATCACTTCCATGTCAAATTTCAAAATGCAACAACTTCCCATATACATAGAATCTAGTTTGAAATCTTATGTTCATCTAATATACATGTTCAAATTCACCTCGGGGAATCTCTAGGTAGGATAAATCATATTATTAGATAAGTTTTAATATCATTATAGTTAATTTCTTCATTTAATTATCATTCTAGTCAATTTCTCTAGTCAATTATTTTATTCTGGTCAATTCATTAATTCCCCTTCATTGATCAATTAACACAATTAACCCTCTCTTCTATAAGTAATTATTCTAATTATATTTATATTTAAAATATAATTATACTTTAATTTCATTTAAATAATTATTATTTTTATCCAAGGTGGAATCTTCATTCAAGAAATGATATTGAGATTATTTGAAATATGCTTTTGTGAGCTAAATCAATTTAATAAAGTAAATTAATATATAAAATCCTTATACATCATCTTGGACACAAGATGAAGGGATATTAATGAATCTTATATTTTAGAATCATTCCCAACCTTTAATCTTGGAAAAAAGATGAAGGGCTCACATAGGTGATCCATGTGTCTTTTGGGAATGATTCTCCTCCCTTCATGTTGAAAATAAGATGAAGAGTCTAAACTGACTCTCACAAAGATCTTAGAAGGAGAATTATCCACCATTCATATTAGAAATAAGATGAAGGTATTATATTAATTCTAATTTGATATTTTTAAATATCATCTTCCATACTTCATCTTTATTAAGAGGAAGGGCTCACATTAGTGATCCATGTGTCAATCCATATGCATTATTAATTACTCATTTTCAACTATTCATCTTGATTTCAAGATTAGGGGTCCTCATTTATCCAATTTCATTATACATAGACATATTTACACCATAATTCATCATTCTCAAGATATATAATGAATTGCTAACAATTCTTTGACTCTCCTTGTGCATCACCTTTTTGAATTCATCATCAAATTCAAATAGTCCATAACTTCAATGGAGATGTATTAACACAAATTGACATTGAAAAAGATCATTTGATCCTACATCCAAGCCAAATCCTATATAAGTAAATTTCAAATGAAGGTTTACATGATTTTGATTTTAATCATATGCATTATTAGCTAATCTTTATATGCTCATGAGGTCTTAGGCTCAAACATTTTTAATTTTTTGGTTTTTGATAAACTTAACAATAAATTTTTGAAAATATAGATTTTGAAGATTCCTAATGACACTTATGGCATGCCCAGTGGGACTTGTAACCCTTACCTTTATTTTGATTCTCTTTAGAAACCTTGTTTGAAGAATATCTAAGTAATTTTGCTCTTTTCTCTTCATTTTTCTAGCATTTCTATTTTCTACATTCATGTGAATTCATTTGCAAAAATTGTAAAACATTCTTGTTTTTTTACTAATCAATGAAATCACCCAGTAATTGATGAAATCATCACTATCTACTATTCTCTATAAAAGTTTCATAATTTTCACAAAATCATTCACATATTGGAAAAATTGACACGTCAATTAGTAAAATTGAATGTAAATCGATGAAATCATTCATGAAATTATTTTCTGCATATCAACAAATTAGTCACCATTTCGATGAAATTGACATATATTTTAATGAAATCAACTTATACTTCAGTGAAATTGACATGACTATTGGAGAAATTGACTTTATTAGTGTTGAAATCATCTCTATTCCTTTCTCTTTTCTATTTTACCTGTGAGGATTTTTATTATCAATGAATTCTTTCAAATATCAATAAAATTATTAAGGTAATTAGCAAAATTATTCCAATATTAGCAAAATTGTTCCAATATTAGAAAAATTGTCTAAACATCTCATAGTTTAGTTTATTGTGTATTGGTGAAATGGTTTGATTATTAGTGAAATTATTCTATTACTGATGAATTTATTCCTACTAATTGATGAAATAATTTTTTTGTGTTTTTCTAGGTTTTGTCTTTTTTTCTTTATAGGTACTTGAAATTAGAGAATTATTCCTACTAAATGATGAATTTTTTTATGTGTCAAAATCTGAGAGTTGTAAAAACATAGAAAATAAAATTCCTTCACTTGTCAAAGACCTACCAAGTAAAACTACTTACCTTTTTTCTTACAAGTTACAAAAAGGGTGTGGTGATCTATTTAAATAAATACATCATATACTCACATTTCATTTGGTGCCTTAAAATAAATTCGTATTTTGTTTTGGGTTATAAGAAAACTCTCTTATTTTCCAAGAATTTTCATGGTGTATAAGTTTTCTTTTTTACTTCTTGTTACTTGAGTATTTTGTGAGGATATTTTGCATATATGGTCTCCCCTTTTAGGTGACTCATAAATGAAAATTTTCTATTTGTTTTAATCTTGAATATTTTTCTACTATGCTCTTCACTCACCCTTAGTGGGAATTACCTGAATAAAAACAATAATACCTTCCTTTTTCTTTTAGCTACACAATTGGAATGTCATTTCCTTCTCTCAAGTCCTTAGGGAAAAATGATTGGGATGTCATTACCCAAAATTATTACCAATCCCCACTTAACTAGTGGGGTATACAAATTGAGGAATGTTTCCATCATGAATACCTAGCTTTGTGTTTGTATAAAGTCATGTGAAGATTGAATCCTGAGGATTTCTTTCCAATATCCTAGGTTAATGTGTGGTACTATCAAAATGAGAAATATTTTAAATGAGATTGAGATTATTCATTGTTTGATTTTTCACCCAAGTACTATGAGGTATATAGGGACCATATAGATATCCCAAGTAAAACCATGTGTAAATCCTAAATGTGGTAGCACTTCACTAAAACCTCTATGACTTAAGTGGTTACAAAGGAACAAAACCCTTTCATAAATGGCCTGATATTAGATTTATTCTTAGATACCTCTTTTACCATGGATCAATCATTGATGTATGTGTATAAAGGTTAATATCCCATTTAAATATTTCCTTTCTCATATAGACCTTTTGAGAGAAAGGTGGGATTAAACACACCAATAATAACTACAATAATCTCTTTAATAAATCTTAAACTTTTAATCCTCTCTCAAGGAAAGCATATTAAAGGTTCAATGAATGTGATGTAAACACACATAAATTATTAAATTACCTTGTAATGTTTATTTTGATGCTTAATTATCTTGTCAGACGTCATTTTGTATTCCAAAACCAATCCCATCAACTAAGGTCAAACCAAAGTTCACAACATCATCATATCATACCTACACAAAAAGGCATTGCTCTATCCACATTAAAATTCAAAATTATCCCTTTTCATAATTTATGTCCAAATTTGTCTCAAATCACACCTTTCTTGTCTAAAATCATATTATTATGTTTTCTACATGAATTTTAACCTATTCTAGTCATTTCTTTATGTTTCTAATTCTAGTATCATTTCCAAAATTGAGACTTATTCAAATCAAAAACATATAGTCTTGATAACACTTTCTTATGTTCAAATTTTTTTTTTCAAATATATAAATTTATCATATCATTTCTAAACATCATATTTTCTCATTCCCATTTACGTCCATTCCAAAGTTCAAGTCGAATATGCCTTGTTGCACGTGAATAAATATGGTTTATAATGTTGTATATGATGTTAATTGGACTCAAGATCAAACACACCCATTTACATATCAAACCACATCTCCCCATGATCAAGAAGATTAAATGAATCCACATGATATGTAATTTCACCAACCATTGTATGAATAAATTCCACCAATGTATGATGCATCTATAACTCAATTTGAGCAACAATTATTTGATAATAAAGATGAAATATTTTTTCATTTATTAGAGATGGGTGTAAAATATCCTCCTAATTTCCCATATAAAACTTAGGTTAGGTTATCACCACCATAAAATATTGTCAAAATTACAAAGTGGAATGATGATATACCCTCTTCTATTCATGATCCTATAATTGTTCAGATGTTGACAATTTCATAAATGTCTAGGAAAGGAAAAGAGTTACTTATAGCTTCTCCCCAAGTTTTGCCTAGTATGGTAACCCAACTATAACAAGTTGGTAAAGTAATTAGTGACCTTTCCACCATGTTACTTAATCTAGTATCTAATCCTCCAATTGAACATAAAAGGAAGGATTCATTGATTGATCCATTACCTAATGTTGAGACATTTATTTCTCCTAAACAACATATAACCAAAGATTATTTACAACTAATTTAATAAATATATAAAAAACATTCTATAATCCTCAACAAGCTTCTAAAAATCCTATATGTAAAATCCCTTCTAAGAAAATTCCCTCTCAATACTTATAAATTTCAAGTTGTTTTCAATAGATTATCATATAGAATATTCATTATAATACTTGGTAGATTGGGCCTAATACATAACAAAAAGTTCCTTGAGTCTAAAAATTTACTTCTACTTAGCAATAAATTCCTGACACCAAAAAACAACAAATTTTTCCTATGCAAAAGTGTGTTTCCATTCCATCTTCTATTCAGAATCAATACAAATTTATTCCTATGCAGAACGTGTTTCCATTCCTTCTTCTAATTGCAACCAATACCAATTTACACCTAACCAATCAAATCATGGTAATATAAATAATAACTATAATTAGTTAAGATAAAAATTTCCCATAATTACCATTAACACACAATTCTATTCTTAGTCAAATAATCCCCCACCTACTTCCCAAAATACCCTATTTTCTCAAGAATGGTAGGTTGTCAAATAAGAAATATTAGGATTACAAGTTGGGAGTCAAAGTCAAAAATACAAGTTAGGTCACATATGTTCATACCCATTTTATTCAAGTATTTTTTAGATACCTTTTCCATCCCATTTTGATATTCTAAAGTTTTAAAAATTTAAAGGAAAAGGTGACCCAAGAAATCACCTAAGCTTATTCATTATTTCTTGATAAGAAGTTAGTTATAACACTAATTTCCTACGTCACTTGTTCTCATGAAGTTTGGTTGGACTTGCTTTACAATGGTTTGTACATCTCCCAAATGGTTCCATTACAAATTTTGATAACTTGTTAGATAATTTTATTAAACACTTTTCATATAACATTGAACATGAGTTAACCATGGTTGATTTATGTGTTATCAAACAAAAAGGAGTAAAAATATTTGTTTCTTATCTTCAATGATGGTGAGCATTGGCTAGTAGATTTCCACATGCACTTATTGACATTGAGTTAGATAATATATTCATGATAAATTTGAATGCATAATTGGTGTTTAATCTTATATTTTAATGTCTAGATAAATTTTATGATGTTATTATCAAGGGTGTTAAAATAGAGAAATCTTTCATTGATAAAGGAGTGGTTAAAATCTATTCACAAATTCAGTCTCACAATTAGAATCTGAATCAAAGCCAACATTCTACTCCCAATATATCAAATGTGGTAGATAAGCCCAAGCCTTTTAACCATAATAAAATATGGTTGGTAATAGAGTTAAATAAGACAAACATGTTTAAATAATATAATCTCCACCAGTACAAATATCTCATCAATTGTAACTTCTTGCTTTGTAAAGGTAGCCTCCTCCTAAGAATCAATTTACTCTAAGACCATTTTCTAGTTTGAGAGAGCCCATTGAGAATGTATTTTAGAAGCTACTCGATGTGAATATGATTGATTGAACCAATACCAAACCTTTTAATGAAATTCAACTTGAACCAAAGTGGTATAAGGATAATGAATATTATGAGTATCATCAGTTCAAATGACATATAATCCATAGATGTGTGCAACTACAACATCTCATTCAAGACATGCTAGAAAGAGGACAAATTGAGTTAAATAATGAATCATCCTCTAATTATTGTTAGAATATGGGGATATATAAAACCCATTTCCTTAGCATAATACCAATCAACATGAGCAATAACAATATCAATAGAAGAAAAATCATAATCAAAATTAAGGTTTCCAAGATAATAACATTGATTACCACACTACCCCTATGATTATAACATAGTGGGATGTAACATGGAACATCACATTACCACAATCATGATCAATCCCTATTTTTTTAATTTCTAATGCGTAAATCCATTTATTCTAGGATTAGGTTCATCTATCATTGTAGTTCTTCCTTCTCATGATCCTCATTCTCCAATTATTATTCACAGTCTTATTTATTCTAATTCAATTTCACATATTTAGATTATTTCTCGAGATTTTGTTGTTATAACTCAACATGCTAAAATCACCCTTAAAGGACATGTACCTTCATATATTGATCATAATCCACCTTCTCATTCTATTCCTATTCTATAAAATCCAAATTCAAGTCTGAACCTATCAAGAAGTCATATGATCTTGTGGATCAACTATATCAAAAACCAACATAAATTTCCATTTTAGATCTCTTGTGTACTTATCAACTTCACAAGCATGTCTTATATAATATTTTGAGTTAGTCTCAAGTGCTAATCAATATTACATTAGATAAATTTTAGGCATTGATTAGACACTTATCTCTTAGCCCATAACTAATATTTGATCAAAGTGATATACCATCTCTTGGATCTTCCCATACCAACTCCTTGTTTAATGAAGTTACAATTACTTGCAATAAAATTAAGTAAATATTTATAGACAATGGTTATATCCTTAATATTTTTCCACTGAAGATAGTCCAATATCTGGGATATACTTCAGTGGATCTCAAGAATGATGTTATAACTATCAAGGGGTATCATAACACTGAGCAATAATTAGTAGGTATAATTTCCTTGCCCATCCAGGTTGGACCTATCATCCATAGCATCTTATGTCATGTAATTGATATATATTTACCATATAATCTCATTCTTGGCCATCCATGGATTCATGAGATGCATGTAGTTCCCTCTACGCTTCATCAATGTATCGAATTTCCTCATTTTGGAATGGAGGTTACTATTCTTGAGGATTTATAACCATATCAATACTAAAAACATTTAGAAGCAGAAGGTCACCAATATACCTATTGTCCTAGTGCTACCAATACCATCGAAAATATAATAAATTAATATCTGTTCCACCTCTATACAATAATATATATCCCAATACTCTTACTTTTTCTTCTTCTAAAACACCCTTTTCTTCATTAAATTTCTCTCATTTCAATATTCATGACAAAGGTATCAACATGTATATTATGGAAGATGCCTTTCATATTACCAAATTTCCTAAATAACCTAAATCCCATGTCCATCCCAAGATGGAATGGCATAAGAATAAGATGGAATATTACTCAAATGAGTCTCTTCCATTCATCCTATGAAAATCATTCAATCAAGAAGATTTGAAATAAGAATATGAGTCATGATTGTACAATAAGGATTTAGATCCTTATTTTTAGAGTAAAAAGTACCCTATTACTAATAAAATTATGTCCCATCATGCTTATAAAGGCAAGGGATTAGGGTAAAAATACAAAGGTATAATATACATTATTATTCTTATAAAGCATTCAAAGAAACAAGATCTAGGATATAAAATTCCTAAGGTTGTCCCCAAACATCCTAAACGTGGTTTAACCCTTGTGTTAAATAATGATGTTCTTAGCAATGACATAGAGTCTTATTATCATATCTATGATGATATTAGAAACACTGATATATTTTATTTATTCTCTATTGTCACCATTTCTCATGCTCCTACCATTCCACTTATGCTTCATTATCCCAACCTTATTAATTAGGACCAACAAGACAATGATATCATTCTCAATGAGTTTTCAAATGAAGAATCAATTTTAGAGTTCATGGTCCTTAGATATGGTTTACCAATAGGTGACTACAATTAGGGATTTATATACACTTTCAATCTTATTACCTACTTTGGGGAGCAAACAAACTCCCCTGGTTAAAATAAAAATGAAACATTGATATCCTTAAGTGAAAACCTTTCTAAAGCACTTTTTAATCAAGTAAAAAGTAAATAAATTGATAAGTCCTTTGGTGAAAACCTATTTTAGACACCATTGGATGGGGAATTTCACTTTACTTCATAGGAAGCTGAAGACTCCACAAGTCTGTGCTTGCCATATAATGCTAAAATCAAGCCTAAATATCATAAAGAATTTGAGTATATGGTTCTAGATAATCCACATTTTGTAGATCATCAGCCATTTCCTAAGGGGAATGATTTTGATTCCTCATACATGGGTCAATTTGAGAGTCCACATTCAGAGATCAATGATCAATTATCTTATTTTCCTATGATTCTGGATGATGGTTCCACTCTTCATGTGGAAGACACAATAGAAGTCAATATTAGCACATATGAGGATCCTAAGGTAATCAAGCTTGGTGTGTCCCTCACTTTTAAGGAGTGTTAATTGATTATTTCTCTTCTTAGAGATTTCATTGATATATTTTCTTGGGATTGTTATGATATTCTTGGTCTAGATTCTTGATTAGTAATTCATCATTTGGTTATGCATCCAAATGCCAAGACTACTAAGTAGAAGCTATGAAATGTGTATCCAAAAATTATTCTCCTAGTCAAAGTAGAGCTCAAAAAAATACTTGTAATAGGTTTTGGAAAACCTATTCCCTATAAATATTAGATATATAACATTATTATTGTTAGTAATAAGCCAGACAACATTTGAAACTGAATAGATTTTAGAGATCTAAATAAAGCTTATCACAAAGATGATTTTCCATATCCAAATACATATATATGATTGTAGACTCCATAGTATGTTATGAGATGTTATCTCTTATGGATGGTTTCTTTGGTTATAATCATATTAAGATCACTCTAGAGCATCAAGATAAGACAAAATTTACAACCCCATGGGCTATATTCTATTATTAAATCATGTCATTTGGCTTAAAAAATATTGGATCCACATATCAATAAGTAATGAAAATTATATTTCATGATCTCATGCATGATATTGTTGAAGACTATGTTGATATTTTGGGCAAATCCAAAACTCATGTAGAGCATCCATAAGTGATATGAATAATATTTATGTCTTTGTGAGTATAAAGTGCATTTGAACATTAAAAAATGTGTTTTTGGGGTTACATCTATAAAATTGTTAGGTTTCATTATCTCTCACAAGGGCATTAAAGTTTATCCATCAAAATTTCAAACTATTACTAAAATTCTACTTCCTAATTTGAATCAACTTCATAGCCTATAGGTTAAAATCTAGGCTATTAGACACTTCATTTCTCAACTTGTTGATCATTGTCATCTATTTACACATGTTTTGAATAAGGGCATTACTTTTTAATGGAATTTTGAATGCCAATAAGATTTTGAGAAACTTAATCAATACTTATCAAATCCTCTAGTACTTATTCTACCAATACTGGGGAAGCCTTTGTTACTAAACATTTTTACTACTATCAGTACCTTGGGGGCACTCCTAGCTTAGCATGATGATCAAAGAAAAGAAAGAGTCACTTATTATCTACACTACACATTAGTCTCTTATGATCATAATTATAATCCAATAGAAAAAGTGTGTCTTACATTAGTTTTCACTTCCTATAAGATTAGACATTATATCTTGAATAATAAGACTATGTTAATTGCATAAATAAATTCTTTGAATTATCAATTAATAAAATTAGCTCTAACTAGTTGAATGGCTAAATGGGTCATGTTGCTTAGTGAGTTTGATATTGAATACACACATCAAAATGCAGTAAAAGGATAAGTATTAACTAATCAATTGGTAGAACCACCTCTCCAAGATTCTTCTCTTATTATGGTGTACTTTTATAGATGAGTCTAATATGACTCTAAGTGAAGACAAAGATTGGAAGATCTATTTTGATGGTTATTTTGCATCCCATGGTTTAGCAGTAAGAATATTATTCATCACATCATAAAGTGGTCTTATTCCTAAATTTTTTTGCTTTATGTTTTTATGCACAAATAATATATCTAAATATGAGGCTTTATTTATTGGACTTCATCTTTTAGTACAATGGAATATTTAACATTTTCAAGTATATGGTGATTCTTAGCCCATTATCAATTAAGTCACTGATTAGTATTAAAAAAAAGATGGAAGGTATTCTCTCGCACCATGGAAGAATACTAAATTCAATGATTTATTTCTCTTTGTTCCTTTTTGGGTGTCTTTATGAACACTCTTTGTCATTTTAAGTTGGTTTTGCTATTAATACTCTAATAAATTATGGCTTCTCATTAGTGGATTTTTGGTGGATGATTGGTTGAAGTCTATGGATTTGTGTTCCTTTGGTTGATTTCTCATGGTTGTTTTGTATGTTATGTTTCTTATTAGTTATGGGCCTATTTCTATGAGTGTTATATTTTGTTTCTTATTTGATTTGTTCAGTTGGTATAGGTTGAATTTATATCGAGTTAAGTGGTCCCATCAAAACCCTCATTTTTAACTAAATCCAAAAAAAAGTATCAAACAAAGGATCAAAATATTGTTCCTTAAAAAGGTATGGTAGACACTCTCAAACTCAAATTTGAGTCCATTCAATTCAAAAAAAAATCCTAGATCTAATAACAAGTCAGTTTATGCTATGGCTACCATTGGCTCTATGATTAGACTTTTTCCTTCTATAAAATATCATTAGTTTCTCATTGAAAATATTCTTATTATAGCATTCAATTATTCCAATTTTAAGATGATATATGTTCTTATTTGTCCTAATTCTTCTTGGTACACTTCCATCTATTCCTATCTTCATGATCAAATCCTTCCACCTGATCTATCTCGTAACCAAACAAAATCCTTTATATAAAACACTTCTTATTACACCATAATTGGAAACAAATGCTATCATAGGGTCTCTGATGGATATCTAATTCACTATTTAAATAAAAGATAATCTGATTTAGTGCTTAGGGAAGTTCATGAATGGATTTATGGGGAACACACTAGTAGTATGGTCTTAGCTAAGAGTATCCTTCATACTGGTTATTATTGTCCTACCATTGAAGCAGATGCATATGATTTGTAAAAAAATGTCTATCATGTCAAAAACATGGTGCTCCAATTCATACTTCATCATAGATGCTACAACCAATAACAAATCCATGGCCATTTTCAACATGGGGGCTTGATCTCATAGGTAAGATTAACCCTACTTCTTCAGATTGTCACAAGCATATCCTTAATGCTACTAAATATTTTACTAAATGGGTAGAGACAATCCCTCTCAATTACATAATATGTAAGAAATTTTCAAATTTCATCTTGACTCACATAATTTGTCATTATGGCATTCCTTACACCATCATATCAGATAATGATATGTCTTTTAGAAATAAAGACATCACCAACCTCTATTTTGAGTTCTATATAAAGCATAAGTTTTCCACTCCTTATGACCCTTAAGGTAATGGTAAAACAAAAGTATCCAATAAAACACTAATCAAAATCCTCAAATATACTATCAATACATTTCACCATGATTGGCATATAAAAATATTTATAGCCTTATGGGTGTACCATAATAATGTTTGTACTCTTACTGGTGCAACTCCTTATTCCCTAGTTTATGGATATTAATCCATACTTCCTATTGAGATAAATTTTCCCTCCTTGTGTATTTTAATTCAAGGTATTCTTGATGAATAAGACTATCGAGTGGCTAGATTAGCAGAGTTGGACATTCTAGATGAGAAAAGGCTAGATGCCATAAATCACCCCAAGTTCTATTACAATCAACTATGTTGGGAATATAATAATCAAATTATCTCCTAAGAGTTTGATTTTTATGATCTTGTACTCAAAAAAATCAAAATAATATAAATTTTGAATGGGAAAGGAAATGTAAGTTCAAACCAAATTGGTTAGTGTAGATATTTAGTGATTATGTATCACCTCATTCATGTACACTTAGAAAACTTAGACCATGGTTGTTCCACTTATTTATACACATGCCTTACTTCTATAAGCCTCACATATAATCCATCTTGTGCCCCTTGGCATATCTCTTAGTCTAAATAGTCTTATATTGATGACACAGATTTTGGATTATTTTAAATGATCCAAAGTTAACTATTTTAATAATTTGTTAGTTTTTACTTATGTTTAGTTTGCAATAAATGATTTGGTTCACGGGACTCAATTTTATCCCATAAACACCTATGAAAGCATGTATAGTTTTCACCTCTCTTTGTAAAACCCCATCTTGAAATAATAAAATATTATATTTTGTCAAATATTTTCTATACAATGTAATTTCACTGGTATGCCACCATTTCCCCTGGGCCAATAGTGGTATCATAGCTTGGTAATTTGAAGAGAAAATTAAGGAATGGATAAATTTGTAGAGCCTCAGTTAATCAAAGAGGATGAAGATTGAAGGAATTTGAAAGCTTAGTTTCTCATGAAGGATTTAAGAGTAAATAATGACTTTTCTACTTACCATTAAGCAATCTGATATTTTTTTAAATGATTTAGAATTACACATTGACTATTGTTACACTATTACAAGAGATTTATTTTTAAGTCAACCTAATATATATCATCCAACATCATAAATTGAAGCGATATGAAAACATAATGTAAAACATTGAAAATATATATCTTGTAAAGGGTTTCAAATTTTATGATCATCTTAATCCATTAAAGTGAGTTATAGAGCCTTTTTCCAATAAATATAATTATTTGTATGGATTTTCAACATAATAATGGCACCTCTATCATTTATAATCTCATATGTATGTCTTTTAGTTCTATTAAAATTTAAAATTCAAGTATTTTTTTACATGTATGACCTTCATACAGATTTTGAGTATAAAATTATTTGAACAACAAGTTTTGAGCATCCTCCAAGTGAACAATAACCATAAAAGGAATTTACAACACTATATGGCACATCATTATAAAAGGTTTATTTAAATCTAATTTTTATATGTATTTCCAAATCTATGGGTCCTATAAGTGAAAGGGAGGCACAATAATTTAACATGGCATGAAAGTAAAACCCAACAATTTTACATGATAAGCACTCACCATCATAAATTTATTAACTTTTGCCTTTTCCTTTGGTCACACAGAACAAAATATAGGAACACGTAAATTTTTATGAATACATATTTCAAATCATTATGGTGAAGATTTGGTATTAAGTTTTTAAATTAAGGCATTACAATTGCAAGAAGTTATAGGTTCAAATCTCATGATTTAGTAATTTGCATAGATTACTATTTCCACAAGTTGCATATACTTGTAAATCAAATGAGCCTTTCAAATTTTATATCTTAATAGCATACATATAGAGGTTGAGTAAAATAATTTTGTGAAATCCTAGAGTGTATTATGAGTTCAAGAGTTCAAGTCATCAAAACATTTGATTTTTTCACGTTCGTCATTATGAGAATTAAATTGCAACAATTAATTTGACTAGTTTTTATTTTATGTAAAGGTGGTCCGGTGACCAAGCAATTTATAAGTTTTTAGACATTTTTGACACATTAAAATGGTTAATTTTGTAATTTTAAGTGTCCTTACATGATTTTTATAATAAAATTTTTGAAATTCATATATAAAGGTGCATTTTCAATCGAAAATGACACCTTAAAAATGATTTTGTTTATAATATCACCTCATGATTGTGTTCTCGAAGATAATACCATCCATTACATGTCCTATGATCCTTTTTATTGACACCATCTAAGTGAAAACTAGAGATGGAATATCCTTAGAGGTTAGAGGACAATTACCCTCTCTAGTTAGTTATTCACTTGGAGTATGGGTTAAATGCTTGAATGAAATTTTTTTGCTTGTGTCCTTACTTTTAGTTCTATTTTTGAATTTCATTATATGATATTCATGACATGGAACATATAGAGTTAGTTATATTATTCCTCTAGATGCATGAATTCTTACCTCTCACATGATAGGGGAGAATATTTAGGCATTGATTGGTATTTTATTAGTCATTGGTGATAATATGAGTTGATAAGATTTGCTAGCACATTCAATTTTAGTCAAATATCATTAACATTTGTTAATCATCAGGATGATGTTCCATATAGAGTATAGGTTTATCACTTGGGTAGGTTCTTATGTAGGACCTTATGTGTGTCGATGTAGTTAGATATGCCTAATCATGTTTTACTATATTGTGCTATGATGATCATCAAGGACGAGTAGGCCTTGATTATGTTCATTAGCCATTTTTTGACATAACTTGCAAAGGTGGGATTATTTATAGAGTGACATCAATTTTTGGTCAGTGATAGAGGTATAATTCACTAGTTGTAGTTGTGATAGAGTTATTTTAATGACTTTAGGGTCATTTCTCTAGTTCTTTATTTTTCAACACCCCTTTGGATCAAGGGGAGTTTGTTGGATTATTTTAAATGATCCAAAGTTAATTATTTTAATAATTTGTTAGTTTTTACTTATGTTTAGTTTGTAATAAATGAGTTGGTTCATAAGAATCAATTTATTCCCATAACCACCCATGAAATCATATATATCTTTTGCCTCTCTTTATAAAAACCCATCCTGAAACAATATAATATTATATTTTGTCAAATATTTTCTTTACAATGTAATTTCATTAGTATGCGACCATTTGCCCTGGGCCAATAATAGATAGCCTATATTTTTTTATAATGCTTAAAATATACTGATCTTATACCTATATAAGTTTTGAGCATGTGCATACTTTCCTACTACTTAAACACTAATGTTTGAGATAGATAGTAGCATCAATGTTATTGTCTTACCCTGACGCAAGTGTATAGTGCCCTAAAGTCATCCAATTTTCAAATGAAATATATTACAATGGTTAACTTAAGTAATTTAGTATGAGTTATCTCCTAAATAGGTTTAGTATAGATATAATATTAACCCTCATTTAATTACTACCTACAACCTAGCAATTAGATCAAAGAGCACTCAAGAAGCACTCAACTTATCAAAAATCTTTCCTATTCTACCCTATTGTTATATAATTAAAAGGAATAGCCCAGATATAGGTCTAAAGTACTAAAGTATTAGTCATAAGGTCTTATTTTCCAGGTTACAAGCTAGGTCACTATTGTACTTACTTTTACACGCATTACATGATTCACACATAAGCCAATACATAGGAGATAATTGCATGAGTCTAAGGCCCTCTTCTAGATTAGGGGATATGTAGGTAATTCCCTTTGACAACGGGTTCATTGTGGGCCAAATCAATACTGTGTACCCACTGACCAATTTTATAAGGGCATCATTCAAGATTATACCAAAGGTTTTGATAAATAGACTAAGAGTGACAACTTGTGCATGAAATCTAAATACATCAGTGTAAGGAAAAAATAAATGTAGAAAAACCTAACTAATAGATTCAAAAGAATATCTATATTGTGGTCTAGACAATAGCATACATATAAGGACATTATCATTGATGTAGGTGTCCAACTTAGACATAAGTGTCTAGTGGTCAAACATAGTCAAAACTAAAAATAAATGGAAAGTAGATCTATATTACAGAACTATGATGATTCATAATCACTATCATACTCTAAAACAAAACATAAATCAAGATATTCTCTTTTATCCCATGTCCATTTTATATTTTTAATGTTTATTTGCACATGTTAAATTAGTGAAATTTGTATTATTGACTCTACTTTAGTGTAAATCTAAATATTATCATTCCTTTCAAACAAATTTAATTGATTGGGTATTATCTTGTGAAATTCTAAAATCATTAAAATAGTTAGGTCCCTTTATTGTTACAGCTACCTATGGGTCTAGTGCATATAGATTGGCTACTCTAGAAGGTGATGAGTTAGATGAGCCAATGAATATTATACAACTTAAACACTTTCATGCTTAAATTATTTCACTCCTATCTATAAATGTTCCTTCTTGGGAGCATATTTTTTCCATTATATCTTCCTTATTCTTGCAAGCCCTTGTTTGGGGGCATCCTTTCATTGTTCCTTGCTTCCCTTTCCTATTACCATGCTTATCTAATTATGAATATTAAGATATAATAGGTGTATCAAATCAACATTTAGCCAGAGTAAAGTAGAATTGAAGAATGGTTTTATGTCATATTTTATTTGTAGATGAAATGTCACTATATGGTATATCATGATGTTTTGTCTTGTATGAATTTTATTGTTGCTTTTAGGTCATATCGATTCCTATTCATAATCCCTAATTTACACCCATTACATCTTGATTCATTATTACAATAGATAAAGTTGAATCTTTATCCAATTTTGATTTTGAGTGTTACTTTCTAGATTGATTGTGTATGGGCAACACCTTCACATTCCCTACTCATTATTTAGTTCATGCACCCATGAGCCTCCTTTCCTTTGATAAATGTTTTTAGAGTTATGTGTTCTTATTTATTGTATATTATCTAGTCAAAATACTCTTTTTTATATCTTATTCCAAAAAAATCCCTAAACAATTCAAATATTCCAAAAAATCCCTAAATAGTTCAAATATTCCAAAAATCCCTAAAATACAAATATTTCCTTAAGTCAAAAACCCTAAAACTATTTACATCCAAAGTTTCCCCATCTATTCCCATCTCTAATATAATGTAATTAACTTGTTATCATCTTGTTACTCAACTTATATTTCTAGTTGCTTATAGTTAAGTAGCACATACTAAAGTACCTCATTTGTGATTTCCATTTCCTTGTGAGTATGACATTTCAAAAAGTGGGACCAACTATCCATGCTCTCACCACTTTGTGAGTTAAATTCTACAATCTCATCATTTTTAAAGTTTAACCATTCTATCTTACATTATTCATGTTCTTGTCCCTAGTCATACTTATCATTTTATTTTCTAAATTTTTGTTCAAACTATAATGTCTTGAGGTCCAATTGGACTATGTACGCAATGCTCAATTTTCCAAGGTTAACTCATCCATCCCTTATCCCATGATCTCAACATTTTATGAGCATATCCCTTTCCATTTTGGCAAGCCTAATCCTTATATGTTCTCACCATTTTCTAAGTCCTTGTTCCTATTTTTATTCTATAATCTATATTCTTAAATTTTCATCACCTTTATTCAATCCCAAATCCTTGGGATAACTAAATTTTTCCTAAAGTCCATAGGACTATGTAGGTAGCATCCACGTTCTTAAGGCATTTGGAGTCAGCTCGACCACCACTTACTTATTCTTCTATTCCCCCTTCCCTGGTCATGATTGTTCTTACCCTTGGCCTCAAATTAGTAACACTTTAATTGCACATACACTCCTTTTTGAATTGAATGCTTATTTTCTTTCTGGTGTGCATTTGTGTGTTGATTGTTTGTTTGATTATTGGTATGTTATTTTTGTTATTTGAGTGCCTTAATTTATTATATTTTATTTTTCACTTAAGTCTTGATTATTCATATCATGATTTTGAGCTATGAACATTTGTATCTAAATTAGAATTTGATCTAAGTGCCTTATGTTATACATTTAAAGCTTGATTTTCCATATCTTGTTTTAAGTGTATACATTTGCATTTTAAATTCAAACTTTTTATGCATTTTGATAAAAAATGTTATCATGGTCCTTCCTAGATTATTATGCACATTTAAAATCAAGTTTCAAAATGGTTTACATGTCAATTCCATAAATCAAATAAATATCTATATATCAAATATAATCATCAAAAATAACAAACATTTAATCATTTCATCAATACTAACAAAAAGATCATTTATAAATCAAACTTTAATCTAAGAGACATAAGCAAATGAAATAAAAACCACATGAGATAACAACAAATATCATAAATCTCATATATCAAAGTGTCAAATGTGCATATGCATAAAAAATGGGTCATATACATCAAAATAGAGTACATATAAATCTTAAATCATTTTATTACACACACACACACACACACACACACACACACACACACACACACACACACACACACACACACACACACACACACACACACACACACACACACACACACACACACACACACACACACACACACACACACACACACACACACACACAGACACACACACACACACACACACACACACACACACACACATATATCATAGATCAAAATATGAAGCTTTAAAGTTAACTCTAGTTGTGACAATCTCTAGTAGCTCTATCTTATGGATATGCATGCTGAGAACTATCACCTATCCTATATGTGATGGGGTCATATATGATATAATACCCATATCCAATGATCAATGAGGTGGTTAAACTATTGATAATGCTAATGTATAAGTCTTATGTGATCAACCTAATCTAGAAGTTGATCGTTATGCATTATACATAGAAAATGTAGATCTCCTCACTATAGCTAATAATACTACCTCATATAGGCTCTTTTAATATCTTTCCTCATCCTTAACTTTAAGTATATTCTAAAAAATCAATAAAAAACCTCTCTCTATCATAATGACTCAGGCCTCATCAATCTTTATTTCTAATCTAACCACCTCTACCCATGTTGTATCTCTTTATGCTCATGTTGTATCTCACTCTGCTATTGCAGAGTCTCTCTAAGTAATAACTTGAGCCTAAACCTATACTACAACAACTCACTCATATCTAGTATAATACCTCTGAGAGGTAAGATATATATGTATCTCACACATGTGGATCAACTCCAATTTTAGTCTAGATATCTTAATCTGATCTACACTAATCTACATGTGAGTTATAGATAATTGTTGGGATCAATGATATAATCTAGCCTATAAACCTGTGAGCTTAGTCTCTCTATCAGTAATATCCTAACTTAATATATCAATAATATAATGAGCCTCATAATATATTCATTTTCTAGATGGTCCATCCTTACCCATGTCCCTTTTCATCTATAAACCCTCATTTGCACTTGTTACATCTACCTCTACTGTCTCCTCATCCATGCCAATATCTACCTCCTCCTCCACATATTTTATATCCAAATCATCTCCTTCCTCTACCTCATAAATATACTCTCACTCTTCCTCTTACTTATCCTTTCCACCCTCCTCCTCTACTCTGATATATACTACCCTTGCTATATGAATAGGTCATTAAACCCATAATGTAATCTATTCATGACAAGCTCCTTGAACCTGTCCCTCATCTCCACTTAGTGGGGTAGTCAATATTAAAGGATAATTTTTTTATCTCACCATGTTTTATATGTCTTTTTCAAACCTACGTCTTATGGCCCACCTACATAAACCCATACCACCTATGGCACGAAACTGAAACTAGCACTGACCTCATCCCAATGAGGTATTGGTCCCCACTATCACCTCTCTTTAACTGCATGATAAAAATAGTGAGGTATTAATGATACATTAGGTTGTAAACTAAATTGACACTATACCTTGTCCAACTTATTTCACTCAATGGTGTACTCCTAATGACCTATAATATAACAAATAGTGGTCATATAAATCATATAATCTGTGTCCTCTATCCACTAAAACTAAATATTTAAATATGGCCTCCATGACAAATTAACATCAATCATCTCATTTATGGATCACCTATAGTATTTGAGTTCCCCTCTATGCCTCTTATGCATAGGCTCCACATGATACCATCCATATTCCATAATCTACTCTATCCCCCTCTATTATTGTCTACCCATAAGTTGCTTAATAGATATATGCTCCCATTCCCAAACCTAAAATAATGTCATTAGACCAATGATACATCCTCCTCTATTTAAAACATAATTAATATCATGATATAATTAGGCTAAGATAGTTAGTACCCATGTAAAAAATATTATATTTGAAAGCATATCCCTCACCACACCTCCCAAACCCATGTGAAATAATTGATCGCTCTTTGTCATTAGACCAATGCTACATCCTCCTCTATTTAAAAGACAATTAATATCATGATACAACTAGGATAAGATAGCCCCAATGTAAAAACTATTATATCTAAAAGCATATCCCTGACCACACCTCCCAAACCCACGTGAAATAATTGATCACTCTTTTCAGGTAGTATAATTCCACTAACAAAAGCCATAAGAACTATCATTGTTATGTCAAAAATAATAGGTACCAACACATATACCTCCATATATCCATCTAATTATATGTCTATCACAATCTCAATCTCATCAATGTTGACATATCCACTACAGTCCATCTCAATGTTAGTGGGTCTTATCAAGTCCTCCAATGTCATCTATCTATCAACTAAGGCAAAAAAATATAAGGGACATCCTCTGATTGATACTTGTAATATTTACTAGAAATTCCCTAAGATAATAATCACCTCCCTTGTCAATATCTAGAAGGTATATTTATTTGATCTCCACCACTCTACTAAGACATGAATTAATGCTTGATCCACTTGAATAGCATGCACTCTCACTACATGGAGTAGGCCTATAGTTTAAAATAACCTAGGCATGTCACCTGTCTATAATGCTAGTTGTTAAATAATGTGTAAGAATCGATCATGAGCTATCAACACCTCCACTCGCTCCTACAATCTAGTCAAAGTCATTGTGATTATTTATTTGTCAATATTTTCAATCATTCTATTTTTTAATCACATCTATTTCTCTAACTGAATCATGTCATCCATTCTTATTCAACTTCGATAATCATTTTTATCTTTTTCTCTATGCAATTTTTATTCCTTCATGAAATTAGGATTTTTTCATCATTTTAGGTGAATTCACCATTTAATAGGCCTATTTCACCATTTATATGATGAAATCATTGTTAAATAAGTTCTTACCTGTTTCAACAATTTCATGACAATTACAATGGTTCCTGAGACCATTTCACTATTCTTTGATCAATTGTTGTTCTTATCGACCATTTTATTGATCAACAAAATAAATTTTCCTCTAGTTAATTTTATCATTACAATGAACATTTCTTTTTGTTTTTGAGAGCCAATTCACCATTTTCAATGACAAATTTACCATTTGCATGGTTGAATTCATCATTTTAAAAATGGTGAATTCCTCATATTTATTAATTTTGCATGTAATAAATTCTATTAAATTTTAAATTCACAAATGAAAAATGGTACAACCAATGATCCTGCACCTCATGGTCATTTATGCTCTTGAACATAGTCTCAAAGCACCCTCAGTCATGGTCTACAATCCATTTTCTCTAGGTCACTCTAGCACAAAATCTTAGTAGTAAATTTTGAAATGAGGATGTGAAAATGAACCAAATTTTCACCCCAAGGTGAATCTATATCTTTTTATTTAAATTTTTTCCCCTATGTGATTTTATTCTTCTCTAGAGGTTCATTTTTAGCCCCGATATCTAATTTTCTTCCTATTTTCACCTATATGTTTCATTTTTTATACCCTTATGTCATTTATACAATATTATTTCATCATTAAAATGGTTTACTCATCCAAAATTTTACCAACTCTCCCCTTGAAAGGCATCTAGGGTTTACCAAGCATTGCTTTAGGACACATTTGAACTATTTGCTAATACTTTTAGGAAATTCATCAAAACTAACATCTGTTAATTTTCTTGTATGATCATTTTAATGAATTTTTTATTCTTTAAAAATCATCTACTTCATATACATCTCTAAACTCCTTCTCAAATATTAGAAAATTTAGACACTCCACTTTTATCACTTTCATGTCAAAATTGTAAAATGGAATGACTTGCCCCAATTGTAAACAATCTGGTCAAAAATCTTATGTTCATCTAATATTTGTGTTTGAATCCACATTATGGAATCTCTAGGTAGGTAAATTTACCATATTATATCTATTCAATTATCATTCTAGTTAATTTCTCTATTCAACTATCATTCTAGTTGATTTCTCTGGTCAATTATTCTATTATGGTTAATTCACTAATTCCCCTTCACTGATCAATTAATGTAATTAATTATCTCTTTTATAAGTCATTATTATATTATATTTATATTAAAAATATAATTATAATTTACTTTCATTTAAATAATTCTTATTTTTATCTAAGGGGCATCTTTATTCAATAAAGGATCTTGAGATTCTTTGGAATATGCTTTTATGAGTTAAATCAATTTTATAAAATGAATTAATATACAATATTATTATCCACCCTTCATATTGTATATAAGATAAAGGGCCCTTAATGAATCTTGTGGACTATTTTAGGAGCATTCCTAACCCTTCATCTTGATAATAATATGAAGGGGCCACATGAGTGATCCATGTGCCTTCTTGGGAATGATTCTCCTCTCTTCATCTTAGAAATAAGATGAAGGTTCTAAACTAACTCTCACAAAAATATTAGAAGGATAATTCTCCAACCTTTATCTTGAAAATAAGATAAAGGGATTATATTAATTCCCATTTGATATTTTTAAAGATCATCCTCCACCCTTAATCTTGATTAAGATGAAGGGGTCACATTAGTGATCATGTGCAATATTGAGGACTTATTTTGTAACCATTTATATAGATTTCAAGATGAGGGGTCCTCACCAATCTAGGTTCATTATATATAGAATTCTTTGCATCATAAATCATAATGCTCAAGATATACAATGAAGTGTTGATAATTTCTCAAGTCCCCTTGTACATCACCTTTTTGAATTCATTATCAAATTCAACTAGTCCATAGCCTCAATGGAGATCTATCAACACAAATTATCATTGAAAAATATCATTTGATGTTACATCTAATCCAAATACTATACAAAGATGTTTATAATGAGGGTTTGCATGCTTTGGATTCTAATCTTATGCATTATTAGTTAATCTTTGTATGCCCATCAGGTCTTAGGCTCAAGCATTTTTCATTCATTTAGTTTTTTGATAGACTTAACAAAAGATTTATGAAAATATAGCTTATGAAGATTCCTAATGACAATTTCACCATTTTCTTGGCCAAATTGATCTTTTCCAATTCAATTTCACTGTTTTCATGATATCAAATGTTTTTTGACATTTTCACCATTCTTAGATAGATCAATTCATCATTTAAGAAGACCAACTCACCATTTTCATGAAATCACTCCACATAATTTTGATGTTTAGTGATTTCATGATTTTTAAGGGCTAATTAATCGATATGATTGACCATTTTGTTATTCTCTAGACTAATTCACCAATTTTGATGATGAATTTACCATTTTGGGGGCCGAATTCACCATTTTAAAAATGATTGATTCATCATATTTCTTACTTGTACATGTAATAAATGATATTAAATGCTAAATTCATAAATAAAAAAGGTTATTAACCAATGGTCATGTGCCTCATGGTCATCTATGCTCTCAAATGTAGTTTGGAAGCACCCTCAATAATGGTTTGTGAGCCATTTTATCCAAGTCACTCTAGTGAGAATTCTCAATAGTAAACTTTTTAATGAGAGGGTGAAAATGAACCAAATTTTCCCCCCATGGTGAATTTATAATATTTTATTTCAAAAACATTTTCCTCCATGCATTGTTATTCTTCTCTAGAGGCTCATTTTTAGCCCCAGTATTTGATTTTCTTCTTATTTTCACCTATATCTTTTTCTCTCTCCCTTTCTATCATTTATGCATTATTATTTCATCATTTTTATGGTTCACTCATCTAAAATTTATTTAATCTCCCCTTGATGGCATATCCATGGCTTACCAAGCACTACTTTTGGACATATTCAAACTTGTTTGCTAGTACTTTTAGCAAATTCATTAAAATTAACATTTGTTAATTTTATTATATGATCATTTGAATGACTTATTTATTCTTTTAAAATTAATTTTTTCATCTATATCTCATAATACCTTCTCAAACAGGGGAAAATGTAGACACTAATTTTATCACTTTTGTGTTAAAATTGTAAAATGGAATAACTTCTCGTAATTGCACATAATCTTTTCTAAATTCATCTCTTCATCTAATGCATGTTTTTGAATTCACCTTGGGTCATCTATAGGTGTGAAATTTCACCATAGTATATCTATTCAATTATCATTTTGGTCAATTTATCTTGTCAAGTATTATATTCTGGTTAATTCATTAACTCCCCTTCACTAATCATTTAATGTAATTAATTCCCTCTTCTATAAGTCATTATTCTAATTATATTTCTATTAAAAATATATTATAATTTACATTCATTTAAATAATTCTTATTTTTTTCCAAGGGGGCATCTTCATCCAAGAAAGTATCTTGATATTTTTTGGAATAAGCTTTTGTGAGCTAAATCAATTTGATAAGTTTAATTAATATACAATATTATTCTCCACCCTTCATCTTGCAGACAAGATGAAGGGCCCTTAATGAAACTTGTGGGATATTTTAGTATCATTTCCAACCATTCATCTTGGAAACAAGATTAAGGGCCCACATGGGTGATCTATTGGCATTATTGGGAATGATTCTCCTCCCTTCATCTTGAAAACAAGATGAAAGATTCAAATGGACTCTCATAAATATCTTATAAGGATAATTTTTTACCCTTCATCTTGGAACCAAGATGAAGGGATTATATTAATCATCATTTCATATTTTCAAAGATCATCCTCCACCTTTCATCTTCAGTAAGATGAAGGGATCACATTAGTGATCCATGTGTATGACTGAGGACTCATATGTAACTTTTCATCTTGATTTAAATATGAGGGGTCCTCAATCCAAGTTCATTATAAATAGACCTATTTTCATCACAATTCATCAAGTCTCTTTGTGCATCACTTTTTAAAATTCATCATCAAATTCAACTAGTTCATAGATTCAATAGAGATGTCTCAACACATATTACCATTACAAAATAAAATTTTACACTACATCTAAGCCAAATCCTATATAAATGCATTTATAATGAAGGTTTGCATGTTTTTATTTGAATCATATGCATTGTTAACTAGTCTTTGTATGCTTAGGATGTCTTAGGCTCAAGCATTTTTTATTCATTTTATTTTTTATAGACTTAACAATAGATTTAAGAAAATATAGATTGTGAATATTCCTATTGACATAGTGGCATATATACATATATATACATACATGCATACATACATACATACATATATATATATATATCAGTGTGTGTGTGTGTGTATGCATGTATATATGTACACACACACACACACACACATATATATGTATGTATGTATATATATGTGTATATATATATATATATAATATATATATATATGTATATATATGTGTATATATATATAATATATATATATATATACATACATACATACATATATATATATATATATATATGTATGTATGTATGTATGTATGTATGTATGTATGTATGTATATGTGTGTGTGTGTATTGATATTCTTAATATATAATTATTAAAATATATTCTTTTCCAATACTACATTCCATTTTTCTATCACTTTTGTAATTAGTTTTTTATTTTAGGTTAAAACTATGTTTTGACAAAGTAGTGCATTCCAAAACTTAACCTTTCTAATTTATTCACTAGCACATCACACAAGTTTCCTTGAGAATTTTAACCATTTTTTAATTTGTAATTTTTAGGGTTAAAATGTTGAACAACCTATACAAAAAGATGAAAAATACTATTCTAGAGTAGGTCAATTAATTGAAAACTCAAATAAATGAATATTACAAATTAAAATGCTGAGTTATGATAAATATAGAAAGTACACTTACAATAGTATTTTGATTTCATAAACATGAATAAGAGATAATACATAGCTTATCTACAAATTCATAGAAAAATATTAGAAGTATATAGGTGGAAATAGTTAGGGACAAAACCGAGATCTAGGCATCAGATTTGGAGTGATCACCTAAAGGATTTTTAAAAAATTGTCACCTTTTTATTGATATATTTTATTCACATGCACAGTTTGTTGATGATTATATGTGGGTCAAACTCTATCTCTTCACCTAGGTATTTATACCTTGCCAAACATGGGTTAGTGGTATCACAATGTCAATTTGACCTCAAAGACCACTATGACAATGAGTGTTTCCTACATATCAAATATTCCAAAAAATGCCTTTGACATATGTAGTCCTCCCCTAGGTGTTGGCTTGTGTGTGCACAATGGTGAAATATAATATATGCAAGGGCATGACATGATCTAACTTATAACTTTAAAAATAATACTCATGGGATATTATTTTAATGTTTTATACCTATGATATGACTAATCATATGCTTTATATTAAAATAGGGAAGAATGAGGTAATAAAACTTAATTGTGTAATTGATTGATTGAGTTTGCATAGGTTTTTGCTTGGTATTTACTAGGTGAATAATGATTAGGATTATATTTATATTTATACCACACATTTTATAAATATCTCATGGTAGGGTTAAATAAAAAAAATGGGTCCACCCATAGGATTCAAAATATTTTCTAATTAGACGACTTTTAAGGACTGGACACTTAATAAGAATCTAGACTCTTGTGTTGAGGCAAGTATCCCTATGTGGGATGCAAGTGTCTACTAAGATAAGAAGTTTTTGAGGATCTAAAACTAAAATTGAAGGATAAATATCAGGTTTTAGGATTTTTGTATAGCGCAGGAGATCTGGGTCATCATAAATGAGAGGATTAGACCATAAGATAAGCAATGGGGAAAACCAAGATGAATAATATGAGCCTTTAGGAAATAAGGATGTCTATAAATAAATGGTAGTGCCTTTATAGGTATTTTTAAAGTATACAATACTAATATGTTAAATAAATCATATATTAGTATATATACTGAACTCACCTAAGGCATAAAGAGGGAAATTGGGTTGGGTTGGGGCTAGTTGGAAATATACTCAATCATATTCTTCTATGTGCACCTCATGCACGTGGGGGTGAATAATACTTCCTCTAAACTTAATGGATCAATATAATGTGAGAATCATCCATTCATATAGACATTAGTAATCAAACACAATCATATCAACATGGGAAATAGTGGTGGTTAAACACATGCATATACATTCATCAAAACTTAATCTCAAAAAATGAAACTCTCATCAAATGAAGCAATGAAATTAGACTAAGAATGATAAAAACAATAAATAGCCATAAAAATGATGATCAAAACTTTATCATTAACTATGTTCATTAACATTACTTATCAGTTCATGATTATAAGCTCTCATTGGTGTTCAAAGGCACTTCTATCTAAGTATATATCTCTCCCTCTCTCTTTTTAGACACCTAAATTTGACATATTCTCATTCAAAATATATACTTTTACATAAACTTTCTTATTTAGATTACTATTAAAGAATATAGGGTTATCGAGATGTCTTATTCCAAGTCATAAAATTATCTCTTGTTAGGTGTCATTATGCCCTTTACATTTACATTCTATCTTCTCATGTCCAACTCAGGGATCCCTAATTTCCTTTCTAAGTTTTTGTATTTGTGTTTTGAATATTTTGGACAAGAATGTATTACAAGACAAGGCCACACTACAGCCCTATCCTTGTAATGCAAACTTATCCTAGCATAACTTATAGAAGATTTTTAATTATTTATGGTTACAATGGTATATTTTATAGCCATTATAATTTTCAAATTCAATCCCTTCACATGCTAATAAGACCCAAATTAAAATTCAGTAGTCCTATATAAGGAAGGTTACTGAAGGTTAACGATCAATTTATTCTTATAAAAAAATCTTTACAAAGTTTATATCTAGTTACTACTATTAGAGTACTGATTTATTTACAAGATCAATAGCTAAATACATAATTTACATACTTTTTTCAAGGATAATAATATGAAAAATAACATCTATCATTGAATTAGTTATAACATACAAACATATAAGAGGGAAAACTACATTGGCCTGAGGCCCATTTGGGGTATGTTTGTATCACTCAAATTACATAAGGTTTTCTTAGGTTATCTTTGGTATTCCCCTAACCCTATTACCCCTTTTTGTACTTATATAATTTCTATCTAGTGCATGTGTGGGACTAAGGTTTATATTTTATAGGAATTCAACACTTTTATTTAGATCCCACATAGAATAAGGAAACCCTTAAAATAAGTTACATAGGCCTAGATAGATAAAATAGGCACCCCATCAAATAAAACACAACCAAAATTAGTAGACAATGCCATAGTGCAACCATGTCCTCCTAGTTCAGCCTTGTCCCTACACAATTTATAATTCTATTTTTAGACGCGATGCATTCAATAGGTCTTTTTAATAAATATATATCCGCAATCAACTTGCACAGTCAACATTAATTCTAATTTATGGAGTTTTCATATTATTAGGCTCATTCAATATTTTTAGAATGATATAAATTATTTAAAATCCTATAAAATATTATATTTTCTTATCATATTTGTATATTCCAACATTTCAATTTCAATAGTTTACTATATATTAATTTGATTTCATTCAATTCTAAAATAGATTAAACACTCTCTATGTTTCTACTAGTATTATTAGAGCATCTCATTATGTCTCCCTATATATATTTTTCTATTCTCAGGGTGCCTTCATTCTATAGTATTCAAAATAACCTTACATGTCATCTAGTAGCTCACCTTCCTCAATCATTAGTTAACATATTTGTTATCTACTTGGTAATTATTGTGGTGATTTTCTCCAAGTCAACTACTACACCATCTTCCACCTCTTTTCAAATTCTTGTCAAAATCAATCTATCAATCATAACTCTCTTCATTTATCCTTATTTATATCTATTATATTTCCTAGATACATGTGGTCTTTTCATGTCTTGATATTATTATTTTATCATAAATGTGCATGGACTTAATTTTATTGACTAATGTCTACCTTTTGGTAATATTTTAATGGCATATGAATTTAATGCTTAATTTTTCATGTTCTAATATTTTAATTCCCTCACCCAATGGTGTTGATCTTTATTTTAATTTTTCATACACATGTGTATACTTGGTTATGTTTATGAATCTTGGGGTCAACAGATAATTTAAAAACTCATGAGAAGTTGTCATTCCATGCTAAAAAAATATCAATTTTATCTATTATCTATGTAGTTAGGTGTTATTCCCCAATAATTAATCCATTAGATAAAATTGTATAGAAAATTGAGCACCCATTTAAGTTTTTGCATGTTCTCTTTTTTATCCTTAGGTACTCCCATGCATACCCATTCTTAGTAAAAAACTTGAGATGCAAAAAAATAAATAATGAGTGAATTCAAATAATTCAACCCTATGTTGTTGAATCAAAGAATTATATGGCATTCTTCATCAATTATTTTTTAAAATTGGCCTATATTTTGAGTACACTATCAATAGTATATAAGATAGTTATTGCTTTAATGCCCAATCTTTTTAAAATTAGGCATTGGTCTGGGAGTGGCTCATCTTATCACTTTAGCTTATTAATATTTTAAGTAGCTTCCTTAAAAAAATTATAGAGGAAATTTTTTTCATCTATAGTATTCATTTATATCCTCAAGAATCACTACTCGATCTCATTCTTCTTTTCACTTATGTCATGGACAAAACCTTCCACCTCTTACAATAGCTTTGTGTGATCATCCTTATTTTTATTGGTGTATACCTAGGTGGATAGTATTTTTTATTCATTCTCTTTCTTAGAGAGTAGCTAATTTATTATAGTTTTCCTCTTAGAGTAATAAAAAATAAATTTTATATCATAGTTGTGCTCTCAAATAGATTATTTAACATCTCCTTAAAATATACAATCACTTGATGAACTTGAACTAGGCTCTTTTTAGTTCCTCTTGTTTGTCTCTAGCTCCTATTCCTCTCTTCAAGAATCATTCAATGATAATCTATAGTATCTCTAGGGGTGGCTTGGGATATGTTTATTCCATCAATTAGGATCAGTTGCATCCTAACAACTCATTCACAAATATTTAGAACCGTAAACTCCATGTCAAATTATTTGTGCTATGAATTTTACAATTTTCCTTCTCTTCCACAAACATGCTTTCTACTTTGGCATTTTTATTATCTTATTCCTCAATGTCTTAAATATTCTAGGCATAGTTTGCCTCTGCTACCTATAGATTAGGATATTTAACAAAAATATTTAATTCACTTATAAGGATAACTTCATTAATGTGTTTCCTAATTTTGTGACACTCATATTCATAAGGTTTATAAAAATAAAGTCTTTACCCTCGCACGCTTCTTTGTAAGGGTGTATTTTTGTGGGTGTGAGGACCTCAAAATTTAGCTCCTTAGTATAATAACCCATAACAAATCACACATGATTGTGCATCATGATGGTTGCATTCTTGAGATTTATTATTTCTCATAAATATATTTCTTCTTATTTCATGTCCATTTGTATCCTCTTGAGCATGGTATCTTCCTATTTCCTTATCTTCTGTTCTCTAAGGGGGGATATCTTCCACCAAGATTGTATCTTCCTCCTCCTTCCCTCTTTGTCCTTCTTCAGCTTTAGGCTACATTTGTTCTAACCCTCTTTCTATAGATTTCTCATATTGGGGATCTATTTTAGAATCCATGGCATTGAAATTATGCATGGTTGCATCTAATCCTTGGTCCATCATTTCTTCCAAATTTTCTCTACTCTCCATTTTTACTTTAGGTCCACCTTTCATGTTTGACCTTAGTTTTTCATGTGCTTATTCTAGTGCTTCTTGTTAACTTTAGTAGGATGAGTCTTTTTCTTCCTATTTTTCAACTAGCCCCTATGTATATTTTCCTTGGGATTATTGGGTTTTATTTTCCTTTATCCCCTTCTCATATTTTTATTCCATTATTGGTGGGATATTTGGCACTTATTTCTTTATTTTGATTTTTTCCTACTACTTTGGCCTTGGATAAGACAACCTTATCTACTCCTCACATCATTGAATTTTCTTCTCCATGGGCTATTCATCCAACTCCATATCTTCTAGTTATTATAGCATAGGATATGGTGGCTAGATCCCCTTATTATTTAATTTATTCTTATTTAGATTTTTATTTTCTTATTTTACTTCTTAACTTTATCGTGTAGGAGATTATGGTATTGACTTCCTTGGATTTATCTTAATTTCTTGTGGCGGGGGGGGGGGGTGTGGTTTGTTCCTATATTGGATCTATATCCTTTGAGATATCTTGTTTTAAATTTAGTGACACATATTTATTATTTTTTCCCCTTATTCTTTTAGGGGCCAACATACAAACTACTAAATTCAATGTTGGTGATAGTGGTATATCTTGTTCTTTCATTCCTATGTTGACCTTATTTTTATTGGGATTTAATGCATAGTATATATCTTACACATGGACCTCTATATTAATTTTATGTATTGGTATAATGATACACCCAATAACATCTCCTGAATTTTCTTCTTTGTGTAGGCCTCCTTGAGTCATACATAAGTTATGAGGAGGGTGTGAATGTTTGCATCTAGTCTGGTCATGTTCATAGTCATATTTTATGTGTTGTAGATACTATTTATTGCACCAAGAAAATATTTCACTATAAATAAGTTTGATATCTTTAGTTATATATACATGTTTCCATCATGTAACTTAATTTTAGCCAATAAATATTGCTACATCACAATAAATGTGGCTTGGCCTATCATTAATTTTGGTAATATCTATGCACGTGCAATTCTTCCCCTATGGAATCCTTTAGATTTATTAGCCACCTCTCTACCCTATCCTTGTACTTGGTGGAGACTACCTCTTATTAAGTATATATGTTATACTTTAGCATTGAGGATCTATCATGGATGGGGTACATCAAGTGGCCTTCTTGGGCACCATCAAGTATGTCAACTTCATCAAACATCATAAACATAAGAATCATGCCATATTTAAACTTTTAAATATATTTGTGTGCCTTATATATTAATTAAATAATATAATTTTCCAATAAATTATAAATATTGAAAAATATACCCCTGGCCATTTTCATGCATGGTATATAGCAAGTTTTTGTTGATTTTTCCCTATCACCTTGATCCATGCATCTTGGTACTAACCAAGCATATTTCTACCCTTGTGGTCCAATACTTGGTATTTATGATGGGGAATATGAACCCTCTATTATTATACTCTAGTTATCTATCCATGCACTCAACCTTCTCATATTCGACTAGCACCTCCCCGATATCTTTTCCTAACTAGACTAACCCAATAGCTTTATGAATTTAGGATAATTTAATCTTTATTATTCACCCAAGGAAGTATAATATATACTCACAAACACATAATATAAATAAGTGTGTGATTTCATCCCCTTATCAAAGTAAGGGAGCTCATAGAGTTGGAGGACCATGACTCTATCCACATATTACCTCACAAAATCATCAAATATAGGGTATTCCTCAAGATTCTTCTTTCATGTATTCACCATATAGTCATTATGAAAATTATTCTCATTTAATATTACATAATATTTGTAATTATACACCTTAAATTTATCAACTTTGGACTCCCACTCTTCATTGTGTAGTATACTATCAATAAATTTCATCTCAATGAAACTCATCCTACCTAGTCTTAGTTTTCTTGCTAATTTTGGAGTGCTTGGAGTGACCTTATTCCCTTTGATTTTTAGTTTTATCTTCTTTTTAACAATTTATGCACTTTATATTTCTACCATCACTTATAATTTTTATCTAATTACAGTATATGGTCCTTCAAATTGTTTGTTATTTGTTACTTCCTCCTAGATATATACTCACCAGACTCTTCGTTCCCTTTCCTTGACCAAGTACATATGAATTATGGATATTTGGGATGGTATGGTTGATACTACCTTATTTTTATTTCTTTTCATGGTATTGAAAGCCCTTTGGTTCATCCTCAACTTTCCTACCTAGCTAAAACCTTGAATTTTGTCTAGTTAGTGTATACTCTAGAAATGACACTACCAGGCTTGACTCAAAGCTCTAATGGTGATAAATAACCTCAAAAACCTAAAAAATGTAAACATATTCCTTCATATTCATTAAAATACCTCAAATATTACTTCATGTATAAAGTGTGCTGGGAATTGATTATTTTGATTTAAAGTGGTAAATGTCTTGAATGGTGTTAGCAAAAGTTCTTGGAAAACCCATGAGAACATGCTAATTTAGGGGTAATTGTACAATAAGTGATAAAAGAATACAATAGATTGAAATTAAAATTCAAATTATCAATTTATTAAAAAAATAGATATAGAGAGGCGTAAAATGTTGAATCATTAATTACAGAACATGTGGTAGAATTTACATGACTAACATATTTATAAAATAAAGTATTCACTATGCATAGAATAACCATAAAATACATATAGGTAAAACCATTTTTATAATTGTATATTAATCTCTATCACATTAAAACCATTTCAAAATACAACTGAGTGATATATAAAGAGTTTTTACAAAGCACTATCACTTCATATTCCAATCTTTTACCTACAACTGAAGGAAAGACTCTTTACATTATGTAGACTATTATTATGCTTATAAGAGATGAATACATAAAAAGAGATATAAAAGACATAAATAGTTCAATTAAAACATGTACACCAATTACACTCTATTATATTTATATCCTTATTCTACTTCCAACACTTTTTTAGATTTAAATTGTTGTCTCATCTTGAGATGAAGTGGTAGAAAAAGTGTTAAAGTTGAAGTTGGAAACTTTGACTGCACTAAGGAACTAAAATAGAAGAAGAAGTTTCATAATCAATCCAAATTTAATTTACTATTTTTCACCCTTTACACACTACTTATCCACCCATTCAGGTTTTAAACTAAGTAGCATACAAGTCTATCACCCTTGTAGGTTTTTAATAGACTAGCTTAATTAGATGGCTACCCTTTATAGGTTTTCAACCAACCTGGTCCCACTCCTAATGCTTAAGTCCATTCTAATAGAGTTTATAAAAATTATTCAAATTTTCAAAAATTTAAATGTACACAATACCTACTAATAAGGTGTTGGCATGCTTTCTGTTGACTGTGCAAGAGGTTGTTATGATATCAATTCTTCTTGAGATGTGGAATAAATTGGTGTTATAGAATTTGGTGGTGGAGGTGGTCATTTTTGTTGGATTACTCACTGATAAATTATGGTTTTATTCCACTGACGAATCACCTATTATATCTATTTAGGTGAAATAAATTGTGGCTCTTTAATGAGTTGTGATATAGAGCTATCTAGATGTGATAAATCTTGTTTGAACATTTTCTAGTTAGTGAGAACATTTAGCACCATAGTGAGTAATTTTCATAAAAGGACTTGGGATACCATCAAATTCTAAATATATTTTTCTTTTATGGTGGTGATAAGTGCCCTATTTTTTGACACATTGATTTGGATATCTTGGGATAACTCCTCTTTCTAATTTGCAAACCTTTATGTTTAAATGCTAGTAAATGTGTTGCATAAAAAATCATTTTTTCATGTCTATAGTATCTTCATGATGTTATCACGTGATTCAAGTAACTACTTGAGTGCATTATCCATGGGTTCAAAACATATGGGGGCTCATTCTGGTAGAAACTAAGGCATCGCCCTATATATCAAGATATGGTGACTCAATCTAATCTCATTTCTAGAGTTAATGTAGAGGTAGTTGAATGATATTTCATCATAGATTTGGCTTTATTCACCCTATCATATTCTATTTTAGCCTCAGATAATGAACTGGTGAGTTATTCATTCTAATTAATCATGCCTTAAGTGATTTGTTTCACTTGGACTGTAGCCATATCTAATATTTGACATATTCTTCCAAGATCTCAAATATTACCTATGTCTCCACTTTTATTTTCTCTCCTTGAGTGAAAAGTCATAGTATCTTGCACACAATAAGGTAGTCCTTTATTAGTTGTGACAAGAGGGTTGAGAATTATTGTTCTTATAATATCACTTGGTCACCTAGAACTTGGGTGACCAATGCAAGGCAAGTGTTCTCAATGAGATAACATGGAGTGGTAAACCAAAGGTGTAGATATATGTTTTATTCTTAAAGATTCAACCTTATTTCACCAAGGTGGAATACTTCATTGTTATTGATTATTTAAATTTAGTTTCACCTTCAATTTTCTTAGCAATAAAATCTAGGAGACATCCATATATGATTCATTCATTATTGTATCTAGATCCATAGTGGAGGTTGTAAGCATCATAAGTGCCTTGTTGATCTACACCATGGGAAGAGAAAAGGTTGTGTGATGGGTGGATGTTGTAAGGACATCCCATAGCCATTGGATATATATTTAAGGATTGATTTGAGATGCCTCCTCCTTCACAAATCCTTGAGTAGATTCTGAGCCTTGAAAAGTAGGTAATGGTTGTCATTTCTCAGTTGTCTCCATCATCTTGGTGGTCTTTGATATTTCCTTATTATATCTTAAATTTTTGATGTGTGACCTACTTATACCTTAGATTTTACTCTCAAATTTGGCATTTGCTTCAATTTTAACTTCTTCCTTAGCCTTGGCTTTAACTTCTACACCAACCTTAGCTTTGGCATCTACTTCAACCTCAGCTTTGGCATATACTCCAGGCTTAGCTTTAGCTTTGACCTTATCCTTGGTTTTTGTATCCTACTCTTTGGCCTTAGATTTAGCTACTACATGATCCTTATCTTTATCTTCCTTCTCCTTAGCTTGCCTCTTATATTGTTCCTCTTATATGCATAACACTAATTTAGCCTTTTGGTCTTCTTGAGCCTTTGTAACTACCTCAACTTTGTCTATCTTATATTACACTACATGTGTTTCTTGATTATATTTTTCTTTATGCTTACTTTTTAATTATTATTCTTTATTCTTCACCTCTTCTTCTTTAGATATTTTATTTTTAGCCTCAGCATCCTCATATTTTTTCTTATACTCCTCTTTAACCTATTGCTTCTATTGTTCTTCCTCAACAACATTTTACCTCTTCTTTTTTCTTCTTCTCTTATTTTTTTACCTTATTCTCAACCTCCTTTTTTTCCTTTGCCTGTTCCTCTTTCTCTTCAGTATCTTACTATATTGTTAAAACATCTATTTTCTTAGCTTACTACTGAGGCTATGGTAAGTTGGTCTCTTTGGGATCCTTCATAGTATTTCATAAATTGATTATTGTAATTGATTGTGAATCTTTAGGAGAAGATGACTTAACAATAGTACCTCTACATTTGTAATTCTTCTTCCTAGAAGATGGAGGGGGACTGAGATTTTTCTTTGACCTCTTAATAGTCTAGACCATCTCTTGAGTTTTATGTCAAGGTCCTTGTGCGTATTATGTTTTGACCTCCTCTATTATATATACAAATAACACCATCCTATCTTTGATAATTGGAGAGAGTATAGGAATATAATGGGTCCTTGGCCTACACACTAGGGATGGAGGTTTAATTTATTATAATAGAACATTTGTTTCTTATGTATCAAAATATCCTATAGCTAGATCCATCTAGAAAAACTCCACTTGAAAACATTGTCACATTGCTTCCTACCCAAGAATCTCTACTATGATAGAAGGAGGAGGTTTGGTAATATCAACCCACAAGTCTGACCTTACTTGATTTTGTACCTAGAAAATATGCACTATATTCCAAACCAATAAATATTTTTCTCTTATTATTCATAAAAATTATTGCCCATGTTTGTGAACATAACAATAGAAGTTCATATTCCTCTACACCTAGATCTACAAGGTCACACTCACCAACTATCTTTTTAATATTATTGTTGTATATCCATGACATGGTATGGTATGTCCTCTTATTTGGTGTCATTGGTGAGGCTCATTGAATTTTTTCCTTACTCTTTCCCTTATTTATCTATAATGTAGTTGCTTTTATATATGGTAGTGCCTATGGTTGAGCTTGTGCCTACATAGGCAAAGGACATTATGCATCTAGAAGTAAAATTTGCAGAGTTTTAATGACCTAGAAACTAAGGATTTATACCATAGAAATTCTACATTGGCATCTATCATGGTGATGAAAAAGGTAGTGGAGTTGTTGTTGCTTTTGGAAATTCATGAAATTTGATCTGAATCCCATTATATAACATTGTAACTGACACATGTTACCCTAGGTACTACATAACATCCTTGGTTAATCTAGGGTGTGATATTATCATGGATTAGATC
Organism: Torreya grandis; assembly: GCA_037957365.1. Lineage (NCBI taxonomy): Eukaryota > Viridiplantae > Streptophyta > Pinopsida > Cupressales > Taxaceae > Torreya > Torreya grandis. The sequence goes on from JARHVA010000807.1 coordinate 2,815,468, forward strand.
TCAATACATCATGCATTAATTCTCCTAAATTTTTTATATTACTTCCCTATATTTGTCCAAGTGATTTTGGCAAACACAATCATAAGACAAAAGTCTTCATTGGGATTCATTGGGCCCTCTGTGAATTCCACTATGTAAAATAAATAATCGAGACCAAAAATTGATATTGAAACTCTTATGATGCTCTATTGAGAACCTTATATATGTTCATAATATGATTTAAGGATAAAAAAACAATCCAATTAAAATTTCCATACATCTGTATCATCCGATATGCAATGTCAACAATGCCTTTGGTTTCCTATTTTGCACTTTTAGTGGTTTGAAAAAAGCATTTGATGATGCACTCAAAGAGAATTCACGCCAAATTATCTTCCACTAAGTCAATGGAGATACTCCTAGCGACCCTATTATATTCCTTATTTGTTTCTAATTGGATGGGTGAGACCTTAGTTTTATAAGGCAAAAAATATTTTCCCCGCACTAAAAGTCCTATTCCCATTTCCATAGTCAGAAGGATGATGAAGATTATAATTTCCTAAGAGATGTGGATAACACCCTAATTATATTTGCTAAATAATGTAAGCATTCATCTAATTTACTAAAATTAGGTAGCTTGATATGTTACTCTGCATCAAAACCTCATAGAGGGTGTTGAAGTGTCATAGCTCTTAATTGTGCTACTTTCAGTTGATCTGAGCTAAAGAGAGTGGCTTCTATAGCATCAATAAAATTAAAAAAGAGCTAGATCATAGCATGTGGTTTTCTTGAGTGCTAAGGTAATCCCCATTTCTTCATTTATACATCTATGAGTGGGATTAAAAATTGTGCATGATCCATGTTTGACGGTGTAGATAAAATTTCTTTGGTTGTATTAGTGTTGATAAGAAATATATATATATATATAACAAGGGGTACAAAGAAGATATGACATTACACACACACACACACACACACACACACACACACACACACACACACACACACACACACACACACACACACACACACACACACATATATATATATATATATATATATATATATATATATATATATATATATATATATATATATATATATATATATATATATATATATATATATATATCCACTAAAATCCATTTGGTAGAATGATTTAAATGTGTTGAGTTGGTTGTGCATAATTTTACCTAAAGAATTGATGTCAACCAGTTGTTGGCAATATGATAGTTACCATTCTACATCTAAAAAATTTGATCCATATGATGGTAGGTATTGATGTGACACACCATATTTTCACCTATCTATTGGGTGAATATTTTGTCACTAGCAGACTGATGGCAAAATAGGTGCATCAACCACAACATAAAGAGATTTATACAGCAAAATGGATGTGGTGGCCATAGCTAGATTGAGAAAAATCTCTCCTCTCATCAAGGGGAGGTTACCTATAACTATAGTATACTATATATATGCTGAAAATACACACAAGAGTGAAATTATACCATCCATCTCTCTTTTATCAGAGATTATGTTCATATAATAGAGGAGAATTTTGGTGTAATTACTGAAGGCATTTCTCTTCTTTCAGCAATGGTATTCAACAAATAGTAGGAATCCTTCCTGGGTAGTAATAGAAACCACAAGGAACCAATGAAAGCACAAAGTCTTTCATTGTCTCTCCTACTGATTAGGACAAAGTAACACAATAGGATTAAACATAACTCAAAGTATGCACTTAAAAATACAACAGAGTAAAGGATAACAAAGGATAAAGAGAGCTCAAAGTCTCTCCAGTATCCTTTACACAAAACACAAACTAAAGACAATTATGGCAGCACAAAGTCTCCCACAGTTGGCTTTAGGACATCTTCCATCTTATTTCCACTTATTTTGCTTATTTGATTAAATGGACAAGACCATATTTAGGAAAAAGACATAAGAAGAATTTCCTAGATAACACAAGCTATTTTAACACAAAGTCTGAAAGGTCACTTGCTTTCTCATTCACTTAACAAAATATGATTAACAGTCTGAGCTCAAAGTCTCAAGAATGCCTTTCAATTTGGGTAGAGCTTTGCTTCTGATAATTGAGAGATATCCTTTATACAAAATGGGAGTTTACAATATATAGCATTCCAAGAAAGACTTTGGGTGCTTCTTTTCATGAAAATGGCCCACACTAAATTGAATGCCCTGAATATCTATGAAAAGGGCCATGCTAGAATAGGTCATTGGCCTTGACTTTGGCATTCTAAATTATCTCAAATGTCTCTTATTTAGCATGGGTTTTTTGGTTTTCTTAATGCTACTTATATGTTTGTCCATTCAACTTTACTCAATGAAGAAAAATAGGCCACATCCTTGAATGTTTGTTTTCCCTAATGTCCACTTAGTGGACTGTTCCACCTACTATAAATAACTCTCTTATAGATATTTCTAAAATTCCTGTAGTCATTCCCTCCTTCCTTGCCACGTTTTGTCTTTCCTTGGTAATCTAAGCTCTTATGGCTACCTTCTCACTTTCTATTGGCTCCATTAGTGCCTTTTTGGGCTGGTCACTGAGCTTGTTCCTTGTTCTTTTGAAAATCAATGGCTATTCTATTACCCTAAATTTGACATCTACGAGGAAGTCACTGGTCACCTTGAACCTCTTTGAACCTTAGACTCTTTTGGTTCAAAGGTTCAATGGTTCAATGATTTGTCGATTCAATGTTTTTTAAAGGCCATGTTCGCTTTCTTTTCTTCTTCGGTTGAACCATTTATTTGAACCATTTATTTCTAGAATCTTCCACTTTCTTCATTCGCTCAAAGCTTCCTTTCAAACTTATGAACTCTTTGAACCTATTGAACCTTTGAACCATTTTGGTTTAAGGTTCAATGGTTCCATGATTCATTCTCTTTCTTTTAAAGCTTTTTATTCTCTTAAATCAGTCAAAGTCATTGTATTTGTTGAACCTTTGAACCATTTTGGTTCAAATTTAAATGGTTCAATGAATCAATCTTAATTCTTTGATTTATTTTAAAGCATCGAACTCTCTAGATTTTCCAAGTCTGTCTAAGTCATTGAATCTTTGAACTCGTTGAACCTTTGAACTCTTTTTGGTTCAAGGTTTAACAGTTCAATAGTTCAATCTTCATTCTTTGAATCCTTCTTTTCTTTAAGTCTTTTGAACTTATTGAACTTATTAAACCTTGAACCTTTAAACTCATTGAACCTTTGAACCTTGCGAAGGTGGGGTTCAATGGTTCAATGGTTCAAAGTGCTTCATTTTATTTCTTTGAAGCTCACTGTTAAGTATTTTGAATGAACCTTTGCATTGAACCATTCCCAAAACACTAAAGAAAAGCCATAAGTGTTTTGAAATTCCTTTGAAGAAGGCCTACCTATTGATCTTGTGGCTTCCTTAAAAGAAAAGGCTTGAATATTTAGAAAACTTAACTGCTCAGAACATTCTTGAGAAAGAAAAGAGAGAGTTTTGGTCTATAGGACTAAACTAATTAGTAAGTTGTCCACAAAAACAAGTCATGGATTTTGGGAACAACAGTTGGCTCTAGTTGGGTAACTTCCATAAATTTAAAACTAAAGTAATCGAAGGGAGTAGAAACCAAAATCTTAGTGCCTTCATATATGCCATTAGACTAAAGAGTCATGCTCACCCAAAAAGAAAGGCACCAAAAACCAAATGAAAAACACAAGACAAAAAAAGACTATATAAATGTCCATATATACAAATGGACTTATTTGATGCTTCAAGGATTGAAGTGCTTCAGATGTTGCCCACTGTGAGGTAGAGAAAATGGCATTCCATCTTGGTATTCTATCAAGAAACTATTTTCACCATTTAAATGATGAATGGTAAATGGGCCTCTCCATAAGGAATCAAATTTTCCATGCATTCCTTTTGGTTCTCTCTTCTTGTCCCATAACAAGACTTGATCTCCAATCTAAAAATCATGGATCTTTTCCTTCTAGTTGAAGAGTCTCTTCATTAGACTTTGATGTGTAGAAATTCGGTCCACCACCATAGTTCTTTGCTCATTAAGTTCAGTCAAACACATGATCCTTTTGTCAATGGAACTTTCAAATGTTAAATCTTCCATTGCATTTGCTAATTTTAATGCTAGTAATTCCAAGGTGATTGGTATCTCTACATTCAAACCATAAAGAAGTTAGAAAGGGGACATACCAATTACTCTCTTGAGCATAATCATGTCTACCCATAAAGCATCAAGTGATGCTTTATGCCCAGTTCTTTGATTTTCATCTACTAGCTTTATGATAATGGTCACTAGGTTCTTGTTGCTTGACTTTGCTTGACCATTTCCTTGTAGATAATAGTTAGAAGAATGGGAGAGAATAATATCATAAAAGTAAAAAAATTGAGTAATCTCATGAGAAGAGAAATAGGTCGCATTATCTGTTACAATCTTAGTTGGGACTCCAAACTTGGAAATGATGTTTTCCTTGAGGAAATTACACACTACTTCTAAAGTAGCATGCTTGACTGGAATGGCTTCCACCTATTTGGTGAAATAGTTTGTGGCTATAAGGACATAATCATGTCCAAAACTTGAGGAAGGATTTACAGTGCCAATGAAATCAATTTCCCATTGCTAAAATGGCTCTTCCTTCACCACAAGCTTGAGAGGTAATGCATCCAACTTGGGTTTTCCAATGAATTATTAACACAGCTCACATCTACACACCCAATCATATGAATATTTAAATAGAGTAGGCCAATAATACCTAGCTCATATAATCTTATTGGTAGTCACAGGGGCAAAAAAATGTCCTCCACAAGCCAAATTATGGAAGGACTCCAAAAGTTTATTCTGTTGTGCTTTATCCACATAGTGAAGGAATACCCCATCAAGGTTCCTTTTATATAGACCATTGTCCCATAGGATAAAATTGGTAGATTTCAAATTAATATTCCTCTTTTCTTTATGAGATAGGTGAATAGGACACTCACCATAAGTAAGAAAATGAGTAATATTTAAATACCACTCATTCGTAGTGGTGACAAAGAGAATTGTTAACATGTCTTTAGCTTCTATTTCTTGTGGTATGTTATCAACGATCAGTTGTTAGAGACCCTTTCCCCACATGAGCTTGGTAGGTTTGATATATAGATCAAACTCTTAAATCTTAGCAATCTAATTGCCCCTTTTAGTGCCAAACTCTTACTGAGTTAAGATAGATTTCACTGCTGTATCAGGCACCAGAACAATAGTATATGAATTCAAGATGTAAAATTAGAAATGATTTACTACCTTGACCATGGAATAAGTGTGCTTCTCCATGTTAGAATACTTTAGCTCATGATCTTTAAGAGGACAACTCATGAAGGAGATGGGAGATTCCACACCTTCTTTATTCTGTTGAACCAAGATGGCTAAAAGTGTATGCTCAAAAGCATAGTTATACATTACAAAATCTTTGGTGTAATCAGGACAAACCAAAATTGTGGCATGGGTGATAGCTTTCTTGATGTCTTTAAATGATGATTTTCCTTATTTAGTCCAGCAAAAATTGGCTTTGCCCTTCATCATATTGACAATGTGGTGAGTCTTCTCTGTGAATTCAGGAATGAACCTTCACAAAAATTATAACTTTTGAAAGAAAGATTGAACTACAATATTACTAGTAGGAAGAGTAAGCTCTTGAATGGATTTGACCTTTTTTGGGTCGATCTTTATGCCTTCTTATGATACAGTGTGACCAAGAAGTTTACCTTATGTAATCTTGAAAATTAATTTCTTGGGATTAAGAGAAATACCATTCTGCCTACATCACTCCAGCACTTGTTGTAGATGATGCACATGATCAAGATGATTCTTAGAAAAGATGTTCAAATCATCAAGGTAGACCATAATGAACTTACCCATTTCATTTCTAAAAGCAAGATCTATTACTCTTTGGAAAGTGGCACCAGCATTGATCAAGCCAAATGGCATTATTCGATATGAAAAAGTACCCCAAGGTGTCATGAAGGCAGTCTTATGTTGGTCTGATTCACCAAATTCCACTTGATTGTATCTTGAAAATCCATCTAGTATTGATAACATCTCAGCGCTAGTCACTTTTTGTATCAGCTGATCCATGATGGGCAGGAGATAGTTGTCCTTTAAAGATGACTGATTCAAATTTATAAAATCAACACACAAGAAAATTTCTCTATTATTCTTTCTTACAGGGAATATATTTACAATCCAGGTGGCATGATGGATTAGGAAAATAATCATTACATTTAACATTTTATGTATTTCAGACAAAATCATGCCTGATATCTTGGGATTATACTACCTTTGCTTCTACTTGTGTGGTAGTGACCCAATATTGAGAGGAATCTTGTGCTATATTTCTTTAGGTCTGAGTGGTTTTAGATCATCATATGAATATACCAAAACATCAATGTAATGGCAAATCAGAGTGACAAATTTGAGTTTTTCATTAAGGGTACAACAATTCTCGATGTTGACCATTTTTGGATTGTCTTCTGAACTCAAATTTATTTAATCAAAATCTTTGGAGGATTTTGAATCCATTTATTATTCTTTGACATACCTATCATGCTTGTCAAAAAGTTTCTTAAGAGAATCTAATCCTTTGGTAATTTTATTCCCTTTGAGCTGAAGATACTCTTCATCAGCTTTTGAATTTATTTTCAGAGCTAATTCATGATGGGTAGAGGATTCACTACCTTCAAAATGTATCTTTTCAAAGTTGTCTCTTTGTTCCAAAAAAGCAATGATTTGGTTATCACCATTAAATACCTACTAATGGTCTACATTATTAGGTACACTTGGTTGAAAAACTAACTCAATAGTGTACCTATCTTCTTTGAAGTCCTTGTGAGGAACCAAGAGAGTTACAGAGACAACCAATGCATCTGCACGACTTTTGAATTCTCTAGACATGGTATAAATAATGAAATCATTAAAGCTTTCAATGTAGTCCCACACTAGATTGCGATAATTCCATAATCTCTCATTTTTAGTTTGATACAGGTTCCTCACCTAACATACCACCAGATCAGTGTCTCCTTTGGCATGAAGGATTTTAACACCTTTATCTTGAGCAACCTTTAATCCAAGCAGCAACGATTCATACTCAGCAATATTATTGGTGTTGCTGAGCTATAACTTATATGCATATGGAAAAATATCTCCTTGAGGAGATATTAAAACAACTCCAGCTCTAAAACTAGTTGAAGCATTGCTGCCATCAACTTTCAAAATCCAAATATCATCAAAATTTGATCTTCTTTCAGATGTTTCTTTGTCAGGAAGAGATATTTTTTTATGTGTAATACACCCTACCAATTATTCTGATGTCTTATCTAAATTTTTTGGATTGTCACTTAGTAAGCTTTCATCTACTAAAACAAAAATGTCTTCAATATTTAAAAAGTAATTACCCATGCCCGAAGACTCAAATAAAATTTGAGCTTAAAGGGCTAATGTTTGGGTGATAATGTACTTTATCTCCTTTCCAGAAAGTAGCCTTTACATGATGCCCTTGATAGGGATCCTCAACTTAGACAGGTCCATGCTTAATTCTCCACCAACATCCTTACAAAAAAATTTCCCAAGAAGAATGCCATAAGAGGCTGGGACATCGACCACCAGGACTATCATTTTGATTCTCTTATCTAGGAAGGCCACAAATGCAAATTGAGCATCTTTGATTTGTCCCAACAAAGGTGCTTGTTTGTTTTCCATGGTGAAACATCTCCCAAAGGTCTTAGTCAACATGAAACTAAGAGATTCTGCCACCTTGGTAGGCATGACATTGTCAGATGTGCTAGAATCAATTATGTAATTGTTTAGCTGATGACCATTTATTAGTAGAGAGACATAAAATGGTTCTATCTTTTTAGGGGAAGCTAGAAGAGTGATCACAAGATTATTTTGGGTAGGTGTGTTCTTTGGGGGATCACAATTTTCTTTCAAAATTTCTTGTCCTGTAGGGATGGTTTTATTCTTGATGTATTGAACTAACTTATCCAACTACTCAGGGTTGGATTACAAGAATTGAAACTTAAACATATGAATTTTGGTCTTTTTAACATGGTCAATTATATCAAATGACTGAAATTAATTTGAAATGGAGAAAGGCAGTCCATCAATCTAGTTTTTGCTAGGTGTAGGACTGGTCTATGGATTTGAAGCAGATAGTGAAGGAAAATTTGAGGTACTTAATTTTTTAGTGCTCACCAAGTCTTTTGATTGGAAAGGCAGTGAATTTCCTCATTTAGAAATTGAAATTTCTGGTCAAGATTCTTCCCCTATTTTTCCTTTATCTACTTGTTAAGTTGACTAGTTCTAGGATCTAGTAAATATAGTGTATGATCCATCAAATGCTTCACCTTTACTTCTGGGTTCATCTTGGTACTTCAAGAAACTAATGTTGGATTCGTCAACTAATTATTATTAGCCTTTTGCAAAGAGATCAGCGTCATCTTCTTGGTTCAACTTAGGTTGGAAAATAGAATCAGATTTAGTTTCAAGATAACCAAACTACTGAGTTAGTTGGTGTTGCTTTAATGGCAACCTTCCCTGGTGGGGAAAGAAGGTGATTTGGTTGCCCTTGATTTATGGTAGCATTGCCTTGATATGACTAGTTGGGAAATTTCCTCCTTGGTATATCCTAATAAGAAGGAGGAGAAAACATCCCTTGTGTCATTTGTCTTTTGAGAGATAGTAATTCATTTATTAGCTTTTGCACCATCAGATCAGTGGTGCCTGTAGAAGATTATTCAAAAGATGAAGAAGATTTACCTCTATTAGGATCTCTTCTTATCTTTCCCACCAAGATAAGGTCATCTTCAAATTTAGTCAACAAAATTTGAGCTACAGCAAGATATATTTGGCCAACTTGTCTCAATAGGAAACTTACTTTAGGAAGTTGAGAATTGATGAAGAAATATTTGAGATTCTTAGGCGTCAGCTGAGAAATCATAGGAATCTTGTTCCTCAGCTTATTGAATTTGGAAATGAAGTCTCTCATGGGTTCATGAGGCTCCTTCTTCATTTGTGTAAGCTAAGCTAGCATGGCATGTGCATCTTTTGCAGGCTTGAACCTAGCCTCAAATTTAGATTTGAGAGTGTTCTAGTCACTCACTATTTGTGCTTGCAGATGATAAAACTAGTATGCAGTAGCTCCTTACAATGTTTCTACAAATATTCTGACTGCAATGTCTTCATATTCAATGCCTATTATACCATAGGCTATGCAAAATGTTGTAATATGTTCATCAGGATGAACCTTCCCATCACCATAGAACTTGGGAATTTTTTTTCTTGAGATACGGGGTAGCTCATGTAGAGGTGGGGTTAGATTCAGAGGACCAAAAGTATTACCCCTAGAGCCTTGGACTGCCATGATATGGCTGTTGAAAGGAGGAATAATAAATCTCTATGGGATATGTATGGATAAAGCTCTGCTAGCAGAGGAAAAGGTAGCTTTGCCTAGTTTTAGGGACCTGATGTTAGTAGGATAAAAACTATTGGTTTGTTAAAGGTGAGTTTGTGGAGGATAAATATCAAAGTTATTTCACTGCACAAGCTCAAATAAAGGGTCAACAATACCTTGAGCTCTCTAGCTTTGTGTGTATGGTGGGTCTACCAGAGTGTAAAATGGATATGGAAAAGAACTAAAACTACTTCAATTTGAAGCTTGAGGCTTCAAATTTCCTATTCTTCCCTATCGGAGTCACCAAAAACTATTGGGTGAATATTTTGTCACTAGTTAACTGACGAAAAAATAGGTGCATCAACCACAGCATAAGGAGATTTATACAGCAAAATGGATGTGGTGGCCATAGCTAGATTGAAACAAATATTTCCTCTCATCAAGGGGAGGTCCCCTATAAACTATAGTATACTATATATATGCTAAAAATACACACAGGGGTGAAATTATACCATCCATCTCTCTTTTTTTAGAGATGATGTTCACAAAATAGAGGAGAATTCTAGTGTAATTACTGAAGGCATTTCTCTTATTTCAAAAATAGTATTCAGGAAATAGTAGGAATCCTTCCTGGGTGGTAATAGAAACCACAAGAAACCAATGAAAGCACAAAGTCTTTCATTGTCTCTCCTACTAATTAAGACAAAGTAACATAGCAAGATTAAATGTAGTTCAAAGTCTGCACTTAAAACTACAATAGAGTAAATGATAACGAAGGATAAAGAGATCTCAAAGTCTTCCCAATATCCTTTACACGAAACACATACTGAAGACAATTATGGTAGCACAAAGTCTCTCACAATCAACTTCAAGACATCTTCTAGCTTATTTCCACTTGTTCTACTTATTTGATTAAATGGACAAGATTATATTTAGGAAAAAGACATAAGAAGAATTTCCTAGATAACACAAGCTATTTCAACACAAAGTCTGAAAGGTCACTTGCTTTCTCATTCACTTAACAAAATATGATTAACAGTCTGAGCTCAAAGTCTCAAGAATGCCTTTTAATTTGGGCAGAGCTTCACTTCTGATAATTAAGAGATCTCCTTTATACAAAATGGGATTTTACAATATATAACATTCCAAAAAAGACTTCGGGTGATTCTTTTCATGAAAATGGCCCACGCTGAATTGAATGACTTGAATATCTATGAAAAGGGCCATGCTAGAATAGGTCATCAACCTTGACTTTGGCATTCTAAATTATCTCAAATGTCTCTTCCTCAGCATGGGTTGTCTGGTTTTCTTAATTCTACTTATACAGTTGTCCATTTGCCTTTACTCAACAAATAAAAATAGGCCACATCCTTGAATGTTTGTGTTCCCGAATGTCCACCTGGTGGACTGTTCCACCTACTGGAAATAAAAATCATACATATATTTCTAAATTTACTATAGTCATTCCCTCCTTCATTGCCACATTTTGTCTTTATTTGGTAATTTGAGCTCTCGGGTCTACCTTCTCACTTTTTACTGGCTCCATTGGCCCCTTTCTAGGTTGGTCACTGAGCTTGTTCTCAGTTCTTTTGAAAACCAATGGCTATTCTATTACCCTAAATTTGATGTCTGTGGGGACGTTGCTAGTCGCCTTGAACCTCTTTCAACCTTAAACCTTTAACTCTTTTGGTTCAAAGGTTCAATGGTTCAATGGTTTGTCAATTCAATGTTTTGTGAAGGGCCACATTTGCTTTCTTTTCTTCTTCAGTTGAACCATTTCTATGAACTATTTTTTTTTGGAATCTTCCACTTTCTTCATTAACTCAAAGTTTCTTTTCAAATGTATGAACTCTTTGAACCCATTGAACTTTTGAACCTTTGAACCATTTTGGTTTAAGGTTCAATGGTTCAATGATTCATTCTCTTTCTTTTAAAGACTTTTATTCTCTTAATTCAGTCGAATTCATCAAATTCATTGAACCTTTAAACCTTTGAACCATTTTGGTTCAAAGTTCAATGGTTCAATGAAACAATCTTAATTCTTTAATTTCTTTTGAAGTGTTGAACTCTCTGGATTTTCCAAGTCTATCTAAGTCATTGAACCTTTGAGCTCTTTTTGGTTCAAGGTTCAATGGTTCAATAGTTCAATCTTCATTCTTTGAATCCTTCTTTTCTTTAAGTCTTTCAGACTTATTGAACTCGTTGATCTTTGAACCTTTGAACTCGTTGAACATTTGAACCTTGTGAAGGCGGGGTTCAATGGTTCAAATGTTCAAAGCAATTCATTCTATTTCTTTGAAGCCTGTCTTTAAGTCTTTTGAATGAACCTTTGCATTGAACCCTTCCCAAAACACTAAGGAAAGCCTTAAGTGTTTTGAACTTCCTTTAAAGAAGGCTTTCCTGTTGAACCTGTGGCTTCCTTAGAAGAAAAGGCTTGAATATTTAGAAAACTTAACTGCTCAGAACATTATTGAGAAAGAAAAGAGAGATTTTTGGTTTGCATGACCAAACTCATTAGTAGGTTTTCCACAAAAACAAGTGATGGATTTTGGGAACAACACTATCTACTTTATTTTATTATACATCTTATCATTATGACATATGATCTACTTTGGGAAAAAGAATCAATATTTCAAGTGCATCATCATTAGTGGTTTTGAATGACCATTGATCATCTTTTCTCCATACCTAAATTGTGATCACCTCATTCCCAAACTTAATTGATGATCTAGTGTATCCATTTTAAGGTATCTTTTCTTTAAGCTAAAAAATTTCATAGATCACACTCTGTGACTTTGACTTAACAACTATAGTTCTGATTTTTATTGATATATAAATTACACTATATAAACACATACAAACCTAAAAGCAAAATAGGAAAACAAAAAATTCAACAAAAATATTAAACTACATGGTTCTACTCAAAAACTTCTCTAATTTTCTATGATCAATGATAGAGATTATTAATAGTAAGGCTTAAGCTTATAGCCATTTACATGTCCTAGTAGAATGGTTCCTTGAATATCTTTTAAGATAATTATTCCTTACTGTGAAATGTCGTGAATGATATAAGGTAGTCAAAATCTCAAAAGGGTATCAATTTTGTTTTTTAAATGGTGAAAAATTGTTTCTCTTGGATAAAATTCATTGTTTCTTATTTCTCCAATTCACTTGGGATCTTGGGGTCACTCAAGGTTATCAAATGCAAAGTAGTAACATGATATTTATTTTTCCCTTATAATCTCCTTGGTAATTTTCTCAAAACTTGATTTTATTGTGTTGTTAATATGTGAAATGTTTTTTGGGCCTTACACACTCTAGGTATTATGTGTTTCCACCCTTGTATTAATTATTAGTGCTTGTCAAATGTTACCCAAAATCATTATAAAATTTTAGTTTTGGGGAGTACGGTCATTATGTGTGGTTCCCCTTTTTTACTAGAAACTTCACCATGTGCACTCTTCCCATTATATTCCTAGGTTTTTGTTTCCCTTTTTATTACATAATTTATTCCCAAAAATTATATTTTGTATTAATTTTCACTACCCCACACTAAATTTTTCACTTGGTCCTCTAGTGCAACAAGTCTCTTTATATCAAGTTACCCAAATATTTTTGAAGGGTTAAGTATTTGTATGACCAGAAGTGTGAGAAAAATAACAAGAAACTCACAAGGATATTTAAATCTATCATTGTAATGGTCACCAAGGTACCAATAAACCTTAAAGATTCCGATAAATTTGTACTCTTCAAACTATATATACTATCAAGTTTCCATTCAACTAGAGAGATATATACAAAAAATGCATGACAATACTCACCCAGGTACTAAGACGTTTTCCATAAGGCTTCAAAAATAAATCCTTTGCTCAACTCACCTGAATGGGATTATGAGGTGACACATATAATTAAAAATTATGATATATAACCAATTTTCATGAAAGATAACCTAATCTAATCTAACCTACAAAACACACAATGCATAAAATAAATGGCATACACTTTACTAAAATAATTCTTGTTGACCAAATTTGAACCTACATGTCAAATTGGGATCCCTATAGGTAAAAAATTGATCTTTATATGTTTATAAGAGTCTAATATTATTTCATAGGGTGTATTATAATTCTTTTGATGTCATTTCATGTCATATTAGCCTTGGTCTTAGTCATTTTAATCCTTATGTCTTTTTAAGTCATTTAAAGGTCATAAAAGGAATATTAATGACTTGTACAACCTCATTGGGTAAAGTGAAGGCATAAAAATGTGATTTTATGTTCCATGTGTCTTATTATTCCTTAATCAAATTTTTTTAACTAAAAAGAGGTAGGTTTTTTTGAAGAAAGAGTAGTCTTCTTGGAAAAAGGAGGAGTTTGCCACTTGTATGACCCATAAGGGAGTGTGACAAATGGGATAAGGTTTTTATATGACTCTTTAGCTTCCTTAGACTCATTTCCATGCTTAACATACTCTATAATTTATAAATATGAGCTCAAACCATTTTTCTCCTTCATCTCCTTCATAGACATGTAGAACCAATCAGCAAGTTTATGTTTGGTATGGCCAACATGAGAGGTTTTAGGAAAATTAATCTTGGAGGTTTATTCTAAACTCATTCATCTTAAATTTGATGTTTGGTTGTATAATAGTGGTGAATTGTGCTTTATGAACCACTCTTAATAAGTTAACCTACCTAATTTGCATCCTAATCTATGAACCCTATAGTTTTGATCTCGTTTAGATGATTCCATACAATCCAGCTACTAATATTCATTCTAGATGATGTTTAAATCTATTATCATGATTTCTATGCTTTTTTCATATTTTGGAAAGATATCATGAGGTAATTAGTTTAGTTTTCAAGTTGATGTTCCAGGTGGAATGGTAGTCAATTTCAATACTTGCAGAAAGTTGGATTCTTTATAAGGGCTTCATGTGAATGGAATATGATGTTTTCCATGTTTCAATGCCATAGGTATCACATCCCTTCCATGTTTGGTCATAAAACACCATGATTTGATCAAAAATCTAGTGCTATCATACTCATAGTCAACCTTGTGCTTGCTCTTAGCTATAGCCATGATGTTTGAGCTATGACCACATATAAAGGAGCAATGGAGATTCAAAAAAAATTTAAATTATCTTGTTGTATGAACAGTCAGATTAAACCCTCCAAATATCACAAAGGGTCTATGATGGTAGTCATATGCAACATATATAATCAGGTAATCATGAATGTACATTTATAGGCATCTCTTAGAAAGATATCATGTTAGAATAGAGGTTTTGAAATTTGCTTCAATATCTTCATAGTGATATACATCCATTTGATGAATTGGTAAATATCCTAGTTTTGTTCATGAGATCATTCACTATGAATATTGCTCCAATTCTACTCATTGCCTACAAGCAACTCAAAATGCACCTACAAGTGCCCTATAGGAAGATGACATATGGGAAAATACATACTTAAATGGTATTTAACTCTTAAAGGTTGAAATCATAAATTTTAATAGGTTAGAATGGGACTATGAGTAATCAAATGGCCAAGCACCATGCACTTTTTGAATAGACTTTCATTGTCTACCTATATACATGTAAATACCCACCTACAGGTGGTACCAGAGAGAGCTAAGGAGTCATTTTAAAGCACTAAAACAAGTTTAAAACCTTAATAAAGTCATAACCTATTGAAAATGTCATAAAACACATATTTGAAATTCTATATTTCTAGGAAAGGTGTAAGGTCACTCCCAAAGATGATGACTGTGGAATTCAGGGAACTTTTCCCTAAAAGCATAAACTAGAGCACCTAGCCATTTCATGGAGATATTATAACAATATTGTTGAGAGTTTTTATGTTACTAAATGTGAATGACTTGTATCTATATCATAGGATTCCAACTTTAAAAAGTAAGAAGGTATCGTAGTCCTTTGGTTTTCTTATTAGGAAGGCTCAAATTTACACCTTTGACCATTAAATTTTGATAGTGCCATCTACAGGGTTTAGATGACTGAGTGACATTGCTTCCCAAGGTGATAATGTATAATAATGCATTCATGGTAGATGGCCTTAAGGGTTATACATATAAGTTAAGATGAATTATATGACCCTATAACACTACCTACAGGCCTCCTTTTCATCATTAAATGTATACCTATAGGTTAATTGTACGGTTATCATGAAGATTGGGATAGGTAACCTGGATAATTAAACTCACTCTAGGAATAAAATGAAAAATTTTAGATATATTATGGTTTATATATCTTCAATAAGGATATAAAACATGATAATAAGGCCTAAATCATACATTTCCACCTACAAGCTCCTATTTGTCCAAACACAATTGATTGTGTTTGACTATGATAGACAATGAGTAGGTTTGAAGATGTAAGTATTGGTAGTGCATAATAATGATGTAGAGGGATCCCAAAAATAAATTAATGACCCTATGATATTCTTATTAATCCTATGAACATTTATTTTAAGCTAAGTTATGCAGGGATCACCTACAGGAAAGAGGAACATAGTCAGGAAATGACACTCAGTATTGATTGAATATGGAGTATGAGGAATATATGAGAGGTTGAAGGGATGAATGATGATTGGAAAACCTTAATAATAATAATAATAATAATAATAATAATAATAATAATAATAATAATAATATCATGGAACCCTCATTATGGATATGTAATAGAGAAGGATATCTAAACAAACATCAAATAGTCTATATCTTAAACCCTACAGATAGTCAACTACTCCACAAGTCTATCTTGAGTTTTAGTGATTTTGGAGGGTCAAATAATATGACCAAAGGAAAAATTTTGGTACTTAGTGCCTTTATTACTTGGATAATCCTCTAAAATAATTAACTTGTTTGAAAAAATGTGGGAAGTACCCTTTGCTTTGTCTTAGATGGAGGGTAGTTCCCTAGAAGTGTAAACCCTACATTTTTGAGAAAGAGACATAAAAGGATGAGTTGGGATCTGATTGGACATATATAGGTGGTGTGATAGGTTTTATGGAATCTAAAACAAAATAAAAAATCATACATACAAGGAATAATCTCAATTGGATGGTTTGGACTTCTAAATATGTAGGCAGGCCTGTCAAGCATGATTAGGCCTAGAATCCAAATGGAGAGTCACTTTCACTTCTAACATAAGATGAGAATTATAATGGATTTTATCATGTTTATAGGGTAATTTTAGATGTTTCCAATCTTTTGAGATGTATATAAGACATAAGTAAATCCACTTTTGGTGTAGGACTAATTCAATCATGTAAGAAATGGAGAAAAGAGCTCAAGTGGTCAAAGTTAGAAGCTCATCTACTTTGACACATTGCATGGATACTAAATGGGATAAGATGAGTTGAATAAGGTCATGAAAAAACATTTTATGGAATTAATTTATCTATCCAACATCAGACCTTTATGAAACATCATTAAAGATCAAAACTACCTAAAACCCTTGCAAACCCTGGTATTAGAGCCGATGAAGGAAATGAAGATGGAAAGATACCATAATGGACCAAAATGACATGGAAAGTGGTTAGAGGTTGTAGGTTAATATCTTAATATATTCCCCATCCTTTTTGACTATACATAATTATATAGATGGAATACAAAATAAGGTTTTCTTAACAATTTTTGTGTTTTTATAGGTTCTAAGAAGAATCTAAAGATATAAATCACATGGGAGGACATATTGAGACTTAATATAACTTCCCATGTTCATTTAATTCTTATAAAAAACTCATTGGTTCCTCAAAAATAGCTCTCACCTTAGTCAATCAAAACTAGCATAGTGAGCATGATAGTGAGAAGGGTGAAAAACTTCAAGTAAGCTACTTTTAAGGTGTGCCTAATGCCTATAAGGACATGGATGGACTTGACACATGTCACTAACCCCATTTTATATATTTTCATGAGAAAATACATCAATTTTATAATATAAGTGTGTAAGGTGTGTGAAATAGGGAGTTTCTTTGACTACAGGTAGTGATGGCTCATTTTCAAAGGAATCCAAATGATTAGGAATGCAGTAAATGCATGGAGAATCATATCTACAACCCTTCCCTCTTAGTTAAATAATTAGACCTATCCCTGGTTAGTTTTGGGATGTTTCAATATGAATGATTGATGAAGATATATTTTTTAGCTATTAAAAAGAATTTCATGCCACATTTCAAGAGTTTCATGCCTTGGATTAACACTTATACTTTCTAACTTTACATTATCAATTTCACATTCTCTTCTATGCATGTATAACTCTTTTTCTCAACTTGACACTTGTCCTTGGGACCTTTTGACTTCTTTTTTCTCTTCTCTCTCTTAAGTTTTATAAAAACTAGCCATTTTATCTATTGTAAGGATGCTCCACCTGAGTATGGCAAATCCCTACTCATTTCCATACCATGGATCAATAAAGACTACTAATTTTACCTATTATATGATTGTTCATAATGTGTTCACTTGAATGATTGATATTTTTTAGTGATGACTATTATTTCCTTATCATTGTTGTTTCATTCTCTCATCTATTTATAGATTGAAAGCTTCTTCTTGAAGGTCATGTGAAGTGTTCTATGAAATGTCAAGGTTGAGTGAGTTAGTATATTCAATAGTGCCATTATAGCCCTCTTTTCTAGTCTTCCTAGCCTAAACATTTATCACAACCTCATAATCAAATACTGATGTGAAAAGATTGATATTAGAGAATTATATGCCTAGTTAGTCTCTTGGTCTCATGTGTGACATGCAGTTGGTTTTTAGTTATCAGTTAATTTGGTGTATCACCACCTTTAGGATAGTTTAAATTTTATTTTTCTCTCCCTTTTCCTTAAAATTATAGGTGTAATAGTGATCTAAAAGTGTCACATCAAGGGAACTAGCCCTATCTAGAGATTCACCTCATCCTTAGGCTAATCAAATCCTAGAGTTGTTTTAATTATGCCACTTTGATGAGGAGAGCTGAGACATCTCCTCAAGGAGTGCAAATCCAAGTGACAATAGTTTTTGGCATGCCCAGTGGGACTCATTATCCAAGAATTTGAAATATTTTTGGTGTTGTCTTTTAACACATCAACCTTTGGAGGCATATATCCAAGTATCAATGGTGACTCTAAAGTTACATTATCTATTCAAGTAACCCAGGTTTTCCTTTTGAATATTGTTAGTAATTTTTATGTGTTCTTACTTTTTAATAAAGTTTGATGGCTGGTTTTGGTGTTGAGTATTATTTTACACAAATTAATGAGATAGCTCAATCTTATGGCATTTCTTATCAGCCTTTGTGTGATTCTTATCAACCTTGTCATGATCCTTACCAGCTCTAATATGGCCCTATCAACCTTGTCATGAATTATATCAGTCATATAACTAGCCTTCTCAATATCTTGCTTCTCCTAGTCAACCTAGTCACTTCTCAAATCAATCCATTTCATCTTTCAATCAAAATCTCTTAGGCTATGAGAGGTACATGATGGATATTAACATACAAAGGGGATATGGTCAAGATGTTCCTAGTTATCCCATTCATAATGTGATAGATGCATTATAGCTAGTTAAAAGAGAGTGGACATCTATTGAGAGAGAAAATTATCAAAGGCTCACAAGTGAGATGCTAGATGTGAGTAGCCTAGTTTCATCATTAAAAAATAAGCTAAGAATTCATGAGGGATAGACTCACTAAATATATCAACCCTCATTTCCACCCCCCCCCCAAAAAAAAATTTCCATCAATTTTACTTGACCCCTACTCATGAACCCAATCAAGCCTATCAAAGTCATCTTTTTCCTAATCAGATAGAAGAGAAAGTTTGAAAGATAATCCATGTTTTTGAAGAAAACCTTGATAGGTATATTGAGTTAACCAATAATCAAATGAATTAGTCCATCTCATCAAAAAAGGAAGTGGAATCTAATACCTCATTTCCATATACTCAAATTGCATCACTACCTCAAGAAGAGACTTCTAGATATGAGATCCCAAGTTGGAGACAAGGTGGAGAATCCAAGCCTAAGAAGATCCTAATTTTCTTGAACACTTCATCCAATCCTAAAATTACATCACTACCTTAAGAATAAACTCCTAATCTTAATATCCTAAGATGGAATAAGGTAGTGGAATCATGTCAAAAGAAAGGGGATAAAGGCCTAGATAGAGAGTGTGAAGTTGAGAAAGAGCTTGATCCTATGCAAGCCCCTCCCACCCTTCCTCAAGATACCTCTTATTTTCCATATCAACCCTCTTGTACTCCTTATCCTCATGAATATTTCTATCAAATTCAAGAGAGACTTTTCCAAGAGAACCTATCCAAGCAAATTGAAGTCTTAGAGTTGATAATGAAATTGTTGAGTCAAGGTGTGATGGAAGTTTTAGAGCCAAAAGAAGATCCTATGACTAAACATGCCTCATATAACCTTATTAAAGAGAGTGATCAAGATGAATCAAATTTAAATGAAGTGATTTTAAAATGGAAGAAAGAAAACCAAGTTTTTTTAGCCCAAGTTTAGCCTCCCTTTCCTCAAGAACTTCCAAAAGGATCCCCTACAATTCATTCTCAATATGATGTTGAGTTTTATGTTCCACCTCCACTAACTAGTTCATCTTGTCCTCACCCTATCACCCTTTTCCTCGATGGAACTATGGTGTGGATAATTTTTTTGATATGAATTTAGAACTCTTTCTTAAAGAAAACATAGCTACTTGGTAGCCTCATTAGGCTAGGTCACCTAATTAAAAGATGCCTAGCATTGGCATCACCAATAAGGAGAAAGAAATTGAGGATCTTATAGTCCTTGAGGAGGAAATTTTCATTATAACATTTGAGATAAAACTTGATAGCCCTCAAGATGTTCTAAATCCTAAAAAAGAGGTGATTTCTTGTGTTGAATCTTCTGATTATGTTGATATTGAAGAATGTCTTCCTTGTGTCAAAGAAGAAGAAATCAAAATTGGTTATTTAATCACTATCTAAGATATCATATATGGGAAAGAAAAATTCTATAATCAGCCTTGGGATGACTTATTTGCAATAATTTTAGGAGGTTATACTCCTCTTCAAGGAGGTTATAATTGAGTCAAAAATAGAGAAGTCGGCCTTGACACTCAAGTGGGTATGTGAAAAAGAATCAACTTTTAAATTTTTTCCTTTCAAGAGACATATACATCCCATTATGATATGTTTTAAATCATAAAAATGGGTTATCATCCTCTCAACCAATTGGGATAAATACACCAACTTTTGAAGGATAGAACAAGCTTTTATTAGCCTCAATCTTCTAAGGAACAAGAAACTACTCTTGAAGACATGCCTACCAAAAAGATAAAAGTTGATAATAAGATGAAAATTGGGAAGTATTATGAGGTATGTGTACAAATTAAAGTGGAATACATTTACATTGGAGACATATTTAAGGATGATCTACTTGAGAGCAGATCAAGTGAAGTGCCAAGGAATAGGTCTGATCTACCAAGCATCCAATCTAAGGAGCAACATGTTTAGCACTATGATTCATCTCATGAAGATCAAGATTAAAGGAAATTTTATTTTGATCCTAGAAAGTAAATATACTTAATTTCTAGTTATGCATAGTTGTTTATTTTCTATTTTCCCTAAGTGCTTTGAGCACACGTATGTGTCTTGTTAGTGTGTTTGCTTTGCTTTGTGTGTCTTTTATTTTATGTAGTTGAGGTAATTAGTTGTCTTATATTGGTTAAATAATTTTTGTCAAGTTTTAGGTCTTCTAATTTTTTTTGACTCCCTAAGCCCATGTATAGGATAAATCTATTGATCTTTAGCATAACAAGCATGCTACCCCTATGAGTCACCATTTTGTTGACCAAATTTGACCCTACAAATCAAATTGGGACCCCTATACGTAAAAATTTTATGTTTATATGAGTATAATATTATGTCATAGGGTGTATTATAAGTATTTTTATGTCATTTCATGTCATATTAGCCTTGGTCTTAGTCATTTTAATCCTTGTCTTTTTTTAGTCATTTAAAGGTCATAAAAGGAGCATTAATGAATTGTAAATCCTCCTTGGGTAAAATTAAGGTGTAAAAAGGTTATTTTATGTGCTGTGTATCCTATTATTATTTAATCAAATATTTATAACTAAAAAGTGGTAGGTTCTTTAGAAGAAAGAGCAGTTTTCTTAGAAAAAGGAAGAGTTTGGCACTTATACAGACCATAAAGGACTGTGACAAGTGGGAGAAGGTTTTGAGATGAATATTTAGCTTCCTATAACTCATTTACATGCTTAAAATAATATTTAAGTGCCAAATTTGAGATAAAAACATTCTTATCCTTCATCTCCTTCCTAGGCATGTAGAGCCAGTTAGTAGGTTTATACTTGGTACGATCAATAGGAGAGGTTTCAAGAAAATTGATCTTGGGGGTCTCTTCTAAACTCATTAAAATTCCATTTGATGTTTATTTATATAATAATTGTGTAATATTATTTATGAACCATTCCTAATAAGTTGACTTACCTAATTTTCTTACCAATCTAAAAACCCTATAGGTTTTCCTCTTATTTAAATCATTTCATACAATATAGATATTGATTTCAGATGATTTTGACTCTCTGCTCTCATTATTTCCATTCTTGGTTTCATGTTTGGAAAAAATTTCATGGGATAATTAGTTCAATTTATAAGATGATGTTCCAGGTGGAATGGAAGTCAATTTCACTACTTATAGAAAGTTGGATTCTCTATAAGGTCTTCATGTAAATGGGATATGATGTTTTCCATGTTTCAATTCTATAGTGATCAATTCCCTTCCATGTTTAGTATTACACCACCATTTTTTTATCAAACATCTAGTCATGTCATACTCACAATCAACCTTCTACTTACTCTCAGCTATAGCCATGATCTTTGAGCTCTAACCACATTACAGAGGAGCAATGGAGAGTCCAAAAGGCATTTTACATTATCTTATTTTATGAATTGTTATATTTAACCTTAACAATAGCATAAAGGTTCTATTATGGTAGCAATATGAAACATATACAGTCAGGCAGCCATGAATGTACATCTATAGGCATCTCTTAGAAAGATATCACATTGGAATAAAAGTTTTGAAACCTGTTTCAATATATTGATAGTGATAACTATACATTTGAGGAATTGGTAAATAACCTAGGTTTGTTCATGAGACCATTTAATATTCATATTTCTCCAATGTTGCTCATTGCCTACAAGAAACTCAAAATGCACCTAAAGGTGCCCTACAAGAAGATGACATAGCAAAAAAGACATACTTGAATGGTCTTTAGCTCATCAAGGTTGAAATTATATGTTTTAAGATTTATAATGGGAATATGATTGATAAAATGGCTAAGAATCATGAAAAATTTTAATATACTTTCACTATCTACCTTTAAACATGTAAATTCCCACCTATAGGTGGTACCATAGAGAGCTAAGGAGTCATTTTAAAGCATTGAAACAATTTTAAATCCTTCCTAATGTCCTATAATGTTAAAATTTTCATAACACACATGTTTAAAATTATATATTCATAGGAAAGGTGAAAGGTCACTCCCAAATATGATGACTATAGAATTCACGGGCCTTTTCCCTAAAAGCATAAAATAGAGCACCTGGCCATTTCATAGAGATCTTATAATAAGGTTGATGAGATATTTGGTGTTACTAAATGTGCATTCCTTGTAACCATATCATAGTATTCCAACTTGAAAAAGGAATAATTTAGCTTATTAAATTGGTTTTCTTACTAGGAAGGATCAAATTTGCACCTTTGACCATTGAATTCTAACAGTGCCATCTACAAGATTTGGATGACTGAGTGACATTGCTTCTCAAGGTGATAGTGTATAAGAATGTATTCATGGTAGATGGTCTTAAATGGTGAAAATTAGCATTATTTTTTTAAATGTTTATCCATAAAATTCAATACATAGAATATGTCTCCACAACACTACCTATAGGCCTCATTTTCATCACAAAATGTAAACCTACAGGCTAGTTGTAGGGTTATCATGAAGATTGGGATAGATAACCTGGATAATGGAATTCAATATAGGAATAAAATGAACAATTTTAGAAATATTATGGTTTATATATATTAAATAAGGATATAAAACATGAAAACAAGGCATAAATCATACATTTCCACCTACAAGATCTTATTTGTCCAAACATAGTTGACTGTGTTTGACTATGACAGATAGTGAGCAGGTTTGAAGTTTTAAGTGTTGGCAGTGCATAATAATTATGTATAGGGATAATAAAAAAAATGTAATGACCCTATTATGTTATTATGAATCCTATGAACATTTCTTTTAAGCTAAACTATGTAGGGATTACCTACAGGAAAGAGGAGCATAGTCAGGAAATGACACTCAGTATTGACTGAATATGGAGTATGAGGAATATATGAGAGGTTTAAGGGATGAATGATGATTTTAAAAAATTCATAATAATAATAATAATATTATTATTATTATAATTTCACCCTGATTATTGATATATAATATAGAAGGGTCTCTAAACAAACATCATACAATCTATATCCCAAACCCTATAGATAATCAATGACTCCACAAGTTTGTCTTGAGTTTTAGTGATTTTAGAGGGTCAAATGATATAACCAATGGAAAAATTTTGGTAAAAAGTTCCTTTATTACTTTTAAAATCCTATAAAAAAAATTGTTTGAGTAAATAGGGGAAGTGCCCTCTATTTTGTTTCAAATATAGGGTACTTCCCTAGAAGTGTAAACCCTACAGTTTTGAGAAAGGGAGATAAAATGATGATATGGGAGATGATTATACATATTAAGTAGGTGTGATATATTTTATGGAATATAAACCACCATAAAAAACCATACATATAGGTAACAATCTCAATCGGATGGTCTAGACTTTTAAATATGTAAACAGGCATGTTAAGCATGATTAGGCCTAGAATCCAAATGGAGAGTCACTTTCAATTATAACATGAGATGAGAATTATAATGGATTGTATCATGTTTATAGTGTCATTTAAAATGTTTTAAATCTTTTGGTATGCACATAAGTCACAATGAAATCAAATTTTAGATTAGGACCAATTCAAGCCTATAGAAAATGGAGGAAAGAGCTCAAGTGGTCAAATTTGGAAGCTCATATCTACTTTGACACCTCACATGGAGACTCAAGGAGAAAATATGAGTTTAATAATGTCATGAAAAAAAAATTATCATTAATTTTTATGTCCAATGTCAGACCTTTATGAAACATCACTAAAGGTCAAAACTACCTAAAATCCTTACAAACCCTAGTTTTAGATCTGATGAAGGAAATGAAGATGGAAATCTGACATAATGGACCATAATTACATGGAAATTAGTTTGAGTTTTTATGGTAATCTCTCAAGATACTCCCCATCCTTTTGGACTATACATAATTGTATGGATGGAGTATAAAATAGGGTTTTCTTGACAATTTTTGTGTTCTTAAAGGTTCTAGGAAGAGTCTAAAGATGCCAATCACATGGGATGAAATATTGAGAATTAATATAACTCCCCATGTATATTTCATTCTTATTAACAACTCTTAGGTTCCTCAGTAATATCTCTCACCTTAACTAGTCAAAACTGGCATAGTGAACATGATAGTGAGAAGGGTGAAAAACTTCAAGTAAGCTACTTTTAAGGTGTGTTTGATGCCTCTAAGTGCATGGATGGAATTTAAAAATTTAATTAACCCAATTTTACATATTTTAATTAGAAAATAAATCCATTTTGGAATCCAAGTGTGAAAGGTGTGTGAAATAGGGAGTTTATTTGACTGCAGGTTATCATAGCTCATTTTTAGAGGAATCCAAATGATTAGGAATGCAGTCAATACATAGAGAATCATGTCTAAAAACCTTACCTATTATTTCAATCATTAGACCTATCCCTATTTATTTTTGGGATGTTTCAAAATGAGTGATTGATGAAGATAGATTTTTGAGCCAGCAAAAAGAATTTCATGCCACATTTCAAGAGTTTCATGCCTTGGATTGACACTTTTAATTTCTAATTTTGCATCATCAATTTAACATTATATTCTCATGTATGTATAACTAATTTTATCATCTTGACACTTTTCTTTGTTACCTTTTGACTTTTTATTATCTTACCTTCTCTCTCTCAAGTTCTATAAGAATTAGCCATTTTGGCTATTATAAGGATGTTCCACCTCAGTATGGTGAAGACATGCTCATTTTCATACCATGGATCAATAAAAAATACTAATTTTACCTCTTATATGATTTTTCATAGTGTGTTTACTTGAATTATTGATATTTTTAAGTGATGACTATTTTTTCCTTAGCATTGTTGTCTCATTCTTTCACCTATTTGTGGCTTGAAAGATTCGTATTGTAGGTCATGTGAAGTGTTATATGAATTTTAAAGTTTGAGTGATTTAGTATATTTAATAGTTCCATTCTATGACTCATATATAGTACTCATAGACTAAACATTCATCACAACCTCATAATGAAATATTGATGTGAGAAGATTTAGATTAGAGAAGTGTATGCCTAATTAGTCTCTAGGTCTCATGTGTGGCATGTATTTGGTTGGTAGTTATCAATTAATTTTGTGTATCACCACCTTTAGGATAGTTTACTTTGAGTTTTATCTACCTTTTCCTTACAATCATATGTTTATTAGTGATCTAAAAGTGGTACATCAAGGGAGTTAGCCCTATCTAGAGATTCACCTCATTTTTAGGCTACCCATAGCCTATAGGTGTTTCAATTATTCCATTTGGATGAGAAGAGATAATACATATCCTCAAGGGGTGAAAATACAAGTGAAACAATTCCTTAAGCATGTTAAGCATGATACAACTTTATCTAACTTCCATTGAAATTCCCAATGAACATTTCACCATATAACATGTGTAGCTTGCATGTACTAATATCTAAAATGTTATTAATAATGTAGGTCTCTAGATTTTTACAACCAAATTTGGTCAATAAAACATAATTATTATGTATTTTATGAATTTATTATTTAAAATATCCTAATTGTAAATTTATATCCCATTGGCACATGGTTTTTTATAGTTTATGTCTCTTCTATCATTATTTCACATTGATATATCATTGTATTTAATGATTTTTTTATTCTTTGATTTCATTCCTTATATAATTCATAGGGATCCCTAGTCTTATTTCTCCTTCACCATACCATCTTCTTTTTTTTATACAAGTTCACCCTATTTAGACTATCATGCTCTATTAGGTTGTCACAAAGGGTTAGTCTTGTGTAGTACACATTTCAAAACTTTTTCCAAAACACATTTTATTTGGGTCTCTTTTTATGACCATTTTAATTTATTTGAGTTGTTTGATGCATCAATGTTTTTTTTAGTTCCAAATTAGAATTATTCTATTTATAGGGCTCCCTAAGTCATTTTACATATACCACTTATCTAATTAAAATCACAAAAAATATAAAGTATACTACAATTAGGTCAACATCTAGGTAAATTATCTAAATTTTACATTGTACATCTAGACTACATGGTTGGACAAAAGGAGGACCTAGGTGAAAGATAATTTTAGATTCATAGTTGCATATGATTCTAGTCACCCACATAGAGTAGAGGGGTAAATACATCAAACTAATTTCCATATTATTTATATATGTAGGAATCACTCAATTTAAATGGGTTTTGTGGTTAGCTCATCCATTAACACTTCCCCATTTCTTTCCTCCTTTTGCATTTGATCTTCATTTGGATTGTGTGTAGGAATTTGTTAGAGATTTTGTAATAATAGAAGGTAAAACACAAGATAGATATTTTGATCACATAAATTTGATAGGATAAAACACATCTACAATAAAACCCACATAGATCATTAGTTTATAATTTTATTGCAAGAGCAACCCAGAGAATAACACACTATAAGGACAGCATAACAAGGCACCACAGTCTACATCCATCGGTATTATTCTAGGAAGTCAAAACAACCATAATGATAAAGAGGAAACATATACACTTTAAATAATTTATATCATGCACTAAATTCATACCTTTACCTAGATTTAATCATATGTCTATAATCCCTTTTATTTATCTCTGTATATACCTGTTTGTCTCTTGAAGTTGTCTTGATCACTATACTAGGGTCTTAACCCTCTTTAAATTAATATAGTCTCTTCTCTTTCCATGGATAACTATTATCATTTCAATTTTTTTTTTTTTTCTTTCTCTGATCTAATACATCACAAATACCATCTAAAACCAATCTTCAAAACTTACACACTCCATTCTTTCTTAAAGCTTGCATCTTTTCATATAGACTCATAGACTCAAAAGGTCTAATACTTGATTCCAAGGCTATGGTATTCATACTAAGGTTCATATTACCATCCATTTTCTCATTTATATCTCCTTTAAATCATTCAATCAAACATTACAAAATCCAAGCAATAACTCTTACCCAACTCTCATTTCTCTCTTCAAGGCTCCTTTCCTTATAGCCCTATTTTCATGCAAAGCTTCTTGGTTTGAACAAACTAATAAGGTTAAAAATAAAATATCATAAATTTTGGGTACTCATTAATCTCTTTCATTTCCACACAAAGCTTCATATCCAAATTATCAATGCAAACCTCCCAACTCAACACCCCTTTCTCTCTATTAGGTCTCTTAGGCCTAGTTAGAAGACACAATGAATGATATCATAAAGTACGACCTTGAATCAACCAAAAAACACTAAATTATTTTATAAAAAAAATAAAACACATAATACCACCAAGTTTAAACAATTTTCAAGGGTGTAAAATCCATATATATAAGAAATAAGACTAAAACCCTAGTTTAGGTTTGACAAGCCTAAGACAAGGCCAAGGGCTAGAAAAGTTGAATTAAATGAAAATTATTAAGTTTAATATATATATATATATATATATATATATATATATATATATATATATATATATATATATATATATATATATATATATATATAAGTGGGTTAATAAATATATTAAAAACCTATTTACACCTTTTTCAATGATTATTTAACCTTGACCAATCACTAAACATCCTCAATTAATCAATTTGTAGGGTTCTAAGTACACAAAGAACTATGAGAGAAGGATTTTATTATCTCTAGAAACTCTAATGATTATTGATATTTATAAGGGATAAAACAAATTAAATTTATACTCTATCCTATTTTTAAACACTATAAAAACTTTTAACAAATTTTATCCCTCTTCAAAATGTATTAATAACCTAGTTTATTGACTGTGCATTAACACACAAGGTTTCTACACGGACTGTGTTCAATAATCTATTAGTTTGATTGAATTTGGACACTAAAATAGAATAATTTTAATTAAAATGTATCATTATACATATAAAAAATCATATAATACATCGCAAAGACTCTTAAACTATATAATGTATCTCAAAACCTCTTTATTGCTAATCATTCAAGACTATGTTAGAATAGATTTTTTGTGTTTACATAACCACCCTATATACTGAAGCTAAAAATCAATATCACATTTTAAAAAATTAGTAATATATATTACATACTAATTATCTCATTAAATTCTCCATGCATTCATTCCAAAACATAATTTATTTATTGATTTCTTCCACATACGAAAACCATATATAGACTTGACAAGGTAGACAGTGTTCTTTAAAATCTTGATTCTTTCTTTAATTTCTTAGTTGTCTACCTCTGCATTCTTCCAAAATACACTCCTCTATCAACTTAATCTACATTCACTAACTTATACAAGCATTATATCCTTTTTATAATGCTACAACATGCAAATAACTTCTTAATATTGCCAACTCCACATATGGAGGGTAGTTACAACCATAACTTTCTTGAATTTAAATTATTTATCATGAATTGTACATTAAGACCACTTAAACACCTAAAATTACATTTTATGAACCATTTACAACTATTTTCAAACATTATATTTCACCTAAGACTCTAAAACTTCCCTCAAGATAGACTTAGAAATTCAAATTTTCAAAATAACCATTTTGGCAGGAAACTTAAAAATACCTATGAATACACAATTTAAATGACTCTTAATGACTCCAAACCATACCAAAGGACACTATAAGACCCCTAACACCCCAAACCAAACTTGAAATGACCACTATGAGACATTTAAATATATTTACATTATTGATTCTTTGTAATGCTCTACAACAAAATCCCCAAATGGGAGAAATTTGAGCTCCTGTTCAAATGTGATTTGTTCCACTTCTTTCTTGTCTTCCAATTCTTCATTCTTCTAAGCTCCTCTTGATTCTACTCCTATTTCTTCTTTCTTATTAGTTAATTTTTATTTTTTTAATCCTCTTGCCTTTGATTATTTCCTTTTCAACTCTTCTTCTACCTCTATGAAGCACTTAACCTACTTTAATTTCATGTTCCCTATATCTTCTATCTCCTCCAACTCTGATTTATCCTCACCATACTTGGACTTAGCTAGTTAGCTCCCATTCTTCACCCTTCTTCTACTCTATTTACTCTTTCTTCATTGTTCATGGTTTGTTCAAGTACTCTTGGTTGGATTATCTTCTCATCAATGCTTCCCCCTTGGTCTTTATGCTCTAATGACTACTCGTAAATATGTTCTTTTTTCATCTTCATCTTCTTAGCATCCTCCTTCATCTTCTCTCTTTCACTATTCACCATCTATCAATACCATTCATCTATCTCCTTCTTCTTGGCTTGATTCCCACTCTCAAAGTAATCTATATCCTTATGAAACTTAGATGTTACTTCATTTTATTCACCTAAAAACATACACAAATCACTGGTTTTAAAACTTGGAGGCTCATATGCCTCTCTTGATGCCTTATATATTGTCAATATTTCTTTTGGATACTCCTCATCTTGTGTTTCATCTACTTCTTATTTACTAAGATTTGATTCTTCTTCTAGATAGCAGATAGACAACTCCTCAACATCTTTCATAATCAATTCATTTTACCCAAGGTGTTGATCACCTTCTTTTCCCTACATATCAACCTACTCACTCATCCAAAACTGTTCAATCTCTCTCTTGAGTTGCTTACAAAACAACCTTTTATTTTTTATCTTCCCTCATGTTTTTCCTCTTTCTTCTCTCAATAATTAGCTTTATAGGCCATTGAACTTTCTTGTTTTCTATCACCCAACCATACTGGTTCTCTTATTTCTGCATTTTCTCTATCATGAGAATTACCTTCTCTATACTTTCTAGACTTTTCCTCAAATATTTCACTTACCCTTAAAGATATAAATCTTTATTTATCTTATTATCTATCATCTTCTATTTATGGAAACCCTCATCAATTATGCTCTTCTTTCTTATCTTCTCATATTTCATATCTTTTCTATCTTGACTCTATCTTCTTTTCACCTTACCTAGTTACACTATTAGTCTTCACTTGAGACTTCCTCTCTCCTTGACCTCACTTGGGACTTTTATCTTCTCTCTCTTTACCTCTTTATATCTCTCTTTAAGAGATGCTCAGGCACAAATTTCTCAACTCTCTTAATGTACTCCTATAACCTTCATTATCATCTTACATATCAATATTTAACAAATTCAAACCTTCAATCATTCAAAAACATAGATTCAATCCAAGAGTTTACCCACTATGATACCACTTGATGAAGATCAAACCTATACACTTGAATTAATTGATATCATGAACTAACTTCATACGTTTACCTAGATTTAATCATGTTTTTATAATCCCTTTCTTTGATCTTTGTATATACCTTCTTGACTCTTGAAGTTGTCTTGATAATTATGTTAGGATATTAACCCTATTTTCATTCATAAAATATCTTATATTTCCATTAATACCTATTATAATTTTAACATTATTTTTAATTTATATCTCTTTGAATTGATACATCAAAAATACCATCTCAACCCAATCTTCAAAACTTACACACTCCATTCTTTCTTAAATCTTTCCTCTTTTCATATAGACTCAAAAGTTATAATACTTGATTCCAAGGCTCTAGTCTTCATGCTAAGGTTCATATGACTATCCATTTATTCATTTATATCTCATTTCAATCACTCAATCAAACTTTACAAATTCTAAGCAATAAATCTTACCCAACTCTCATTTCTCTCTTCAAGGTTCCTTTCCTTATAGCCCTATATTCATGCAAAGCTTCTTTGTTTAAACAAAATAATAAGGTTAGAAATAAAATAACACTACTTTGGGGTACCCATTAAATTATTTCAACTTCACACAAAGTTTTATAGACAAATTCTCAATGTTAACCACCCAACTCAACATCCCTTTCTCTCTATTAGGTCTCTTAGGCCTAGTTTGATTATATAATCAATGATATCATACAGTAAAATCTTGAATCAACCATGATAAAACACAAAATTATTTTATAACATGCTAAAAAATATAATATCACCTATTTTAAATAAGTTTCAAGGGTGGAAACTCAAGATATACAAGAAACAATACTAAAACCTTAGCTTTGGTTTGACGGGCCTAAGATAAGGTTGAGGGATATAAAAATTGGATTAAATGAATTTTATTCACTTTAAAATATATATAATTGTAAATTAATGTCTTGAAAACCTATTTACACATTTATAAATGATTATTTAACCTTGACCAATCACTAAACATCCCCAATCAGTCAATTTATAGGGTTCTGAGTAGACAAAGAATTGTGAGAGAAGGATTTTGTTATCTCTAGAAACTTTAATGGCTTGTTGATATTTAAAAGGGATAAACCAAATTAATTTAAAACTCTCACCTCTTGTAAAAAAATATAAAAACTTTCAACAAAGTTTATCCCTCTTCAAAATTCATTAATAACCTAGTTTCTTGATTGTGTATTAACACATAAGGTTTCCACATGGACTGTGTTCAATAATCTACCAGTTTGATTGAATTTGAACACTATAATAGACATATTTTCATTAAAATGGATCATCCAAATTATATAAAATCCTCTCAAATACCCTCAAGACTCTTAAACCATATAATGGATCTCAAAACCTCCTTGTTACTAATCATTCAAGACTGTGTTAGAATAGAATTTTTGTAGCTTGCATAACCAAACTATGTATTGAAGGTAAACATAAATAACACATTAAAACCATAGTAAAAATATATATATATATATTTATTACATACCAATTACCTCATGAAATTAACCATGCATTCATTCCAAAACATCCTTTATTGATTTATTTCTTCCACATATAAAAACCATATATAGTCTTGACAAGGTAGACAGGGTTCTTTAAAAGCTTTATTCTTTCTTTATTTTATTAGCTATATACCTATGTATACTTTAAAAATCCACTCATATATCAACATAATCTACACTCCCTAACTTATACAATCATTCTATTCTTATTATTATGCTAAAACATGCAAATAACTTCCTAATCTTGCCAACTCCATGTATGGAGGGTAGATACAATCATAACTTTATTGAATTTGCATTATCTATCATGAATTATATGTTAAGACCACTAAAATTCCTCTTAGGACCTTCTAGGAAACATTTATAAACATTTTAAAACATTATATTTCACCTTAGACTCTAAAACTTCCCTCAATCTAGACTTAGAAATTCAAATTTTCAAAATAGCCATTTTAACAAGAAATTTCAAAAGACCTATGAACACACAATTTAAATGACTCTTAATGGCTCTAAACCATACCGAGGGACCCTAAAATACCCATAAACCCCCAAAACAAAATTTAAATTACCATTATGAGATGTTTAAATATTACATTATTGATTCTTTATGATGTGTTACATCACACAGTCACCTAGCATATATTTTCTCTAAAAAAAGATAAGTTTCTCATCCCTCCATCTGATTTTGGATAAAACCCTAATTACTCATACCTATAATTATTTACAATTATATGTTTATTTTAATTCCCATTTGATTATTCATCTAATTTACTAAGTTGTTTATCATATTATATTCAATTATATTAATCACAAATTTGATAAAATATATTGGTGAATGTATAGAGGAAAGCAACACACTTGACTTACCAAAGCCTGGCTGAGACAATCGATGAAGAGATGGTTATAATTAGTAGTCCTAGGGCTTGGTATATTAGGTTGAGGTGTTGGAATAGGATTTTTTAGTATGGGTGGTAAATTATGCTCATTAAAATTCCATAAGAGTTTAGTTTCATCCCATTTCTTTTTTAGAGTGGCTAATTGATACGAAACAAAACTCTGCAATCACTTACTGTCAATGAGGATAGTGTATAAAAGTTATTAATTAATTTTGGGGATGATGAATTGGGTGTGTATGTGTTGGAATCATCTATGAATTTGATCAACTATTTTAGGATATCTAGTTAATATCATATGTGAAATTGAATGAAAATATGATGAGGCTAGTCCCAAAGGAAAGGAAATAAGAGTGATGGAGGTCTAGACTTGGAGATTGTTATATTTATGACCTCACATATGAATAGGAAAAGTGATAATATTAATATATATTCAATCTTTATCTTCAAGGATGTTTAATTGTTCAATGATAATATGGGTAATGGGAATCTAATAAAAACCCTTTTTTCGAAGTTCAACATTGATGTCACTTTTGAATGTTACTACTGAGAATGGTAAATCTAACACTAGGAAAGATACTTAATCTAATGATCTATGGATGATATAGAAGTGTCATGAAATTTTATTGATTACATAAATGCATATATTGTCTGGATAATGATTTTAAAATAGTAATTGTTCTATATTTGTAAGAGAAATGTTTGGTCGTGTACTTGTCTTGACAAGGTTTAGATGATTATTTTTTGTGTTATTGATAATATTTTGTAATGAAAAAAAACTATGATAATTACTAAAAATGAAATTACTTTTCAATTTTATAAATTAAAATATTAAATTATATGAAATTAAATGCTATTATTTTTTATTTCCCAAGATATTTTTGGTGTTACAACACTAAAATTGAAATTTAGACGTAAAGATGCAGAAGTGGATTTTACCCTTTTCTAGCTTGATACAAGAATTTACATATATACAAGATAAATGAAATATTTATTTTTGTATTTTTCAAATATAAATTAGTTAAATTATTATGAAATAAAAAATTTATAATACACACTAAAATCATATACAAACTCTAGAGAGTATAACTTCAAAGTATTTAGAAATTCTTTTACAATTACACACTAGAAAACTAGTTTTTTTTATAGTTTTAAATGACTATTTTTAAAAATAAATGATATAATATGGAATGAATTAAAAATAAAATTTATAATTTTATGATTTTGGATAAAAAAAATTTCTTGTATAGATTAATAAAATCAGATGTAATATGTAAGCTTTTCTTTTTTGTAGGTTGTCTAGGTTTTTCTAGGTGTTTTTAGTGTGTGTGTGTGTGTGTGTGTGTATGTTCACAAACACATGCTTGCACATGTGCACATAATTTTTATAAAAATTTTAATTATAAGTGGTTATAGATAATGGATTAATTTAATTTATTTTCCCTAGGTTTTGATGCAAACTAGGTCCTTTGAAATTTTTTTATGTGCAAACAAAATTGAATAATTTAAACTAGTTTTTTATGCAAAATAAATAAAGGAGGAGAGTTTTTTTTTTTTAATGTTTTATAAATATGAGTTATAATATAATATAATATAATAAATCAAAATAGAAATTAAAAACCCTTAACCTGATCAATGGTGATGACCAAGCGAAGATAAAAGATTGTTACGGTGAGTATATTGTCCTCAAGTATGTTATATCCTTATTTTATAAATAAAAACCTTAGAAAAATAAAAATATAAGATGAGAAGAAAATGAATCAATGTGTACATATGTAGATGATATTTATGAATTATATAGAACTTTAATCTTGTACACTTGGAAAACTCAGACCTTGGTTATTCCTCTCAATTCTAAACCTTTCATACTTCCATGAGGCTCATATCTACTCTCTCTTATGCCCCTTTGCCTATATCTTAGTTTGAATACTATTATCTTAATGACCCACAAATTCTATCTCACCGAGTATGCTTAAAACCTGTATATATTATACCTCTACAAGTTTTGAGCCTATACCTACTTTCTTGCTCCCTAAACACTTACATCCTAGGTAGACACCTATATCAATGTAGGTGTCCTATTTTGACACAAGTATTTAGTGTCATAAAGTCATATAATTTGAAAATGAAATGTATCCTAATCATCAGCCTAAGTGTTATTATGTGATATATTCTCCAAAGGGATTGGTATAAATATAAGATCAACCCTTATTCATTCATCACCTAGAACATACCAAGGCAACTTATCAAAAGCATTATTTTGAGCATTAAAGTGAGAAAAAAATATTATTTTATCCTATTTATATATTATTCATAGGGACAACACATATATAGGTTTGAAGTACTAAAGGTGCAACCCAAGAGCTATATTTTTCAAGTTATAAGCTAGGTGACTTTTATACTTTTTTATTGCACATTACATGATTCACACATAATCCAACATGTAGGGGATAAATACATAAGTCTGAGGATTTCTTAAGAGTATTGGCTATGTAAACATCACTTTGATAGAGGATTCATTGGGGAATCTCGATACCATGTGACCACTAACCCATTTTTCCCATAGCCACTATGAATATAAATAACTAGGATTTTGATCACTTGACAAGGATAAATATTCCATGACCTAGATCTAAATACACTAGAATAAAAGTGTTGAAAAAAACATGAGCATCCATATGGTCACATCTTGTTTCATTATTTATTCTATATTAGACACATATGTATAATCCAGATACTAGCATCAATGCAACTATCCTAGGCTAATGCAAGTGTCTGTAGCTACAGAGGCACTTAATCCATAATTTAGTGATTATTCTAGAATAATATTCCAATATACTTTCTACCCATCTAGATCCAGATTTACATTATCATCAGAACCAACTAAGTATCTTGTTTTCATTATCATTGCAATATCTACCATAGTTATACTTTTCATTTTTAACATATCTCAACATAATAAATTTAGTATATTTTTTATCTAAGTTTTGCAATTAGTTGGTATGTTATAGCTTTATTTATCACCCTTGTGCTAATTCATTTATATATTATTGACCCTATCTATCCATGGTAGGATCCATATCTAATTTAGGATTAAATATTTGGTAAATCCAATTTATATGAATGCATTTTTTTTCTATTCCAAGTGTTTTCAATCAACTAAGATTTCAAATTATTATACTTTTTCATTTATTTATTATATTATTTTTCATGAAACCTAGGCATAACCTTGGATTTGGAGGAGTGATTATTGAACACATTGAGTTCCCCCTCCTACCACCTAATATGTCTCAAACCAATGAAGATCCTAATCCCATGGTCCATGATGATATTCATGTTGAGAATGAGCAGTATGTTGATGAAGATACCATAGAGGAAGATTTTGAAAATGAAAACCTCAAATCTAATGAAACTAATGAACATGAACAAATATACCATGAGTAAGTGTAATACATTACATTATTTCATGAACATATTTTTCAAAACCCTAAAAATCTTGATGAAATCCTAAAAACCATATTATAAGCTAAAAAATTAAAAATCATAGATGACCAAGCAGGTCCATCTATTGATCATGATATTCAAGTAATGGGTCATTCCCATATACCAAAACTCTCCCCTTCAGCACATTACCACTTCAAAATTCTAATAGGGGCATAGTATATGTATTTAACCCTTTGTTTCCTAGAAACACTATTCCTACATCTACCATGGAATTACAAATTATTTTAACTCAAGTTCCAATGTTAATGCCTAATATTACTCAAACCATGTGTAAATATCCATTGGTGACTACTCAACTTACTAATTTACATCCCAATGGATTTATAGTTCAAACACTCCTTCAAGTTATGATGAATTTGGAGGATAAGGTTACAAACATTGAACAAAAGGCTTTAAAGTATCTTAATGCTATTGATTCCCAAGATGTGTTACATAACCCTCTCACACATAAGATATATTTTCACCCCTTACCAACTAGTTTTTTTGCACCTAAGTGTTGGGCCTTTTATTTTGATAAGTATAGGATTCATACTAGCATGACATCGACATCATCATGAGGTAATCATTTGGCATCATGATTGACATTTTGGCACTAGTTGGAGGGTTAAACGCATACCTTACACTAACTGGTAGGTAGATAATTGGTTCCCAAATATTTAGGGCATATTTTAAGAGTGTAAATACATAACAACTAAAGCACAAAGATCACAAGGTGATGGAGCTAGTGGGAATGATCACCAAGGCTCCAAGTCAGCACTCAATGTTCACATTCCACCCTGGTAGAGCTGCTCAAGAAGGCAATAAAATGAGCTTGAATTAGTTGATGGAAAGACATGAAAAATAGTGAAGTTAAGATATAAAGGATTGAAAATGATCTATATGTATGCATCTGATGGCAATTAGACTTAATATTATCATGGATTCCATAAAGGCTCCATTTGTAAACACCTAAGCTCACATGTGAGCCTCTGGGTCATTAATTAGTTTGAGCTAGGTAGTTAATTTGTTATAAATGACATTAACTATATACTTTGTATTTTAAATTTGATTAATGGCAAATAATGGTTGCAGTAAAACATCATGAATCTAGTTTATGCATATTTTATATTATTAAATAAACTATGTATAATGAATGTAATATTGTAGTTTAAGATCAATTATGATAAGTAAAGTCCATGCATGTTTATAGTTCATGACATTAATGGCATCCTTGTATTAAATAATGATGTCATCATAAATCTATAGAGATTATTGAGTATAGAACATACATCAAGCTTTCTTATCCTTGAAAGAAGCATGAGCCTAGAATGAGTGCTTAAAGTGAGAGTAGACATGTGACCCTTCAAGTGTCGATATGATGTTAGGATTAGTTTAACAAAGGATTGTGCCTATATGACTCTAGGATTAGTCGACCAAAAGGCTTGCACCTATATGCCACTAGGCTTAGCTCATTAAAGGCTTACACCTTTAAATCTATTTAAGCATTCCTTGGCTTGACCAAATCACATAATTTATGTCTCATGCCATGGCACAACTAGCCTAATGTGGGCCATAATTCCTTATTAGTTATGTTTTAGGTGAGCACATAAGGCATGTGCCTTATGTGAATTGATGTTGGCACAGTCGAGTGTAAAATGTAGCATGTAAAGGGAATATCCCAT
Organism: Torreya grandis; assembly: GCA_037957365.1. Lineage (NCBI taxonomy): Eukaryota > Viridiplantae > Streptophyta > Pinopsida > Cupressales > Taxaceae > Torreya > Torreya grandis. The sequence continues at coordinate 2,854,130 of JARHVA010000807.1, forward strand.
GTTTATGTCTAATTATAATGAGCCAATAACCAATTAAGACAACTTTATGCACCCTTTTCTACAACATTTTAGTTCTATTGTTAGGACTTATGTTTAATTTTGTTGTTACAATGGTGCATAAAATGATGTACTGACTCTCCCTCAAAAACATTGTTCATTAGCTAAAACAAGTGGAAGATAGCTTTATACTAAAGCATCCAACTTACAAAGGAAAAAAGATAAGAAAATGGGTTTAGAATAACCTATTTAATGCTCTATATGAAGTCTTATTATGTGAGTTACCTAAGCATGTATACCAGTGGTTGGTTGCATATTCAACCCCTAAAATAAGAAGCTATGGATAGTGTTATGAGTGGATGAAGGAGCATTTAGAGAGACTTGAAACCTTTTATTCCACTTTGAATAGAGTAGTGGATAAATGGTGGCAAGGAACATGGAATAGATACATACTTGAGTTCATGGTGTCAACATATTCATACCCTAAGGAAGTAGAATACCAGTTCTCATATGACCTTAGAGGCATGTTTGTGAAGGGATTTGTTATAGATCTCAAAAATTTAATGGTGGAATATGACTTTGAAAATTTGGGAATGGAATGCTAAAGTCATTTCACGTATGGGTAGTACAAAGGGGGAGAATGGGATGTGTAAATGAGGTGAAATAGAAGGGGACAAGTAGATTGACACCTGAGAGTTTAGAAGATAGACCTATAATAAGATATGGTGTAGATTAATAAAAGATCTAAAACCTAAAAGTTCCTTAAGAACTAAGTGAGAAGGGCATGGGGAAGGATCTCTTAAAGTACAATAGCATGAGGATGAGAGAAATAATGAATTGATAGATCAAGCTCAACACTTGATAGGAGTAGAATTAGTTGGGTTCTTATAGGATTTTATAACTAAAGATACACTTGATGCACCTACCCCCTTTGAACCTATGGTACATTCTCACATATTGGATCCCCCACTTGAGGAAAGTATAGAAGTAATAATTAACTCTATTGACATAGATCTTCAATGTTTTGAAGACTTGGAGTGAAAATTTATGACTGAACATATTATTACATACAAAGAGGTGAGTTTAAATACATGTATACCATTGGGTGATAACTTACCACAATAGAACTTGAGTGCAAGCATACAAGCTTAGTTGATGTGAGTAATTCAAAGTGGGTAATAGCCTACAAGAATTGGTTTAGTGCCATAAGTGAGTAGTAAAATGCCATTGACATCAACTCTACTAGTAGTAATGATGGGACCAATACCTAACCTAGTGGTTGGAGGCATTAGAGTATCACCACCAAGACAAATGCCAATGAGTAAGCACCTCAAATCCTAGCTAACCCTGTAGTAAATTTACCATGAAATGGCCATACACTTACTAGAGTATTATGGCATGCAAAATGCTATAGAGCATGTGCTAAAGAGTGAACTATAGTGGTGCACATGGGGCATAACCCAATTAGAGTGAAAGGCTACCCAAATTTATACCACTTTAATTGATCATGCCCATACTTGGTAGAGAAAATTTGATCCTAACTAGGCTATAGTTGATTATAATAACTTGAAGGATGCATTCCTAAAGGGATTTGACATTCTAAAGTTTGAATAATAGAGCATCATCATGATAAATGAGATTACCCAAAATCAGCCCATTTATGGAGCCATAGATTACATCCATGGCTTCTTAGCTCCAAAATCTTACTATTAACTTGTCACATGATGCTTGAAGTGGATTATGATACACCTACTTTGAAATGGAAGGCCATAATAGGACTAACTACCCATGAAGGAATGTGCACACTTTTCTTCTAAGCTATGAAATATATCGAGAGGTGCATGTCATTCATAACTTCCCTTTGTTACAATGTGCTATCCATGTCAACACAACCATCTAATATTGATTATGTGATGCCTACACCCATACCACTACTAATTATTGGGTGAATTATGAAATGCATAAGAACATAGAAATAAGTACATGATAGGCCACTATAGTAGTTGAAAGGTAGAATAACTAAGGAAATGAAGGCTATAATTAACATAATATAGGCTTTATGATATAATGAGGCACCAAAGGGTGAGGTGGAGGATGTAGTGGTGGAAGGTTCCCACCATGCTCATGTTATAAGTATGGTTCAATAGAGCATTATCAGAGTTATTTCCCTATACATCCCATGTGTGAGTATTATCTAGGGTCCCATAAGTTTTAATAATGGCCTAAATTGTACAAAAATTTGAACTAAGGTAGGTCTGGTGAAGATAAGGGCACATGAAAGATCAGGCATGACCCAAAAATGGAAAAATGAACCCCAAAGGTGTAACCAACCTGTACAAAAATAGTAAAGGTGTAGGCAACTACTTATAGTGGATTCACCACTCAACCACCAATTATGTCAATACTTGAGTTACACTTAGAATATGGGTATAAGGGTCATACTTAGCACATAACATGACCTGAACCCAAAGTTTTACTTTACCCAGACCCAACATTCCAAAAATATGTATTACAATAGGCCATTAGTGTAATCCAAAACCTAAAAGGGGAGATCTAATTATCTTGAGACCTAGAAATGTAGGTTGTCACTTCTTATAAGAAGCAGGAGAGCCAATAAATTGAGATACAAGAATTAACTAAGATCATGTGCCTCCTATAAATAGATGGAATGCTTCCCCTATTAAATAAGTTGCTCCTAGAGCATGTGGTTCAAAATCAAGTTGAGGTCATTACGCCACACATGGAGAGGGTGAAAGAAGTTTGGCATACATAAAATGTTGAATATGACAAAGAACTCCTTGTGGATACCACTATTGATGGATGGTCTATTTATGAGGTCTTTGTAAACACAAGCATTGAGGTCAACATTTCGACCAAAAATACCTAGGGAAAAATGGGAAGGATAACCTTGAGGCCTTCCCCTCATGTACTCTTTATGGCCAATAAGACCTAGGTGTAGCCTATCATAATTATGAAAATCATAGATTTAGATATTATGGGTGTTAAATCTCATGTTGACTTGAATTAATCAAGTTAGTAGAGTAGGATAACTAACCAAAACTTTTAGGAAGGCCATGGTGTAATGCAAAAAATTCAGACATGCACTTTAAAAGGCACTACAAGACATTTTATAATGGAAAAGAGATGGTATTTATACCCCTCTCAAATGGCCAAGGACCCCTTGTGTTGAGAGAATGGACATCAAGGAAGAGATCAACCACATATATAACATCATAGTGCAAGGTGTCAAGACTCTACACCCAAATGATCAAGGAACCCACTCTTAGGAAGATGGATAATCAACCTTAGATACCACTAATGTTGCTTGTGACTGATGGTTCAAGGAAGCATATGAGACCATTGGTCAAAGGTTTTTCTTGGTATGCATAAAGGTACCAAAACTAGTAAATACAAGTTAGGTCTAGATTGATCATGCTTCTAAAAGGTGGGTCCTTTACCCAAGAAGAAGGGAAAGAGAGTGTTTCACCTTGGTAAGGGAAAACTTATATCACTCCTAAGATATGAAGGTATTAATCTCATGGAAGACTATATTTGTGACCTCCAATCATGCATCCCAAAAGAGGTGGATAGAATGGGTGAAATAGTGTATATATTGAATATCACTATCGCTCATTGGTTGGTAGTGAAAAATCCTAGCTTGCCAACTTGGTGAGATGTGAAGGTATCCATTTACACTATATTAAAAAATATTAATGAGGACCTGGACATCTCATCCTAATCTAGTGACTTTGACCCTATAGCACATGTGCACCTATGTGAACAAACTTGGACTGTTTATGGTGAAAAAACCCTAAGGAATCTATGTGTGTACACCTTCTATAGGACCTTAAAGACTTGGGCATAAGTATGGTATGTTTTAAATGAGATATACTACAATACAACCAACTAGGATGCACTTAAGGAGTAGTTTTTTTTAGACTTTCTCCTTTTCTTTGCAAAACCTTGAATTTATTGATCCAATATAGGTAGTTTGAAGACCAGTGTTTGAGGGAACTATAATATTTGAGGATTACCTAAAAGTCATGTTTGATGAAAAGGGGTTAGTTCTCCTAACTTTCTTCAAATATCAAACTCTTATAGTGACTCTATTGATGAATATCATGAAACATGGAAGGCACACAAATGGAAGAATTTGATAGGAAATATAAAGTTAGTGCAACAAGTTAAGGATATTACCCTAGAAGAAGAGGACCCTACCCATCTTTAGATAGAAATAATTGAGGGAATCATATAGTTCAATGATTTTCATATGGAGAAGAATGAGCCCTACCATGTGTTAGTAAAGACTACAAAGGTAGATATTAGCGTAGAAGGGAAACCAAAGATTACTACCTTGGGATCCTATTGGTCTGACATGTAGCTAGTATGTATTTTGGAAGTATTGAAGGAATTCCAAGACTTATTATTTTATAAATATAGAGGCATGAAGTGCACACACCCATCCCTTGGGAATATGAGCATCAAACTACTCAATGGTGTAAGACCTATCAAGAAGAGACCTTATAGGATAAACCCCAATCTTTGTGCCAAGGTCAAGATGGAGATTGACAATATGATAACTGTAGGCATCATCTAACCTATGTAGTAATATGAATGGGTTATCCCCATGGTCATCAATATCAATAATTATGGGTACATATGAATCTATGTTGACTATAGATTGTTGAACACTACTTGTGTGACTGACCCCTTTCTAACTTTATTTACCAATAAAGTCTTGGATGGCATCACAAGTTATGAGATATACATCTTTACTGATGGGTTATTAGGATACCATCAATTCTAGATTGAGGAGGAGGACAAGCTCAGAACTAAATTTTCAATAGAATGGGATTATATCACATATGACATGATACCATTCAAGCTAAAGAATGTGTCAACTGTATTCTCATGAGTGGTGATCACTACTTTCAAGGACTTCATTCACAGATTCTTCCAAGTATACTTAGATGACTAAATAGTGTATGGGTTAGTGAAGGATCATTATGATAACTTTTACCTTTTGTTTGAAAGGTGTAGGCAATTAAAAATTTTGAACCTAAATAAGTATCTTTTTGCAACATCATTTGGCACTTTTCTTGGGCACATCATCTACAAGGATGGTTTTCTTATTGATATAGTGAAGATTACCATCATCCTTTAGCTATAGACCCCATCAATGTAGAAATATTTTCATGACTTTATTGGCCATTTTAGGTACTATAAGAAGTTCATAAGGAAATATGCCAAGATTGAAGTGTCACTAGAAGATATAAAAGGATGGCATATTCTATTGGGGTGCATCACAGGGAGATGCATTTGAGACCCTGAAGCTAAAACTAGTAAGCATGCCAATATTGCAATTTTCTAACTGGATGACTCCATTCCATGTCTACATTGATGCATCTAGTACTATGATCGATGCCATTCTGGCATAACTAGGCAAAGGAAAAATGGGCAATCACATTTATTTTTTAAGTAGAAAACTAACCAAGGCAATGTAAAACTATACCATAATTGGTGACCCCCTTCATCTTCTTCCCTAATCATGAGGTGCTTAAGTACCTAATGAACAAGATTTTCCTTCATGGGTGCATTTTTTGATGGATTGTTTTATTTCAAGAATTCCATTTCTCTATTATAGTAAAGCCTAGAAAATAAAACTCAGGCCCAGACCATCTATCTCGCATGAACTCTGGTGATGTGGTAGAACCTATTGAAGATGATATACCTAACATGGAACTTTATAGAGTCTATCACATCCCTAAAGACTTGGCATAGATCACTACATTTATAACATTTTGATCTATGCCCTAGACCATGATGACTAAGGAAAATAAGTAGATCACAGTTTGCACTACCCCTTTTCAACTCATTGGTGAGGAAATGTATAAGTTGAGATGAGAGGAGGTTCTACATCGATGTGTCTTAGAGCACAAATGGGACACAATATTAAAATATGTTCATGAGGTGATTACTAGAGGACATTACACTAGAGGTGTTATGGTGTGCAAGGTACTATTATCAGACATGTGGTAGCCAACTCTATTTTAGGATGCAAAATATTTCACTAAAACATGTGACATCTATTAGTGCATGGGAAAGATAAACCATCAAGATAAGATACGTCTCATCCCCACCCTTTCCCAAGCACCATTTGAAAAATGGGCCATTGACTTTGTTGGGTCTATTACTCCCACTGTGAGGTGCATAGGTACATGATACATCTTGGCAACCACATATTACTTCACCAACTAGGCTGAGGTAGCACCAACCAAAGATTGTATAGTCACCATCATAGCAAGGTTTATCTAGGAGAATATTAGTAGTCACTATGGATGCCCACTTATCTTGACTAATGACCATGGCATGTACTTCATCAATGAAACCATTTAGTCTTACTGATATAATATATGGTGTTACACCATAAGATGATACCTTATCATTCCTAAGAAAATGGCACCATTGAGGAATTCAATAAGATATTGGGAATGTGCCTCACAAAGATATGTGATGTTGGTCATAAATATTATCATGATCATGTGTTAGTAGTAATATGGGCCTATTACACTAATTATAAGCACTTAAATAAGGCTATACCATTTTAACTAGTGTTTGGCATTAAGTCCATTTTACCTATAGAATTTCTAGTACCCTGATTGTGTATTGTACATATTGGTTGATTGGATGAACAAGAGTATTTGAGTGCACGACTAGAAATCTTAGAGAATTTGGATGAGACATGAACCCAAGAAAGATGGATCCTCAAATATAAAAGGCAAACCAAAAGATATGTCATGATAAGCACATCAAGCATAAGGTTTTTATCGAAGGTACCTTGGTCTTTCTATATGACTCAAAGTACCTCAAGAACCCAAGAAAATTATTGATTAGGTGGATAGGAACTTATATAATCCAAATTATATTAGAGGTTGGTGCATGTAAGCTACACATGTTGATGGGTGAAATTATCCCTAGAATTTCAATAATAATATATTGAAGCCCTAAAGTCACTAGGATGGCACTTACACCATCAGACATTGACTTCTCGTTCACAAGTCAGTTACTTTGTGTTGGCCATAATAAAATTTGATGCAAGACAAATCTATCTTTATGTTTGTTTTTATTTTTGTTAAGAGAATAATCATGTTTCTTTTAGGCCCATATGAGAACTCTTCTAGTGCTTACACACATAAATCCAATTAGGTGATTTGAGAATGAATGTAGGTGATTTGAGAATGAATGCTTTTGAAATGTTAAAGGCCAAACACCTAAGTTTTTGGGTGCATGAAGATTACCAGATTTAGAAATATGTGAGTACAATTTGACAAAGGAAAGTGAACTAGATGATAGTGCACAAGAAACTAAGAGATAATGAAGCACTGGAGGACTAGTGCAAGTATTTGTATGGGTTAGGGAAGGCTGAAGTAAGAGAAATGAAAGTGTGAAAAATTTGACCAAGAATAAAGGCATGTTTGTAAGGAAGAGAAGCACTAAGAAGATATGGAACTAAGGAGGATGAATCACATGAATGTGAAGCACTACACCTAGGTTTTCATAAGAAGGGTGAAGGTCATGCAATGGTGAAAAAAATGTAAGATAAAGATCATCGAGATAGTTGGTACCCACCCAATGATCGACAAGAAGTGACCATTTGAATTACCTATCACTTCACTAAATAAACCATTAGAAATATTTAATTTTGTGATGACAAAGGCATAAAGATCCAAAATAAATGAGAATTTGGTAGTGTATTTTCATAAATTTCATGAGTTTAGTATATTTCATGAAATCCATGCGCTACCATGCTATTAATCACTATCCATTAATGAGGTAGCTGAAAATAAGGTATAAAGGGGAAAATGGAAAAATTTAAAAGCTTATAAACCTTGTGTGAATCCAAACTAGACATAGAGAGCCAAAAAATGTCAGTCACATAGACCATAAAATACTACCACAGTGAAAATCAGACCATCCACAACCCCCAAACAAGAATGAGTGAACAAATACAGGATTGTGTTCTGCTTTAAATTAGAAAGGAGGTGAGTGGAGACAAATTGGGAGTGAGACAAGGTAATATAAAAAATTTAACATGCCAAGGTGATCATTAACAAATCTTTAGAGTTGAATACATTGTCATAGATCTTATGACTATGAAGAAATGTCAAGCATAATTAAGGGCTTCAAAAAGGTCAACCAACTATGCTTTAAGAGTAGCTAGTTAAAAATGGGTAAGAAAAGGTTAAGTAAAATTCCACCATAGGTGTAGAAGGGTTCTAAGAAGGCACAAATAGTAAAATAATTAGTCACTGCAACATGAGAGGTGTAGCTCATGGAAGGTGTCAACATTATGGTAATTAACCTAGAATCAAGCACAAAGCTTAATGATAGGTAGATACAATTCCCCCCTAAGATCATGATGGGGGAGAAGTTGGTATCCTTTACACACGTGTAAATTAAAAGATTAAAACCACCACATAGGGATAAATTCATAGGAACTCAACCAGGACTAGATGGTTGAGATAGGGAAGAAGGCTAAGGTGAGCATGGTACTCTTCGATGTCTCTGTCTAAGATAAATTGGAAATAATAGAAATGACCCAATTATTTGAGCTACTAAGTTTTATAAATCTAGAGGAATTGGATTAATTTCTCCTCTCACACATCTATGGTGACTTCTTCTATTTTTTAGGAAGGCACATGAGGATCTCAATGCACCTCATCAGTAGGATCATAAGACTCCTAAGTGTAGAGGAAACCATCCATCAAATGATGGAGGATTATGTGGAGGTCAAGAGGGTCATGAATCTATTGGGATACTACAAGTTAGGGTTCTCATTCCCTATCAAGGATATATAGGACCCTGACATAAGGGTCATGGCATACCTAGTTAGCTCCAAGATATCCCTTGATAGATGGTAGTTTGACATAAGCAAGCTCTGCTTATGCATCACCCACCACATGGCATAAGCATTAAATTTCAACATCTTCAAATTTATTATTTAGGAGATTATTAAAAATTCACTAGGGTACCATAAGGCATGTTAGACCTTTAGTGGGGGTATCTTCTAATATTGATAAATATGAAGGAGATAAGTGTGCCAAATAGAGAGGATGACAAACTTTGGATGTTCCCACCCCATAATTATTCCCCTATAATTAAGTATCAAGACTTCATGTTCCCACCCAACTTTTCACAAAAATACAAGACAAGAGTATAAGGGTGGTATGAATGGTACATCAAGGTTTTTGGGATTGAATGGTGCATCCTTTAGGAGCTACCCTAATATCTGGTATGAATGGTCACCTTTGTTGTAATTCAACATTTATATATAGTGTGCCTATTGCTTATAGATGATAACCTATCCAAATGTCGTAATCTATCTTATGTATTTTTTTCCAAGTATTTCATGGTGGTAATAAGAAGGATTCCTAGTGTATAATAGCTAAATATTCTAGTGAAGACTATGGATCAAAATAGGAGTAGGTTGAGGTACTATTAAGTTTACCCTATAGATAAGGAAAGAAATTATGAGGAGGATGAATATAATAGGATAGACCTCTATCCCCTCTAGATGGAAATAATAAATATGTGCATCTTCAACTTGTACTATCAAATAAATCCACACAAGAAGGTTGATGATCTGAGAAAAGATAATGATTTCCCCTCCTAATTAGTGATGACTAAAAGGATGCACCAAATATGTAGGATAAGACCCTCCAAAATAATTAGGGTAGAAACTTGAAGAGATCATGGAGTTCATTAAGATTAGTATTGCCTCTAGAGAACAAACTACACCTCCCACCCTTAAAAAGTTTGTAACCTTCATGCTAGAGAGTGCTTCCTCTAGGAATAAGCACAAGAAGAAAAAAACTAAGGGAATAGGTATATTAATTACTATAAGTCTAGTATATATGGAGAAATAGGTGACCTTCATGCCCATAATGGAAGAGGAGATGGAATAAGAAATCGTAAGGACATATATCCTGTAATAAGAAGAAGAGGAAGAAGAGCTAAGCACTAAGGAAGTATAAGATGCCCTCCAAAGTGGCACAACTACCATGCTTGAAGAATAAGAGGAGCCAAAAATTTCCTCATCTAATTAAAAACCCTCCACATCACCTCCATAAATAGAAGAGGAGAAGAGAAAGGTGTGGAAGAAAATTGGTTTGAGTGAGGAAGACATTAAGAAGGCACTGGTGCTTAAAGAGAAGTGTAGACTTGCCAAGGAAAAAGAAGAGACCAAGGTAGAGAAAAAGTCTAATAAGGTTCCCACAAGCTTAGGACCAACCATTAAATTAGTCAATCAAACACCCAACACCCACACAAAGAAGGTAGAAGAATCTACAAAAGAGGTAAACCGAAGAAGTAAAGGGGCACTTAAAGAAAAATAAGGTGATATTAGAACGTTAAAGTAGTAAAAGGAGATAATAGAGAAACCCCAGTAGCAACAAGGTGATGCTATTACTAAAGGGATTACTTTAGAGGTTAGTATTGATAAACCTTAGGAGGAAGGAGCACATAAAGGGGAGAATTTTGAGGAAGAACCCCTCAAGGAATAAATAGATGAGTCCTCTGAGGAAATCACTAAAGAAAGTAGTGGTGTAAGTGAAGAAGAAGAATAACAAATAGAGATGGCCATCATCAATATGGATGATGCATAAATGAGCATAAGGGAAAATGTATAAAAGGTATGGGGGATGATCAGCTTTACATTTATGATAGCATGCCCCCTAAGCCACCATATCTAAGATGTGCAAACAACTTGCATTTATGATTGATCATTATATAGATGAGCCTTGAAGAGCCTAATGAGGGGTAGGAATCCTTCATTGTAAACCCTCATTCCATGAACCAATTTTGATTGATGAATGTGTTAATCAGAATGGCCACTAAAGTTATGCATAGAAATATCAACAATGATGGTAGGGTGAGAAAATGGAATAAAATCCACAAAGAAGTTGAAGATGAAGTGTAGGCCACAAAATTTAAAATTTAGAAGCTTTATGAGAATATAGAGATAATCAAACCATCTCTTCAAGTTGGCATCAATACTTTGAACCTCTCTGAGGTTGATAAAATCTATGTGTTAGTAAAATCAGATACTCTCAAGGTTAAAATCCTAGTTGACACAAGAAGAATAAGAGGATCCATGCACCATGTTAAAGAAGGATCTAGTTGGTAAACTCAAAAAAGTTAAAAGACCTATTTTCAAAATTATAGGAGGGTGTAGATGTAACTAATGTTATCTTATTAAGCTTCTCCAACCAAGCCTTATTCATAAACACACACCTAAAGTAAGCAAAGGAGGAGAAGGTAAAGTTGATGGTACAAGTTACTCAATGAGTAGGTTGGAGTACATGAAAGTCATGGGAATCATCAATTTACTCAAAAATAAAATTAAGTAGCAAGAGAAAAACTTGGAATCACTCTTCCACACTCTACAGATTAAGGCTTGTGAGAAAGGAGCAAACTTAAATAGGAGTGTGGAAAAGGCAAAGGAAAATGTAGAGGACTTCTAAAAGGAGTTAGAGAAGACTAATGTGCTTTTACTTAGTCCTCCCTCCATCAAAATAGATAACACCACTGAAGAAATCAAGCTTACCATTAAGGTATTTGAATACTTCAACACCAACCTTAAGGAAAGCATGCTTGAGTTCTGTATTCCAAAGACCTTGACAACATAGTCTGAGGATGGACAAGAAATTTTGTATGGGGTAATGTTGGGCCCCTTATTTTGATAATTATATGATTAGTGCTAGCATAACATCCACATCAAGGTGAGGTAATCATTTAGCATGATAATTGACATTTGACATTTTGGCACCAATTAGAGGGTTCAACACATACCTTATCTTAGTTGGAAGGTGGCTAATTAGTTATTGAGTTTTTAGGGCATATTATAGGACTAATGATACATGGAAACTATAATATGAATCTCATAAAGTGATGGAGTTGGTAGGAATGATCACTAAGTCTCTAGTTTAGCACTCAATGTGTGCATTCCACCCTAACAGAGCTGCTCGGGAAGGATATAAATCAAGCTCAAGCTAGTTGATGAAAAATCAAAAAAAAAAATTTAGTGAATTTTTGGTAGATTGGAAATCACCTATATGCATACATATAGTGGCCATTAGACTTATTCTTAGTATGGACACCATAAAGGATACATTTTTAAGCACCCAAGCTCACTTGGGAGCCTCTGGGTGATTAAGTAGTTGAGCTAGGTAGTTACTTTGTTATAAACATTATGAATTACATACTCTATATTTAAAATTTGATTAATGACAAAGAATGGTTGCATTTAAATATGATGAATCTGGTCTATGTATCTTTTATATTACTAAATAAACTATAAATAATGGATATAATATTGTTGTTTAAGTTCAATTATGATAAGTAAAGTCCATGCATGCTTCTGGTTCATGATGTTAATGACATCCCTATAGTAAATGATGATGTCATAAAAAATATGTAGAGAGTATTGAGTATAGAGCATGAACCAAGTGTTGTTATCCTTGCTAGAAGTATGAGCCTAGAATGAGTACTCAAAGTGAGAGTAGCCCTATGACCCTTTAAGTGTCAATATGATGTTAGGATTAGTTTAACAAATGATTTTACCCATATAACTTGAGGATTAGTCCACCAAAATTCTTTTGCCTATAGGCCAATAATATTATATGAAAGGTTTGTGCCTTTAAATCTACTTAAGCATTATTTGAATTAACCAAGTACCATAATTTATGTCTTACATAATGGTACAAATAACCTAACTCAAGTCATGGTTTCAAAATAAGGAGGTGAGCACAACTACTTCTAAACCATTAGGAGCTAGCTCACCATAATATAAATTAAGTGTAATCATACCAGCTTAGCCAATGTCAGCAATGCAAAGTGGGAAATAGCTCACAAGAAGTGGTCTAGTGTTATAAGTGAGTAGTACAGTGCCATTAACATCAAATACATCATCAATAATGATAGGACCATTGCCTAACCTAGTGGGTAGAGGCATTATAGGACTTCCACCAAGATAGAAGTTGAGGGGACAAGTGCCTTAGATCCTACTTTCCCCTTTTAGTAAATCTACTATGAAATAGACATGCACTTTTTAGAATATCACAACATGGAAAATGTCACAAAGCATTTGTTGAAGTGTGAACTATAGTGGTACGTGTAAGGCAAAACCCAATCAAAGTGAAAGGCTACCTAATTTGTGACCACTTTACTTAATCATGCCCATACCTAGTATAGAAATTTTATCCTAACTAGGCTATGGTTGATTATGATACCTTGAAAGATGAATTCCTAAAGGAATTTGACATCTTGGAGTTTGAACAGTAGAGCATCACCATCTTAAATGAGATTACCCAAGGACTCTCATAAATCATGCACCTATATAATGTTAGGTTCAAGACTCTCTTATCAAAGCCCCCATATGATATTCACCCTTCTCAACATGCATAATGGTTCATTGGAGGCTTGCTAGTGCCATTCTAAAGTGCACTTTCTATAAATACTTTTACAGATCCTCATGAAGTGCTTGAAGCCACACTTAGAGTTGAGGTAGTCAAAATTTTAGATACTAAGATTAGCACATTTATAAAGGCATACTAAAGTCTTACCACTATCTCATTTCATGATGCTTAAAATTGATTATGGTACACTAACTATGAATATAAGGCCATAATAGGACTAACTAACCATAAAGGAATGTGTACATTTTTATTCTAATATGTGGAGTTTGTCAAGATGTGAAGGACATTCATAACTACCCTTTATTTTAACATGCTATCCAAGTCAACACAACCATCTATTGTCGATTGTGTGATGCCTACACCCATACCAATAATAATTATTATGTGATTGATGAAATATATAATAACATAGAAAGAGGTACATGATATGCCACCACAATGGTCAAAGGGTAGGCTAACCAAGGAAATGAAGGATACAATCAACAAAATATGGGATTAAATATGTAACGAGGTGTTAAAAAGAGAGGTGGAGAATGTGGTGGTAGAACGTTCCCACCATGCTCATATTATAAGTGTGGCTTGATAAATCATTATCATTGTGAATTCCCTACACATCCCATGTGTTGGTATTATTGAGGTTCCCATAAGGTTCAATAATTCCCTAACTTATACAAAAAATTGTCCCAAGGTAGGCCTGGTGTAGACAAGGGTACAAGAATAATTAGGTATGATCCAAAAACATAAAAATGAACACCAAAGGTGCAACCAACCTACACAAAGATAGTCAAGGTATAGGCAACTACTCTTAGTGGATTTACCACTCAACCACTAGTTGTGTTAGTACCTAAGTTATGCTTATAATATGGGGATAAGGGTTGTACTGAGTGTATAACATGGCCTAAACCTGAAGTTGCACCTTACCTAGAATCAGCATGCCAAAAAGATGTATTATAGTAGGCCATAAGTATAATCCAAAATTTGTAAGGGGAACTTCAATTATCTTAAGACCTATAAGTGTATGTTATCACCTCTCATAAGAAGGAGAGCCAAGAAACTAAGATACAAGAATTAGCTGAGATCATATGCTTTATACAAATAGAGGTAATGCTACCCCTATTCTTGAACTTGTTCTTAGAGAATTTGTGTCAAAATCAAGTTGAGGTCATTGCACCATTCATGGAGAGGGCACAAGAATTTTGGAATACATAAAATGTTGAATATGACCAAGAACTCCTCATGGATGCAACTATTGATAGATGGTTTACTTTTGAAGTCCTTGTAGATATAGGCACTGAGGTCAACATCCTTACTAAAAATGCTTGAGAGAAAAATGGGTAGGCTAGCCTTGAGGCCTTCCCCTCATGTACTCTTCATGGCTAATAAGACCTAAGCATAGCCTATTAAAATTTTAAAGAGTGAAATTCTAGATATTATGGGCACCAAATTTTGTGCTAACTTTCAAGTGATCAAGTTATCAGATCAAGACAAATTCCCAGTGCATCTAGGGAGGCCATGGTATTATGAAAACAATGCAGACATGTAATTCAAAAGGTGTTACATGACATTTGAGAATGGAAAAGAGAGGATATTTATACCCCTCTCAAAATACCAAGGACCCCCTATGTCAAGAGTGTTGACATCAAATATGAGATCAACCACATATATAACATCATGTTGCAAGGTGTTGAGACTCTAGACCTAAATGATCAAGGAATCCTCTCTTAGGAAGATGGACAATTAGCCTCAGATACCACTGATTTTAACTATGATCAATGGTTCAAGGAAGCATATGAGACCATTGGTCGAAGGTGCCACTGTTATGTGTGAAGATACCAAAACTAGTAAAGATAAGTTGTGTCCAAATTGATCATACTTTTAAAATGTGGGTCCCTTGTACTAAGAAGAAGGGAAATAGAGTGTTTTCCTTATTAATTAAAAAATTATAGCACTCGTAATATATTAATGGAGTAATCCAATGGAATCCTATGTTCGTGGCCTTAAATCATGCATCCCAAAAGAGGTGGATAGAATGGGTTCACTAACGTATACATTGAAGAACATTGTCACTCATTGGTGGGCAGCACAAAATCCCAGCTTACCAACTTGGTGAGATGTAAAGGTAACCATTTTCACTAGATTCAAGAAAATTTATGAGGACTTGGACATCACAGCCTACTCTAGTGAATTTGACCATATATTGCATGTGCACCTTTATGAAGAAACCTAAATTATCTACAATAAAACTTTCCCAAGGAATCTATGGGTATATGCCTTCTATATGAGCTTAAATACTTGGGCATGGGCATGGTACATTTTAAATGAGATATGTTATGAGATAACCATTTAAGATACACTTAAGGAGCAATTTGTTCACACATTCTCCTTTTTTTTTACAAAACCTTGATTGATTAAGCCACTATAGGTAGTTACAAGGTCAGTGTTTAAGGACACTGTAATATTGGAGGAGTGCTTAAAATACATGTTCAATGAAAAGGTTTTAACACTCCCAACCTTATTTGAATATAAAAATCTTAATAGTAAGTTTAGTGATGAAGATGATGAAACATGGAAGGCACACAAATGAAATAATTTGATAGGAAAAAGAAAGCTAGTGTGTCAAGTTGAGGATAACACCCTAAAAGAAGAGGACCATACCCATCTTTAGATTAAAAAAATTGAGGGAAGTAGACAAGTCAAGGATTCTCACCAAGAGAAGAATGATCCCTACTATGTGCCACTAAAAACTACAAAGGTATATATCATCTCATAAGGGGAACCAAAGATTGCTTTTCTAGGCACCTATTAGTTTGACACAGAGCTGGTGCATATTATGGACCTCTTAAAGGAATTCCAAGACTTTTTCTTTTGCAATTATAGAGACATGAAGGACACACACCCATCCCTTAGATACATGAGCATTAAGCTATTTGATGGTGTAAGACATATCAAGAATCAACCTTATAGGATGAACCCCAATCTTCATGCCTAGGTTAAAACAAAGATAAATGGTATGCTAGCCATAGGCATCATCTATCTTATGTAGGAATTTGAATGGGTTAGACACATGGTCATCAACATCATGAAGGATGGGCACATCTACATTTGTTTTGACTATAGATTGTGAATGTTGCCTGCATGACTAAACCCTTTCAAAAAAAATTCCTTGATAAAATCTTGGATGGCATCATAAGTTACAAGATATACACATTTATGGATGGGTTCTTAAGATATCATCAAGTCCATATTGAGGAGGAGAAGCCCAAGACTACCTTTAAAATAGAATGGGTTTGATTCACATATATTGTGATGCCTTTGGGACTAAATAATGAATCAGTCATATTCTCCCAAGTGGTGATCACCACTTTTAAGGACTTCATTCACAAATTCCTCCAATTATACTTAGAAAACTGGACTATGTATGGGTTAGTAAAAGATCACTATGAAAACTTGTGCCTTATGTTTGAAAGGTGAAGATAATTTAAAATTTCTTTTAACATTAATAAATGTGTTTTTACAACACCATTTGGCACTTTAGTCAGGCACATCATCTATAAGGATGGTCTACGCATTGATCTAGTGAAGATAACAATCATCCTTCAGTTTTAGACCCCATCAATAAATAAAGATGTTTGCACATTTCATGACCATTATGGGTACTATAGGAAGTTCATAAGGAACTATGCCAATATTTTAGTGCCACTAGAAGAGATCTTATGAAAGGATGGCCCATTCTATTGGGGTGCATTATAAGAAGATGCATTTGAGACCTTGAAGCTCAAACTGGTAAGAGTGCAGATATTACAATTTACCAACTAGACAACTCCCTTCCATGTCCATGTCAATGCATCTAGTACTTATATCAATGTTATTATGATGAAACTAGGCAAAGGCAAAATAGATCATCCCATTTATTTTGGAAGTATAAAATTAACCAAGGTAGAATATAACTACACCACAATAGAGCACAAGGCACTTTCCAAGGTCTATGCCCTACAAAAGTTCTGATAGTACTTATTGGTGACCAAATTTATCTTCTTCACTAATCATAAGGAGCTTAAGTACCTAGTGAACAATCTCATTCTCCATGAGTGCATTTGTCGATGGATTATTTTATTTCAAGAATTCCAGTTCTCTTTTTTAGTAAAAGTTGGAAAACAAAACTCAGGCCTAGACCATCTATCCTACATAAATTATGGTGATGTGGTAACACCTACTGAACACAATATGCTTGATGTGAAACTTTATATGGTCCATCACATTCTTAAAGACTTGGTGGAGATCACTGCATTTCTAACATCTAGATTTTTACCCCAGACTATAAAGACTAAGGAGAGAAGTAGTTCACAATTCATGTCAACCCTTTTCAACTCATTGGTGGGGAACTATACAAGTTGAGTTGTGATGAATTAATGTGTCCTATATCACAAATGGGACTCTATATTTACAATATGTGCATGAGTGGATTACTAAAGGCCATTTTTTTAGAGATGTTATGGTGCACAAGGTACTACAATTAGGCTTATGGTGGCCAACCCTATTCTAGGATGCAAAAGAATACACAAAAGCATGTGACATTTACCATCACATGGGAAAACCATACCACTAAGATGAGATTCCTCTCATCCCAATCCTTTCCTAGGTACCATTTTTAAAATGGTCCATTGACTTTGTTGGGCCTATTACTCCTGCTACAAGATGCATAGGTGTATGATATATTTGGGTTGCCATAGATTACTTCACCAAGTGGTCCAAGGTATCACCAACCAAGGATTATAAATATTTGATTATAGTAAGGTTTATCTATGATAACACCATAAGTTTATATGGATACCTACTTATCTTGACTAGTGATCATGGTGCGCACTTCATCAATGAAAACGTTCAGATCCTACTGATTAAATATATGGTAACACCCCATAAAACAACACCTTATCATTCCCAAGTGAATGGAAACACTTAGGCATTCAATAAGATATTGGGAATGTGCCTCACAAATATATGTGATGTTGGATTCAAAGAGAGGGATGATCACATGTCTATAGTATTGTAGGCCTATCATACTACATACAAGTGCCTGAATAAGGCTAGACCATTTCAACTAGTATTTGGTACAAAGGCTATTTTACCTATGGAATGTATAGTACCCTCATTATTAATCATGAATATTGGTTGAATATATAATCAAGAATCTTTGAGCACACACCTATAAGACTTGGAGTGCTTGGATGACACACACACCCAAGCAAGATGGAGCTAGCAAATAGAAAAGGCATGCTAGAAGCTCTGGCATGATAAACACATTAAATGTAAGGTTTTTACCAAAGTCACATTAGTCTTGATATATGACTAAAATTATCTCAATCACCCATGTAAATTATAGATTAGGTGGATTGGACCTTTTATCATCCATATTATATTGGAGACTGGTGCATGCAAGTTGTGCATGTTGATAGGTGAAATGCTCCCTAAACATTTCAATGGTAATAGATTGAATCCCTATCATCAATATAATTATGCTTGTACCATAAAACATCAAATTTTTAATCACAATTTAATTACCTTTTGTTAATCATAATAAAATTTGGCATAATCTAAATATTTCCTTATGTTTGTTTTATCTGTGTTATGTGAATAAGTTGGGAACTTTCAAGCCTACAGGAGAACTCTTCTAGTGTTTACATGCATAAATATAGTCAAGTGAGTTAAGCATGGATGTTTTATAAGCACCTAAGACTAGATACCTAAGTTTTGGGGCACATAAAGGTTTCCATATTTATAAATCTAAATACCAAGTTGAGAAAGGAAGGCACATAAGATGCTCATGCACAAGAAATTGAGAAGAGCGAATGAAGCATTGGAGGACTAGTGCAAGAATTTGTATGGGGTAGGGAAGGTTGAAGTAAGACATGGAAGTGAAGATAAATTGACCAAGAAAGAGAGGTGTGCTTGAAAATAAGCACAACATGAAGAGAAGATGAAATCAAAGAGGCTGAATCATGTGCATGTGAAGTACTATGCCTAGGTTATTATAAGAAGGGCAAAGGTCATACCAAGGTGAACAAAGTGAAATAAAAAGATTATCAATATAGTTTTTACCCACCCAATGGTTAGTGGGTAATGATCATTTGAATCACCTATCACTTCACTGAATAAACTATTAGAAACATTAAATGTTATGATGATGGAGGCACAAAGATCCATAATAAATGAGAATTTGGTGGTGGATTTTTATGAATTTTGTGGGTTTAGCAGATTTCAAGAAATCCATGTGTTGCCACACAAATAATCACCATCCATTAATGAGGTAGCTTAAAATAAGGTATAAAGAGGTGAATGGCAAACTAGACTAGGTTACAAACCTTATGTGAATTCAAACCAGACATAGAGAGCCGAAGACAAATAAACTAGAAAATGCTACCATAGTGAAAACTAGAGTATCCACAACCACCAAGTGAGAATGGTTAAATAAAGACAAATATTTCATTTCTCTTTGAATTAGAAAGGAGGTGAGTGGAGAGAGATAAAGAGAGAAATAGGGAAGTAGAAATTTTATAGAACGCTAAGGCTGCTAGTAACGATGCATGGATCTTGAGAGCCAAAGACACAATCATAGTTTCTATGGTTGTGAAGAAGCATAAAGCACCATTAAAGGATTTATAAAGATCAACTTACTATGCTTTAATAGTATACAGTTCAGAATGGGTAAGAAAAGGTTAATTACAAGTCCACCACAAGTGTACAAGGATGCCAAGAAGGCATAAATGGTAAAATAAGTAGTCATTACAAAATGAGAGGCATAGCTGGTGGAAGGCATCAACATTATAGTAATTAACCCAAAATAAAGTGCAAATTTTTCTTATAGGGAGATTTAGTTTCCCCCTAAGGTCACGATGGAGGAAAGTGGGTATCTTTTTCACACATGTGAAAATTGAAAGATTACAACCACTACATAGGGAACAATGCATAGGAACTCAACCAGGACTAGATGATTGACACAAGGAAGAAGAGTAAGGTGGGGAATACACTCTTCAACATCTCTATTTGAGATAAACTGGTAACAATAGGCATGACCTAATTATTTGAGCTACCAAGTTTTGGTAAGTTGGAGGAATTAGTGCAATTCTTCCTCTCACGCATCTATGGTGACCAATTTTATTTCATAGGGAGGCACATGAGAATCTTGGTGCACCTCATTATTAGGATCATATGACTTCAATAGTAGAGATAGACATCTTCTAGATGATGGAGGATGATGTGGAGGTTGAGAGGGTTGCAAAGCTCTTGGGATACTATATGTCAGGGTTCACATTCCTTATCAAGGATATATAGGACCCCAATATGATGGCTAAAATGTTCTTGGTTAACTCCAAACTATGTCCTGGTGGCCATTATTCTGACATTAGAAATACCTACTTGTGCATTACCCATCACATAATGTAAGGGCTAAAATTCAACACCTCTAAATTCATTACTGAGTAGATTGTTAAGAATGTGTTAAAGTGCCACAAAGCACAAAAAAACCTTTAAGTAGGGGTATCTGCTAATATTGATAGTAATGGAGGAGATTGGTGTGCCAAATGGAGATGATGACAATTTTTGGGTATTCCCTCACCACAATGAATCCCCTATATGAAGAATCAAGACTTCATCTACCCACCCATATTTTTTCAAAAGTACAAGACAAGGGTATAAGGGTGGTGTGAAAGGTATATCAAGGCCTTTGAGATTAAATGGCATATCCCTCAAGAGCTCCCCAACATCTAGTAGGAATAGTGATTTTCATCTTAATGTAACATTTCTATGTAGTGTGTCTGTAAATCATGATGGGAACCTATCTGGATGGCTTAAGATGCTTTATGTATTTTCTACAAAGTATTTCATGGTGGTGCTAAGAAGGATTCCCAACATGAAATAGTTGTAGATCCTATTAAATACTATAGATCAAGATAGGAGTAGGTTGAGGTGCCATTAAGTTCACCCAATATCCAAGGCCACCAAGGATGAGGAGGATGATTCTGATAGGATGGACCTCCATTCCCTCTAGAGGGAAATAATAAATGGGCACATCTAAAGATGGAACTACAAAATTAAGTTGTGAAAGAAGGGTGGTGATTCAAGAAAAGATGATGATCACCCCCTCCTGATTGGTGATAAAGGGAAGGCTACATCAAAGACATAGGAGAATATCCTCTAGAAGAAGTAAGGGGAGAAACTTGAAGAGATCACAAAGTGCATTAAGATGAAAATTACCTTTAGATAACAAATTACACCTCCATCCCCTAAGAAGCATGTAACCTTCATGCCAAAGAGTGCTTCCTCCAGCAAGAAGAACAAGAAGAAGAATACTAAGGGACTAGTTACATTCCTTGCTATAACTCTGGTGGATATGGAGAAAGAGGTGACCCTCATGCCCAAAATGGAGGAGGAGACAAAATAAGAAAGTGTAGGGACATATATCTTATAGGAATAATAAGAGGAAGAGGATCCAAGCTCTAAGGATGTATATAAGGCCATCCAAAGTAGCATAACTTTCATACTTGAAGAAGTAGAGGACTTAGTAACTTCTTCATCCATTAAATTACCCTCCACATCTCCTTTGAAAATAGAAGAAGAGAAGAGAAGGGTGTGAAATAAAATGGGTTTGAGTGAGTAAGAAATTAAGAAGGCATCGACACTTGAAGAGAAGTGAGGACTTTCTAAGGAAAATTAATATTCCAAGGAAGAGAAAAAGGCTAAGAAGGTTCCCACAAGCACAGGACTAGTGATTGAAGTAGTCAAGCAAGCATCCAATGCTCCCACCAAGAAGGCAAAAAAAAATTCACAAGAGGTACACCCAAGTAGTGAAGGGGTGCCTAACAAAAAATAAAGTGATAATGGTGGCTTAGAGTAGTAAAAGTAGATATAATAAGAACCCCAGTAGTAACAAGGTGATGATGGCACCAAAGGGATTACCCTAGAGGTGAGTATTGAGAAACTCAAGGAATAAGAAGCAGCTAAGGGGGAAAAATCTGAAGAAGCAACCCCCAAGTAATAAATAGATGAATCCTCTATGAAAAGTGCCAAATAAAGTGGTGGCATAAGTGAAGAAGAGGAAGAAAAAATAGAGATGGACATCATCAAGAAGGATAATGTAGAACTGAGCATAAGGGAAAAGGCACAAAAGAGATGGGGGGATGATGAGCCCCCCCAAACCCACAGCTAGGATGTGCAAATAACTTGTGTTTGCATTTGATCATTAAATGGATGAGCATCAATTCAAGGTTCCTAGAGTGGATACCTTGAGTCTTAAAGAGCCTAATAAAGGGCAAGACTCCCTCCTCATAAACCCTCATTCCATGCACCCAATTTGATCAATGAATATTTTAATCATAATGGCCATTAAAGTTGCATGCATAAATATCATCAATGATGGTAGGGTGAGAAAATGGAAGAAGCTCTAGAAAGAAGTTGAAGATGAAGTGTAGGCCAGCAAATTCAAACTATAGAATATCTATGATCATATAGAGACTATCAAACCATCCCTTCTAGTCAGCATCAATACTTTGAACCTATCTAAGTTTCAAAATATATGTGTGATAGTAGATCAGATGTTCCCAAGGTTAAAACTTGAGTTAGTACAAGAAGAAAAAGAAGAAGATCCATATGCCATACTATAGAAGGAACTAGCTGGTAATCTTGAAGAGGTAGAAGACCTATTTTTAAAACTACAGGAGGATGTAGATGTAGCTAATGCCATCTTATTAAGCTTTTCCAACTAAGCCTTATCCATAAATGCATGCCTAAAGCAAGAAAAAGAGGAGAAGGAGAAGCTAATAGCACAAGTATACTCAATAAGAAGGTCAAAGTACATGCATATCATGGGGATCATAAATGTATTTAGAAATTATATCAAGGATCAAGATAAAAACTTTGAATCACTCTTATGCACTCTATAGATTAAGCCCTATGAGCAAGGACCAATCCTAGATAGGAGTATGGAAAAGGCAAAGGCAAATATAGAGGCCTTCTGGAAGGAGTTAGAGAAGACTGATGTGCTTGTGCTTAGTACTACCTCCATAATAATAGATAACATCACTAAAAAAATCAAGCTCACCATTAATGTATTTGAAGACTTTATTGTCAAGATCAAGGAAAGTGCACCCAATTTTTGCACTCTAAAGACTTTGACAACATAGTCTGAGGATGGACTAGAAATTTTATATGGGGTAATGTTAGGCCTCTTATTTTGGTAATTATAAGATTCATGCCAACATGAAATCCACATTAGTGTTAGGAAATAATTTGGCATGATGATTGACATTTTGGCATTTTGGTACTAGCTAAAGGGTTTAGAATATATCTTATGTTAGCTGGTAGGTGGCTAAATGGTTTCTAGATCTTCAAGGTATCTTCCAAGAGTGGCATGTAGACACCAAAAATATACACATGATGATTCTAAATGTTTTAATACCCTTAGACCACCTTAGGACCCCCTTGGGCCCAACCTTGACCTTTCTAACCCCTAACTAAACCCAAACTAGCCTAACCTAGGTTGGTTGACCTACTAGCTAAAACCCCCTTTTAACCAACCTTGCCTTTGACCCCTGACCATTGATGGTTAGGGTAACCATTGATGGTCACCTTAACCATTGACAGTTAGGTTCTAGTGTCTAAACCAACTTAACTAACCCTTTACCCCAACTTATATTTTTATAATTAGCTCATCTAATTCATGTGTGAGCCCATGCATGTGTGAGTTAAAATTAGATAACAAGTTGGACCCCTTGTTAACATCTTATTACACCTCTCCTTCCTTATCTATAAGAAGAGAGGATTAGGAGGTGAAAAGGATCTATCTACAACTATCAATATTTTTTGCATCCAGAGCTTCTTTTGTAGGTATCCTTCTAAGAATCTAGTGATCCAACCATCATGATAAAGAGCCAACTTTCCATTTCCCCTCGATTAATATCTAAGTACCATTACTCTATCAAAATCATGTTAGACTCCACCAACAAGCCAACCACCTCAACCACTCATCTGATTAATCTTATATAAGATAAGTATTTATTTTCTATTATTCAATTACTTTGTTTCCATTTCCCAACCAGCCCAACACAAACCAATCTCTCATAATTTCCTTTTATGATTATGTCATTTTGGCTTTCATCAACCTAGACCCAACACATAATAACCACTAATAGTCACCTTGACTACTGATGGTCCTTCTAACTTTCGATGGTTACCTCAACTACCAATGGTCACCTTAACTATTGATAGTCACACCAACTACTGATGGTCATTATGGAAAAAAATAATAAGTTATTTTCACCCACTTACCCTCAACCAGATCCAATTTTATTTTCATTTGGTTGTTCATAGACTTCCAACATATTTTTTGAAGCACACTTGACTTGTTTATCATTAGTATTGACTTGATTATTGCTATATTAGTCATTTTAATCTATTTTATTTATCAATCATTTCTTATGTTTAATTTTAGTAGCTTTTGATTATTGATGCAAGTACTTTATCTTCTATTTTCTAAACTTAATTATTTAAAATGTGTGTATTGACAACCACTAAAGAAACCCTTGCTTCTAGGATATAACTAACACTAGGTAATCCACCTAGCTATCTATCTAGCCAATCATTTGCTTTAGTGTTGCCTTATTTATAGGTCATCCTCCCAAGCCAAAGATAAGTTATTCACAATCATCTGATTCAATGCACACACAATCAAACAAGTTTTTCAACCATACCCATATCTAGTTTCTTCTTTTTCCTTTCATGAAATATAAGCTAAAATTCACTGAAACATTATGACATGCCAAGTGGGACTTGAGTCTCTACTTGGGTTTAATTTTTTTGCATCTATATGCTCCTTTCCCTATTATGTGATTATAAATGAAATCAAGGTTTCTTTTGGGATTAAAATTGACTGCATACATTGGTTTCTTGAAAGTTTAGCTCACTTAATTAAATTAAATCAAATTAATTCAATCGTATCATCACTTGTATCACACACACAAAACAAACAACCTACATCAATCAAACATCAAACAACTTAAGACAAGGCCCAACTAGGATTTCATCACCTAGTGGCCACCTTACCCTTTCTTGTCAATCCTACTTGGATGTCATTACCAAGGGGAGAACCAACTCAGCTCTTTGGTTGAGTATAAACTCTAAAAATCAATATGTATTGATTAAGCACCTGACACCCTTATCAATTCAGTGTTTAAAGTGAGGGCGTAGGCCCCAATACCAAGCCATGTATTGATTTCAAATATAGATCCTTTTGAGATCCTAAACACAACCTAAAACCAACCATAGACTTCTTTTCTAGTACCTTCTCTACAAATCAATTTCAATCACATAATTTCTTACAAAGCTTAAGGCATAAGCCTAAAGAGAGACTAAAAATAACCTTAGGACTTAACATAATTTTTGGTTTATGTTTGATTTCCTTTCTCATTTATTGTCTTCTCTCTATTTTAGTGGTGAGATTATTTTTGCATTCTCTCTCCCTTATCTTGTATGGTTCTAACTCAAACCCACCACCAAATTGATCAGCCTCTTCTACCTCTTTGTCCATGGAGTATGTCTCTGAACAAAAATATTATCCTCACCCTTTGAGAAGTCCTTATTTCCCTTAGGTAGTTCCCCAAGGAGATGCAAAATTTTCAACTTTCTTAGATAATCATCCTATGGCCCTTCAACATTATCTTACCACCATGCCTCACCATACTCCTGCTTTGGTTCCATATGTGAACCCACCTTATGGCATGCCTTCCCACCTTATGGGAAACCCTTCCATTATCATAGTTACCACCCAAACATTGACTACCCAAGCTTCTTCATCTACCAATAACCCCCATTTGATACTATTGCAGAAAACCAACCTACAAATGCCCTTATACCTTCCACCCCCACCAACAACTTCTCTACCCTAGGAGAAACCCAACTACTAGCCACCTATACTCCCCTCACCATGGGATTACCTACCACTAGCATCACTAACCTTCCTTGAGTTACCCCTAATCTACTAACCACTGCCCCACTTCAAAATCTTATGGTACCTATACCTTTTACCTTACCACCAATTAATACAAAGGTCACTACCCTTCTTTTGATTACCAATGTAACCACCTCTCCTACCCAATAGGAACCCATTGCACCAAACCTAGGCTACATCCCTAACCCATAAGATCATATACCTCTACCTACTACCTAATCACCTACATCCACCTACCCCTACATAGTATCCACCCAACCAATTGTGTGTGCATATCAATATGTGGTAGCTCCTCAACCTCCTACTAGTTACCAATATGTCACCCAAGCACCATAATAGTATGCACCTTACAACCTTTTGGGTGCATAACCCCAAATAGGTCTAATAAAAATTCTCATGGATAAATTGACTACCTTAGATTCATCCATCTTTGGTGCTCACAATATCTTATCATATGACTAGATCTATAATGAGCCCATCTACCCATCTATCCCTATCAAACCATATCCTCCCCAATGGAAACTTCCCAAGTTTTCTAAATTTCAAAGTAAGGAGGATCCCCAATAACACCTTAGGGCATTTAATCATGCATGCTATTTGATTTCCTACAATGATGCCCTCCTTCTTCGTACCTTCTTTATGTCTGTATATGATCTAACATTAGATCGGTATAGTACCATAACAAACACTCTCTCTTTTCCTTCACCTAGTTGGCCCAAAATTTCTTGGATCACTTTTTGATAAAAATTTCCAAAAAAATCCCCATCATTAACCTTTACTCTATCTGACAATTTGATGATGAATCTATTCCTGATTTTGTGGGCCATTAGAGAAGCCTAATCAATCAACTTTCTTTCTATTTACCCCAACCTAAAATAATAGATCTTTTTATTTGGGCATGTGCCAAACACATATCTTCTACATTTAATTATCAGAGCTTTAAGACCTTTGACAAATATTTTACCATGGCACGTAAGCTAGAAAATAGAGCCATCAATGAAGGAAAGTTAAAGTTGAAAAACAAAAACTCCACCTACAAAACCAATAAGGCCTCTTCTTATAAACCAAATAACCAAACCAACACTGAGACCAAAATCAAGGGAATTATGTATGTAGTTGTCTTTAAGACTGCTCTTCCACCATCTATTAATCAGCCAAACTCCTCTAACTCCTAAAAAAATAAGAAACCAAAATTGAAACAATCATAAGCAATTTGCTCTACTTGTGGAATCTTACACTTCAATCCTAGAGAAGTTATTAAAGGCTAACATCATACAGCTTCATCTTATTAAAACTCTCAACAGTTTGATTCTTCTCATCCTACACCTAGCTGGTACAATGAGAATGGCCTATGTGCTTTCCATTGAGTAGTGGGGTATAAAATTAGTAGGTGTAATACCTTCTTGACAGGGGGAGCTTATGTTGGATAACCCTAGCACACCTCCAAACCAATCCTTTGACATTTTTAGATAGCCTTTTCCTAATCATGCACCTACCAAAAATGATATCAATAAGGCTGAGTGTTCTCATGATGCCCATACCATCAATATGGATCTTAACACGCTCAATGTTGAAGAACCTACCATCCAATCTACATATTCTCTACCCTTTCCACTTAATGAGGTAGTGGAGTTACCTTCTCTTCCCTTAGAGATCCAAACTAAGGAAGTACCCCTTTCTCTTCCTCCACTTCTTGAAGTAGTGAAGCCATCAACCCCCTCTTCAACTAACATACCCAAATAAGCAACCATCACCACCTTCTCCCTCAACTATCGAATAAATCCCTTCACCTTTAGAGATTATTCCCAAATAAGAAACCACCATGTCCATACCTCCCATAGAGGATTCACCCATACAAACCTTGCATCCTTTGATTGAGGAAAAATATGAGGTCACCATTCCCCTTTCTCAACCTATGGGTTTATCTTTTGATTCCACTACCCAAGTAGCAAAACCAATCAATAAACCATTCTCTAAACTAGTTCAGAGATTGGAATTTGTCTCAAAACTTGACATGGATTGATCCACCTTTTAGGAGCAATTTAGGATCCCTTACATCTCCAAATAGGAACATCTAACCATACCTTTGGCAGACCAACCCACTACTTATGTTGTTCAAACCCCGATCTTATGAATCAAACCAATAAAGACCTCTTCCAACCCAACCATTTATCAATAATCCAAAGCAACCAAAGCCCAAATTAATAATGCATCCTCTATCACCTTATCCAAACCAAACAAAAACCTTGGAATTTTCCCTTTACAAAACCTTAATCATCCATATTTGGAAGTGGAGCTAACACCACCAAAACCATCAACCAAATACCAAACGAAATCAACCAAGGAAATAAAAATAGAAAAAAGTTTAGAGAGCCAAACTTCTACCTCCTTCAACCTTGCCATCTATTTTGGAGCCTCATCCCTTTACTTTTATTTGGAAACTGACTATCTCAACCAAAACCCCACTATCATTATTGATTACACTAGCATACTTGCTTTATGACACACCCATCTTCATCGAGCCATCAATAACCAAACTACCTGACCTAAAACCTCCTACCCATAACTTACCAACTTTTACCTTACCAAAGACAAAACCATCAAATAATAACACCACCTTACCTAGACCTTCTATCACCATGTCTACTCCCAAAAAGACTTCCATCTCACCAACCAAGACCAAAACCTCAAAACCCTCTCTACCTCTAATCAAGCCTTAACCATTTTCCAATGGTTACTATAAGCTTCTTGTTTGACCTTACCCCCTATTAGGTTGTTTTACCCTCTTGATCTAAAGTCAATCTGGTATAATGACCATCAAGTGTGATCCTATCATAGGACACCAGGGCATGACATGAGGAACTCCAAAGATCTTCAAACCATAATCCATCAAATCTATGATGAGGATGATCTATTGGTAGATGAACCTCTCATTATCCATCTACCAATCTAACATACAACAATCAATACTCAATGCCTACCTACTCCACCACTCTCACCTTAGAGTGATGAAGAACCAAACCAATCTCCTACCCCAACTCTTCCCTCTATCTACACTATCCATGTGGTCTCCTGATTACACACTCAGTAGAAGGATAAGGTGAAGGCCAAAGAGTCTATCCCATGGACATACCCATCTTCCACTACCCAATAAATTCAAATTCAAGAATCTTCACCTTCATCCAAACCCAAGTTGTCTATCTTGGTTATCTCTTAGTCCAACCCCTTTGAATCAATCAGAAGAGTGGTGCTCAAATAGCTTCACCAAACCCTAGTGAAGATGAACCTATATGAGTTGGTTTCTACTTCACCTCATCATCATGAAGTAATGATAGAGGCATTACAATCAGTATATGTCCAACTTAAAGGCCCTCAACCTCTGGCACCCTTTGTTGGTACTCTCTAAATTTCCAACCTTATCACCTTTAAGGATTTAAAAATACCTTCTATCCATTTGGATAACCCTGATCCCCCTTTTTTCATCATTTCCTATATCAACCAAACCCACATCAAATAGGTGATGATTGATGGAGGAGCTAATATTAACATCATCTCCTTTCATGCCTATGATCAGTGAAATTTTTTGGATAATGTCATGTCCAAAACCTCAGCCATCCTTTGATCATTCAATGATACCATGGCCACTACTTTGGGAACTATTATCTTCCATATCTTTTTAGGACCTCACATGCTCCCAGAGCTCTTCTATGTAGTGGAAGGTGAATTCAAATATAATGTCTTGTTGGGATGACCTTAGATTCACTCCATGGGTTGTGTACCTTCTACCCCCCATCATTACATCAAATTTGAGCATGAGGTCTAGGTTGTCATTATAAAAGCTGATCCAAGTCCATTTTCATTATACAACATGACTTATTGACCTAATGACATCTTTCTACCTCCATTTATCACATCATCCTTAACCAAAAATAAGCCCTCAACCATGAAGGATGAATCCATATCCTCTTCCACCAATGAGGCATATACTATTTCATCCATCCCTTTAAATCAAATCCCCACTAAAGATCACTTGGAATCCACATTATAACACCTTTCATTGGTGGAATATCACCTCATTACCCTTGAAACTTTCCCTACTCCCCAAGATTATGGGAAACTTGACCACCAACCTAGGTATGACCCTAATATTAGAACCATTATTCCCTTTGGACCTTCACACTATCAAACACATTTCATCTATGGGGGACTCAACAAACCACTTGGTGATTCTACCACCTCCTCTTCACCTTGAATATTAACCTCTAGCTTCTCCTATTTAAATAACCCAAGATTTACCAAGACATACCTCCACAGGTGTGCTTAGAAAGGATTTGGTCTTGGACGATATGAGCATAGACCACATGATTTTATTTCCATTAAAACCATAAAACCTCATAAAAAACATAGCCATGATTTAATTCTACGTGACAAGAGGAAGACCAAACCACCTACCACCACCATTGTTGAGGAAGACATCCCTTCCTCACCAACCTCTTCTACACCTAAGTGTGAGGAGGATGACATCATCCCACCTAACTTTTTTTTCCATTAACATGATCATCATTAGACCCATAACTTATCAAAAGGAAGGGGCAATCATAACCATACATATGACCCATCTTAAGATGATATGAGATGACTCTCCTACCATTAACATTGTTCAGTGCTAGGATAATGATTTCATTCTCACTACCTTGGTGCCCCATATTCTTCCATTCACAAATCTCTTCCTCCTGAGACTTTGACCATGTTGAATGAATCCACTATGGATATCAAATTTATCACTCCAAATAACCCCTACATTATCAAAATTGGCCAATCATTAAATTCTAAGGAACTTCAGGACTTCCCCTCTTTCCTCCAAGACTGTATCATATCATTTTCTTGGTCTTATAGAGATATGCCTAGAATTAACCCTAACATTACCACCCATAACATAGTCACCAACTATGATGCCAAGTTTATCAAGCAAAAAATTTAATGAATGCACCCTTGTATATCCCTTCTCATCAAAGAAGAGATCCAACATCTCCTATCCGTCAACTTTGTTCAACCAATTGATTATACCCAATGGGTCTCAACTGTTGTGCCTATCACCAAAGCCATAGGGGGACTATGTATTTGTGTGGACTTTCATGACCTCAACCTTTCTTTTCCCAAATATGACTTTCCTCTACCAAGCATCAACCAGCTGATTGATCTTAAAGCTAGCCATGAGATGTTATCTCTCATGGATGGATTCTTAGGTTAAAAATAGATCCTAATTGCCCCTGAATATTCACACAAAACTACTTTTATCACCCCATGGGGAACATTTTACTAGAGAGTCATGCCTTTTAGACTAAAAAACACTGGTGAAACCTACCAACGTGTCATGACTTAAATTTTACATGACCTTATCCATAATATTATCAAATATTATGTGGATTAAATCCAAATATCTTAAGGATCATTTGGCCATTCTCAATATTATCTTTGAGTGCCTCATTTATTACCATGTCTGCCTCAACCCTGAGAAGTGCATTTTTTGGGTCTTTTTAGGAAAGATCCTTAGTTTTATCATTTCCCTTTGAGAAATTTAAGTCAATCTAACCAAAATAAAATCCATCCTCGACATGCTTCCTCCAATCAAAATCAAGAAACTCTATAATTTATAAGGGAAGCTCTAATCCATTCATCACTTTATCTTCCAACTTTTAGACTGATGCCAACCCTTCCACCATTTTTTAAAGAAGGATGTATCTTTTAAGTAGAATAAAAACTATCAAAAGGCCTTTGATTCACTCAAAAAGTACCTTTTTTATCCACCTATCCTCACCTATCCCAAGGATGATCAACCTTTCTACCATTATATCTCTATCATCAACCACTCCCTAGGGGCAATGCTTACTCATCAAGATGAACAACACAAAGAGCAAGTCATCTACTACATCAGACATATGCTTATGGAGTATGAAACTTGATACACCCATACTAAAAAACTTTGTTTATTTTTAGTCTTCATGGCCACCAAAATTTTCCACTACCTTCTCAACCACAAAACCTATATCATAACCAATACCAACCCACTCAAGTATATGTACTCCAAGCCATATCAAAACCAACTTATGGCCAAGTGGATCATGATTTTAGCATAATTTAACCTTGATTTCCTTAAAAAAAATTTAATTAAAAGGAAATTCATTACTGACCAATTGGCCAAAGCATCATTAGAAAACAATAAACCTCCTCTTCTGAGTTTCCTAATGAGTCCATCGTGACCCTCTCTTAGGCAGACTTCACCTATCAAGTCACCATGTTCTTTGATGGATCAAAGTGTAAATGTGGTGGAAGAATTGGCATAATATTTATTTTATTTGAAGTTGAACCTCTCCCTTTATCCTTTAATCTATATTTTGAATGTACTAATAATGTGGCTGAGTATGAAGCCCTAGTCATAGGCCTTCAAACTGTGTCAGCCTTAGGAGTCAAAATAATAAATATCTTTGGTGAATCCAAACTTATTCAATCAAATAAATGGCTCTTACCATTTTAAGAATAATGTTTTTCAATAGTACAAACAAATATTTGATGAACTCTTAACATCATTTGAACACTACCATATCCAATCAACCCCACAATATACCAATAAGTTCATCAACACCATGGATTCCCTTGCCTCTTAGATCCCTTCTACACCCTCTGACTCTAAGCTATCAGTCATTATCCACCACCTTACCTAACCATACTATGTCAAACCTAATTCTCCCACCATCTTTAATGTAGAGGAGACACAACCTAATCTTTGGTATCAATAGACCTTTGACTATCTCAACCTAGCCATCATTCCTTCTCATCTTTTTAGGAATGTTCAAAGAGTGTTAATCCATAGTAACTCAAGTTATACCATTATGGGGGAATTATTTATAAACACATCTTGATGGTCTCCTCTTTCATTGCCTTCATAGTCATGAAGCCTCTCATGCTATCAAGGAAATACATGATGGCATCTATAAGGGATACTTTAGTGGCTTACCATGGCTAAATGCATCCGTTTCCTTGGTTATTACTGGCCTACCCTTAACCAAGACTATTGTGATTATGTTAAAAAGTGTGTTAAGTGTCAACAACACACCAATCTACATCATGCACCTATCCATAATCTTCATGTATTCACTAATTTTTTGCCATTATCATAATAGATTTTGGACCTTATTGGTGAAATTAACCCCCATTATTTATAGAGACACCATTATATCATCACTACGACTGAGTATTTTACCAAATGGGTGGAGGCTATTCCTCTAGTCTCAACCAAAGTAGAAAATATCATTCACTTCATCAACCATCACATCATCTGTCATTTTGATGTTTCTCACAAAATCATCACTGACAATGGTAAATATTTTAAAAACAAGTAATTCTAGGGTCTTTGTGATGTATTCAATATTAAGTTAAGTTTCTCCTCTCCCAACCACCCTCAAGTGAATAGATAGGTTGAGGCCTCTAATAAAACTCTCAACAACATGCTCACTAAAATCATCAATACCTCTAGTCAGGATTGGCATTTGGATATTCCCTTCACCTTATGGGCATATCATACTAGAATTTGAACCCCTATGAATGCTACCCCATTTTTATTGTGTTTGGATTGGAGTTCATCTTCCCTCTAGAATTCTAAATCCCATCTCTTTTCATATCTTTACAAGATCTCATTTCTGAAGATGATTATCATCAACACTATTTATCCCAACTTAAGCTACTTAATGAGCATCACTTAGTCACCCTTATCCATCTTCATGTTTATCAAGAGCACATCAAACATGCCTATAACAAACACCTTAGAGTGTGAGAATTCAAGATCAAAGACCTCATCATAAAGGAGAATAAACATGTCACCAATATGGAGAAAATCAAGTAAGGCATGTTTGCTTTTAATTGGCTTGGAATTTATATCATAACCCATAAGTATGGATCAGGGGCTTACTAGTTATCCTCTCTTGAGGGAAACCTAGAACCTAATCCCCTCAATTATTTGCATTTACATCCTTTATTTTCTTAAAGAAGGATCAAGATCACCTTTTATTTAAACTTAAGATCATCCCTTGCTTCCAAACCACATTCCATATCCCTATTTTAGGGGCAATAGATTAAAATTGAATCATGTGATTTTCCATCATAATCATAGACTAATATTGAATGATGGGTAACAATGCTCTACCCATGGCATGATTCTCATGGTACTTTTTGCCCCTTTTTTAGAACATATTCTCATGATCATTGTCACCTAAACCTCTTTACACCTCATCAACCTTCTTGTGTTTTTCCTTTTTCCTTCATAAAGGTGAACTCTTAAGCCTATATAATCAAATCTATGTCAATCAAAAAGCAAAATCTAAACCAATAGCCATCATGGATCATTCTGAGCATTCACAAACTGCTCCCTTGAAGGATAGCTATTGAAAACATATTTGAAATTGCTCAAAGTAAGGTGGATTGTTCCCTTGAAGGACAGATATCAAAAGAATTAAACAAAGCATACAAACTTAGAGCACTCCCTTGAAGGATGGTTGAGTAAATCATTTTTCAAAACAATCAATTTATTATAAGCTTCCCATATCGATCAAATTCCCAAACCCCCAAGCTACAACCAAAAAATCAAAAAACCCATTATCAAGAAATATCAAAATAAAAATAATTTTGAAGGCCACAATTGGATTTCATGAGTAGACTTCCTGCATTGATTAGTCTACACTTTATATTATATAGACTTGTTTATACTGACTCTTTGGTATCCTCCAAAAGAGACATGCTAGCCTCACAAAAAGGTTGTATTTTCATCCATGTCCCCTTTATACACCATAATCAATGGATTTTTGAGCTCACTTGACATTATGTGATCAAGAAACCTCTTTAACCAATGAAAAAATGTTAGGGTGAAACATTCAAAGGGATTATGTTCCTTAAGCCAATCCAACTTTAGGTTTTGTGTTAGTCTTTACCAAAGAAGAAGCATCATGCCCTCTTCCTATCCTATAATGACTAGTTGATATTTTCACTAAGACATTTGTCTCTTGATTATATTTTTTTCTTACATATGGTGTTGTTATTTAAATTACCATATGTTTTTTACCTTAAACAAAATAACATCACATCAACATATATCATAGTCAAAAATAAACATCATTAGCATATCCATCATCATGTCAAAATCAAGCATCCATAAACAATAAAGCAATCAATCATTTTCACCACATGTCTAAATCCAAATAAATAACCATATAATTATTAAATTTTAGAATAAACACCATCATCATATTCATAAATAACATAAGCATCATCAACAACATAAATAAAATCCATCACATGCGTAGCTAGGTGAGTCTACATCAGTATCCAATAGCCATTATACAAGCATAATTAATAAAACATCATCAATGATCAATATAAACATCACATCATCTCATAACATCAAAAAAAACCATAGACCATGAGCAATAAATAAGTATCAATATGTAAATCATGAGTCTAACATCATAATGTATATACCAAATGTACATGTCTCTCTCTCAAAATGTATATCTCACTACATCAGCTCATAGGCTGATATCAAAATGATATAGAACAAAATATAATATGTATGAACTATATCATGGCTATGCCCCTAGGGCACCACTATCTCCTAGAGTACCAATAGGCCCTGATGCATGTCCCCCTAAAGTACCTATCTATCCACATATATACATAGCCCACTGACCTAGTGTCACTATACCAACATCACCTACCAAACTAGCTCAATACTCATCCCATCAAGGCTCATCAGGACATTGCCTCAAAACTATAGCCTTATAGTAGCATAACTCCTCCACTATGGCTAGGTGTCATAACATGGGGATGGTGGTTGTTGGTCTTATAGGTGTTGTGTCTTCTCCTCCCATTTATCTTAAGGAGTCTCTCTCTTATATCACCAAGGCTAATGAAGCTCTAGCCTAGTCCCTGACACCTATAAGTGTCACCACCTGACCTTGTAACATATCTACTTGACCCTGTAACTACTGCCTATGCAATGTCTATCACCACTCATGCCTATGTATTTAGAGCACATCCATGAACATGTGCCCATTAAACTCCACTATTTAGGTCCACATCCATCTACCTCCTAGCACCATCATCTCCACAAAAATATTCTATCACATATATAACCTGGTACCATGTAGGGTAACCATCTAGAAAACCTACATCATCAATTGTTGGCCTCACTAGCAACTCCTCATGATCAAGTAAAGTTTGTACTAGATGTGGCTTAGGTAATATAATCTCTACATCCTCTCACTTGTATTTAGGGAATGGGCTTGGGATACCCTATACTAGACTAAACTATCTCCAAACCCTATCAAATGGGATGAGATCTACCTCTCCATCCCTCTACCCAAGATCCACTTGTAACTCTATAAGGATAAATTATACCTCTTATATCCAGCCCACCTTAGAAACCCAACATATGGCCTCCAAGTAAAATCACCAATGACCAAGGTAGCTAGTGCACCTCTGAAGCAATCTACATCATAAACTCCTCTTCCTGCACCTAAAGTGGCAAAGTCACCTATCCATCCCATGAAACCAATCGAGAAATCTATCTAAGTATACCTAGCCCATGACAACCCTATTGCCCTTAGCACTCAGATGTGCTCATAAGCCCTATAATGTAGGACAAGCTTGATGTTAATGCCATACATCATGTGAGATTTGAAGCCCCATATATCCTTATATATCTACACAAGTAACATAGATACCCATCTAAACATTGTGCATCCTAAAAACATCCCAACCAATACCCTCAATAATAGATAGGGAAACCTCCTACTTCTCAAATCTAGAAGGGCAAATCATGACATAACCATCATCATCATCATAGTCACCAATCTTCTCTCACCCCTCTCCCTCTAATAGAGTGTTGAGTAATTAAAGACCCGAATGTGCCGCCTAACATGATCCTAGTCATCTCTATATATCAGCTATAATAGCTCATTTCACTCCTCCTGCACAATTTGGTAAATTAGATTAGTATGTAGGGGTAGTTGAATGATCATATATACATCCTCCAATAGGATCATAAGTTCATTAATCTATAGAAGGAAGGTGTTTATAGATATATACCATCTCTTGATGAGGGTTATGATCATCACGATATCACACAGCACATGTTGATAATGTCACATTACCTTAAGCCTAAACTCCTCCATATGTGCTCAATCTATTGGGGTCATCCCTTAGTGGACTTCAACAAAGATGTGTGGCACCTGATCCTACATCTATATCTACTCTCAAACTTATAATGTTTGATGGCAAAACATAACCTAGTCACCTATACTATTTTTCTATGCACTTTGCCTTTTTAACTATTTTATATACAATGACCTAGTTCTCTACCCATCTTACCCATTTAACTAATACCTTCACTACCCTTTACCTTACCCATCAACCTTAAAATTTGTGTCATTACCTGCCAAACCTACCACTTAGCCCACAGGGTCAACCTACACCAGACAAATAACATCTAATATGCCTTAGACACTTTAAAAAATATAAAAAACTAATTTTTTAATGGGACGATTGTCAATAATCATGGTGACCACCAATGATCAGGCATCCATCTCTTTATGAATACTGACCATCGATGGTTAGCCCTAACTATCAATGGTCATTATGGGTATTCCATCAGTAGAACACCCAAAACTTAATCTACCCAAAATTCACCCACACCCACAATATTAACCTCAACTTGGCCTCTATCACACCCTGCCCTACCTTACCCTTGTCTAATTTCACAAATTTAACCCAACAAACCAAAACCTCTACTACCTAGGGCATAACAGAAAACCCTCCCACTACACCCAAAAATCAATCATCTACACTACTAATTTAAAATGCAATACAAAGACCACATGTAATTAATCAACCAATTACAAACTCTACCTACTTCATTTCTCAACTATCATCGAGGAGAAATCCAAAGACCTATTTCCCATATTCATTCACATCTATGCACACCCTACATCTTCATTAGTCCACTTGGTCTACTCATCCACCTTAGCAACCAATCACTTACATAGTAATCACTATCTACAAATTTACCCAAAATGAAAAAATCCAAATCTCACAAGTTGACAAAAGCAAATGTGTCCAAAAGACTCACTTTTTTTCTTTTGTCCTCTAACCTTTTAGGGTATACACCCTGACCATAGATAATTAGGGTGACCATTGATGGTCGCTTTTAAGCCCCCTAACCATCAATGATCATGTTGTGGGACTTCTTTTTCTTTTCCTCAATCAAACAAATTTTTGGTAAACCTCAACAAACACCCACCCATAGAGACTACCTTATCCACCCACCTCAACCACCTTGTCACCTCACCAATGGTCCATTTCAACCCAACTAACGTGTATTTTATGACAAATTTTGCCTAGTCCTTTGACCACAATGAAAATAATTTCCATGTTGACCACTTTTTGAACTTGCACTACCTCATACATACCTAACCCACTTGTGTCTTCTCAAGAAAGCTTCCTACCTCAGATACCCACAAATTCACCTAACTAGTTTATGTTTTCACTGGGATCATTTCTTACTTTGGATATCCATGGAAACACTGACATCTCTTAGGAGACTTGCATTTCTAAGTGTACCTAGCTGCCATGCCTAAATGTGATCACACGGTCTACTTGTCACTTATCCTTATAGTATTGACCTTTATTTTTACCAACTATGGTAACCTATTCTATGTGTGATCTTGTCTATCACACTTTTTTTTGAACTTTGTGTGCTTGTTTACACTTCAATGCCTAGCCTATCATTCACCCCTTTTATCAACCACTTACCAACTCATCAAACCCACACTTAATTCTAGTTTACCTCATCACTTCCTAGTTTAAGGGGGAATACCTCCTCTTATACTCAAAGAAACCTGACCTTTGACTTGCAATCCATTTTTGTCTTGCAACTTGTTGATTCAAGATACATAATAAAAAGGGTCAAAATGTAAACACCAAAAATACACACATGATGCTTCTTAATGTCACAATCCCCTTGGAATACCTTAGGACCCCCTTAGGCCCAACCTTGACCTTTTTGACCCTTAACTAAACATAACTAGGCCTAACCTAAGTCAGTTGACCTACTAGATAAAACCCACGTTTTAACCAACCCTGCCTTTGACCCCTAACTATTAATGGTCAAGGTGACCATCGATAGTCACCTTAACCACCACTGGTCAAGTTCTACCATCTAAACTAAATTAATTAACCCTTCACCCTAACTTTTTTTTTATAATTAGCTCATCTAATTTGTGTGCAATCCTATACATATACAAGTTAAAATTAGACAGTAAGTTGGACCCATTATTAATGTCTTATTTCACCTCTCCTTCCTTACCTATAAAAAGAGAGGAGCAAGAGGTGAAAAGGATCCATCTAAAACTATCAAGATATTTTACATTTAGAACTTATTTAACATGTATCCTTCCATTAATCTATCCATCATGATAGAGAGACAACTTGACACCACCCCTCGATCGATAGCCATGTACCGCTATCCTCTCAAAATCACATCAGACTCCACCAATGAGCCAACCACCTCAACCACTCATTTGATCAATATTCTACAAGATAAATATTTGTTTTCCATTATTTAATTGCTTTATTTCCATTTTAAAACTAACCTAAAAGAAACCAATCTCTCATAATTTCCTTTTTTGATCCTATCAATTTGACTTTCATCAACCCAAACCCAACACATAGTAATTATCGATAGTCACCCTGATCGCCAATGGTCTATCCAACCATCGATTGTTACCTCAACCACCGATGATCACCTTAACCACCAATTATCACACCAACTACCAATGATCACTATGGTAAAAAATAATATCAAGTTATTTTTACCCACTTACCCTCAACCAAATCCAATTTTATTTTCATCTACCTGTTCACAAACCCCCAACCTATTTTCTAAAGCACACTTGACCTATTTAAAATTAGTATTTACTTGCTTATAAATATATTAGTTGTTTTAGTTTATTTTATTTATCAATAATTTCTTGTGTTCAATTTCAATACATTTTGATGATTGATGCAAGTACTTTATCTTCTATTTTCTAGACTTAATTATTTAAAACATGTGGATTGATAGCACCTAATAAATCCCTTGCTTTCAAGATCTAGATAGCACTAGACAATCTACCCAGCTATCTATCTAACCAACCACTTGCTTTAGTGCTAACTTATTTATAGGTCATCCTCTCAAGCCAAAGAGGAGTTCTTCACAATCATCAGATTCAAAGTACTCACAATCAAATAGATTTTTCAACCATACCTGTATATAGTTTCTTCTTTTTCCTTTCATGAAATATAAGTTAAAATTCATTGAAACATGGATATACATGGTGATTGTATCATAAAGCTCATAAGGTGATGGATCTAGTGGAAATGATCACCAAGGTTATAGGTCAACACTTGCCATACACATTCCACCCTCACAGAGTTGCTTAGGAAGGTTATAAAATGAGCTCAAGACAGTTGATGAAAAGACATGAAAAATAGTGTAGCAAAGCTTTGGTAGATTAGAAATGATCTATATGTATGTATCTAGTGGCCATTAGACTTAGGCTTAGCATGGATGCCATAAAGGATCCATTTTTAATCACCCAATCTTGCTTGTGATCCTTTGGGTTGTTAAGTAGTTTAATCTAGACAATTACTTTGTTCTAAATGCCATGAACTGTATAATTTGTATTTGAACTTTGATTAATGACAAATAATGGTTGTATTAAAACATGATGAATCTAGTCTATGCATCTTTTATATTATTAAATTAACTATGTATAATAGATGTATTATTTTAGTTTAAGTTCAATTATGATAAGTCCATGCATGCTTCTAGTTCATAACATTAATGGTGTCTCTATAGTAAATGATGGCATCATCATAAATCTGTAGAGAGTATTAAGTATAGAGAATCTGCCAAGTGTTCTTATCTTTGCTAGAAGTGTGAGCCTCTAATGAGTGTTTAAAGTGACAGTGGACATGTGATCCTTCAAGCACCAATATGATGCTAGGCTTAGTTTAACAAAGGCTTATGCCCATATGACTCTAGGATTAGTCCATTAAAAGGCTTGTTCTTATAGGACACTAGGATTAGCCCATGAAAGGATTTTACCTTTAAATCTACTTAAGCATTCTTTAAATTGACCAATTCCCATAATTGATGTCTCTCACCATGGCATAACTAGCCCAATACAAGCCCCAGTTTTTTCTTAGATCTGCTTTGGGTGAGCACATAAGGCATGTGCCTTATGTGAATTGATGTTAGTATAACCAAGTGTAAAATGTTCAGTGTAAAGGAAATATATCATGTTTATGTCTAGTTGTAATGAGCCAAGAATTGACTAAGATAACTTTTTGCACCCTTTTATACAACACTGAGTTCCCATTTTATGATGGCAAGGGTGATCCTAAGTAATATCTTCAATATTTCTATATGGCATGCCTTGATTATTCCTCTAATGATAAGCTTTTGAAAAAATTAGTTCCAAGGAGCATCAAAGACTATGATTTGAGTTGGTTATATAACTTACCTCTCCAATCCATGAAAACATTCAAACCTCTTATAGATAGATTTTTATAACACTTCTATATTAACATTACCCCAAAGCTTTCCTATGCCAATATTATAGAAATTAAATAAGGAACCAATGAAACTATCAATGAATATGTCTTGAGATATAAGACAATGTTGGATAAAATGACCAACCCTTTGGTAGATAAAGAACTTCAAGACATCTTTAAACCAAGTTTACTTTCTCCTTTACATGATTCCATCATTTTAAAAAACTTTAAATCTTTTGATGACTTATGTCATGTTGTTCATGACCATGAAATGAAACTTATCTCATTTAACAAACTTACATATGTAGCAAACACATCGACTACATCCACATCCAATACCAAGTTTACTATCAAACCAAGTTAAA
Organism: Torreya grandis; assembly: GCA_037957365.1. Taxonomy (NCBI): domain Eukaryota; kingdom Viridiplantae; phylum Streptophyta; class Pinopsida; order Cupressales; family Taxaceae; genus Torreya; species Torreya grandis. Next base: position 2,896,606 of record JARHVA010000807.1, read on the forward strand.
AGGTAAAACCTCCTAAGCCTAAAAATAAATCAACCACTATAATTAATTTAGTTTCAAAACAACCTAATCAACTTGTATTATCCAATGTACCAAGGGGATAATTGACATGCTTACCTAAATATCCCACTTCAGTACTCCTATAGATAGTAGAGTGTCATCTTATATCTCTCCCTCATCCTATAAAATTTGATATGAATCATCCTCTACCTAAATTATATGATGAAAATGTTTATTGTGAATATAACCAAGGCCTTGGGCATTCTATGAACATATGTTTTACCTTTAATCATAAGATCCAAGACCTTATCAATGACTAAAATATTACATTTAATGATACTCTAAAGGAATTAGGTTCACAAACTAGTGATCACCAAAATTGGAAGGTATTTAAAAACCTTTTGTAATACCATTTTAAGAAGGATACAAAAGTGAAAATGGTATATAATTCACATCCTCATCCATCACACTATGATCACCTACTAGATGGTATTATTGGTACCTATATACGACATAAACCTCTTATGGTTCAGAGACCTATTAATTTTGATGACAATGAGAAATAGATGATGATTGTGATCTTCATTCTTTATTCATTCAAGCATACCTTTATCACCAACCTTTATGCATTGTTATTATTGATAATGGTGTAAGCAATAACATTCTTACCATGACATTACTTATGAACTTGGATTATACTCATTATATATGCCCCCAGTTAGTGTATTTGATGGGACCTCATAACAAATTCTTGGTGAGATTGACTTACCTTTATAGGTAGGTCCCGCACATGTGGTTACTACCTTTTCATTTATATCTTCTATAGGTGTCTTTAATGTGTTATTAGGATGACCTTAGATACATAATCTTTGAGTGATACCTTATATAGTGCATGTTTTGTTAATTACATTCATGCCAATCGGGTAATTACAATTTTTGGGGTTTCATATGAGCATCCTCTTAAAAAAGATAAATTTATACCTAGGTAGTTAATTATCAATCCTACTAAGGCTAATAAACCATAAAATGGTAAGCAATAGGCAATCCCATTTACTTGGTGGTCAGTATTTGAGATACCATTACATCAAAGATCCATACTGGGTTCCACAAAATCATCATCTACTACACACCACATTCAAACATCTAGAGTACCTACACATGTTCCTATTATTGATATTATTAAAAAAAACCATAAAACACTCAATAATGTGTTCTACAAACCCCTATTCCTATTACTCATACTATTTCTTCATGGCCATAGAGTTCCATTATACATATATAGAGCTTTAGAGACAATACAATGATAGATATTGAACGTATACATGGTCCTCAATGGTGTCGACATTTTATTACACTAGGTTTATAGTGGGGAGATATATATGAGCATCCTTTAGATGCAATCATAGGATAATCTCCACATATTCCAAAAATATCAAAAAATAAATAAAAAATCAAAAAATATTTTTGGCATATACATATTTTATTGGATCCTTGTCATCTATGTGTTAGTTCCATGTTGATGGATAGCATATCATTTAATTCTACATACACATGTGTTTCACACATATTTTGAGTGTGATACAAGCATACATAGATACATGATCTATGAACTTTTGGGATGTTAAAATTTCCCTCTACTCACATCACTAGGATGTTATGGGAATCCACATCTATGATCATGATACATCTAGGTTACATCATTCTATGGTCACTTTACATTATCATGTTCAAGAATATACTTACACATGCCTTTATCCATGCTTATATATTCCATAGTATACTTGATATGTTATATACTTGACATTTTTTTATTGATATATTTGATCCATGGGATACTAGGATATGTTTATGTTGGTTTCTTATGTTTTTATTTATGCACTTCTTTAAGTGTCTTTCCTTGATATTATCATATTTGTTGAGCATTTGAATATATTTCATTATTCATAGACCCTATGCCTTTATTTTTATATTTGACATTTGAATATGTCATTTCTTATTGTATGGACATTTAAATATGTCATTATTTCTTTTATGGATATTTTACTAAGTCATGTTCATTTGATTGTGAATCACTTGAGCATGCCCCTTTTTTTCGATCTCCTTAGACCATTATTTTTTTAATTTATATTTGAGTGCCCTTGTGTGTGTGTTTGATTTCTTATTGAACTTATACTATTACTATCTAAATGTTTTTATGATTTTTATCATGCATCTTATGCCTTGATGTGATCACATTTTATGTGCTTCAATGATATATTTACTTAGACATGTCCTTATATATGTTACATGGTTCGTTCATAGTTATATGGTTATCTTATCCTTTTGAGGTGAGGTAACTACTAGTTTATATCTTACCTACCCTCAAATGGAGGCATATCAGTAGGGGAATGATATAGAGGCATGAATTCCACACGTTCATAATTTTAGATTCAGTGGGGTCATGTCATTTATGCATGGATTCCACATGTTCACACTCTTAGATTCAGTGGGGCATATTTTGAAAACATGTTCTCCACACTTACTATTCAATATTTTTAGATTATAGTGGGGGCTTGTTTTGGAAACATGTCCTCCACATTTTAACTTATATCAATTTTTAATTTCAAATTATAGTGGAGGTGTGCTTGGGAAGCATTCCATCCACACTTACATAGTTTCAAACTAGCCAAATTACACAATTATATGATTCAGATACATATTTGTGCTAGAATTCTATACATTGGTACCATTATTATACACAATTTCATCATAATACATATCTAAAGTTCATATTATATGTAATGTGTGCCTAATATTGTAAAATCAAATCAATTTCAGATTTAAAACACTTTCAAGGGTTGTCATCACCCACCAGGTTGGACTTTTATGAGATATATTGAGTCAATCTACTGTAGTACTTGGTTCACTTTTTTGTATGGTTGAGGTGATTAAATCACTCAATATTTCAATTTTGTAAGTTGAAATTGATTGTATCATCTATCCTCACCTATTTGATATTTTGAGTTGACTTGGTTCACTCACACTCACTAGGTTATAGGTATGATTGGGTTGCATGATTGAGCTAGTCTCAACTTCTAGGTGGCAATCCACATTTTCTCTAAGGTTAGGATAATGGGCCTTCATATCTCTCTCTTTCTCTCTATCTCCTTATATATATGCACTTTCTATATTTATACTTGTTCCAATACAATTTCAATTATTCATAATGGTACATATTTTAAATGAAATTGACAAAAGGCAAGATGGTTGCATCGATACATAGGTATACTCCTAAACCTTTCTCTCTTTCAATTAAAATCATTTAAATATTTTCAATTTTAGACTATATGCACTTATTATATACTATATCAGGCTCTTGGTTTTAGTTCAGTCACTAGTAAATCACTCAATTTGGACTCAAATATAGATAAGTTGTGTTATGCACACCAAGGTACACATTCCTTTTCCCTTAAACTAGAAATTTCATTAATAGATTAAAGGTGGGAATGTAGATTATATTTATGAATTATATATCACCTCATTCTTGTACACTTGGAAAAATCAAACCTTGATTGTTCCTCTCAATTCTATACCTTTCCTACTTCTTCAAGTCTTGCAACTGCTCTCTTGTTCCCATTGGCCTATCTCTTAGTCAAACCATGTTAGAAAATTTAATGTCTAAGTGGTATAATGTATACCCTTAGCATACTTTGGTTTATTATTAAATACTAATAATTTATTATTTATTAAATATGAGGTGAAATTTTCAAGTAAATAGATAATAAAATATTGTGATTTATTATTAACCAATTAAATTAAATGATTCTCAGGAAGGATGGACTTGTTGGTTATAACTGTCACCTCCCCTCACATTTATTATAAATAGGGTTTTACCCCTATTGTATTACTCACTGCAAACACACTCAGTGAACTTGATATTTGTGTGTGGTAAATATTTACAAAGGTTAAATGAAGTCTTATGTGAATAAGTGAGAAGGCAGAAGAATTTGTATTGGGGTGCAAATTTTATAAATTAATTGAATATCATCTTCATGGGTTTCTTTACTACTTGGAGGTCTTCCCACTTTAAATTCTTGTATATTATGTTAATCATCTATTCTCTTTGCCATCATTTATTCATCTAGATCCAATATATTTTGAATTATATATTTTATATTATGTTGATTTTATCGTGGAATCAAATCCATGAGATTTTTAGGTGATTGTCAAGATTTTTTTGTTGGAAGATTCAAAGCTTTTTCAAACAAAATTTTTATTTATCTCAGCCTAGTATGATATTTTTTACGGCTTTGGAGGCATGTTATTTTTTTTCTAGATCATTATTTACTCTATGGAGCCTTAGAGCTTAACATTGGGCCTTTTAAGACCTCCATCAAGCATACAAATCAACCATAAATCATCCTCAAACCTCCCTTTGGCACTAGTTTTATAGAGGCACCATAACTATTTAGTCAAATTTAATTTTGTAAATTCCTTTATCGTTAAAAAAAACTCTAAAAGATTGGAACAAATTTCAAGTTTTTTGAGTGCATGTACAAGTTTTTGGGCTATCCCAAGCATCTACAAGGGCACCATATTTTAGCCTAGACAATTCAAAATATTAGATTCTTCATCAAAAATTCCATTTTGAGGTTCTAGTTATGTTTACAAACAAAAATAAGAGGTTACTAAATTTTAAAGAAAATTTGAGACTTATACAATGAGATCTTAGCTCTTAAAATTCTAAAAGAGCACCATTGTGAAGCTACAGGTCTGTAGCTTATGTTACATAGTTTTATAAATTATTTATTAAATCATTTTTTTAACTTTAAACTATCTATGTAGACCTGTGGCCCCCACTTTCTTTGTCTTTTACTCTAAAAGTTAAAAAGAAAGTAATTGGTAATTTTACATGCACAATAAATATATTTTTTTATTATTAAAAATCAAATCAAATAAATAAATATCAATTAGTGCATGTAAATATTTAATTAAACTCATAGATGAGTTGGTGATTTGAATTTTATTAAAACTTACAACTAAGATCTTAAGTTCAAAACCCCTTAAACACTTTATTTTTTAATCTTATTGGTTGTATTGGTAAAATTAATTTTAATTTAATTCTATTTTTTGGTTTGCGTGCTAACTTTTCACATGTTTAAAACCCTAGTTAACCTGTCAAACTTGTTTAGACTTTTGACATAGTAAATGTTTTATCAAAAATAGTTATGTATCCAATTGATTCCTAGGTTTTGACACCTTCTAGACACATCTACATGGTCTATTTTATATTTTGAAACATCCTACTATTAATTTTATAACTTTTTAAATAATAGTGTCTAGATGGTCATTATGAGTGAAACTCTTTTGACACATAATTTTTGTGCAATTTTAAATCAATTATTTGCATTATTTGGTATCTAATTTATGTGATTAAGTATAGTTGAATTTTTTATTTAATTTATTTTAAAATTAATGTATAAAAACTCATTAAAATTATTACTTTTATTAAAATTGTGTTTACATTAGTATATTTTTGTGACACTTACGACACCTTATTTTTTCACAATATTTCATAATTTTTTTGCTTTGTCTAGAATTAAATTAAACAATTATTGTGTGTTTACACTTTAAAATTTGTTTTACTATCAAATTATGTTAAAATTCACACCAAAATTTTATTTTAACCATTTTTTTATTGTCTTATTTAAAGGGACCCTATGGCTTTGCCTCATTTTTCCTTAGATAAATTTCAAATACTTAATGGAAATAACAAAAAATATGAAGAATTCATGTTAAATTTGAATTTATAGCCTTCAAATTATGTAATTTTTTCATTGGAACTTATAAATACCCTTTTGGATGACATGTGACCCCTAAGCTTACCAGTGTATTTCAATAGAAATCACAAGAAATTATGTCCATTATCTTGCAGAGTGTTAAGAATGAATTCCTTCTCCACATCTATAATAAGTAGTCTCTTATTGATGCTTTAAAAATCTTTGAATATATACACGAGTGAACTTGTCTCTCTAATATTATTAATTTAATCCTTGAATTGCTAACTACACCTATAAAAGGTGATGAGAAAGTTATGAATTTTCTTACTAAAATTAAAAACATTACATCTCAATTAGATGGATGTAATTGTAATTTGATACAGAATAAATTTATTTATTTTATCATTCAATTAAATATTTATGAAAAATTTAGAAATTTCATTTCAATTTTGAATTCTAAGTATCAAACTGAGCAAGATATCTCTGACCTAGAATATTCTTTCATTTTGCTTCCTACCTGTTCCAGATCCATATATGTATTAGCATTAGAACCAGTTAAGTATCTTATTTTTATTATCATTGAAATATATATCATATTTTTACTTTCCATTTTTAGCATATCTTAGCATAATAAGTTTAGTATAAGTTATATATGAGTTTTACAATTAATTGACTTGTTATAGATATGTTTATCACCCTTGTGCTTATTCATTTCTATATTATTAACACCATCTATACATAGTAGGATCCACATATAATTTAGGTTTAAACAACACAATATTAAATAAAATAGAAGATGAACACTAGCTGGACCAATCCATAAACGAAAAAAATTGGTTGTTGATTCATGGATTCTCCTCTCCAAATATGTATAGAATAACATGAAGATGATCACAAACTAAAGAAAAAGATATTAAAAAACTCAAATAAGGTAGGATAGATCTTTTTAATACTCAAAATATTAAATCTCTAATGCAAATCTCATATCCATAAACCTAAGGAAGAAAATATACTTGTAAAGGAAGAAATAGATTATATGTGGTAGTTAAATAGAGATCAACCCAATTTTAAAAGAGGTAAGAGATAATATTTAATAAAAATAATTTTAAGTCTAAGCTATTCTATATAGGAGGTGAGCATAAGTTTAAAAAAATCAATAAATATGATCAAAAGCATGCAAAATGCATGAAAATTGAATTCTCAGAAGCTAAATTTTAAAACTCACAAATGGTGATGAAACTACCACCTTATGTAGGTAGTGAATATGAAACCATAACTTTTAGATATGAAACCACCATGGAATAATATTTTTGTTATGCTTATTTAAATATTTCATCATGGTGAATTATGAAACCACAATGGAAAAATTGACTTAAACTAGTGATTTTATCACACAAAGTAGTGGTTACATCATGAGAACTAACAGTTTCATCACAGAAGAATTAAAATTAAAACTAAGTCAACAAAACACAAAACAAATGAAAATTTGACAAATATAAATCTAAATAAAAGGATTAGAATCTAAATAATGTTGAGAGAACATTCAGTCTGAGCATATATAGGTGGAGGTTCTTTCATCATCATCCAAAATTGTTGAACCATGTAATTTTTAGATGCATACATATTGCCTCCTTGGGGAGATGCCTCATCATGAATTTGTGAAGGCATTTTTATAGGTAGTTGTGCATAAAAAATAAGGGGGGGTTATAAAACTTACCTTACTTTTGTGAAGTCAATCGAGACATCTTCCTGGCCTGTAAGTAAAGAACTAGAACCAAGTGTTATTTTAACAAGAAAGAAAAAAACATGAAAATTAATTAAATTATGGACAAGTTTACTTACTTTATGCATGGGGGGAAAGATACTATCAAATCCATTCCATTAGGGTACTAAACTCGGGGCCAAAGTATCTTGAACTTGTAAAACTAAAAAATGAAAAGTATGCCTTGTAATGGTGCTATGGGAAATAAAATGTTAAATTTTTTAATTTTTGACATGTTATAGATTAGTAAGGTAGAAAACATGACATAAAACACAATATAATTCAAGTTTGAAAATAAAATTACTAAAAATGACAAGTTTTTGGAAATATAATGCCTATTTAATATAATATATAATTGAAAACTTTCCAAAAATAGAGCTCATTTGTGCAATTGAGTTTTGATAGATTTGGAGCTCTAGATTCATAGTGACAGAATATAACCAAAAAGTGTCCAAATTGATGAGTATGAGCAAATCATGGATAATGTAGTAGTGGTAGTAGGATTAGGATAGGCACATGTAGTTATGTTGATTTTCACATTTTCCCCCTAATTTTGAAAAGTTGATAAAAAATGCATATAGATTGGTTAAATTTAGAAATTATTTGAATGCACATGATTGGTGGGATGGGTAGGCTAGGATAATGTTGAAAAGATTGAAATTAGTTTAAAAATTTATAATTTTGGAGGGTTTTTAGGATATGTGAGATCAATGAATGAAACTATCACTCTTCATATACTAGTGGTTATCTCTCTATCATAATAGTTTATGCAACTGACACATCCTTTTAGGGTGGTTTCATCTCCTTTGATAGCATGCAACATTTATGTAACCCCCTCAGAGTAATGATATAGTTTTTTCCTTATGTAGGTGGTGGT